>CM032808.1:7312106-8512106 GCA_019155185.1 Beaufortia kweichowensis
TTAAAATAAATTGTTACATTTCTTTGCTTTATCACCAGGATCTTAGATTTTCGTCGAGTACCACCAGTGGCCGGTCGACTGGTGAACATGACCAAAGAGATCAGAGATGTGACCCGTGATAAAAAACTGTGGAGGACCTTTTTCATTTCACCAGGTACTCAACATCCTTCTCTATCTCCAACACATCCATTATAATAATCAGTTTAGTCAATTTACTGGCTTAAGTGGGACTCGTCAGATTTGGCGGATAAAATGTTTTACTGAGGAAGATATCAGTTTCTTATCAGGAATTCGAACTATGCTCTGTATGCTGTATGCCTATCTTATTACTTAATCAAAAGCCACTGTTTTTACTTTACATAATCAGTAGATGGCGCTGTGGCACTGTTATAAATGTATTGTCAAAAACATTTCAATTGATACATTTTTATGTACAAATACTCAATAAAAGCAGTTTCAAATATTAAGATGTGAAGCACTACATTATTAGGGAAAATTCTCAGGTTAATAGGTTTGATGTATACAGGTACATAATTTTGGTTTTGTTGTTTATTTTCTCTCATCCTCCAGCTAATAACATCTGCTTCTATGGTGAGTGTTCGTATTACTGCTCCACTGAACATGCTCTCTGTGGAAAGCCTGACCAGATCGAAGGATCTTTAGCAGCCTTTCTGCCGGATCTGTCTTTAGCCAAACGCAGGACCTGGAGAAACCCCTGGAGACGATCCTATCACAAACGCAAGAAAGCAGAGTGAGAACCAACTTCATTTAATGTTTTACTTCCTGTAGCTCGATATAACAAACAGAGTAAATGCAGAGAAATGCACTCCTGCAGTACTGTAACTGTAGTGTAACATGTATATAATAAAAACAGACGCTGAACTAAATGGATATTAAATGTGCAATATGAAACATATAGTCAGCCAGCTTTCCGGTCTCATGTTCTCTGTACAAAGTGTGTGTGTCAGTGCAAACTAATGAGGCCTGTGTGTTTGCAGGTGGGAGGTGGATCCAGATTATTGTGAAGAGGTGAAGCAAACACCACCTTATGACAGCGGCACTCGTCTGCTGGACATCATGGACATGACTATCTTTGATTTTCTTATGGGTACGATTTTAGACGTGGACCATTTGCACACAAACCTCTAAAAAGTTAAAACCACTTTAATTAGACAACAATACTTTAAAAAAAATGATGGGTTCAAATTTTTAGGTTATTTTAAGCTAATGGTTGGTTTTGTGCCTTTTTAACCAAAACATGGGTTAAAGTGAGTTTAAGTTGCCAATATCAAAGCATTAATATGTTTATGTAATATGTTTTACATTTTAAACGTAAACAACGTTAAAATGTTTGTCTTGTACTTCTTCAAAGGAAACATGGACCGTCATCATTATGAGACCTTTGAAAAATTTGGGAATGAAACGTTTATTATTCATCTTGATAATGGAAGAGGGTAAGACATTATTCATATTTTTGCTTTTTATTACATATCAATTGAAATCAGCGTCAAATCTTTACTATTGCTAGTAAATCTTTACTGCTTACATTTTCTAAAGGACATACAAATCTAATTACTGTTCTGGCTGATTTTTCTTTTAAACTTCAGCTTCGGCAAACATTCTCATGATGAGCTTTCCATACTGGTGCCTTTGAGTCAGTGCTGCAGGTTGGTATTACCACAAATTTATTAGGAATATTTGTCACAACATCATCTGAAGGATTTCTCAAGTCGCTGCAGGAATCTAAATGTCCATATTTGGACATATTAACAGCTACTATAAGTTATTTGTAACTCAAATCTAAAAAATATGTTTAAGTCATGTGCAAAGAAGCATTTTTTAAATGTATGAGATGCATTTATAAAATTGTGTTTCATATCTTGCAATTTAGATTTTTTATTTGCATTAAAAAAGTTAAACAGGAAGAAATGTTTTATATATATATTGTATGGTTATTACTGTAGCAGTGATTCTTACTTACTGCTTGATCCAGGGTAAAGAAATCCACCCATTTACGGCTTCAGCTGTTGGCTAAGGAGGAATACAGATTGAGCTCTCTAATGGAAGAAAGCCTCCGGACAGACACGCTCTCACCCATCCTCATAAGACCTCATCTTGAGGCCATGGACCGCAGGCTGCGCCTGGTTCTCCAGGTTCTGGCCGACTGCATTGAGAAGGAGGGCTACACTAATGTTGTAGAGGATGACATGGGCACAGAGGGTTCGGACACGGCCACAGTCCCACAGAGGTAGTTGGCACAGTCTGACTGGATGCCCTCGTGGGGCCTGTTTGAACTCCCGTCATGGCTTTTGTGGACCGTGAACTTCTTGCAAGAGATGCTCTTGTTGATAAACTGTTTTTGAATTCAGTGAATTCCAAAGACTCATTCTTTAATGGACCATGTGTTAGAGAAAGATGCACAGTGGGGAGAGAACTGTTGAGAGACTTTGATTTGTAGTCAGCATCTAAAATGAGCTGATTTTTACAGATTTACAGAAAGCAGTGGTTCTCAACTGGAGGGTCGGGACACAAAAATGGGTCACAAACCTGATCTGACAGGTTTCCGGACAGCAGGGAGAACAGCGATTAAATAATAAAATGTATAAAAAATATATAGATATTTACTTGGAAACACTGAGAAAATGAAAGCCACAGACGGAAGTGGCCGCTGATTTGCACAGGATGGCTTCTGCTGTTGTTTTTACAAAATTGTAAATTTTCCTATTCAGCTCATACGACATAATAATAATTTTGCATATTGCTGGGCTTATGCAGTTTTTGTGATGTAAATGTTAATAAATTTTAATCTAGTTCATCCAAAAATGAAACTCCTGTCATCATTTACTCGCCCTTTTTCTTTCCAAACCTATGGATTTATGAATTATGTTTTTCTGAAGAGCTTTAAATGAATATCTAGCTGGAGGAATTTAGTATAATGGCAGAACATTAAGGTCACTTTAATGCTTAAATAAGCAAAGTGTGCATTCGACTCACAGATGATTGTTGGTTAAAGATTTTGCAAAACCTTATGAGTTAATACAATGCAACAACTTATTGTTACGCAAGATTCAGTGTCATTAACATATGGGTACATCTGTCAAATAAGTTCAACTAGGATCACAAAGTGATTCAATTGGCTAAAAGGTCTTTTAATTTTCATATCGCCTGGTAAGAAAACCTACCAAATCACTTTATTATAAATATACATTTGTAAATATAAGCATTGATGTCTTATAAATTATGTTACAAATACAATTTTACCAAAGCTTATAATTGTAAAGTAATTTTTTTACTTTAAAACTGAGGATGACTAAATGATGACAGAAATTTCATATTTGTGTAAACTAAATATATTTATATATATTTGTTCACCTTCGAAGGATAAACAATTTTGGTTCTGTGTTGGGTCACCACTTGGTATCTAATTTAAAAACTGTGTCCTAAAACAAACCAGTTGAGAACCACTGTTACAGATAACCTTATAAATGTATATTTAAATTGGAATATTTTTCCATGTCTTTACTGAATATCATTGATTCAGTATTTGCTGTAACTTTTAATCTATAGCACCTAGTTTTCATGCTGACGTAGTACGGATCGATTTTCATATGAATGAAGTGTACGTTATGTCTGAATATCTGTACGCTTCAATGTCTTTTACATTAATTGAGGTCTTTATTTTCACTCCATAGAAAGGTGAAAAAAACAACTGTACATTAACATATTAGTGCATTTTTCTTTATTAATGACAAAAAGCGTTAAGTATGAGTTCTCTCCAAAAAGTATAATATTATTGCTGATCAGAGAGGTTATTTATTGAGTTTCATATTTATTCATCCATATGCCACTCATACTATTTTCATTTCTATTCATAAAATCAAATAGATAGATTTAGGTACATAAAACGAGCATTTGTGCTAGCAAGTAGAAAAATAATAATGTGCCGTATATGTTTAAAACAATTAATGGCTTATTGGATTTCAGAGAAACATTATTAACTTTTGACAATTTGCAAAATTCTGGCTTGCTTAGTCAGTTTACTTCATTTTATTATTCAGTTTATTTCATGCAATATCAAAACCTGAACCGAACATTTGTAACTGTGATTTCTGCATTTTCCTTTACATTTGACATACAAAGGTATTATGATAAATCTATGAATCATTGTACATTTGTTATGCTATTAAAGTAACATTTTGAAAAACTAAATGTTTTATAGTGGCATATAAGTAAGTAAACACATTTGTCCTCTGTTTCTGATTCTAGACTACCTCTAGAGCTTTTGGTCACATAATAAACATGATCCAGACATTTCATTAGATGTAGAATTTGACATACAGTAGACCTCAATGCAGAAATGTTTGTTATAAACTGTGCTGCTCCCAAAAGTAGAATTGTAGAAGTTTTATGCTTCAGTGTACATTGTGACATTTAGTGTCTTTTAGTTCGGTGTGGTGTGGGAGGGATTTGGTTGTTTATATAAAGCTCTTAGCAGTCTTCTGTACTACGAAACCCATTTCTACTAACTTGTGAAAAACATTCTGTAAATACTGTGTGACTCTAGTGCCTGTGCAATTATAGAAATACTTGAATACTTGGTTATAGACATAACACATTATTAGCAGAATAAATGTTTATTATACCATGGTGATACTGTAGTGAGGCGATGACGGTTGCAAATATATTTTGTACATTGTTTTGTTGTTTTCTTTGTACAGTAGTTCATTTTTCATATTTCTGGAGAAACACAGGATATTATCCATTTTTGTCTCTCAGTGGGACTATTTGTTTTAGTTTTTCCCTTTGGTTATGGTGCAATAAACTGAGAGATTAAGCAAATGGGTTTAAACATAATGTTTCTTAAAATGGTATTTTGTTGCTCTGTGCAATGCTTATAAATAAATTAAAAAAACATCTTTAGAAAATGTCTAAAAAATAAGCATGGTTGTTTAGCCTATAGGGTGAACTATAAAACACTTGTCAAGTCTTATTACTGTAAACATTCAAGTTTATGATAAAACCGTCCCAGAAGATGAATACAGCAAAACTATATTTTTATATAATTTCAAAGTGGTAATTATACTTTTACACCATTTTTTTACTGTTTTTCCCCAGATGTTTTCTTCTTGAATAAATAATTTTTCTTCTGAATATGTAGAATTAGGCATATTTCTGTGGTGAATAAAATCACAATAATTTGGTATTACTAGTAACTAGAATAACTAATTTTTGAAATATGGTTGTTTTTTACTGGTACAAGATGGTCTATCTGGCCAAAATTCCACGATGGTCTCCAAGTGTTATGTACACATTATCTACAGCAGTAGTCTTCAAATCTTAAAACGCAACCCAATTTTTCACAATGTAATAGGTTACCTGCTATATACTGAATCACTTGCCTGAAAAAATCTTGAAGACCCCCGACGCAGACCACTGAATGATCAGATTATTCCAGCAGACCATTCAGATGTAAAACCAACATCAAAAACTGGTTTTAGTTGCATTTTTTAGATGTGCCATATACGATTTTACACTACAGATCCAATATATTTTAAAGATTAAAGATTGTTGCTTTTCACAATAGTTTACAGTAGTAATAGTTAAACATGGATTGGTCATCCTTAAATTAAGGTCACCGTTCCACAGAAGGACTGCTTATTTCACTATTCACTTTAATATTTCATACACTGCATATGCAATGGTGCTAAAAAGCACTAAAAGTGGTTCTGTGCTCGTAATCAGGGAATCATTTTAAGTGCTTTACAGCACCACTTTAAGTGTTATATAGCACCTTTTTCGTAAAATAGAGGTGCTATATAGCACTGCTACTGTATAAAGAACCTGTTAAGCACATTAAGCAGGGTTAAGAATAAACATAAAAATAATAATGTAAATATTAATGTTATTTTTGAAAATCACTAAAATAATAAAAAGGATATTTTTTCATTCAGAAGTGTATACGTCGGATAATGTGCAGTGACGGTTATCAGGTTAAATAATGATAACGTGATAACTTCATAACAGCCTTATCAAGAGACTATAAACACATTGTTTGGTGTTTTCTTCTGGTGTAGCCTAATAATGGTCGTGCGGAAATGCAGCTGAGATCGGTCTGGTGGGACAGTGACCACTAACCGGACAGCAGCATTTAGAGCAGCCGCAGACGCTCCAGCAGAGGAAACGGCGTCATGGGAACCGGCCGGGATTCCGCAGGGACCGTTATCAGATCGCACTCTCCGTGCACTCAGACAGGAAACGCCACATGAACGCAAATATCTGTCTGATCATTATTCGCTTTTGTCAACTTACAATTACCAAACGCAAAAAATGTTTATTCATCATTTGTTTAAATCACCTTCAATTGCATATAATGCCACGCAAAATGAGACGTATAGCATTTGAAACTGTATGGAGTGAGCGGCAGATTTAAAAGGAAAAATATGAATGATGTTTGTCCGAAATGTCCGAGTTGTGTCCACGCCAAACAATGGGATTAATCTGTCTCTCAGATCAAGGGGGCCACACACAGCCATCTCGCGCCGCGGGGTGTTTGTTCGTGATTCAGTCCCTTCATATGCCCACTTAAATGTCCTTTTGAACACACATCCCCTTTTTAGTCACGGAAACACAATTTATGGCTATTACGTCGCATTACAGATCGCATCTACAGAAGCAAAGAGTTGTTGCCGAGAGATGTGATTCGTTTCAAGGGGCCGCAACTTGAGAGGAACGAAAACAACCTGATAGAGTTTAAGACTAAAGACGCGAGAGGCATGTTTGTTAATGTTTTACTCGTCATACAATTATTGTTAAGTGGATCGGACTATAAAAAGAAACGGCAGAAAACAAAACATCCAATCCTGAACGGGCTCGGACCACCCAGATTCAAAGAGTGAATGAGTGAGTGGAGTTTGTTGATCACGCCCCGGGTTCAGGCGTTTACAGTAGTTCCAGTCATGTACGCCCATTATATCAGCATCTGACCAGCAGCCGGTCAGATCCCCTACACACACTCACATACACACACACACTTCTAATGAAAGGAGCTTCATTTGACTTTGCCAGTAAGAGTCTCTTTATTCAGACATAAAGGCTCGTCACCCTGGACGTCTGATGATGTTTGACAACTCGCAATATCCTTATAACTGTTTTAACTATGATGGAGATGGATATCCCACATGTGGCACTGATGAAGAAAAGAAAGTTTGCAGACCGGCTTACAGGTATTATTATTATTATTATTATTATTATTATTATTATTATTATTATGTTGTTAATTTACATTAACACTGTTTTAATGACACCCACATAAACGAATAATGTAGTATCTGCTATAGTAAACTGTAGTAACATTTCTAAATACTGTAGTGTTTTTGACACTTAGCAAATATTATAGTATACTACAGTTTTTATCCATTTAAATATAGTTAATACTTCAAAATATTTTTGTATAAATTTACAGAGTGTGGTAATTATTAGTAAGTTATTAGCAGTATAGGCTGCTACAATTTACTACAGTTTACTAGTAAAGAATAAGTACTATTATTATGGGGCAATATAACACATTTACTGTATGTTTATATGTATTCATAATATAAAAATTACAATAATAATAATAATAAATAAAAACAATAGTAATACAATTATTATTTTAGGTTTGTGATATTTTTGTCTTTGAGATATTGATGTTGTTTTATTGGCCAGTGTAACAATTAAGAATAACAGCAATTAATATTTAATGCATGTATATGCCTTCTGTGCATGTTGGTGAGATTTCTTTATTTAGTTAATTACTCCAGTCCCACAGATTGTAATCTAGGGGAAACAAGTCTCTTTAGTGGCTCAAATAATCCCTGACTCTCATCCGTTCTCTGTCTTTCTCTATTAGTTACATTGCACTAATAGCAATGGCAATACAGCAGAGCCCAGAGAACAAAGTTACCCTATCGGGAATCTACGAGTTCATCATGAAGAGATTTCCTTATTACAGATCCAACCAGAGGGCTTGGCAAAACTCCATTCGTCATAACCTCTCTCTGAACAGCTGCTTTATAAAGGTATGATGAAGGCAGATGTACTGAAGAATGTAAACCTAACCTATGAGTAATGAACAAGATAAATAATGAACCAAGTAGTTTACTTGGTTACTACCAGTTAACCAGAGACAGTGTAGATAGTTCATATATAACTCTAAAATTTATAATATAAATTTAATAAATTTAAAAAAAATTAAAACAAAGTTATGATGTAAAATATTTAGAATTCAGCACTATTTTAAGGCAAATAGTAAAATGTGAGTAAATTTGTGACGGCTCATATTTTCTTGCCTCCCTTGGAACAAAGAGATGCACTTTGGAAAATTCCTAAATAGTCAAGTTTTTGGAGTTCAGGTGTATGTTTTTGTAGCAGTGTGTTAGCGGTGCAAAGGTCATGGGTTTGAGACTCATTAAGGAACACACATACTGTTTAAAAAATTATGGGTTAAATGGACACTAAGTCATGGATGAAAGCGTGTCTGCAAATGCAAAAAAGAAAATGTACAAAAAAAAAAAAACATCCTCCCTTAACTTGTTTAAAAATATAATTTGTGATCAAAAAAATTATTAAACTAAAAAAGAATGAAAAAATGATCAGGTCTCAGACTTTCAGACCCCAGTATATTCATAATCAGATTGTTTTGTTATTCTGTACAGCCAAGCATAACAGTTTCATAGCAGTCGTGTCTATAGATCTAATTACCTGTGTTTCCTCAGGTGCCCCGCACAGAAGGTAACGAGAAAGGAAAAGGTAATTACTGGACGTTTGCCACAGGCTGCGAGTCGATGCTGGACCTTTTTGAAAATGGCAACTTCCGACGTCGCCGCCGCAGACGCAACTTAAAACTGGGCCTCAAGGAGTCGGCCGAACCCTTTGTTGCCATGGACACACATCAGGGACCTGCAGTAAGAGCCGTGGATTCCGATTCTTTCTGCCCCATGAACACTAGTCACAGACCAGCCCAAATCAACCCGCCCCTCGGCAAACCCGAGCCCGAGATCAAATTCAGCATTGACTACATTCTCTCCACACCGGACCCTCTGCCGGGATTCAGAGCCGCTAACAGTGTAGCTGGAGCTGTGATCCACCATCTGGAGCCACAACATCTTAATCTTCACTTCTGGACCATGTAAATGAAACTATTCCGAGAGAAACTACAGTGGACACAACCATGATGAAACTGTTTTGAAAACTCTTGTACGATTCCCCATAATGCAACTTGGCTTGCAGCGTGTCGTGTGCTAGTGCTGTCATCAGTATCTCTGCTCTCTTTGTGGATGATGTTAGCAAAATTTATAAATAAGAATACAAGCTGTTAACAGTAAGTTATAACTATTCATAACAGGAGTCTTGGGTATGTGCTGTCTGTTCTCATCACCTCACCACAAGATGTTACAACACAGTTAATGCTGTGCAAAACAGTCAAATCCCCTAAAAAGATCATTTTATATGAATTTTAGTCACTTTACAGACTTTGGTAGTGAATGTTCCTATGTCTTGATTGTTAACGTATTGCGTTAGCATTGCAAAGGTCATGAGTTCGATCCCCAGGGAATTCACATACTGATAAAAAATGTACAGATTGAATCCACTGTAAGCCGTTATGGATAAAGGTGTCTAAATATAAATGTACAAATGCATAGATGATGAAAAAGGGATGAAATTGTAAAACTCTCAAGGCAATCTCTCAAGCGCACCTGAAATCATCCAACCTGATCTCATGGGAATTTATATGAATTTTATAAGGTGGCTAATTCGTATGAAATCATATAAAAAACATATGATTATTAGAAAAAAAGCTACAATAAAGGCCTAACCCTAACATCACTGGGGAGAAAGCAAATTGTACTAAAATGTACAAATGAGATTGTATCAATTTGTAAGAATTAGCCACTTTGTAATATACTTAGAAATTCTCGTGAGATTGTGTTGGATGTTTTGGTGCAAGACCATTTAGTGCACGCAGATTTGTGGCCAGTAAAGTGTTTGCAAACAGATGCTTTAACATAGCTCTGAGGTTAGTGTAATCAGCATTCTTTACTGCAGAACTGCTGAATAACTCTACTGTTTACATATGTTGTTTATAATGTGTATCACTGGCCCTTGACAGTCTGTGATCCGTATCAATCACTGATAGACTGAGCACACGCTCCTCAGGGCAACAGTACGGCACGCCAGAACTTAAGCTTTCCCTGGGGTGTTTTAAGATCTTGATTTTAAATCTGGGAATCTGTTGTTATTTCATTGCATGTTTGAATGTCGTACAGCGAAATATGATTTTTACACTTTGTTTGTGCTTATTTTATTCAGTTCAGCTGAAATGATTCAAATGTTTTATAGCCCTTTTATTTTGCCAGTCATATCACTTCGATGACCAAATAATTGTTACCATATAAAACATAGCAAACTATAGGTGGGTTAGACGAAAGCAATCCTGAGATCTGTGAAATTTTGTTTGACTGCCGATACAAGGCAATAAAGTGGTAATTATTCAATCTAACGCTTAAGTCCTCTTTCTTTCCCATATAAAATGCATCAATTGTAACCAGTTGTACGCTTTGATTGCACAATTGGTTATAGAAATGTAGGTATTAATAAGAAATGCTTGACTGATCAAATCACACATGGTTAAACATTGAATAAAATATTGAATTAAAAATATGTAAAGAACACAATCTCAGTCAAGCAATAATGTTAAAATACAGTATCTACATCAAGACATCTACATCTATCCTTTCTTGTGTAATAAACATATCTTATGGGTCTATATAATAAGTATATATTCTATTTCATGCATGTCAAAAATCTCACTAAATGTACAAAAAAATATTCTGACATTTTAATAACTGAATATTAACAAACTGTCAGACAAGTGCAGTCTAACCTTCTCCAAATCTCCCTAATCTCTCTGACTGACCTTTTCCATTTATATGAAGTCTGACTAAATTTGATCCAAACACTCCATTAGAATACATATCACTCATAAAGCCGGGAGTTTAAAACGTAAGCCTGTTAACATTTATTTTCCTTCTAAGGTGTATCAATCATGGCTTGCTTTGCGCTCAGGAGGGGACATTTTTCAATTTAACCTTTATATTACAGAGTGACTGCATCAGAAAGGTTTCAACACACTTAACATGACTGGCATTTAATATAGCATTACACTTGCAAGGTTAGCCGGATATGTGACCTTATTCAAATCCTGGTGCCACTACAACACCTATCCTGACGCAATTATAATTAAACGCCTTATGCCGGCTTGCAAATCCTCTGATCGATCACAGATATTAACGTAAATCTTGCACTGCCCCCAGTGAACGTCTAACTCTAAAACTGTTATGGATCAGCAGGTTTCTATTAACAGTGCTGTTGATGTTGTGTGCTCTGGTGTGGATATATTTGGGTAAATTAACTTAGCATAAAGTGCTTCAAGGCTTGATCTTAAAAGGCCTGATATAACCCAAAATAAATAAATATTCAAAGCTCTGGCAACACGCTTTTGCCCTGGTAATACTGTACGTCTCTGTTAAATTGAGTATATAAAGAGTAAACAGGAGTGCTTTTTTGTTCTTCTTTTTAATCAAAACCAATTTAAAAAAGCTTTTTTCAAGAATTCAACATTTTAACTGGTTATGTTTGCTTGAGTTTTCTGTTTCTGTATAAATCTTAAGCATAATTATTTCTGCACATTTGTAAATAAAGCACTAATTTTCTGCATATATTTATTGCATTATATTGAAGCATTGTCAAAGCGGTGAAATGAGAGGCTTACGGCAAAGTAAACAGCACTGAATGAGGAAATTGGGAAATCAGTGATGTGCAACGATAATAGCACCCATATAATAAACATAAACAGCTAATTTACTCAAAATGTTTAGCTTTTGTTGCCTTTCCCCCCGTTTTATAATTGGATTTTAGCCAGGATATTATTATAAAAACAAGATAGTGATAAAGCCTTTAAGAAATATATATTTTTTAAAAGCATGTTTATACAGAGAAAAATGCAGTCCAATAATGCAATAATAAGTCTCTGATTAACAATCATCATTTCCTAAAGGTGTGGTTGTAGTGAGCGCTGAGGATGTAGCCTTCATTAAATAACTCGATATAATAAATAAGCAGAGAATGTGTACATATATTTCTGAACCGAGAAGCTAAAGAGATTGTCTCAAATAACTGGGGGTTACGAGGATTTTAAATATAATAAAATATGCTATGTGTTGGATGATAATAACCGTGACACCGGTTAAAAACAGTACATCTGGAACGTCAACGTTTAGACGAGAATTGACTGCTTGTATGGTTTATCGATGGAAAACAAAAAAGCAGTCAACTAAATGACTTCAGGTGACAGCAAGAAATACAAACAGGACTATGAGGCCTGAAAAATCCCAGCAGACTATACATTGAACAATCTTATTAAAAATGTGACTGTCATACATTCGCCGTACTTGTGTTTCCGTCAGCACAAGCACTTAGTCTGTCAAGCCATATTTTTCTACGTAATAAAAAGGCATTGTGAAGTGGAGGTTATTAAGTTGAATACTGAGCGTTTGGTATAAATGTAACCAAACAGTCATTTCCAATAAGGTAAGGAAATAATACATTTTCATTAAAACCTGTGGACCAGAGAAATATGCGACTGTGCGCTTTCTAAAAGCAGGTCCCTACAGTTAACACAAAAGGTTTTATTTTTAACCCTTATTCAGGAATGTGCTATGGCAAGCCTGATTCTCACTGGGGCTTCTCACTGATTCTCATTCATTTCCTCTAAATCGTTGTCAAATTTATCCACATGCACAGAGGATTCATTCTTCAAATGTTTAGGTATAAAGGGTTTGAGATCATTCTCCTGATTTCTCATGTGTATTAATGGCAATTCATAACTATTTTACAAGGTGACTAATTTGTAGGAATTTGTACAACCTGCCTTTGACAGTCAGGTTTAGGAATGGGGCTTCATTATTACCTTTCAAACATTTCTGTACAATACACATCGAACAAATGATTTAGCCGCCTCATAAAATAATTATGAATTAGTGACTTCGTTTTACTGTAATTTGCTCCCTCAAGGGGATAATTGGCTTCACTCTGTTCTTATTTTATAAATCTAGTAAACCAACACAATTTTAATCATTTGTAACCTTTTTTAGTCTAGTGTCAGGATATGTTTAACAACAAATTGAATAAAATTGTAAAAAAATATATTAGTATCAGAGCTCAGAAAAATATATATTTTTAAATGTATTATATAGTTATTCTTATATAATGAATAGTATATTTGACCCATCTGTAAAATCCAGGCTTAAGTATAAAAATCTAGTAGATTAGGTACATTAAATTAGTAAGCTATAAAAATGATGAAAATTAGTAACGTGTGTTTATTGATGATTATGATTTTGAGATACAGTACTCAAATTTTCATTTATTCATTAATAATCATTAATAATAATACTGAATTTAATGACACTAAGTTTATTTATTTATTTATATAGGATTATTTTTATGAGACTATTATTTTGCATATTATCTCTGTTAATATTACAGATATCAAGGTTATACGTTCACAATTATTTTTTATATTACATAGGATGATTTTATGTAGAAAACAGTAAATCACAAAAAAATTTCACATATACTTAAAAGAAAGGCTTTTAACAGATCACCATCTTGGTATATTTTATTGGAGTTCAACACATGCATGAATCAAACAGTACAGAGCGCAACTTGAGGTATAACAACAAGTAAGCACACAGACCAACAACCAGTACAATCTGCAAAACCAAACTCAATCACAGCAATGATTGTTGGTTAAGAGAGTACAATTTATGCCATTCTCACACACACATACACACATTTCACCCACACACACACAGACAGTATGTTACAGAAATGTGGCATGTTGGAAAGCTTCTCTCACTTCCTGTTACTGCTAAAAAGAGAAAAACGTAGTGTCTGCAACAGAAAACAGGAGATTTTCAAACAAACATAGACACAGACCAAAAACATTGGTGTAATCTGACCATGTGCTGGAAACAACATTTGTCTGTTTTCTTGTAGGATATGAAAGATTTCACTACAGCTTAAAACCCCTTTAGTCAAAAGAAAAGATTGTGAAAAGCTCATGAGTTTAATCTTTACAGTCCCTTCATACTAATATACAGTAACCAATACTGATTCTTAAAAATAAATTTGTTTTACATTCTCAAACTGTACATTTCGGAGACAAATCTACAACCAAACCCATCTCACACTGTAGTGCAGTATTTATAGATGAAATTGCACAAGTTGCTAAAAACCTACAATGAAGGTAGTTGTGGGTTAACGGATAAATAATTATTTCCAATTTACATATTCCTTAATGTCAAGATGAGCCACTTCAGCAATAGTGTCATAAAATATTAACAACAGCATTTTATAGGCATAGTCAGCATCTATGGGAAATAAAGTCTTTCTGTGATTTACACTGAATTTAGTGTACATATTAATGAATATTTATGTATATATTCATATAATGAATATTTATTTATTGTCCCTACAGTTATCAACAGAAATACATAGCAGCCACGGTATTTTTAACAGTAATGCTTGCAGAAATGTGGAAAAAACAATACCTATTATTTGAGTTTGAACTTCCCTTTTTAATTTGCTCTTTTCTATATATTTCCCAACTAACAGCCTGAACCCTGACGCCGTTTCACTTTTACAAACTACACCAACAAATCCACCAACAACCTGAGTGTGGCGTCACTGTAAAGTTTGCAAACACAACACAATGAACTCTCAAAAACTCTGCCAAGGCGGCGATCCACAATAATATCACTGAAATCACAAGAGCAAAATTTATACCCAAAAGATCTGGAATTATTTTCCTAAGACAATTTGCGTAGTGTGATAAATTATATGAAATTATTAGCCATGCAACAAAAAAGTGCACTGTCCCTTTGATTTGCGTCCACCTATATGAACAAATTAAATCTCTGAATGTTCACAAACGTAACTACAATCCCTTTGGACGCTAAAAGCCATACGTAAATGTATTAAAGTCAAAATATTTGTTTGCTCAGGTTAAACGTTTGGTCCGTCAAAGCAGTATATACATAAAAGTGAGAGACTCAAACTACAGATTTCATTAGCGCATTCAACTCACTGACTAAAGTTCAAATGTTTCATGAGTACCAAACATTTAATCACTATTCGCTGTTAAAACTACGTACATACTGTTGTTTAAGGCAGAACCATTTCCTTTCCTAACAACAACGCTAAGCTTGACACCATTTCTGCTGCGGTTGTGCGTGGTAAAATCCAATTTAAACTGCCTTGCAGTCACTATCAGTTCTCTAGAAACTTTATTTGTTTTTGTTTTCATAATAGGCAGCATTTAAAAGAGTGATGTCTTAAATTTTGTATTTGAACGAAACCTCAAGGTGGATAATTCTTTCAGTGCAAATTAAAATACAAATACATACTTTCTGTCCCTTTCAATTCTTTCTAATAGATAATGTTTTGCCAAAATTTTAAAGTATCCAGTGAAATTAATACAATTTCCCTCTGGTGTGACCGGTGTAGTTCAAAGACGTGATACAGACAAGCCACTTCCCTTAAAAATATTGCACAGCACAACGTTCACTTCATGATTTTTTTTCTGAATTTGAAACACTTGAGATTTTAAAAACATATTTCTGAAATAGTATGTATCTCATTCAAAAACTAAGGTAATTTCTTTTCTGTAATCATCTCTAACATAATTTCACCACATAACCATAACGTTTGGTCACTGGCGTTTGGGATCAATGGCATCAACAAAGCATTTTTAAAGTTCATAAAACAAACTCATTGTTTGTTTTAGACATCCACCAAAAGGGAAGGTAAATAACAACCTACATTAATCCTTCCTATTCATTACAAACAGATATCATTTGGATTTAGAAGTCTTGGAATACAACACAAGAATCCACAACTTAGTATTACAAATCACTATCCATGAGACAACATGAGGATAAGTACATAATAATCATTTTTAGTTTTGAGTTAAAAATTTATGAGTCTAAATGTGCATATGATTGGTTGAAACGGCTACCATCACCTCCAAAATATAATATTTATCAGAGGTATTGACTGAAAATTTCACAATAAATAACACCAAGTTAAACAAACTCATTGGGTAAGTGAAATTCAAAGTAAAAAACTTCAGCTCCCTTTAAAGATTCTCGAGGAAACACAAAGAGGATTATACTGCTGTTGCATGCAGGACCACAGTGAACACAAAGTTAAACGTGGTCAGACCTTGCAATAGACTCAACAGGAATTCTCTTGCTTTATACCACGACTATTAATTAAAAATAGACATCAACCTCTCAAACCCACATGGAACAGCATGTTTTAGAGGGAGATACAGAGGGAGCTTCTCATACAGCACTTTCAATGGAATGAAAACTTTATAGAGTATGAAAATGTCCAATATGAAACTGCGTACTATCATGAAACAATTCAGTGGACACTGATAGTGTTGATTGTGCTGGAACTTCAGGAAGCAGGACAGAAAGAAGAAAAGGCTGATGGATCTGCTAAGAGACTGACCCATCACACGCACACACAAGCAGTGCTGGGCCACCGCAGAGGAACTGACACTTATCTACACGGCAAACAGGTTGTCATCGGACCGTCCGGCCTTTTTACTTGCGCTCGCAGCTGCGCCTGCAGTAGCAGAAAGCTCGTCACTAGGGGGCGTCGGCAGCACGGGCACCATCTCTGCTGCTTTGGCTCTCTCCTCCAAGAATTTGTCAAACTCTGGAAGAAAGTAAACCATTGAAATTGATTATGCAAATTATTTGTATGTTAAATAAAGTGAATTACATTACAAAATTTAAACAAGGACTAGTAGACTGAAAATGCCTGAATAATTTTCATACCTTCACTTGTCACACCCTCCTCTCCTTCATCTCCTTTCTGAAGAGCAAATAAACATAAAAAAATTGAGTGCATGAACGCTTTGAAAACATGAATGTTTCTAAAAAGCAATGAAAGTTACCTTCTTCAAATTTATTATCTCAACATTATCTAATACTTCCCAAAAACCATTCCCAGATAAAAATCCAAGAGAAGTGTTAGTACAGTATGGAAATAGTTAAAAGCATATCAAGCAAGTATCTGTTTAACAGGAAATAAATAAAAAAGAAACCTGTAAGAACATCCCAAAAAAACACCAAACCAGAAGAACGGTTAGTAACCTAAAATAGGTACAAGGCAGTCAAGAATTACAGAGAAAACAAAAAGAAATATGCAGTTAAAAGTGCATATCTCTTTTTTAAACAAGCTTATGTAAAGCCATAAAGTAGAAAAAAATCTAAAAAAATAAAACCAACAAAATGAAATCTCACCACGTCGGTACAGAGCCACTCCTCAATGTCATCCATGACAGAGGACTGGTCAATGGCTGCCTACGAACCCAAACCATGGGCCGGAACCAAACAAATCAAACAAATAATGCCAACAAAACAAAAACAAACAAAAAAATAATATGACTTTAACGTAAAAGCCTTAATCAAACTAACAGAAAACTCCTCCATAGATACACACGCATGGCCAAATGCAGAATTGAACAAAATCTGCACTATGCAATTAACAAATAAAGACCAACCTCACTAAACAAAACAAAGTAAATTATAAAAATACAAAATAAAAGTGCATTCTGCGCTCCTGCTTTTAATGTGTATCAGCGGGTATCATTCAGGCATGGCTTAAATGTGACATCCTTTGACTACTTGGTATAACTATATAATTGTCTACTATGTATATTGCTTCTCTTAAAAATGTTCATATGCTTTTTAATACCATTTCAAAATAAGGTCTATTAAACTCAAAAACTTTGATTTTGTAAAGTTGCAACACTCACCCCCGTGTTGTGCTGTCTGACATTCAAAGTCGCGGCCGTTCCACTCGAAGCCTTTGTGTCCTCGAATGGCAAACTGGTATTTTAAAAAAACAACACTGTGTGAATTAACATCAATTAAATTATTATCTGACATATAATCACAATGATTATCTACACCATGCAGGCAGTTTTGTTCAGATAAATGTTGTTAGTTTCTTTCAGCAGCATTTTGCTTACTGCTCATTTTGCCATTTTAGCTGTATGATATTTTTACTGCCCCAGAAAACCAGACAAAAGTGAAATGTCAAGCTCTGGTTATAACAACTGGCACAAAAACATATCCCAAGTATTTTGATAAAGAGATTTGTTTCCTACTTCTTCCGCTGGTCCGGCACGGTGCCAGTTCTGGTCTGGGCAAACATGTCAAAGTCATCTTGGGGTTGACAGCTGCTCAGAGAGCTCAAAGTGCCACTCACACTTTCTGAACCCATATCTGTAAAGCAGTAGTTCAAATTGAACATTAATCTACATAAGCATTTCATCTTAATGCAAAGAACATCACGGCCGAAGGTACGAGGCTCACCCAAACCGGCCAGTCTGGAGGAGAGCGTGATGGGAGAGGCAGAACGAACTGGAGCCACAGAGGGAGGCAGACTGGACGGAGGAGTAGCGCTGATCCTGGGGCTGACCACTGCTGGAGATCCTGGTCCCAGATCAATTAGATTATCTTCTGTAGCCTCATTCAAGACCTGTGAATATAAACACCATTCCACAAGATGCGTATGAATCTATCGACCGGTCATTGGGTGTCTAAACCCTGAATGAATATTTTTACATTGGTTTACAAGATGGACTACTACAAAAGAGAGTACCAGTGAGCAGTGAGGGCAGTGCGTTTAGATCTATAGGTTGGGGGAAGTGTAAGTTAAATGGCTGGGATGCAATTCATCATTTTCACCAAACTTGTTTAGTTGCAATATCTATCATAAAAACACACTAAGAATTGATGAAAATGGTGAATTGATAAGCCTAAACAGAAATACAGAGTATTAGAGGTGCTTATGTGAAGGATGCTGATGGAAATTCTTTATCTGGCACAAAAATTATTGAATTAAATTGAATCATCTGTTTATATATTAGTAATGATAGAAGTCCAGACATCAAAAAATTATTTTTGTGTTATTTTTATTTCAATGTGTCCATTTATGAGGAGTATGGACGGTTATGGATGTGAAAATTCTGAAAACTGACTATAAAAAAACATGCTTTAAATATAAAAAATGCTTTAAAAACTTTGAGAGAGATCTCACATGGGTATTTAAACCATCAAATATTGACATCTGAGCTATCAGTATGGTGAAAACCTCTAATAAAAACTATTTTTTCATGGTAAGGTTGACAAATCCAAGGAAATGTCCATATACTGTCATAGACGTGGGTTCAAATTCCAAGTCAAAAGCTTATTAATAAAAAATGAAATGTCATTTGTAAGAGCTGTGGCAGAGTGGTATTGCACATTATAATAATGACATGCAAGAGCAGGTTCAAATCTGGTCTGTAACATGATACCATGATTGTGATGCACCCGTCTCTCCCAACACTTTCTCCTCCCCTCTCTCTACTACTAAACTAGTGGTCAGTAAGACAGGGCGGGGGAATGGCAAGCAAGGGTCACAGGCTGGTGGCAGGTACACCGACATTCTAGTCTACATGCTGGTTGACGTTCACGGTAAAGCATGCGTGATGCAACATGGGAAAAATGTTTCGGCCAACACTGACTCAACATTCCGCAGCATCAACATGACAAATAAAAATGGCAATAGATGACTTTTGATATACTAGATATACTTGCCTCCCTCAGCTAGCAATAACACAAAATAAGAAAAACAAATCACAAAACAGAAAATCCACACCATAAATAGTAGCAACATGCAATCACATATCCTAGTGCTAACGGCACATTATGAAAGTGTTCATCCCACAGCAAATGTACATTCTCACAGAATACTGTAAAGCACAAAGCAAGCAATGAGGGGGAAAGGAAATGATATACATAAGCTGTGCCTTTAACATGATCTATTTGGAACAACACAATGAGGATAAAGTGATGCTTTATAATATATGAATACACACACAACGTACCCCATTGTTAACACCTTGCGCTGATCGGCCAGATCGGAACCTCTCGTATCTACAAGAAGCACAAAAGGTGAACATTAGGAATCAGTGTGACCTATTAACCCCTTAATTTTACTAAATCAGCTTTTCATAACACTACAAAAGGGTAAATTCATTGTGAAGAATCATACCTTTCATATCTTAAAAAGATGTTGTTGAGGTCGTCGTTGACGTGCAGGAGCTCTTCTGTGACTTCCTCGTTGGACACACGAGAGATGAGCTCAACTATCCTCTGCTGCATGGCCCTGCATGTCCTGTTTAACTCCTTCAAACACAGTCAGCAAACATTATAACTGGATAGTAAAACCGCCAATATACTGTACTGTAATGCTCCACAAAGAAGTACTAACACTCCCTCTAGTGGCTCTTTTGAACATTGAGCAATATAAACACATGAAGTCCCTGTTTACATCTAGTTAAAATATGTATTTTGGGTGATTCAATCACAAGTGGTCAGCCAAGAATAATTATAAAGCAAATGTTGATTCTCAATGTTGTCCAGAATCCATCACAACAAATCAGAAGTTAATATTACAAATGCAATTATCAACTACTTGTAAATGTGGTACAAGTGATGCAATCACAAAACATTTTGGACCCCATTCACACCCGTATTTCGCCCTCTAGCTCTGTCCACTTGTGATCAGATCACTAGAACTGATCCTTATACAAGATATAAACAAGGTCTAAATGAATGTGAATGACAAACCTGCAGAAGCTCATGATCAGATGGATCCTCCTGACCTGGAACCATCTCGGTCAACATCTCTGACATCACCTTAGTGTTCCCACGCACAATGTCAAGCTCACTGCGCAGCTTGCAAATCTAAACCACAATATTCCACTGTGTAATTATGCATTTCAACAAACCAAACATCATTAAATCTCATTTAAATTAAATTACTGATGAAAAACAGGATGATCTGCAATACCTGTTCAGGGGATGGGTTGATGGGTCCAGACATGTGGAGACTGGGCATCTGTGGAGAAGTGTGGGTGACAGGTGCAGAGAAAGGAGGAGCAGATCCAGGGTGGGGCTGTGGTTTGGGCTGGACTGGAGCGCTGTATTTCTGCTGCTCTAATTCTGGAGCGCTTTGCTGCTGTTATCAGCAGAGTAAGAGAATAAGTGAGGAGCGATAAGGTGTGCTGGTACAGTTATAAAGTTAAGTAAATGATAAGGCACAGAATAATTTTATAAAGAGTTATGAATCACTGAGAAGGAATAAACATTTATAAGC
Organism: Beaufortia kweichowensis; assembly: GCA_019155185.1. Lineage (NCBI taxonomy): Eukaryota > Metazoa > Chordata > Actinopteri > Cypriniformes > Gastromyzontidae > Beaufortia > Beaufortia kweichowensis. Next base: position 7,333,434 of record CM032808.1, read on the forward strand.
AAGCCTATGTGACGAACGAACCATAATGTTGCTGATGTCAGCACATACCCGTTGGGGTGTGTGGATGGGGGACAAGGTTTCCAAGTCAGATCGAGGAAACTCTATACCCTTCCTTTTCATTTCTTCATAGACGTGGACCACTCCTGTCAAATCCGGACTACTCCTGAATGCATCTGCCCAGGCCTGTTAAACAGAGTATGAGAGTACTTCTTTATTGGAACAAATACCTTGGTTACACTTACAGGCACAGGGCTAAACAAGCTGAGCATTCAGGTGACACATTTCTGAATGAAAACAAAACTTGTCTGAAGATTTTTTAACAAAGTGATTCTAGAGGTGCCATCACAGTATTACAAAGCATCACCAGGAGTTATCACAGACTAAGCAAGTTCAGTTCGCCCTTGTTCATTTGAGCCAAACCTGGTAACCAGATCCTCTTAGTTGTAATGAGCACAAGTCCAGTGCCACCGAATTAGCAAGATCTCCTTGACTACTGAGCATCAGGTAACTGACCCATGGTGCACCTTCTCTTTCTCTACCTCATGACATGTCATATCTCTCCCTCCCCCATGCAATGTAATGGGATTTAATAACATCATATATCCTAACATGATCAGAAATAAATTCCAGGTGACTTTTGCCCTACCTGTATCAGAGCTAGCACTTTGTCCTGCACTATGGCGGGTGGATTGTTTTTAGGAGATATAATTTTCACCAGAACCCCATCGATGAAGTCCCGGGTGGTGACGAGTGTATGGAACCGATACCCACAGTTCTTTACACATGTCTCAAGAACCTGAACACAAGAAAGATTATGATTATAAGAGCTTAACCTCTATAGTAGTTGCTAGTTGTTAGTAAGAATATAAAAACAGATCTCTTTTGCTCACCGTCAGTGTAAGCATCACCTCCCTGTAGTTCTTATTCCCACTGAGTCTCTTCTTCACAGCTCTTATAGCATCTTTAGGCCTACAGATTGGATAAATAAATGAATAACATGAATGGTAAACAGCAAATTACTATGAAATTAAAAGTTATTGTGCAAATTTTGACCAGGAAGCATCCAGGAAGCATCCAGCTACAGAGTAACTGATCATTCACCCATCAAGCATTTTATATTTAGATGAGAGATGTGCAAATTTATATATATATACCAGATGTTATACAAAATCTTCCTCTTTAAAGCTATGAACCATTAATCTTTAATTTCTCACCCATCTTCCGTTTCATTGATTATGTCACATATCTCCATATTCAAGGTCCAGTCTTCACTTTGTAGGGAGCCATCAGTGGCCCTCTCTAGAGAAGATCAAAACACAATTATATTTTTATTAGCATATATTGTTACAACTGGACCAAAAACCAAACCAAGTATAATGCACAATAATACAACAGTCTATTTCTTTACTATTTTCTATTTAATAACAGCACCACTAATGAAACGCACGCTATGCTAAATTTGTTAGCATGTTGGTTATCTGCGAGTTTTAAATCGTTAAGTTATAAAAGCATCTAGTTGAACAATATGATGGCTCGTTACTTTATCTATTAAACTGGGTGTGAGAGATAAGCGCAGTTCTCTGGTTAGTAAGGTAATACCAGCTGTTTAATGAAAGTGTACTTTACCTTACTAATTGTGCGTTACGCATTTTCGCTTTCATAAATAACTACACGTATTTAAATTAAGTAAAGTAAACCAGTGTTAAAATAAGCACGTATTGAGAGCTAACTGTGAGTCAGAGACAGTTAGCATGATGGAGCATTAGCTGTTAGCAGCTAACTGACAGTCTGTGCATAAACAGCGTCTGCGCTTATGTTTAGCTAAAGAAGCATCGTTATATAGCTACTACATAATTTCAGACACTATTTTTGTTCTACTGAACATACCAATGCACTGTCCCACCGGAGTACTGTATGGATTTCCTAGCAAGAACTCCATCTTGTCAACATACCCACCGACAACTAGTCATTGAGACAGTAAACAGTCAAAACCCGCCCATGGATGATTCCCATTGGATGGCGTTATTCAGGGCAACAATACTATTGGACTAACGTGCTGCCTGTTATTTTAATGCCACGCCAGCTAGTTAAAGGGACAGCGTTGGATGGTTTGTGCATTAGATTTTAATAAAGTGAGTGGAAACGTTTGGTCCCAAGTTTCTACTAAGTATATTTATGTTAATGTGCTTCATTTGTTTTACACTACATGTATGATTCCTTATTAGTAATGGGTTATGTCAGGTTGTTTGTAGTGCATACAGCGTTAAGTACAGTACACAAAGATTGTGTTGTGTTATTTTGACCTTAAGGGAAATGTTTGCGGAAAAAGGTCAGTTTGGGTTATTGTGTAGTGGAATGAAATCAAGGTGACACAACCACACATCTGCACATGACTGCAATTTATTAAAGTCTTCATTTTGTCTCCTAAATTTTCAAACACATAAATACAGTTTCCCAGCTCTAATAGTAAAATACTGTGATTTTGCCATTTAAAATATTTGCAAATGGCAACTGTTAAATTCACGTTACATACCTACTGTACACATATGGATAGTATTGTTCCACATAGACAGCAACAGTGTTTGTGTTGTTATTGTAGCTTCTTTATATGGAATGCAAACAAGAACCAGTTTGTTTTCAGTCTCACACAATGCTCATTTGCCCTTGTTTCATTGCCTTATCAGTCCCGTAAAAGTTTTTTCTTCACAGCTCTGCTTTCAGAGGACAGATGTACAAACAATGCTCCAGCGGCTGTTCGTGCCCGCAGCTCATACATGTCATAATCATGAGCCCATTCTACATTTCCCCAGTGCTGAATCTAAGATGAAACAAAATCAAACAGTATGTTTAAATAGGAAACATAGGAAAAATTGTACCAATATGTAATTATTAAACAGAAGTTGCCATACCTGGTATTCCTCCTCCAGTCTGGACAGCAGAACGGCTTGCTCCACAGTTAGGTGTTTATCAATCAGCCCAAATGACAGGATCACTGATTTGAGTTGAGTGATCACATACTCGAGCCCTGTGCATTAAATGCCACATTAAAATCTGTACAGAGGAAACAAGCTTATTCAAATGAAAACCAAAATGATCAGCGCCTCCATTTCTTTACCTGTCAGAGACCAAAAATTATAGGAATTAAGGTGTTGATGAAAAGTCTCCTTAGTCTCTTTTGGAATTTGAGGTCCCATTATACTGGAAGACGAGCCAATGACTACATTGTACCTAAACACAACAGTCATTCAGACATGATATTAATACTATGATTACTATGCAAAGGTGTGTGTTGGCAAACAGTGAAGCCGTAAAGGTCACCTTTGTTCTATCCAGTTCATTACAGGGTCCCATTCATTATTTTGAAGTTCCACAAGACCTGGAGGTTCTTCGACTCTGTAACTAAAAGAAAGGTAGATATAAAATGAATAATCTACAAATACATATCGCAATGGTGGTAGAAAAAATACCAGAAATACCATATCTTGTAAACTTGAATTAGTACAGGTTATAAACCAGTTAACATCAGTACCAGATTGTGTCTGTATCCAGAAACTTTAAGGCTGCTGAGATCATCTGCTCGCTTGTTCTCTGTGTTGGGTTATCAAGAGCTGTGTTGCAAAGGGTGGTCTGTATGGACAAACACAGGTCTTATTAAGTCCTATTAATACAATCGCTGAACTCTCACTTTCTTGAATATACATGTAATCCAGTGTCTTACTAAATGCATGGTGTAAAACTTAAGTGTGTCCTTCTGAGCATCCCACTCGGTTGCAACAGCTATGGCAAGAGCTTCATTTGGCACTGTAAATAACTTCCCACCAGGAGTCTTCAGCTTTCGTTTGTCAAGGTTTATTTCAAACAAGCCTCCTAAAAACAACATTCATAATTCAATATTTTTCTTTGTGAAGTTTTAGATATGAGCTGCTCTGTGGAGAAAATTCTGCTGAATGACGCTTACCTTCACCTTGGGATATAGACACATTCTCATAAAACTTCTTTCTTTCTGTAAAGGCACAAGCACAAAAAATTAACATCGATATATTATTATGTTTGCGTATTTATACAGTTTTGATGATCTTACCTGTTATGGCACTGGAATAGTTTGCCTTAAGGAGGTGTGTTGGTAAGCTGGGTGCATGTTGCCCTTGAAATGAAAATGGCCAAATGGCCTGCGCAAATTGTCTGTGATGCCTACACAAATTCCGCAACATCCCTTAAATGTATTTGTTATAGCTTTGTATTAAAACTTTGTAGTTTAACTGTTAATAATTGAATTATGGATACAAAGCATGAGCAGGAGTTTTAGCTAGGTTGACAAATCATCTTTCACGCTTAAGTTATGTCACAACAAAAGCACATGTATTAAAAATGATTAAGAATAACTAAATTATTGCAAAATTTGACTTTAGAAAATTATCGTCACGGCATGGGTACTATTTCCTTTCTTAATTCAGCAACGTGAAACCAAAGCGTGAAACTGATGCTATGACGTACACACGGAGCGACGCCAAAGACTAGCTTCATAATAAAAGTCTCTAAAAACTCCCGTATATTTGAAATATTTATTTACAGGTAAACTTGCCACCCAACTTTAGGATAAAAAACATTTAAGTTAAATATTTGGACCTTCTAGGTAAATATAAATCAAATGTGAAACTATTCTATTTTATTTATATTTTTGTAAATTATTTTCATATATAATTATGAATTCATAGTATTATTTTTTATTATTCTTATAAACTATAGTGTTTTTAAACCTTACTTAATATTAATGTACACCACAGTAATATAATTTGCATTATTTCTTATATTTTTGTGAAAAGCTATAATACAGGATTCCCTCTGGGATTAACAAAACTGACATTATATACAGTACATTTTTGTGCATCATTCTTCTTTATGTTGTGTCTCTACTAAGCTTTTCATTTGGCAGTGGCATAAAAATACTGAGCAACAGACTACTTAAAATACATTTCCTGAAATTTATTCTAACCTTTAAGCAAGGCAGCAGGCTTACATCACATTAACCCCCTGTGTATTACATGGAAAAGTTCACAGCTGTGGAGTGGGCCTCGGCCCCTCAAGTGCACAAATGCCACCTGCAGTAGGGAGCCAGATTGATCATTTGCAGTAAATCATTGATGCCCTGGTAAACCACATCTCTGGTGCACCAGTTCACTGATCAGAGATATCAGTATGAGTTGCAAATAAAGTGTGCCTTCCCCTCAAAATGATGTTTTTCTACAGCATATTGGCCCTCATGTCAGTACACATCAACCTGTACAGTGAATCTTTTGTGACTATCTGAAATGGTACAGCATTTTAAAACAAAGCAAACAAACAAAGCTAGCAGTAATCCACACCCTTATCTCCAGTACTAGTTTCAGTTTGTGGTTGTCTTTATTGCTCCATTATAGTCAACTACTGTATGTATTACTCAATATCATGTACTGTACCAAGAACAGTCATCATGCATGTTTGACACGTCACAATATAATAGAATAATGTAGTTTCCTCTAAATTTCCAAGGTTACAACAGTTACTGCTACTGTTTAGTAAAGAGTAAAAATTAAATATAGTTAATAAAGTTAATAGCATACAATTATGAAGTTGAATAAAAGAATCACCTACATTTGTTGTGGTTTAGTAGTATTGGGCCTAACATATATTGTAGTAACTATTAACATTTTTAAGAAACATGGTAAATGTTTGTAAAGGACTTTTTTTCCACACTTTGCTGTGGAATTGTTTCACATATGGTTCTGATTTATTTGTGCAAAATAGGTGCACTTGTGTAGGACTGCTTGTGTAGATATATGAGGATAGACAATGTGATCAGTGTTAATAGATTATATTTTGCTTCTTTTAGCTCATTGGACTGTAGGATACAGATCAAGGATGTTTTAAACTAAATAATCAGTGCTTGCTGCGATATGAGGCAGTTTAGTGTAGATTTAGTATCCAAAATATTCTGACAGATCTGGTCTATAAAGTTAAATTATGGCACATGTATGTTGTATTATTCCTATCAAGAAAACCAAAACCAGTTAGTCATCAGTATGCATCATAGTCATAAACATTGCCCCTGCCGACATCACTTTGTCATCACCCCAATTCTGTAATAGTTGAAGTGCTGCTCTAGGATAAACAACAGTAAACTACAGTAATCTATTATGAACATTACACAATAGTACATAATTTCCTAGGCGTTATCTTTAGGTTTTATCTTTATAGGGATGTGAATGCCACTCATAGTTACTGTAAAATGATTTGTGAAAACAAATAATACAAGATTTTTAGATGATTCTGAATTGATTTTTGCATCTTTATTTCTTATACAAATATAGCTCAAGCAAAGCGCTACAGTTACAGAAATGAAACGGCAAACAAAGAACGAAACAAGTAAAACTGATGGAAATTTTGCATCTCTCCTCATAGGCTTATGGAGACATGTTAGAAATGAATATTTAATGCTGAATTCCAAGATGCAGCATATTGATCTAATAAGGTTTAAAAGTCACCTGTTTACTTTTTTCTCATGTTTCTACCATGTATAACATGTGTAGTAAAATGTACATACTAAATACCCTAAACAATCTTGTGTCCTAAGATGCAAGATCTTGGGTTAGGTCATGAATTACAGGTGGAGATTTCATTCACTGCTGAGAAATAACAAACCTGGAAAACACCTGGTGACCTTATCTGATAGACTACGTGCAATTTTTCATGGACTCATGCTCTGTCCTTTTATAACAGCCCTTCTAAATGCATAAAAACAGAAAATAATTTCAGCAAGTTTATATGTTCTATCGCTGATTTTGGACATCAAAGAGAAGAAGCAGGTTTTGAATATTTACAGGCAGTTATACAGGAGTTATGGGAAACAGTGCCTACGTGTCATCTGTCAGTCACGTTCTGGCAGTTTATTATGTAAAATAACAATGCTGTTTTTGGGCATCTTGTTTGACTTCGGACAATGGCCTTTTGTGCATCTAGGTTGTGCAACAGGGTCCTGAAATTGATTCACCATGGTAATTGTTAGAGGTTTTTTGGTGCATGGTGCCAAGGTCACATCTCATCTAATTACCAAAAAGTCCCTTTCAGGATCTACAGTATTTATTGAATCCTAAAAAAACCAGGAAGTTCCTGTTATAATCCACTTATAAGTTTCTCTTTGACTCAATTTGCTTATTTTTATCATGCTTCTGGGAGGAAAAAGAAATGCCTAAAAGGTTTTGTATAGATTTTAGTGTAATTTAAGCAGGATGTATGTGTGAGATTACTGTAAAATGGTGGAAATTCACGCCACAATAAGTTATGCAATAATATGAAGAATTTTTTTATTTGATGTTGTTTGTTTTTATGGACTAACTATGAAATAAGTAGCCCATTACGCAATATTCAACTATTTTGTTTACAGTGGTGTGCAAAATCATGTGCAAGATTAAATATTAAAACAAAGAAAGCTCAGCCTCCTCTTTACCAGCAATATAAAATAGATGTATCAAGGTGAGTCTTTGTAAAACAGACTATAAACAAATATGGAGTTTATTGGACATAACAAGCTCTTCCAGTAACAAGAAAAATAGTTTAGTCTTTTCCTTGTTTACACAGAACAATAAAGTTTACTCAAGTGAACCCTTCCGGCATCAAGTCGTTTATCTGCATGCCAAAGCATTAATCAAGAGTAGATTTATTGTACAAATGTCATAAATATAATATTTTTATATACAACAATAAGTCAATTTGTAAAAGCAATTGATTTGTTGTCATATGCTTTGACAGTCTAGGATTATGCCATAGCATTAATTCACTTGCAAATATATTTTTGTTCGAATAGTGATTTATTTAAAGGTATGTGGGGATTTAAATGTTTATTTAAAATACATGCCAATCTCCATTGAGTCATTTTAACCTCCATTGTTACACAGGTATGTGATGGTTACTTTATCAAGGTTATGCTTGTTAAAAAAAATAGTAAGAATTAAAATCTTAACTCATATTCCCAGAAAATATAAATCTGTTAATGTCTTAATGACTGTTGTCTGAGTGTGCTGCCCCAGTTACGAGCATTCAAAGCCATCATTTTTCAGACAGTGCTTACAAAATGTGACTCTTTTAATCGAATTATGAGATTAGAAGCATCAAAGTTTGATTTCAATCAAATCAATTTGAATGTGATTTCAATCTCTGGCATGACCTTACTCAGTCAGTATTAATGATATAAAGGTTATATTTTCACAGAATGTTTCTTACATTATGCAGGATAATTTTATGTAGACAATAGTGAATCACAAAAAATAACTTTAGGCAGGGTCATTCTATCCATCACATATACAGATTCTTGTTGTGCAACATGGCAAATTTACTGTAATATACAGTAATATTGAACAAAGTTCCTGCCTTTTCTTGGTAATGGGCAATGTCTAGGAAAGGAAACCAATAGAGCTATATGACAGGATGAGCAATAGAGATAATACTAGCTATGGTTTGTTTTGCATAATGCATGAAACCCCCTTTTTGTAGCTATAGTGAGAACAGAAGTGCTAGCAGTCAAATACATTAAAACAACATTTTGTTTAGTATGTTGTTTTCTCCAAATCAGGCACAGCTTAAAATAATACTTTGGCAGGAAACAAAAACAGAAACAATTTTCCACAAATGAATAGTTGTGTAACAGCGATCCTAAATATAGAAAAATTACCCGCTTGCTTACTTCCTTAACCCTCCCAAACCATACAGTACACAAACTTAAAATCATTTTTTACATTTTAGCTATTATAAATAAAACGGGATACAAATGCTTTAATAACTTATAATTTTGAAAATGAATTCAGTGTTGTTGTCTGTGAAAATGTAAATGATCTGTTAAATACTTTACTTCCAGAAACTACTAAAAGCCTACTGTCATTAGAAAAACTAACATGCTCAAAGCATTGCTTAAAGTTTATATAGTATAATGATATAATATTGCACTATATAGAAACTAAATTCAATGAAAGACTTCACAGTTAATTAAAATTAAGCAAGATTTTGTAACTCTTCGGACCCCTTTAGCCTTTTCCAAGGGTCTTTCATAGGGTTGTCTTGCAAGAATCATCTTATTGTTCATTATTGCAGCTGGCTCCAAATATTTTCTTCAGGATTGCCCCAGTCGAGCTGGAGGTACACGAACAACACGTGTCTAGTGTTTTCGCACGTGGGGTCAAAACGTGCAGTCAGGGTCTTCTACCAGGTGATGATGTTGTCATACGGGAGGCATGTGGGAGTCTTTACTGTTGATGACCTTGAGCAGGATTCTGTGGAGGAGTCTTGGCGGTTCTTCACAGGCCGAGTGACGCCAGTAGCTTTAGATCAGTGTTCTAGCTGTCTGCCCTCTCACCACCCTCAGTTTGAAAACACACCTGTGAGCCCCACTCAGACTGTCCAGCCCCACAAAACCACCAGTTCATCGTGGGGAAATTACTAAAGAATGACAGCCATGAATGCACTGCCCACACTGGTTATTTTGATGAAAAGTCACATTACAGGAAAGATCCCAGTTTAAATAGATGTCAGTAATTGTGACCCTGACTCAGCACAATATTGCATTATTGAAAAACAGAGGATTCTATCCGCCTGTCTGTATTTTCACATAGACGGACACATACTCCTGTGATTTAGCGAATACGTATTCCTGGATCAACAATGTAAAAGATTTTAAAGGAGAGTTTCACCCAAAATTCAATCATTATTTATTCACCCTCATATTGTTCAAGACATGTGATTATGATTATTTTTTCTGTGAAACACAAAAGAAGATATTTTGATAAATGTCTCAGTGGTTTACAGTGGAAGTCAATGGGGGCCAATGTTGTTTGGTTTCCAACATTCTTCAAAATATTTTATGTTTGTAATGACATGAGGATGAGTAACTGATGAAACAATTTGAATTTTTGGGTGATTTACCCCTTTAAATCCTATCCATAACCCTAACCATAACTAACCTCCATGAAAGAAATAATATGTTGATAGTAAGCAAGTCCTAAACCTAATCCAAAAACAAACACTGACAAAAAAATGACTGGTTAATAAAAATGTTAACGTGGATCAGTAATGATGTTGGCACGTGTCATACGGTGAAATCACATTCACTACATACATAAACCTTAAAACAGACTGTACTATATGGTATTCTTATAACAAACTGTCCTAACCATGGTTTTATATAGTGAAAGTATACGGTAGTAATCCTTTTTTTGACTGATTATCCTTTGCATTTCCATAGTTTTACTACACATATTATGGTTAAATGATGGCTCCTGCAGTGAGACAATAGTAAATTCTTGGTTGTTATAATGGTATTTTTCATTAATATATTCATATATAGATTTTAACACAGCACTTATAATATTGATATCACTCACTGAGAAATATTGTAGCTCTCAATCACCAGGGGCGTAGCAAGCTTTTCAATAGTGCGGGGGATGGATGTGGTTTGTTTGTTAACAATAAAAACGATTAATACAATGACAGAAGTGTACAAAAGGTATAACATACAAGATATAAAAAGCTTCCCATTTAAATGAGTCATACTAGAAAAGTATAAAACACACTCGGAACACACAGAAAATAAGTCAAAACTCTGTATACTTGCTAAAGAATCAGAATCAGAAATACTTTAATAATCCCAGGGGGAAATGATTTTTGTTACAAACTCCAGATATACAAACAACATATATTAAGAACAAAACATAAACAGAACATCTTCCCAAACACATATCAAGCTTATTTAAACCTCGAAAGCATAAACACTCATTCAAAGTACCTGGAAAAGGGAGATGTAAATAACCATAACCATAAGTTCCCGCCTCCTCAGCACGAGCTGACCGATAAATCTAACACACTAAGGCAGAACAGCCAATCATCAGCCGGTGTCATGTTTGAGAGGGAGGGGAGAGGAGGCAGACACAGAGCGGCCAGAGAAACGGAGGAGCGACTGCTGTAAGGCGTTTGTGCAAAACTGCGGAAAAACTGCAGAAAAAGTGGGGTGTTGAACGCTCTCACTGGGAAAAGTCCCCCACGGGTGCGACGCCCCTGTCAACCACTCCCACCCAGCTTACAGTAACGATGCACGTGAGCGCACAGTCACGTGAGATAACAACACGCCCAAGTCCGCCTGACGACTATATGAGGATGCTTGGATGCTGAGCTACGAGGAAGGAGAGATTTCTTATTCTGGTATCGATTCTTCAGAACCGCTTCAGATATGAGTGATCCGCGCTTTCCTGTCGATGTCCGAGTCATCGGAGTCATGCAGAAAGAAAACAGTAAAGTAAGAAATATGATGTTTTCATAACTTTTAACGAATGCTGGCACTATTTACAATCTGTATATCACTTGTTAGTGTTAATATTTAGACGTGTTTGTTACAGATGTACATGACATCGGTGTTATGGTCTGATCAGAGTGAGGTGACGGTGTACAGATCTCTGCGAGACTTCAAGACGCTTCATGTAAGTTTATTTGCATTCGGATAAAATGATTATTAGACGTGTTATGTGCATGACCATAATTTACTTTAATTTTTTAATCAACAGAAACAGTTAAAAAAGAAATTTCCAGTGGAAAACTCACTTCGTAAAGAGGATAGAGTGCTTCCCCGGTTTGGAGGTATAAGCACTCACGTACGCACGCACGCATGCGCACACACAAGATGTTTTTAAATAAAATGTAATTTACTTGTTATGTCATATATACATTTATCTTTCAGTACATGCACTTACAGTGTACTTATACACTATACTTGAATATAATTAGCATAATTATACGAATATATTAATAAATCAACCTGACTACACTAAAGTACACCAATATCAAGAATCAGAACAGGTTTAGCCCCTTAGTTTAACACATTTTGAAAATGTCTACACTGCATTTGTTATGTTGTTTAAATGAGATGTTTGCATTCGCAGGCAGAAAAATGAAGAGAACCTTTCCAATAAAGGGTGTGACCAAGTCTTTGGATCGACTGAGGAGTCTGGAGAAATACTGTTCCAGTCTAATGCAGTGTGGATCTACTGTATTACATTCCACAGAGGTCATTCACTTCTTCCTGCCAAATGAGCACGAGCTTCAGCCAGAGTTTACCCAAAACAGGTGGGTATCACTTAGACTGTCCTCGCATTTTCAAGTTGTACTGAACCTGAATGATACATATGCCTTTATAACCGTTTGCAGTGTGATGATTCTGCAATCAGACATCATCCCTACTGGAGAAAGTGGCATGGCTAAAAAACGTCTGAGCTTTGGCAATGTCACACAGCCGTTTGTATCCAAGACGTATCGATGTGTGGCTCCATTTGAGACCAGGGACACAAATAACAAAGCTTTTAAGGTCGCTGTGGATGAAAGACTGGATGTGCTCATCAAAGACCGAGCAGGTATGTATTATCTTTCATTAAATCCAACTATAGCATTATTATTATATACAGCACAGTTTTACAGTCTCCTTGCTATTGTAAACAGGTTGGTGGCTTGTTGAAAATGATGATAAACGTCTAGCTTGGTTTCCTGCCCCCTATTTGGAATTATGTGATGATGAAGAGGATGAAGATGAGTTTGACTCAACAACTGTTGAAAGTAAGACGCAACTGTTACAATGACTAGACGTTTGAATGACCCAATATGTCTTACTAACTCTTCATACACTTTCCCCAGTGTCTCTGTACTGTGCCACCAGAAGTTACACCTCGAAAAAAGAGGATGAGCTGTCTCTGAGCATTGGCGCTGTTGTGGAGGTGTTACAGACGTCTGATAATGGCTGGTGGCTTGTTAGGTAATCAAAGTCCTTTGTTTTTTCATATCGCACTGACATTCAAAGAATGTCAACATGTTTAAAGACTGACGTATCTAAAAATTCACGTAACTAAAAATAAACTGCAGGGAAGAATAGAAAAAATAAATTAATAATAGCGTAACATGACATGTGCAGTTGTGATTGGTGGTTATGACATGCTGTATGATTGATCACACCCAAGCAAGCTATGTTAGATTCATCGTTCAGCGTGTCTTCTCACACAGTTATATAGTTATAAATACATTACAAAATAATATTACTGTATTAGAATTACATGGATAATATCTAATTTTATGTGTGCCCTGTGCAGATATAACAGAAAAGCTGGCTATGTACCGTCCATGTACCTAAAGCCATACATCAGCCCCACCTTCGGCTTTCAGTCTCTTCAGAGGAAACTTCACAGCTCCACAATCAACCTGTCCAATAATAACTTCATCCACAAATCCCGCTCTCTGGAAGTCCTATCAAAGAGCATTTCAGAACAACACGAGGGGTCCGGCAGTCTCAAAAGCAACTACAGCGATGATGGAACCGATTTCAGCTTCAGTTCCTCAGACACTGATTCTATGAGCCCAAGCGTGTCCAGCTCAGAGGGAGACGAAAGCTTGAGACAGCCGGATAAAGAGCCTCAGCAAGATGGCAGTGACAGCGGCGTCTTCCGTGGCCAGTCTAGCCCCACCCTTTCAGAATCCGGCCACCCTATGAAAGGAATCACGGCCCCAAGAATACCACCCAGACCTCAAACTCAAGAGATCCTGAGTCGTTGCTCAACCTATACCCGAAAAGCCGCTCTGGCGACCTCCGCGCGCCTGTTCTCTGGAAGAGTTGGTTTGGTAGGTGGGGGCAGAGCATGAAGAAGTAAATGTATGCATCAAATAATTATGAAAAGATAATTGTTCCTCTTGTGAAAGACACACTTTTATTATAAAAAGTGTACTCAAGAGCTTGAGAAATATTAACCTGGGTTTATTCTAATCACTTTGTAATCTGTTATGGGATATATAAATGAATATATAAATGAAACAATAAATAATAAATAACATTAGTGGATAAAGTTACAAAAAAGATTTGAATGAACTGTACTGTATTATACTGTACTGTATAGATTTACGTGTTTTAACAATAATATATTCAGACTGTCTTCTATCTGTATATCTTGAATTAAGGTATTCCATACTGGAAAGTTTATCTGTACTTTTGTTTGAATTTCAATAAATTTTTCTAAACCATTTTTATGCTTCTTCTTATATGATTAAGGTGGTAATTAGTAAAAAATCTTTATTAAAAATCTGTTTCCTTCAATGTTTGATATTATAAAATTCTTTTAGACAAAATAAAATTGTGCCATTATTGTGACATTTGGTCACTTTATTGACAGAACTGAAGTTTAATTTATAAAAAAGTTCTCAAAATTGATGACTTGAACTGAATAAAGAAGAATATGAAACAGACAATAAAAACCCAGTATACATGGGAACTCATAAAAACTCATTAAATACTTAATTATGCATAAAAAGACAAGATAACAAAAATCTACCGTAATAATGTCTAAATATTTACATACTGTTCTCTAGGTCAAGGGTTTTTCGAAATTTAGGATTGTAAACCCTTTTGTGGCCTCAAAGGAGAATAAATGAGACTTTGAGAAATTAGAAAGTGAGAAAAAACCAAATAAGTTTAAATAGTAAGAAATCAGTAGGAAACCAGATTTACTATTACTTTCTTGATCTCTCCTGCCTTGCAATGTTATTTGTAGATTAATATAAAGTATATTTCTATAATATTCTAGGGAAAGTAGTAAAAATGTTTCTGTAGAAAAAAAAGATATTCTTTTTACATAAAAATGTATCCCATTATTCCGTACGTACATATGGTTGGTGGCCAGTATAACCTAGTGTGTTCTGTATTGTAATTTTTTTTTGTAATGCCCCAAACGTCATGTACCGTATAATGTCATTTATAAAATTATTTTAATTAGTTGATAAGTTATAAAATATAATACATAAGTACATGACATAATATTAAATAAAACATTATTTCATTTCAGTATATATAGCATATTGCATATAGTAATAATTTAACATACTCTATTGTGTAGAAAATGCTGTGCTCTCATTGGTCACCCAGACCTCTGTGTGCAGAGAATAGGGCTTGTGGCCTCTAGAGCAGACCGCCATTGAAAGTTCAGTGGTTTTCATAGCAAAGCCTTTGTCTAATGAGTAAAACCTAGATGGTGCCAAAACAGAGTCCCAGTCTTTAGTGTAAAGAGTTGTCAGGTGCTACACACATTTAACTTGTGCTGGAATGGAAAAGAAGAGAAAACTGGAAATCTGCAGTGCATTTCTGAATCATTCAGGGTAAGGAGATGTTCTCTGGCATGTTTCAGCTGTGCGCTATGATGATAGTGTGTGTTTGGCTCTCCAAGTTTTAACATACAACACATGTATCATCTGCGTCGTTCAGTGCACTCACAGTGAAAATGGTGAGTTTCTTTTTATTACATACATTTAAATATTTACGTTTCCTTGTGTATCTTGAATACAAATAAATGTATATTTACAATGCCTTTAACTTTGTTAAAACAGATTAAATACTAATATAGATATTACAAAAGTAGTTCAAAATTGATTATACTTATTATATTACTAATTTTACTTAAATAAAACCAGATTAAACAAATATTGACTTTCCAAGTCATGCATTGGCCTGTATATCCTCACCTTTGCCCAGATTAACATAGCATTATATTGGAAAACTAACATTTAATTTAATTAACTTTTAGCATTTCGAGAAAAATATTTTAATACCTGTGTTTTATTTGATATCAGAGTGGTGGTTATGAAGTGGAGCGGTTTGTGGATTCCCCAGACCATGATCTGATTTGTGTCATCTGTAGAGCGGTTCTACGGTGCCCTGTACGACTTCCATGCAACCATGTCTTTTGCAAAGAATGTATTTTACTGTGGATAAAACGGTATGAATCTTACAATATAGTATAGTCTAATAAAATAAAATGAGATTTAAAGTTATCTGACTTTCAGTTATCTCTCTGTAAGTATTAAAGCTTCCATTGTTTCAGACAGGTAAAATGCCCATGCTGTAGGAAATCTATCGACCAAAACCAAATGCTTGTTTTGTGTAAGCTTAGTAAATCCATTGGCCGTTTAACAATCAAGGTATGTACAACTGCTAATATACATTTGTGACTGATGATAAAGTTCAGCGTTTCAAATGTTATTTTTTGTTTTTAGTGTCGAAAACAACAGCAAGGCTGCACGGCCACTTTCCCACTTTCTAATGAATATCTTCACATCTCAAACTGTCCGTATGAGTGGCAGCTCTGCCCGCATGAGGGCTGTGGGGAACAGGTGCTGAGGAAAGACGCCCAGGCTCATGATCAGAGCTGCAGTCACTGGCGACAGCCGTGTCCCATGGGCTGCGGCACGCTGCTTTTCCGTGAGAACCGGACACAACATAACTGCTACAGAGAGCTGCATCAACGCTATGTAGCTGAACGGCGGAAACAAAGGACTGTTGCAACTAACCTGCGCAGAAAGATGATGCGCATGCAGAGCCGCATGACTCAAATAAAGAGACAGATAAACCTGCTGTGTGAGAGTCTGGAGGTTGGCGATTTGGAGTCTGAAGTGGGAACCAGCACAAACATGTCACATGTCCAGCAGTCCAATGACGGCAGGCACTGTCACAGTTCAAGAGTTAGATCTACATAACATTCACAATAACAGTAAAATCTCCTGTTTTGGAGAATACAATAATGCATATTTTTGTAATAATTTTATTAAACTGGAATCACAATAAAAAGTGTCCTTTGCCTGGTTTATAAAGGATAGCACTGTTTGTACACGATTTAGCATCTTTTAAAATGATTTTTTCACATTTTTGTGTTAAAATGTGTTAAAATTTGGAGAGGTTAAGAGTGAATGATAGTATTTCTAACCTAATAAACAATTCTTAATATTCAGATGTCTGTATGTTGGATATTATAATCTTGAAGCGACACCATTTTTGGTCTTTGATAGTCATTTTTTCATTCTTGTTAAAATTGTTACTTTTTTAAAGAGTTGTATTTAATTTTAAGATTTTACTAAATCTCTTATAAAACATTTAAGGACAAATAATACCTGAAACAATGGCCATCCTGACATGATGTACAGTAAACACAATAAAACAATAAAATAGTTTATTGTCAATGTAAGTTATTAATACAATATGGCAACAATGATTAACTTAACTGCCAAGAAACTGGAATGTTTGGTGCTAAATGATAATTGTTTTGGGATTGTTTATTAAACTCAATTATGTATGTGAGATTATTAAATGGATAGTTTCAGTCCTTGATGCCAACTGGTTAATAGTCATGATATAGCACAGCAATGACTGCTTCACCAAGCTATAGTTTGTATTATTACACAGTCACCAAAACAATCAAACCAAACAAATTTTTTGTCATGTCAACAACTATAGCTTCTAACAGAGGGACTGCATTTCATTTTAGTGCAATGAAGCATCTGAGGCTGTGCCTAATCATCTATGACTATATTCAAACCACACCCTATTGTTTTTTATTGCTTAAACATATTTTTAAGCTTCCAGATTTCTATGCAGTAATGTTCAAATAAAACTAGACAATATTGTTTAAATAAAATTTCCTGGAATGAGTGTATTTTTATGTCTGTCCACAAGGAGGCACTACTGTAATTCTGTAGTATGTTCCAGATCGCACCTTTCATTAGAGGCCACAGAGGAATGATGGGAAACATGTGCAGGGTGTACATTGTCCATCCCAGAATGCATTAATGGCAAGTAAATGTCATCCATGTTGGGAAAAACAAAAACTTTCTGAAACAAAGGGAAAAATTAAATGGGATTTGTTATTTAGGCATTTAATTAAAAACTAAAGAATTGCAATATCCTTAACAGGCCTTCAGTTCTTTAAAGAGTGTTGGACTTAAAATGCACCTGAAACTCATCCTTTAGCTTCTTCTCAATCCATTCAGTCACATGACAGAAGGTCACTTCTCGCTCTCCCAGCTTTGGTCTGACTCTTAGATCAAGTTTTGGGGGCACGCAGAAACTGTACCTGAAGAAGATGCCAAAAAATGAAAGATGTTTTGTAAAGTTTAACCACATGCCACAAACTGATTTTCTGATTGGCTAAAAAAAAAAAAAAATCACCAGTCACTCCTCTCTCACCTTTTCTAAGCACAGAGACAGATTAATTTTTTAGAACACCCATGTAAATTAAATTAGTCATTTAATAGGATTTTTTTAATTTGCTATTCCAAAAATTTGAGCTACGGTTTTGGATACGTCAGTCTTTAATACAGCTTCAAACTTGTTCCTAATTCTCAAACCTCAAATCAAAATTTAATTACAATCTTACGTCAAACTTTTAATCAAGGAGTAAATGATACCAAATGTTAAGGAGCCTGATTACTCTGGATAATCTTTGTAAATATCTTGTGAGCTTAAGCAAAGCTTTAGTCCCTAATGCAAAATAAACAGAGCGTGTCAGCTGTGAGAAAATGGCACGTACCATATTCTGTCTGTGGGGGGAGGTGGAATGTTGACAGCAAGTGTTCCAGAAAGCTCCTGAACTTCAACGGCGAGCAGAAGAGGGGTGTTGGACATTTCTTCAAACTTCTTTTTTATGTACTCGTTTTCTGTGGCTTTCTGGAAGTACTTTGATTTAGCAATCTTGTCAACGAATCTCAAAATCCGCCTACTAGTGCTGCCACCAGCTGCGACTCTGTGGGGAGTAATGTAAAACTTTCAGCAAGTGGTCTTGATGTTCTCAGGCTGCATTTAAGAACAAAAAACATTTTTAAAGACATAATAGGAGATTAAAATCAATAATGACCTCATAAACACGGGGAGGGGGGTTGTGCTGGGGCCCACAATGGGGTCTTAAGTCAATTTCCAAGGAGACACAAGATAATTATAAAGATTTAAAATAAATATACAACATATAAAAATGAAAAGTCAGTCTAGTTACCAGTTAAGAACTAAATTGTACAGTGAATAGTATTTACCCTTCAGCAGCAGGTAAGGTCTTCTCTGCCAGAGATCCATGAGTGTCAGTAGAGGAAATGTCTTCTTCATCAGAGGATCCTGCACTTGAAGATTCCTCATCACTGTCAGCCAGTACTGAGAGTCTAGACCTGCCGCTAAAAAATTTTTTTATTGTAATTTTAGATTAGGTTATATTGTACATTGCTATATTATATTAAACTGTGTAGAAAAAATAGACATTAATATAAGAATTTCTGAATTAAGAATGTTGCAAATAGTATCTTGTGTGCTTCAATACAAGCAAGGAACTTGTTGTCACAAGCAGTTATCACCATCAATATTACAAATTAAATACATTTTTAAAAATGAATAGAAAAAATATTATTAAACTACATTAAATAAAAATAAATAATAATAATACAATGCTAAATAAAAACACATTTTTATTCTAAAAGAAAAAATCTAGAATTTCTGTAATTCTACACAAACTTACAAAACATTGATGGTGTCCAACTCTGCGTCTCCATCCAGGACTCCCTCTTTTCCTAGTCTGGAGAGGTTAATTTTGGTCTCCAGAATCATCTGTAGAGCCCCTGTGTACTCCACCTCCAAATGCAACCAAAGACCTGACAAATAAACACATTTTTATACCTCAGATTTTCTGAAAAACAGATGTAAACCTCCCACACTATCCAAAAGTCTTGCAATAATGTCATTTAATCATGAGTTTTAATAATAACAATTAATTTATTTGTAATGTCATAATGAATTACAGTAGAAATGATAATGACAAATCTAAAAGGGTATCTGACATAATCTCGCTCTCTTTTCTCATACAAATAATTTTGTAAAGAAATAATCTGGCACCAAAAAACAATATCACTAAAAGCTTAATCTGTGGTCAAGATTAACTGAATATGATCTGTTCATGGATGGCACAATTATAAACAATGATAGCACAATAAAACACTTTTACTACTGCACATTATAAAGGTTTGGTATGAGATGCCAAGTTTCATTATGTGTTACATAACACACAGATCATAAGGCAGAGAGTGAGAGACACTCCGCACAATAATATGCTTTACAGTAGAACATATAGCTGAGAATGTTACAGATACACACGTACACATTTAGGCTGTCATTGGCTGAAAAGAGCGATGTAATGTTATGCACTTCTTTGCCCCGTGAGATTACAGCAGGATAATAACATCTCATCTACTGCTCAGTGTAATAATAACACATATGCTCAAGTAATCCTAATGGATGAATGACCTAATCTGCTCTTTTATAAGAGGCTCTTAGAAGCTCGCATGTTTACCTCTGCTGTTGACCTGTGGCAGAGCCGTGCCTGTTATCTGGGGCATGCTGGAGCCCATGGCCAGTTCGGTGAGGGTCAGTTCATCCATGAAGTAAGGCAGCTGTGGTAAAAGAGGGTAAACTTACACAAAGAAACACATGTACAATCATATATATATATATATATATATATATATATATATATCTAATGGTACTTCAGTTATTGAAACAGCTGAATAATAATATTTTATTTGAGTATACAACTAAAGGGGATTTGATATAAAAATACTACAAAATAATAAAACAACATGTCTGGGCGTTCACTAATTCTGCTTATTGTTTACTAGTGTGAAGTATAAGACGGTTCTTGTATTGAATCACTGCTAAATGGATACTTCACCAAAAATATTTTTCTTTTTTTTCTTTTGCACAACACAAACAAAGATATTTTAAAAAATGTTGAATTTCATTGTGGACACAAAACCAGACATTTCTTAAAATATCTTTTTTGTGTTCCTCAGAAGAAAGATTTATATACATATTTTAAACTATATGAGTGTGAATAAATAATAACAGAATTTTTCAGTGAACTATCCCTTTAAATTGTTACAAACTCATCTGTTTGACAAACCCTTTAAGCAAATGAACTAAATTAATTACTTTCCTGTATTCTGTAAATACTGTAATTATTAAAAAATACTTTACCATACAATATCATTTTTATTCTATTACCCGAATTTTGCTCAGCTTTCGTTGTATCTTGGATGCCACTTGATCTGCCCAGTACTTCTCACGCAGGAAGTCCCAAAAGATTCGGCCAATCAGAGCATTCAACCAGACAGGCTTAGTTTCATCCTCACGGCAGCAAAAGTTGTGCTTTAAAAAAGGGATGAAAAAAAAGTTTGAGTAATGCAGTAACAACAATATAAATCTTGTGAAATAGAAGTTATTATAACTAGTGCTTAGAAAATAAAATATGTCAGTTGTTATGTAATTATAATATCTCATCTTACCTCCTCTTTGTCTGTTGGACTACTCTGGGTGCTGCTATGACAGGGGCTTGATAAAGGATCGGCACTTCCTGAGAATATGAGACCGGTCATGTAGGAAGTATAGTCTGGTAAAATGTTTTCCTTTACTTTGCCAACCGGCTCACTGTGGAAAACATCCTCACTGCTGTCTCTACTTTCATCATCATGTGACAGACCCAAAGGGCTCTCCTCATGCAACACAGGTTTGTCTACAAAGCAAAAGAAATGCCCAATTAAATTATTTTTATGATATGGTGGTATGGGTTTTACATAAAAACATCAAACTATTCAATTACTTGACTTGATTCTTTTTCATTATAATTGATCGTAAGTTTCCCACCAGATACGGATTTACAATGGTCTTCTTCATTGTGACTGGACGCAGAAAGCAGTCGATGAAACCACTCTTCTTTTTCCCACCCTGTTCTTCCAAAAAGAAAGAGTGTAATAGGATGGCCGACCGTTGAGCCAATAGGCTTCTCTGTTTTCTGAATCTCCCCCGGTCCCTCAGCCGTCTCCTCTTCAACCGCTCTTTCTCCTTTAGCCAAACTTATGCAGATGGGATACTTCCTGTTCCACACTCGCTTGTGTGCCAAAGCCAATGGTAGAAGAAATACCTGTTACCAAGGCAACAACCTCATTAATATTACGTGGCAATATTCTACCACATTAACATTCAAGCCAGTTGGGTTTCGAGACTATGAGTGAAACTGTGTCACGCTATCACAGAAGGGTATTACACCTCCACTAAAATCAGTGACACACCAACCTTGCTGCCAGTGAGTCTAAATATCCGAGAGTGGGTGAAATTCTTTTCATAGAAAGGCTCATCAAAGGCAGCCCAGCGGGGAATGTTGTTACGGGGGTAGTCAAGCCGTAAATAGGGTCCTTCCAGTGTGGCAAACACAGAGTGCATGAGGGATGGGTGGTAGGTCTCTACATCATAAGTATAGATTTCATTCATCCAGCCCTGAAACACAGAAACACTTCAGTTAAATCTATGCTTGACTGCTTCTTGCTGAAAAGTAGCACAGAGACAGACAAATTAAAGAAGTGGAGCATCAGGATACAAGATGTAGCTGGTTGTGTCAAGCAGTGGGCGTGTGTTATTCTGCATCGTACAGCAAGATAAGCATAGAACGAAGCCGTAATGAGAGACTTTGAGTCTTTTCTGAAATGCAGCAGGACGTTAAAAGCACACTGCAGACGGTTCCCAAAGGACATAAAATTTGTCACATTAAAATGCAGGCTTTAGTTTAACAACAGTCTGCGAGACAGGTACCTGGGGTGTTTTCTTAGCTCTTAAATTACCAGTGGCTGCGATGTTTATTTGCTCAATGTTTACGTTAGTATTGCAAGTACAAAGTTTTACAGCAATTCTGTTCGGACACACATTTTCACGATTAAAAATGAGCATCAAACTTACCTTGAGACAGGGAATTTTACTCGTTAGAGGCTCAAAGAGAAGGTTTTCATAAGGGATTAAATTTAGTCTTTTTTGATGCTTGTTGGACAAGTGTCTTGAAGAGCCCCATCGGATAAGCACAAGGCCCAACATTAATCCAAATGCTATGCCAAGAAACAAGCCAGACCAATAAGATGACAAAGGCAAGATAAAGTAGCAGTATGATAGCAATCCGACATAGACAAGACCAACTGGCACTGGAGAAGACTGCTCTCCCATATCTTCTGCCAAACCTTGCTGATCAGTTCTATTCATATTTGTGCTCTGAAAGATGATGTCACGTGTGTTTGACTCCATCATCTGCGCAATGTCTTCATGTTTACTACGGTGATCATGGCAATGAGATTTGTGCCAGCATCGTTTACGGTGTTTCACAGGCCAGTTGCACTGAGGTAACATCTCACAATCTGCTTTCCTTACACTCTTTGGCGATTCGCCTACTGTCAAGTCAGTGAGTGATTTCCCAATTCCAAAACCTTTGTAGCTTGGGGAGTCCATCGACCCTGTGCTCCTTTGGTGCTTGGGGCTGCCAACGCTGTCCTCACGCATGATCTTACTGAACATGCTTAGAGGTTCCTGCATGGCTTCAGAGAGCTTGCGTCGAGTGTCCTCAAGCTCCATTTTGAAGAAACTGGCTTTGGGCTCAGTTGGAGACAGGTTGACCGGAGATGGAGGGGCAGTACGGGAGTCACCGCTACGACTTTTAGATTGGGTGAATTGCGTCAACAGGTGCAGATTGAGCCTGGAATCAGACTTAGATTGAGACACCTCTGGCTCGCTGCGGGAAAGCTCTGTGGAAATCGACTTGACGAGGCTGAGAAGAGGCTTGGGCTTAAGCGACGACTCCTTCAGTTCTATCTCTGTAGACAAAGATTTTACTAAGGTGGACAAGGGCCGGTGGGAAGGTGACAGGAAGCCAGAGCCTAGGGTAAAAGAGTCTCCCAGGGAGCCTGAGGAAGAGGGCGAGAGAGGAACGGTGAATGCAGGTGAGTTGAGGCCCCAGTCCTCTTCTCAGCCTGAATGTCTACCGAACATGGCCTTTTCTTTGGGAAGGAGGTTAGTGACTTTTTGCCATCACAGTCTAAGGTGAATATGAGGTCATTGTCATCAAGACTGTCCCATTCCCCCTCTGTGCCAGTCAACTGAATCACGATACCCCTCCTGTCCGGGTCTCCTGTCTGTTGCTCAGGTGGGGGAGGCTGTAGTCCCGGCGTCTGGATCCCACGGGCCAATCTGTGCATTTCTTCATTTCCTGTCATCCCTGCCATGTTGTATCTCTACACAGCACAAGTTAAAGACATTGTCAGAGGATCAGTGGACAAAAGTCATTGAAAATACATATAGACATTTTGCTTCAACTTCAATCACCACATCTTATCTTCTTATGGCAGTAAATTGGCAATAATCAATCAATCTTTTATGACATTGACTAACATTTTCCGTCTCCCTCTGCAAGTAACAATCTGCCTACTCTGAAATGTTAAAAGATGCACCAAAAAGCTCTGAAACTATGCTGGAAATATAAGGATTTAAAATAGACTTAATCTTGAGTTCATGCACTTGTTCAGCATCTCCCCAAAAGTCATGAAAATACACCTTCCACCTACAACTTATTTGTTTTTTCTCCATTTTTTAATAAAACACATTTTTCATGCTTATAATAATGATCATTAATTCATTCATCATCATCACTCATGATTATTGCTTGATCATATAGGTCAGATTACTGATTATGATTATAATAAACCTATTTTTATTTTTGTTAGGCAAATTAACTGTATTTATTACTGTATCTAACATACTGTATACCGTATATTATTACTGAGTACATCTTTAAATGTAACCAGAATGAGAGACTTTTCTAGACCAGCCAACAGTCTGAATTTAAAGCAAAAAGCTCTCACTGCCTTTTTAGGTCAAGTAAGGCATTTAGAAGTACGTTAAAGGCTAGCTACTGTAATTATGTAACCTCATGACACCAATTCTCCAGCAACTGGCGTCACCCTTTTAAATCCCTATTTCTTACAAAATAGACTTATGAAATAATAAACCAACAGACTGTAGAGACTGCAAAGTTGTACGTCTTTCATGTGTCAGTGATGTGTTGCTTTCAGCTGTGATTTTTGTGTCTTTAGCTGTGATTTAAGCTTTGACAGAGATGAGACAAAGGTAAAAATAATATATGATATTGCTCATCCTGTAACCAATCCAGAAAGATAGAATAAGTAAACCGAAGCAAAACGTTTATGAATTTATTTCAGTCTAGTCTAAAGGATTATATCTGGAAAGTTGGCTTATTGCTAAACAAAACTGGATGCAAAATGTAAATATATAATGGTTATTAAATAATAAATTATACCAATCAACGATAAAACCCTCATTAGGACACCTATCGATGTGTGACATACAGTTTTAGCGCAGATGACTGCTAAATGTCAGATCAGCGGGATTTTAAATCATGCAAATATTTCAGATGGATTATCTTCATTAACAATTCTCAGAGTCGAGTGCCAAAAGATTCATACAAATACAAAGAGCAGAACCATAAAGTTTAATTCGCTGCAATATATAAGAAACACAGCAGGTGATTTATCACAGCAGATGTTGCTTGGTAGGACAATACCGAAACATCCGATAATAGATTCATTGTGCAAATCACAGTAAATACAGGTATAAACTACAATAAAACAACTTTGTGACATTTAGAAAGAACTGTCAGGAAAATTGAATAAAAGAGTAATTAACTCACCTAAATTTTGCAGCATGGGATCTCCCGATCTCCAAAAAATAACAGGTTTTGGTTACTAGCCTCCTATCAGTAACATGAAGTCGTAGTTCTGTGAATCATTCCGAGGCAGGAGACTGCTAACACTTTATTCAAACGTCTTGCATGATTCATAAGTCTGCACGCAGCTTGACATCAGATTTCATAATGCAACATTTAAAGAAAGATCGCACGCTTTTGACATTCATTTCGCCTGCAGGGCTGTGCAGATGTGCATGTCACACCGAAATAAACCTCACAGTTGTGAACTATTACACTTCTTTCGCACATCACTGTTATATTATTCTGAACCTGTGTCACCAGATAGAAAGTAACTCCTCCCCCTCACAGGCTCCATCCAGATGTGATTTGGCGAACCGCAGTTTCTCAATCTGATTATAGAAAGCATGGCTACAGTCCACTTTAATCTCGATTAAAAAAATCTGCCCCAACATCCACTCACATAGAAAAAAATAGCTTACCATGCTGGTGACCCAAAACATGTTGATGGCTCAAAACGATCAAAACAACATATTAGACACATTTTAACAAGGAATTTAAAGTTTATTGTTAACTTAAGAAACATTAAATGAACACATATTAACACCTAAATTAACATTAATGTTTTTTGTCTTATTCACTTTAATATTTCATAGTTGAATTCTAATCTTATCATGACAACTGTATATTGATGGAATAAGATTAAAGAATAACAAAAAAATAAACAAAAAAATATTAAAAAAATTAAAATTCATATTTAAAAAAATAACTTAAAATAACTAAAATTAAACAAATAAAAGATAATATAATAATAAAATAAAAAATAATAAAAAGATAATAATTATTATCTTCAATATAAAAATAAAACAACAAAATATTTTAATATAACATAAACAAGTAATAATTAAAAAGTAAAATATCTATAACTTTGGATAGTGCATTTTCATATATATGCTCACTATGTGCAGTGACTTATCATGTAAATTATTAAACACAAATAAAAATTAAATTATTATATTTTAAAAGCAATCTCTTTTCTCAAAAATGTCTGTTTCTTCACTTATATTTCGACCTTATAATACTGTGCTAGGAAGGTGGGGTAAAAGAGGACAATTACTTCGGCCTAGATAAAGCTGTGTAGAGCTCCCTCCTGAATGCAGATCTCTCTGTGATCAGAGGAGACAAACACTACTAAATACACAATGCAAACTCACTTAATACTTACAGAGTCTCAAGGTTCAAAAGTAAAACACACACAGTGTAATTTCCTATATTCTGTATAAAATTCCCAATGAGCAGCTGATCGTTTTCATTTAACAGCTAAACCCCTCCCAGTCATTTATCTCCACTCAGCATACCCTGTCATCTATTTAAAACCACCAATGACACATACAGGTCAAAAATAGTCAGCCCTTCAGGACTAGTAACTTCAACAAGCTAAAATGATTCCAATATGGTGGAGGAGTCTGTGTGCTAGAAAGACCATGCGTTCACCAAAGATTATACCCAGAGGAAACAACAGTAATCATTGAGGACAATGTAAATATTCTGCTTTCTAATTAATTACTATGTGCTTATAGATCAATTGTTTTATAGACTGCAAACACATTTATGCCTGACTGACTACCCAGTCATTGCTCTTACCTTATTCTTCTTAAAGAAACCTGTAAAAATGGCAGCAGTTTTGGGACAGTTTATGGAATTCCACTCAATTCATGGAACAAACGTAAGTCTGGACCCTTCAAGAACCCAGGCCACCCGTGTAGAAAGTTTTGCAAATGGGATCTGCTTCAGTAAGGACCCTTTAAGCCCCGGAGAGATCTTTCTTGTGGAGATCGAAGAAAAGGAACTGGGCTGGTGTGGTCATTTAAGGATTGGACTTACTGCACATGACCCCCAAGCACTGGAAACTGTACCAGAATATTCTCTGCCTGATCTTGTGGAAATGGGAGACAGCTGGGTATTTGCAATAACAAGAAACCACAATAAAGTTGTTGAGGAGAAACAAGGAGAAGTAGAAGGTGGAGAACAACCAAATGTGGTTGGTGAGATGGAAAATAAGCCTAAAACATTTTTCACAGACACTCACCTGTATGTAGAAAATATATGCATACCCAAAGACAAACTGGTGGGACGTAGTCGGCCTGGAAGGTATAGTCACATCCTGGATGACCTGTACAAAACCAACGCATTACCCCCCACTGCACGCCGCAGTCGCATAGGAGTTGTCTATGTGCCTAAGGGACAAGGCTATGGCGACATGCACATCATTATCAATGGTGAAGACATGGGAGCTTCTGCCAAGAGTATCCCAACCAATAAGCCATTATACGCCGTTGTTGATGTATTTGCAGCTACTAAATGTGTCCGGATTGTCCAGGTGGAATATGGATGTAAGTTTAATTTCATAACTTGTTTTTCTGACAGTACTGTGACTTAAAATGTGACAAATGTAACTATTGCTCCCCTCTGTCTCCATTTTTTTAGTTGCTTCATTGCAGACACTCTGCCGAAAGACCATTCAGAAGCACATCATTCACAGAATGGCTTTGGATTGGTTGGAACTTCCAGAGTTGCTTAAACACTACTGCAAATATGAATGATCTAAACCTGTTAAAATGACTAGGTAGATGAAAGAAAATTAGTGGATTTTATTTACAAAAAGCCACCAAGAAAAAAGTGTTTTTTTTTCACCAAAACACTTCATCTGATCTATAGTTTCTTCTGTGTGGATGCAAATTATCACCAGGAACTAAAGTAAATAAAAATACTAATAATATTACTGTAATGTACTTCTTAATAATACTGTGCTCAGTCTATGTAAATTCTGATACTGTGATAATCTAAGCCATAGTGTGTGTTAAATGTCAATGTCTGACACAGTATATTGCACAATAGTGCAAAATGTAATATAAACTTGAAATTTGATGGACAGTTTTAGGAATTTTATAATACAAATAAAAATAAGCACCATTCTGCACTTCTAGATCATTAATCAATGTTACATTTATTGTGTTAACATCTTTGGATCATTTAAATGTTGTGATAATGCAAACTTGTGGAGTATCTTGTATGTTGTTATGAAAGCAAAAGGAAAAATGCATTGTTGTTAAATCCTTTGGGTGAACAAAATGATATTTAATAATGTTATAATTTGTTTTAATGTACAAAAATGTCAATAGGCAACAAACAGCAGGTTCCTTAAAACTGGGGTGTTAGCATTCAGGATTTAACAAAAGCATTTTTTATTTTTACTAATAAGAGAGACTTTTGCTATTTCATTTAGTTAGTTAAATTTATTTAATAATTTGTACCTGCATGGGTTAAAACAGGGGTCTCCAACGTGGCTTGATTGCAGGTAGCTCGCCAAGACATACCGTGCATCAAAACAAGCAAGCTAATATAGGTCCCGAAATCGGCAAATGTGTGAAAATATATAAAGATTTTCACCTATTTATCATCATGGTTATGCGGATTCAATATTTAGCTTTGCATTAGGTGAGAAAATCTGCCGAATAGTTTTGCACTTGCGGTTTTTAGGGTAAGGGGCGTAACACTTCTGCCACATGACAATCATAATACGCTGATCAGTTGACCAATCAGAACACACTGCGCTTTCAAAGCGATGAGCTTTGTAAAAAATCTACGCGTTGTACAAAGGCAGAGGAGATGCAATAGTGTACAGTATTTTGAATGTGTTTGAATGTGTATGTTTTTGAAGCATAAACCATGTTGACACATTGTATTACACCAAATACACTAAATAATGATAGTTTTAACACTGTCATATGACCCTTATACAATGAGTAGCTCGCAGCCACTTTCATTTTTAAAAAGTAGCTCTCAGCTGAAATTAAGTTGGAGACCCATCTTTGGATCAAGTGTTTAGCTTACACTGACGCAAACTCATTTTTGCAAAGTAAAGGTTGGGCTAAAATATTTTAACCGTGTGCGTCAGTGTCACCTAGCGGTCTTTCAAAGAACATGTTTACGGTTGTGTAAGAGCCACGTGACCGGAAGATTATCGTGCTGCAGTTTCTCAGCTTGTTCTCACATTTCATCTTCGTAAAAAAAATCTGTTGTTGTTATATTGATCATTTGGCAAACAATGTCTTTTTGTTCTTTTTTCGGGAAAGAGGTTTATAAAGAGCATTTTAAACCGGGTACGTTTTTTTATTTCCTTTGCACAATCTGCGGTGTAATTAGATTGCGATGTAACTGATCTTGTAAATTTAACTGAACTGGTATAACCATATTGTTAATCAGCTTTAGTTATACAACCGACACAAACAGTGTCAAAATAATTTTTCCCTTTGTAACATTTTGAATGATTCTTGATTGTTTATCTGCAGGAATGTATGTTTGTTCCCAGTGTCGACATCCACTCTTTTCAAGCAGGTCTAAATATGAACATTCCTCCCCCTGGCCTACGTTCACAGAGACCATCCGAGAAGACAGCGTAACAAAAATCATGGAGACATTAACAGCTTATAAGGTGAACATTAGAAAATTAAAAAATCAATTTACTAATCCCAGATAAGAAAAAAAAATATGTGCTCATAATTTTTTTAATTATGCAGGTTCTATGTGGCAAGTGTGGTAATGGGCTGGGCCATGAGTTTCTGAATGATGGGCCAGAGGAGGGCTTATCACGTTTCTGAATATTCAGTCACTCGCTTAAGTTTGTCCCAAAAGGTAACAGTATGCATACAGCTCATTTCTAAATGATGTAGCAACACACATGGCATCAGTTACATATGTCTAAGTTATCATTTGTATGTCACAGAATTTTATTTTTATAAAATTATTTAACAAATTTTCATTCTTTTGTCATCAGATAAGGTTGATAAACACTAAAGGGAGATAAAGGTGAAGAGGCTGCTGCTGCACGCACATCAGGATGGGCAGCTCATGAAGTGGACAAGGAAAAGCCCATAAATGGGGGTCCTGTACACAGATGTATTAGCCATCCTGAAAATCAGAGACTAAAGTAGCTAAATCTATTTTTTTATTAATCAGCATAAGCTCTGGGAAAATGCACAAGAATAAATTATAAGCTAAACCTGTTTTTTTTATTTCAAATTGTACTTTCGAACCTTCATCAGTAATTTACTGTAATGTAATTTCCAGCACTGCTGTATGTGAGATCTTCATAACTGATGATGATGTTTACATGTTATTTTAAGTCTAATTTGTTTGCCATTGAATCTGGGCATAAGGTAAAATATATTTTTATATAATTATAATCTTATCAAAACATCAAAAAGTGTTTATTTTGCCATTCATCCCATATTCACTCTTGAACGTTAAAATAAAATCCTCTTTGGTTTTTAAGTGTGTGTAGTGCTGTCTTTCTTTCCATTCAGCATCAAGTACTGAAACGAACCCGCCAAAATGACGCAGTTCGTGAACAACGTTTGTACTGTAGCTCGACACCTGTTCCACTCACCGAAAAACACAAAAATACCGTGATTACTAACTTTTGTTATATTTAACGAATCTAACAACGGTAATTGTATTAATTAAGGCATATTATAGACTACTACAGAAACCGATACTAATTCGGTAGGAAACGCTTTTACGTAAAAAAACAACAACAACAATACAGGTACGTGCTGAGAGGATTTCTGTTGCGGGTGTGGTAACACATTTACTGGCTTTAGCGCTTCACAACACCGGGCATTTCTATCCTCTATGGATATTATTTTGTAGATAATATAATATAAATAAATAAAATGTTGTGTTATTGTCATTCTAGAAACCAAAATGACATACGCTCCTATGCAGAACTTTGTGCCAATATCAGACCTGAACATGAACATCACGCACTCGGTGAGACCATATCAAATCATGGCTTTGGTGGTGTAATGCCTTCTGAAAGCCAAAACAAGCCTCAGTTTTATTTAGAGTATTGAATCAATTTCTATTTATTTCGTTTTTAACACAATTCGCAGTGTTATATGGATATCTGATATGCTTTTTGTTAGAACTGCAGCCCTTTTTTCATTTTCCAGAAGGTGGTTGGAGTGATAATAGGGAAAACTGATTCAAGAGGATTTCCTGATAGAAAAAGTTTGTTATCATTACATCCATTTTCATCCATAAGTGCTTCCATCCATCTTTTCATTTTATTAATCGCATACCAACAATATGAATATTTCTGGTTATCCATCAATGCATTTTCACGTTTTATTTGTATTTTCCCATATTTACTCACAAATGTCTTTTTCTATCCAGATGTTGGCTCTGAACGGTTCACCTTCAGTTTTACAATTAAAGACTCACCGCAGCATTATATCAATGTGTCTGCATGGGGAAAGGAGGAATACATACAAGGACTGAGCAGTTGCTTTCAGATAGGGGATTGTGGTGAGATTTGTAGCAGCAATCTCTTATTAATCAAACACATTTGATGTAAGATTACTTATTTTAATTATACAGTATATCACTATGAGCTAAAGATAATTTTCTTTTTCTTTTAGTTGTCATTGAAAATCCCCTTGTTGTGACCAAGGACTATGAAAAAGAAGAAAGATTTTGTCCCTCAACACCCAGGTAAAAGATAAAACTAAACTTCTAGAGGTTCTGGATTACATCCAACAAAATATTTCTTTGTTTGTTTGATACATATAAATATTGTATTTCAGTCTTTACAGGCTGTTGGTAACAGAGACTCACTCAGCCATTAGGATCTGCTCAGATTTAGAAATGGAAACCAGGATTCTGCCATTATTCCACATGCTCATTAAGGATCCAGGAGACTTCTATTCATTGAGAGACATTACTGCAAATGGACAGAGCCTTGATGGAAACATTATTAACATTCTAGCAGCTGTGCAATCGGTTAGATTCCTCAGATATACTGCTGGATCTCCTCGCTTTTAAACATTGCACAGTTTTTTCACTCTAAAAGCTTCTTTGTGTTTACTTTTCAATGATTAAAATGTTGTATTTTAAAGGTGGGAGAGGAGAAATTCTTTACAAAATCAGATGGACGCAAAGGACAGAGGTTAGAAATAAGGCTCTTTGACGACACAGTGAAATCATTCCCTTTAGTGTGGTAAGCAACACTTAAAATTTAAATCAAAATACAACCTGAATGAAACCTAACCTAAACCTAAATAAAAATGTTATTACTTTTTGTATCCAGCTGGGATAAAGAGACCATTCAGCTAATACAAACACAAATACAAAGAGGAACAGGTATAATCATGTATATTTATGGGGGTTTTCAATTAGGAATATTTGACAAAATTAATTGATTGAGTAAATTTGTGTGTTTTTATTCTTTAGTGCTGTTCATTGCAGATGCTCGTGTCACCTTTGACAGTTTTCGCTGTTGTATGATAGCGACAGTGACCTCAAAAACCATCATTACTGTCCACCCTGGTAGACAAAAACCATTGTTTAAATCCCATTATTTAAACTATTAGAAATTATTGTAAAATTCTTCGTGCTCTAACTGGTAATTATTTTATATGATTGTAGATACAGCAGAGGCTAACCAACTGTATGCGTGTATAAGAAAATTGTTAGAAACTGGTGATCTTGACCAAGAGGTTCTCCCAGGTGATAGTGTTCCATGTAAGTCTTGTGATATACACATCTACACCTCTGCTTTAAAAGGTAAAGTATAAAGCCACACAAGTAAAATCCATTATATTTGTTTTATAAGTGGATTCCATTGATGATGTGCTGACTGTTAGCCAACTCAAAGCCAAAAGCCGAGAACATGCTGATGTTTTTCACTGTATCACATATGGGTTCATTACAACACTTGAACTAGATTCATCTATCTCCAAAATTATACGCAACAGATGGTGAGTCTGAGTTGTTTTGTATGGAATACTCTTCACAAGACTGTTTTGTGTTTTAATGAGTCATTTTTGCAATAGTGCCAAATGCAAATTTCAAATCAGTGAGGAGAGTCAGACTTGTTCCAATGCTGCCTGTCCAAATCATGGACAACAGCTCTACGTCATGTCAGGCTTTGATCTGCTGGTGGATATTAGTGATCATACTGGGACGTTGCAGTCGTGCAACCTGGCAGGCACAGTTGCTGAGAAAACCTTGGGATGTAATGTAAGCACCTCTACAGTATTGTGCATATATACATTTATGAACCCTCTGCTTTAAACATTTAAACAAAGAGAAACTTAATAGTGACCCCCGGATTCATTCAGAAGTAAATACATATTTTAATTACCTAATAAATAACTATCTATATCTTACTATATATGTAGTATATATGCATGTACCCTCAAAGTGAAATACTTTTTACAGACAGAAGAGTTTATGAATCTCTCAGAGTCTCAACGGACAGATATGAAGTGGACATTTCTTCTGGAGAGATGCAAAATTTATCTGAAGGTTAATAATCATGTTTTTCATTTTGCATCTTATTTTGAATATTTAAAATAAAGATGTAAATCACTTTTTTATTATTTATAGGTTCTTTCATCTACTAAAACCAGAAGTGGAATGAGGGCAAGCATTTTGTCATGTGTGCTCGCTGACCCTGTGGAAGTTAAGCAAAATCTTGCCTTGGTGGTGGTTTAAGGCTGTTTTGCAACATAGCACTCAAGCAGCATTGTTATTTGTATGGGTTCATTTAAATAAATAATTTAAATTAAATTAAATTTAAATTAAATAATCTACTCTAATCTGTGATTTAAATGTACATTATGCTTTGCTTTTTTTTATCCTGCAGTTGCAGTTGTCTTCTGTAAACGAATGAGACTTTAATGTATCTATATATAATTTATTTTCCTTAAATGTCGTTGCTTCATTACATAAACACTATAAATTTCAATAAACCATAGAAATGCATACTATACATCGCATCCGGAACCTTTATTTTGAGAATTGTTTCTGTGGGGACGCTTTTGGAAGAGACACGTCTTCATTTGACATCAGTGTAAATAATGTGATATTCGCTATTAAGGTTGTTGTTATTTTGCGTTTAGCTTTTCAGATTTGAGGTGCACCTTTTACCATCAGGTAAGAGCGTTGATTTACTTTAAAGGTTTATATCAAACTTGTCCGTTTTTAGTTAGATATCAAACTCAACAGTTCACGAGACAAGACACCGAGTCTTTAGTCTCATAATCTTTTTGCAGAGTGAAATGATGATGTTATTAACTGTCAGTAAAACACATTGATATGTTTAATGTTGTCAAATAAACAGCTGTCAGTCAAAGCTAACACAACACGAGTCATTCACAGAAATTCTAATGAAGTTCTAACGATGGTTATAATGGGAACTGTATTGTTTTAATGTATTGATGGGATGTTAATTGGCGGGTGGAAATCAACAGTGGAAGTTTTTAATAGTAAACAGCTTATGGTTCATAATGACATTTGTAATTGAAACCACTAGGATTTGTATTGCTTTTCCAGCAGGGACTTGAATTCATCATGAATGTGAATCAAGGTACAGTCGGCAGTGATCCAGTTATACTGGCCACTGCTGGATATGATCACACCGTCAGATTCTGGCAAGCTCACAGTGGCATATGCACAAGAACCGTCCAACACCAAGACTCTGTATCCTTAATATACAAGGGTTTGGACTTGCACATACACAGCAAAAAGTTTATTTCAATGTACAGTTAATGTTTTGATACATTACATATGCTTAACTTGTACCCCAGCAAGTTAATTCCCTTGAAGTAACACCTGATAGGAGCATGATTGCTGCTGCTGGTAAGTCCAAAAACACAAACTAGCTGAGAGAAAAACATCAAAGCTAGAGATGTGTGTTTACATCTTCCATGCCTGTTTCTTGTTTTCTAGGGTATCAGCACATACGCATGTATGACTTAAACTCAAATAATCCAAACCCAGTGATCAATTATGATGGTGTCAGCAAGAACATCACATCAGTTGGCTTTCATGAGGATGGAAGGTGGATGTACACAGGTGGAGAAGACTGCATGGCTCGCATCTGGGACCTGCGGTATATAAATACTTTATATCTAAAAGTCAACCTAGGTGATTTTTTAGCTATTTATTATAGAATTGTTTTTTTTTTTCAG
The DNA here is from genome assembly GCA_019155185.1 of Beaufortia kweichowensis. Taxonomy (NCBI): domain Eukaryota; kingdom Metazoa; phylum Chordata; class Actinopteri; order Cypriniformes; family Gastromyzontidae; genus Beaufortia; species Beaufortia kweichowensis. Next base: position 7,368,904 of record CM032808.1, read on the forward strand.
GTCAAGGAACCTACAGTGCCAGCGAATCTTCCAAGTCAATGCACCTATTAATTGTGTGTGCCTTCATCCCAATCAGGTCAGCTGGTCTCCATACAATATGTTATCAATAACAGTATCTGTTATCTTAAAACTAACAAGCACACCAGTCAAACAAGTCTATCTGTGATTGCTTTAGGCTGAATTAATTGTTGGGGACCAAAGTGGTGTTATCCACATCTGGGATTTGAAAACAGACCACAATGAGCAGCTCATCCCAGAGCCAGACGTGTCTGTCAATTCTGTTCATATTGATCCTGATGCCAGCTATATGGCAGCAGTCAACAGCTCGGTCAGTAATCGCATTAAACCTTCTCTGTGGCTCACTAATTATGACGTATTTACACATACATATTGGATCTGAACTCAGATTTTTCTTTGTGTGACTGTAGGGCAACTGTTATGTGTGGAACTTGGCTGGTGGAATAGGAGAAGAGGTGACACAGCTGATACCTAAGACAAAGATCCCTGCTCACAAACGCTACTCTTTACGCTGCAAATTCAGCCCAGACTCCACGTAAGTCCTTTATTACACGCAGAACAATTATGGAGTAAGTAATTAAATGCAACACATTTAACCAATATACAAACCAAACAGCAATGGGTTGTAATACTTTTTAAACCAATGCTTTGACATCCTCACTAGATTGCTGGCCACATGCTCAGCTGACCAGACCTGTAAAATCTGGCGAACCTCCAACTTCTCCCTCATGACAGAGTTGAGTATTAAGAGTAACAACCCAGGAGAGACGTCCCGAGGTTGGATGTGGGATTGTGCCTTCTCCGGAGACTCTCAGTACATAGTTACAGGTAAGCTTAGGGTTATTACAATTGTGTACAAATGCGTATGTTGATCTCAGTCATGGTCAGGAATCTCAGTTGTTTAATCATTTTGATTTTCAGCCTCCTCCGATAACCTTGCACGTCTGTGGTGTGTGGAAACAGGAGAGATCAAGCGTGAATACAGCGGCCATCAGAAAGCAGTGGTGTGTTTGGCTTTCAATGACAGTGTACTTGGATGACATGCAGAAACAGCTGTGGCTGTCATATCACAAGGACTTTTAATTCGACTCCTGCATCTTATATCCAGCGGTCATCTTCATGGTATTAAATGAACGTTTTGTGCATTTACATGTCAAAGTATTTCTTGCATTAATAATAACCTCAGATAACTGAAGATTGAACACAAAATTGAAAACACCTTGTTTTTGTACATTAACTTTGCAAAAGAAAATAATGTCTTGTTAATAAACATTACATCTTTGTGATGTAGGTAACGTAAGCTCCACATCTTTCCCCTTCTTAAATTATAAAATCACTCAAAGATATGACTGACTTAACACAATGGTGCTTTATTGTAGATCAACAGTGTTTGCCATTACTCATCTGCATCAGGTTACAGGAGAAACAAGTCTTTGAGCCAAGTCATGTTTAAACGCCACTGCAAAAATGAGGCTAAATACAAGAAAGGACGAAGATAAGGATTCAGCAGATAACATGACACGATGGTTCCGCCTCTTTTGCCAAATATCCATTAATTGTGGCATTTGTGCAGCCTCTCTGGTTGCTCTTGATGATGTCCAAGCTTTTGTTTCCTGGCGTGTGATGGGTCACCGCCAGTGGAATCTCACTCTGGCAAGTAGTAGAAACACACAGAGACGCAAATGTTGCTGGGGAAGCAGATGTCGATGCAGAAGTAAATAAGTCTTTGTTTCCCTGGACCTGCAGAAAAAAGAAACATAGAGGTTCTTATTTCTATAGATGTTCTGTTGCCAGTCATAAACAGCCTTTTTTCCTTGTTCATGCTTGGTTGGTGCGACTCTACAAAAGGTCACAACTCCCAGTACTAGATTAAGTTTCTGTCACACTGTGCTCTTTAAAGAGCATCACAGCATGTTCTTTGCTTGTAATGCAACATCTTCCGTACCTTCCTTTACCACAAAAATGAAATGTTGGTAGCAAGAATCGTTTCTTTGACTTATCCTTACCATCTGATCTTCTAGTCCAGTAGACAGAGGCTTGTTGACACAGGGACTGAAGAGGTTCCTGAAGGGTGGAAGCATCAACCTGATTACTGGATAAAACTCCTAAAAACTCAGTGTGCCTTTCAGTCTGATTTCCCACCAGCCAGACCTGATGAACCTGTGAGAATAATCACACATCTTAATGTACATCTTTGTAGTGTAAATTATACTTTGATGGTGTGATACACACTTTATTGTTACTGTGCGAACACACACACACACACACACACACACTGTGTAACTCTTAATCGTATAATTGCGTGGTGAGGGGTTTAAGTGTTTCCTTTGGTACAAAAGGCATTTGTAATTACACCACTTACTCTGCGGAGAGATCAGATAGGCAACCTAAAGAGGAGTAATGCTTGAGTGAGTCTGTGACAACCAGTTTATGTCCCTCAATAGCTCACTATGTGCAAAATTTAGAAAATCGTATTCAAAAGGGTATTATTGACTATGATGAAGATTTTTACCGATGGCTGGGTTGAATTTCCAAACGTTTTCTAATGGCTTTAATCAAATGCATTGATGCAAAAAACATAACCGGGACCAAGTGCTTTCCAACTGGACAGCGATACTCATCGGTTCAACCGTGACAACCTATCCATTCCGTGCAGATCTTAACCCAGCACTGAATCACCTTGTTAAGTGCTGAGAGAAGCATGTGCAGCACAGGTCTCTGCTCTGTTTGCGGAAGGGAAGTCTGTCTTTCCAGTAGTGACTTATAAGAGGAAAAAGTCAACAGAGTGGCCATTGTGCACCCTGTGGTCCTATCCTGTAACGCGATCCAGCTGGGGTGGATCAGATGGTCTGTGGAATCCGGACTCGGCAACCCTAAGATCTCCTGAGCTGGTGCGGTCCATTACTCCTTTTCTGGAGTAACAGAGGAGAATGCAGCCAAAAGAGCTCTCTAATCTGCCTAAGAGCACCAGGGTGGTGCTGTGTTCAAGTGTCAGTCAATTTGCCAACCAGCTCCCTGATGGCTTTTATGCATATACAGTATATAGCACAAAGGGTAGATGGCTTTAAAGGGAAAGGTTGAGACCTTTATGTACTACTTCATTTTAATGACCATGATTCAGATAAAGGGACAGTTAAGGAAAAATATTGTGGGTATATTTCAGTGTTTGAAATTAGTTTTTTAGACAAAAATGTAATTGTGCCAACATAATAATTTCTTTAATTACAAAACTACACTTTTACAAATGTTTTTGAAATGGATAAACTGGATCAAATTCAGTGTCCAGCATAGATAGAAATTCCTTCAGTGATTATTCTTTCCTTGATTATGCCAAGAGGACGATTTTACAAATTTTAGACAAAGGGTGACTACTTTTGAAGATGCTAAAATATAACATTTATATGTATATATTTAAATGAACAAATATGTTCATTTATTTTATATGCTTTTAGTCATAACATAATTCACAGTTGCATTTGTGTAATTTCATGGTTTTGATAAGTTTACTGCTATTCTAAAATATGAAAAAAAATCTAAACAACAATGAGTAAGTGTTTCCAAACTTTTGATTGGTACTGTATATGGCTGTTATTTTGTCAACTCCGTTAACTTTCATTTTATAAAAAATAGAGCAGCGTCAACATTTTTCAAAATTGCTCATCTTATGAAAGTTTCATGAAAGTAAGTACATCATATGGGTTTAGAATGATATATAACTAGATAAATGATGATAAAATGCTAAAAATTGTTTAATTTCCATTTAGATATACTTCAATAAATCAGCTTAATTCCACAGAAAAGTCCTTTACCTGCTGCTCTGACTTATTCAGTTGAGATTCCACATTCTCATAATCCACACTTTCCATCTGGCGAAGAAAGCAGCTGTCCTGGTTGTCAGGTTTATAGCATACCAACCCCTGAGGAAGAGAGATATGGGAAATAACTGAGCTTTAGAGAAAATGTTTCATCCGTGGAGTCCCATTACAGGTGAAAGAAAAGGACCTTACATGTCTCATGTCAAAAATCACTGTGGAGGTTTGGTTGACATGTGAAGTCACAGAGTATGTCACTACATTGTTGTGCTTGTCAATCAGCGCAGACTGATTGACGAAGTCACTTGTGTGGTCAGGGATTCTGACAACCTGCAGTGAAGACTGTAAAGTAAAAGTTGTGTTAATGAACATGATAAATAGAAATTGTGATGCTTTAAAATGTTTTTTGCTCTTACTTGTGTCTTGTGCTGTAGTCCTAGATGTGCAGTGACGCCAAGGCCAATGACAACAATAAGCAGCGTGGCAGCAAGACTCCCCCAGAGTACTTTATGAGGAATTCTGAAAGAACTCATGGGACCACAGTGCTGGGAACAGCCGAAAAGAGACAATTCCAAACTTGAAAAATCGTTTACTTTAAAAGGGATTTATGGTTTGTACATATTATAGTAAAAGCTGCAGTCCATATTTATGTTCATAAAACAAGAGTAAGTAACAAACATTGACATATTTGTGCTTGGCTGAACTACTAATGGTAAACATACAGTAATACAGAATTTAAAGGGATAGTTCACCCAAAAATAAAAATCTGTCATTTATTTATCCTCACATTATTCAAAACCTGTATACGACTCTTTCATCTGTGAAACACAAAAGAAGATATTTTGAGAAATGTCTTTGTGATTATATCTATACAATGGAAGTAAATAAGGGCCAATGTTGTTTGGTTACCAACATTCCTCAAAATATCTTTTTTGCTAAAAAAAAAAAAAAAAAAAGACAGTCATACAGGTTTGGAAAGGCATCAGGATGAATAAATGAACAAAGAATTGTTATGTTTGGGTCAACTATCCCTTTAACTAAATAACACAAATCAAATCTCACCAGGCTTTGTGGATCCTCCAAGCTGGTTTCTGAATGCCTCCAGCACCTCACCATTCTGGCCTTTTTCTTTTGGCTTCTCCTCAGTACCTGTCTCACCTTTTACTGCATTAGGCGACGGTCATGACTGAGACTGACCAAGAGAGTCTGCACTATAGCTCTCCAGCTACTCTCTGCCATCCTCTGCCCCCCCACCTCTTGCCTTACACCAGGTAGTCCAACCCCTTACCAGACAATAGACAAAAGGGACAGGTAGAACTGTGCTGTGGACAGGGCTTTTCGTCACACAGAGCCAGTTTTTAAGGCATCGACTACCGCTGCCCTAAGGCTGCTGACTGACCAAGGTGACTTTAAAAACTTCAGTTGTGGTAATGATCATAGTGACAAATACACATGAGCAATTCCATGCTAATATCAACCTTACCAAGTTTATATAAAAGGTTTCAACCATACTGATAGCTCAGATGTCAATATTTGGTGGTTTAAATACCCATGTGAGGTCTCTCTCAGTTTTTAAAGCATTTTTATATGTTAAAAAAATAGATTTTTCATAGTCAGCTAAGTACTGTTTTTAGAATTGTCACATCCATAACAGTCTATAGTCTTCATAAAATAAAATTACTATTTTATGTTATTTGAATAGTCATCCCTTCTTCATTTGTTGGGTATTATTGCTTATTTTTTGTGCATTTTAATTCACAGAAATCCTACAAATTTTGTAGCCTCTCAAACACGCTGTTCTTTGTTTTTATAAAATCTCTAACACATGTATATCTTTATTCTCTAAAATAGATATTTGTGCATTTACTGATATTTTTCTGATGTCTAGACTCTGTCAACGGGGCTTTAGTAAAATATAAACAGATGGTTCAATATACTGCTAATAAATACATTCTGTGAGAATTTATAGAATTTCAGAACCCTGGAATTGTCCACATGCAATCCAGTCTTCAAAATATAAAGTACAATATATGAAGTCATTAAAATGATTTTATTTGATCAGTCACATAAAATAAACACTTGTTCAACTGATGGCGAGAACTAAAATCTTAACAGGTTGATGGTGTTGAGAGTGACAAGTTGTAATGTGCAAATATAACAACTGCAAATACTCACACATTTTCTCAGCCGTGTTATAAGCATCGTGAAATAGCAGGACACAGTTGAACAAGTTCTTCTCATAAACAAATGATATGATGTGTTTTTCTAGTACCTGAGTTGTTACTGATCAGACAACACTTAATTCTGAATATATTAATATATTACTTCATTGAAAATACATGCAAATGTTGCTCAGTGTTTATAAATGGGTATTCATTCACACCAAACTTTGACAAAGTATGTTTTACACAAATGAATAACAATAAAACAAACAACACTAGGAAAAAAGAAATTGCCCTTATATTTCCCAAACAATAAAATGTTACAATAGGAAACACCTAAAAGAGGTAGGCCTGTTTTAAATGAAGCCTTGATCATGGCAACAGAATTTCATATAATAAGATTAGAATATGTAAATAGTACTGCATCAATCTGTATTAACTAAGAAATTGTAATATTTAAATAAAATAATGTAATGTTAAAATAGATTACTTTGTTCCATGTAGACACTCTTACATATTTATTACTGATGTGGGTAAATCTCAGATAAACACTGTCTATGCATTTAGTGCTGGTAGAATATCAGAAATGCTGTCTACATAGTAGTCAGGCACCATTCTCTGACGATGAGGGCATTCACTCATCTGGTTCGCCTCTGCGTCGGCAACCGTAGAAACTCCTGTGAGGGTCAGCAGGGTCTTCAGGCCACAGTTTGAGCCCAGCATAATGTCAGTGTCCAGTCTGTCTCCTACCATTAGACACCTCTCAGGGTCAAGGCCAAACTGGCTGGCCACACAATCAAACATAAAGTTGCTGGGTTTGCCCACCACTTGAGCCTGACGTTGTGCAGCCGTCTCCACTGCCTTTAGGATGCACCCTGTCCCTGTAGTCAAAACAAGGTCATCGTGATAACATGAAAACCGCAATGTAGACTTTCTTATTAAGATCACGTGCAGGAATGTAAAATAGTTAACGTGCACTACAAAGAAATTAAGTTCTTGTTTGTCTTTCTTTTTTTAATCAAATCTTTCTTTTTTGTTTGTCTTTTCTTTTTTTCTTGATAATGAAAATGACCTAAGATAGTAAGTCTTTTCTTCTGAAAAAACTTTTGAGTTTATGCTTAGACCAAGCAAAATATAAAAAAATAAAAAAATTTAAATAGATTTTTTTTTAAAAATAGATTTTTTTAAGCTTTTTTAGCTTATTAAGATGTACATTGATTAAAGATTTTTTTTAGATATCTGTACTACAAAACAAGACAAAAATACTAAGTAAGATTCAAATTTTTTGTACTGTGATTTGACATTTGCTCACCCGGTACCGCTTTGCCACCCTCCAGAGGCAACCTCGTGTCCGTGTTAGTGCCCACAAACTGACAGTTAGGATTACACAGATACTGCAAGGCTCTGTTGATCTTCATGTAACTAAAATGTTCATCGAAGCCGACCAGAACAGCCTGGACCTCCTGATCCAAAGGGACATTCGCCCAGTCAATCTGAACACCCGAGATGGGATCAGGGCCCACGCCGACCTGCTGGATCCCCATGTTCTCAAGCTCTTGCCTCATCGCATTGCTCCCGATCAAATAAACCTTCGCTTGAATTTTGCAAACATTTTTCAGGTAGATCGCAGAGCAGTACGCCGTCCCGAACACCTCGTCCTCGGTGGCATCGAAACCGAGTTTGCCTAACTTATCCGCATACATTTTTCGAGTTTTGGTGCTGTTGTTAGTGACAAAAAACACCCGCTTTCCGTTTTTCTTTAGTGAATTGATAACCTCGGGAGCTCCGGGAATGGCCTGATCCCCTCGCCATATCACGCCATCGCAGTCAAACAGGACACTGTCCACAGAGTCCAGTAACTGTCTGGTCAGTGCACCATTGAGTCGCGTACATTTAGATGCGGCCATTGAAATTCCTCCACTTATTTTCGTCCTGACAGCGATATTTTTTATCCTCAGCCTGTCCTAAAATAGCATTTAATCTGTGATCGATTTTAAGTGTTCTGATAATACAGAATGACAGAACTGGAATTAACTAGTTGCTGCACTTGACGATTCGCCGCATTGTGCAACCGATTCATTCGTTGGCCGATGACACTGTACATGACGTTTCATATTACTAAAGCACTTCCGCGCCGGCTTAAAGGGCCAGTTACACAAATAAAATGCCCAGTTAATGGCCCCTTAGCAGAGTTGCGTAACTAAACCAGACTAATGGTCAATCAAAACTATAGTCCAGTGACCCTTACCCAAAATATGCCCCTCCCGTTCCTTAAATACATTTTATGGTAACTGTAACTCATTATGCACTCTAAAAATACTATATAATATATATCATTAACGAGATCTGTTTTCATTAATAAAATTATACTATATTACAAGCTTATGTTAAAAATCCTCCCACCTTTAACCCATGGTAAAATCATGGGAACAGTTTAAAGTTGCCCAGTTCTGCTGGAAAATTGCTGAATTGGTAACCATGATTCTCATCCATATGTAAGCTTACACTAAACTCCATTTAAATACCTAGCAAGATGCCTTAAAATGAGCAATTCTTATGGATGTTTGATGTAATTTCCACTGAAACAGGAAGTTAAAATAGCTGACAGTGTATAGCTTGACTCACAATGAGAAGATGAGAAGCAAGTGCTGAATGACAACATTAAACTTGCTGATCTATAGTGGTAAAAGACTAAGTTTTATCTTCTAAATTTGATCAATGTTTCAGAGCAAAATAGTTTTCAGATATCCTTATGGCTAAAATATTTATACTGAAAGCTATACTAAAAACGTCCATTTTAATTACAAAAGGGCAAAATAATTAAGTTAAAGAAGATAAACAGAACAAATACTGTATGATAAACACATTGAAAGACTGACAAAATATTTATTTTAAAAACCCACTTACCAAAATAAAATACAGAAAGGAACATAAATACAGTTTAAAAAAAAAACAAGATCCTTGCTAATTGTCTTTTTTCATAACAGGACATAAAGGCCAAAATATTTCCCCAAGATTTTTAAGGATTCCCCTGTGATAGAATCCTCTGAATGGATTGTATGAGGTCCTGCAGCTGTGTCCCGAGTAAGGATAGCAATGCTGACAACTGTGGCCTTTACCTTTAAACCACTCATTGGAGGTTTGATTTACCAAAGCCAGATACATATGGAACATTGAATAACCCGCCAAAAGGAAAAAGACAAATACCAGGAACCCCAGCATGAAGACAATCCTTGGGAACGTCAGAAAAAGATGCTGTACAAATAAATAGAAGGACATATTAGGCAAATAGGGAAACCCACTGTCCTACACTGAAATTTTTATTATAGTAAGGAAGACTTTTGTGGGGAGTTACATTCTTGTTACCTGGATGATAAAGAGCGGTCCAGCAGGTTGTTGCTGACCTTGCTCATCAATGTAGTGAGCATAAAGGAGTCCAGTTCTCAGAACAGTCTGGAGAAGCATATCTGCTGTAAGGACTGCAATATCACCCGCCATGGCACATACACTCAGGAGGTACAGCAGGAAGTATCTGGTGTTCTGAGCACCGATGCAGTTATTCACCCACACACAGTGGTGGTCGAACCTCTGGACACAACGGTTGCAAACTCCTGCACAATGTAAGGCAAATGTAAATACATTTTTGTGAGATAAAAATGAGGGTTACTAATAGCCGACATGAGCAATTCCAGCATTATGGACGTGACACTTTCAGTCAGACCTTAAAATATCAATTCTCACAGAATGTATTTATTACCAATATATTGAACCATCTGTATATATTTTACTAAAGTCCAGTCTATGCACGAGTTATGCATTTTAAAAAATAGAAATATACATGGACTTTGTCTGATGTGTAAAAGGAGGATTGACAAATACATACTACAGTGTTTGGACCGGGCAGGTTTCACCAGGTCACATGTTGAACATCTGATTCCCTTCTGGAAAAGTTTTTCATCATACTGGTACACCTTCAGTTGTGCAGTGTGGTTTTGCTTTGTCAGTGTGCCTTGGAAAGTAAAATGATATTTAAATGTCTGATTTGTTTCTTTAATGAACAAAAAGGAGACAAGTAATAAACAATGTGCTCACCTGGATCTCTGCTACAACACAGGTAGAAAACATAAGATTTAAGTGCAAGAAGGATGTAGGGAATACACAAGCTGATCAAACTTGTGCCCATATCCAAACAGAAGCCAAAAACCTCGTAGGAGAACTCTCCAAAAATAACAACTTCAAGTAACAGATGCATGTATAGGAAGAGGTTGTTCCTGATGAGAGGGAAACAAACATCAAAGTTCGAACAAATGTTTTCAACAGTTTAGTGATGATTCTCACATTTACTTACAAATCAGTTGTTGATTTTAAGTAACAGTGAGTTGTTGAAAAATAAGAGACTTACAAGGAAACATGTAAGACTAAATATCTTACAAAACTGCAGCCTGGTTTCAATAGCAGTTTCACCAGTTTTTAGCAAATATTTGTAATATATGAAAAATAACTTACCTCTGATGGAACAATCTGTGCATTGTCCTGTAGGAAATGCTTTGTAGACACTGAGGGATCCATGGCGAGACAACCTTGAAGTCATAATATATGAATTAAATTTACAAACATACATAGAAATCATGCCTATAAGGCTTGTGGGATGCAAAGGCTCTTACCCCCGTTACTGTGTCCAATAGCTGGCCGAGAGGAGTCTGTTGTTGTCCTGAATACTTACAAACCAAAGCAATGCAGGTGAGCACCACCGCCACATATATAACAAATAAAGTGAGGAAGTCCATTTGCCACTACCTAAACAAAACAATTCAAAATAACTCAATTTAGTTATTGATTGTGTTTGATGACGATTGAAAGAGATTCAATCAAAACCGTGCAGTGTGCTTGAACAGGTAAGACAAGTACTTAAGTAAGTACTTACAAGTTTTAATTGTGTTTGTGCCGAAAGAACTCTTTTTTTTAACATTATGCCATACGCTTATGACAGTGCACAGTCAAATGAAAATTAATTATTTAATTTATTTACCTAATCAACATCCTCAAACGTTTTGTATGATGTTTGTTTAGGGAGCGGAACTACAGTGAAGTACTGTGGATGTGAACACAGATCTAACAACAACTGCGTTGTCAAAATAAAAGTCATCGCAGAGTTTTTGTTGAATTGTTTACATTTTCGTAAATTGTTGGTTCGGCATTTAATGCCGTTTCATTCTTTCCCCATATGTTTTCGAAACAATTTTCTGTATCAAAATAAGGACATTTTTATTTTATTTATTTTAAAATAAATGTATGATTATGCAGTATAGCCTATTACTAAAATATAAATTGGATTCTATTTATTATTGAATAAATTGCCTTAAAACTAAATAATATAATCTGTCCGCATACCAACACATTCAGTGTATCTACATATTCTTTTAAGATTTTAATATATTTAGTAAAATTTTGTTGTTTCGTAGTTTACACAAATCTATTACTTTCATTAACATTTATTTAATAACATTATGTTATTTTAGCCTTTCGTCAGGACTTTGCGGCAGCAGGTGGTTTTCCACTGAGGGTTGCCATAGACTTGTAAATTGCCTCCTGAAGTTATCATGTTACAGACCTGCACAGACACTATAGTGGTGATGTCTCAAAAAAAAGGTATAGGACAAAAGCCCATCAAGAATACTCTGCGTAAACTAAGGAAATACTGTCTTTTAAGGTATGTGTTTATTTCTACACCTGAGATATTTTTTATGGATATGAAGAAAGTGTTTTTGATGTTTGAATCTAACTTGTTTGAATGTAATACATTTAATATAAATTACTAAACATAAGGGTAACACAAATAACTATTATACTGTTTTGGTTTTAGATACTTTTCCTATCTTTTCAAGGTATAAAATTATTGTAGAAAATATAATAAAAACTTTACATTTATTGTGTAAAAGTTGATGTTATAGACATATGCATCTATAACATTTCACAGACACCCTTTTATAGAACAACACAGTAGTTTGGCATATTAAATCAAAGTAGAGGAAAATTAAATTACTGTCAGATAATTTTTATTCTTAATTACATAAAATATTCACAAATACAGAATGTTATGGATGCAGTTTGCTGATCATTCCACATAAACAATTGCTCGTCTGTTGCATTGGTAAGTTGAGATGTTAAACGAGAAACAGTGTGGATACAAGCATTAGCACTAAATAATTGATTTGAGCCCTGTATAACTTGCCTCTGCTTCAGCCTTTTACATATTATGTTTTATACTGAGACTTTTATATGTCACCATGCTGAGTTTATGATCTGCCTGGGTCAAAATCAAGACCCTGCTCACACCTGAGCTGCATGACAACTCTTTCAGTAAATCAATCCTCTCCCTAATTCCCCCGGATACATGACAGAGTGTATCCCTGCCATGTGGCACGAGACATCTTGAGAGGCAGCATTTAATCTGTCTAATCCAGAGCAAGAGCTTTAATAGCCCTGCTCCTGTTCAAAGCCGTGTGGCTGCACTGTGCATTCAGACGTTCTAATTATCCACCATCGTCCTGTCGGATCCCCAAGCTGATGCTGGGCTACTTTTCGTCCCTTGGAGAGACAGCTAGAAGAGAGAGTATAGGAAGAGGGTATTTATAGAGAAATGGGGCCTCACTTTACCCTTTTTTGGAGAGAGAATCATTAAGGATCTGTGCTAGGTGTCCCAGTTTCTTGATTTGAGCTCTGCAGGCAGGACCAGCAGAACTACCAGAGATGCAGAGTCAACCCGGAGACGAGAAGACTCTGGCACTGCATGCTATGCCACTCTTTTTTTAGGTGGCAATGCTTTGCATGCCACGGGATGACAGGGGACATATTAAAGGCAGTTCCCCTGAAGTGATGAGGTGCGGCAGGAGGATCTCAAATTAACAGCGTCAGTAAAGAGGACGTGGACAGATATTTTGCCCTCGGTCAACGTAATATTTGACACTTGTTGAATTACGACAAAATGAAGAAATTTCTGCAGAATAAGAAAGGGAGATACTCCTTACGGCAGAACAAGCCGGGCCCTCGCTATCCACCCAAAGATTTTTGTAAGTTATCTTTATGTTCAGTATTCAGAAGGTACTAGTACGTCTCATTCTCGCATTACTCAGATAAAAGAACAGTTATTGTCAACTGAGTACATTCAAATCTATTTAGATTGTAATGTAGGTTAATGCTGACGAACTACACTGTAGCAATTCAGATTTGCCAGCCATTTAGTTAAAACATCAGTGGTAATTTAACTGCCCTAATGTATTTTATTGCGTTTTTATTTCTTCGGTCTTTGCAGCGAGTACTTGCTGTGCTACGTCTCATGTTGCTGATGCTGCGTTCAGGCACATCTGTACTCAGATATCGGATGGTTTGAGAGCCTCTGTTGCTATTCAATGAGGTCAATGATACTGGGAGGTCTAACGTGTCAGCTGAGACTCCACATTTAGTGAAGGCTGCATGGCTCTCTTTATGTGAGACTGCACTACTTTGTCTTCTTAGGATAGACAGAAATTTACAGAGAATAACACTTATTTTAGTGTCTAAGCCTAAAGGAGTATACCTGTAGTACAGGAGATCTGGCTGTGAACATTTTAGTGCTGACACTTTCTCTGACACCAGGATAGATTCATTTCATGTAGTTCACCCAAAATGTTTACTCATCCTTATGTCATTCCAAGCCTTGTTTCTTCTGCAGAAACACTGGCAACCATTTGGACACAAAACCTCTCTAAATATTTTTTATGAAGTCATATACTGTAGGTTTGAATTGACGTGAGGTGAATAAATAATGACAAAAATGTTATTCTTGGGTGACCTATCACATTTAAGTCTTTAAAATGGAGACAAACAACATGAAGTTTAGTTCTTGTCTGTTTTATTTTTAAGTAATGTACTATTGGTCTTCCTCTGTTGTATGACTGTGGTTTTTGTGTGGGTAATTTAGTAAATTCCTCAGAATGTAAATTTTGATTTTTTTTTCCCCCAATACTTGAATAAATATGGTATACATGTCTGCAGTGTGAGCACAATGCCACATGATAAGTTTTTTGTGTAGGCAGGTCTTGTTTTTAACAAGTTGAGCAAACATTTCTGTAGGCCCAAGCTGCCCGGCTGAAACCACATGACCATGACATACAAGGTCGTCTGGTCTGACGAAGAGCCTGCGAGCTCGAAACGTTACACGTGCTATGCGATAGTTTTTCTTTTATAATACATTTTTGATATTTTTGGAGCTTTGGTGTTGCCGACTTTACATTTCAATTGTTCTCCCATGACATACAAGGTAACACATTTTCTCTATCTTTCTCACAGTCCTCACCATGCCAGCATCCAACCAGGGCTGGCCAGAGGAATTCGGCTTTCAGATCGGAGGCAATGGACCCAGCTACATCCTGACTGTAGAGGAGGGAAGCAGTGCCCACCTGTCTGGACTGCAACCTGGAGATCAAGTCTTGGAGATCGAGGGCCAGAATGTATCCAGCCTTAGTGCTCAAGAGGTCATTGCCCTGGCCCAATCACAAAGAAACATCCCACCCAGTATTGGAGTAGTCTCACGCATTGAACAGGTAAGAATGACTTCAAACGTCTATATTTTCTATTTGAAACGCGTGTTTCATTTTATTCATTTTCCACAGATGGATATCACCCCAGGCCCTGATGGTCGCTTTGGATTTACTATAGTGGGAGACTGCCCTCTGCTGGTGGAGGACTGCTCCCCCTGCTCTCCAGCTGGTCGCAGTGGTCTCAGGGCTGGAGATTATGTCATGGAGGTGAATGGGATACCCGTGAAGCACCATGAGATGGCTGCAGCTTTGATCAAAGCCTCTCAAGGCCGAACGCTGCGCCTTGGAGTGTTGTGTATGGGCCGGCACAAACGCAGCTGTGGCAGCCTGGAGGAGACTCAGAAAGGGACAGACGGTATGCGTCAAGACCGCAAACACAAGGCCCTGGAGTTCAACAAAAGGGTGAGATCATCTGACAGATCATTAGTAGATTAGTAGATTTACAGTGACCGTGTTTTTCAAATATATCTCAGATGTTTCTCTGTACACTCCCAGACACATTGAACAGTGATGATTCGGGCGTCCGAAGTTTGAATCCTGGTTCCTTTCCTGACTCATTTTTCATTTCTCTCGTATAATTTACTGTGTACTTTAACTGTACTATAAAGATAAAACTGTAAAGGCAAAAATGTAAGTTAGCATAATGAAAAAATAGACACAAATAACACAATTGTTGGCATATAAAGTAAGAGGCTACAGTATTACTATGAATAGCATAGCTCAAATAATTTGATAATTAAAAAAATAATTATAAGTATTTAAATTCATACTGAACAGAAAAACTAAATTTCCTCAAAAGTCTTGATTTACTCTTCATTTGGTTTCATTGCTGTACAGAACAAGCAATTAAGAGATTGAAAATACTGCATTTGTTACTTTTCTTTCTGATAGGTGACTTTTTCTGAAAGGGGTTTTATACATTTCCATACAACATTGTCTGCCCTCATTCAGGTTGAGGAGATCTTAAAGAATGAGCCAGAGGTGAAGGAGAAACTGTTTGCTGTATTGAAACAGTTTGCTGCTGAGAGGAAGGTGGATTGGCTTGCTTCCGTTCTCCCTGACATCTTGACAACCGAAGAGCAGCAACAGCTCATCTCAAACATCAGGTAGCCATGGCAACTGCATCTGCCACCTACAGTGCTCATTAATTTTTAACCTCTATCTGTGACCCAGATGTCTTTAACTACTGTATTTAGCCTTGCAGGGCAGTTTAAAGGCCACCAGGGGGCATCACACTTTAGTTTAATTCTTAACATATTTTAATAGTTTAAGTAAGTTTCTTAGCTATTTGTTATTCTTTTTACTATAGAAAGGTCAGAAGACGTTGATGCACGTACCTGCAGTAGATTTTTGAGCCAGATTACGCCTGTTTGGCAGAGACTAGTGGCGCCTTCCGACAAAGACGTAGGTTGGAACATCCCACATCCGACCTCAATGCGTTTCAGTCAATCATGCGTCACAACACATTAAAGAGCGCCAAAATGATATATATACTATTTGAATCTTTTAACACAGTTTACAGAAGAGAGTTTGTTTATATCATTTCGTGCTGTGAAATACTTAGTGTGTTATAATTACGTTTTCACATGAGGCAATCTCACTCGAAAATGTGGGGGCTGACGTCAAATGACGCGTCTCCCTGAAGTCGTGGTTGATCGATTCCTCTGAGTTCAGTCGTCAAATGTCCGACTTCAAATGCCGTTCCGGACGTTCCGCGTTTGAGGTGGGGAATATCCGAGTTGTCTGGAACGCAGCATAAACTTGTGTGTTAACTGTAGTGACCCAGTAAGGACACTGATAGGTGTGGCTCCATCTGGTGCTGCCATACACACTGATAATCTTATAAACCTCTAATGTGTAAAGCTGACACAATTACCAGTAAAGTTCTCTTTCCAGTCCAGCCATGTCCTAATGCCAACTGGGTCAATAACATAAGATGGCCTTGGACAGAGAATTGTTGCGCTGAGCTATTGTTGGCATTCTTTTTCCGGCACTGTCTGACTGGCAGCTGATGCAACTGATGTGCACACAGTAAAATTATGGTTGGAGTTATGCACAACACTTTGTAAAAGTGGCAGTAAAATATATGTAAAGGTTTCACCTTCTTCATTTACTCACCCTCATGTAATTCCAAACCTCTATGACTTTATCTTTATGTGGAACAAATCATATTTTGAGAAATGTTTGGAATGACATGATGGTGAATAAATGATGAAAGATTTTATTTTTGCATGAACTATACCATTAATTTCAGAATTCCATTTACCAGGCTTTCATGGGTACAGTTAATTGGAGGAACAACATAATTTAAGGTTATTTAAAGTGTTTGCTAAACATAAATGTGGTACCTGTTTCCAGAGGGAACATCAATAGTCGTGTGAGATTAAGAGTGTTAGAAACACATTTTGTAAAGGCAGTATAAGCTTGGTGATCTTTCGTCAGTGTGCTCTAAAATATGAAAATATTGCGTCTGGGATAAAGAAATTAACCTGTATTATACTGTATTGGAATCTATTAGTCAATACGTTTTGCTTCCTAACATTTAAACAAATCTGGGTCAGATTTTCAGTCTGTCTGAGTAGATTCAGCTTGCGATGGCCTACTGGGACAATATCCAGATCCCAATTCAATTGAGCTGTGCTCTTTTAGATGGCATTAAATAAGTATCTAGTCATGATCCTCATCATCTGTAGAAATCCCTGAAATAGGATGTACGGAAATTTCACTGTGAGACCATACAGTAGAAGATACATTTACACTGTCATTGTCTATTTTACTGTCTTTAGTTAGAGCAGATAATGCAAGTTGTCATTATTCATGTGGAAATCTAATGCTTTGCTGAAAGAAAGATTTTTGAAGAACATTTAAAATGACATACTACATAATTCATGTACATAATTATTTTTACCACTTAATTTGGATCCTATCCAATATGTATAATACAATGTATTATACAATATGTATAATTTTACCTGGTGGACTTTGCATACGATACTTGATAGTAATTTTACATACACAGAACATACATGTACATTAATATATGGCGTACATTTTAAATGTATCATAGATTGTAAAATGTGTTTATTATAGCTCAGTGGTAAAGCATGGTGTTAGCAACGCCAAGGTCATGGGTTCGATGGCAGGGATTGCACATACATAAAAAATGTATTGTGCAATGTAAGTCTCTTTGGAAAAAATTGCATGAATGTAAATGAAAATTGATTATAATTCATCTTTTGTTGATCCTCAACATTTGTTACTGTACGCTTCCCTTCATTAAGGCATAAAGCTGTAAAATCATGTCACTGATTTCATGTTGATTCTCAATATATTAATCAGGAGACTGAGTGTATAAGACACACATGTCTCCATTTCCACCGCCACATTTTCTCTCTCTCTCACTCTCTCTCCTCCTGTGAATCTCATGGATTTTCTGCTCATTATTCAGTGCTGATGTTCTGCAGGTCATTGTAGAAAGGCAGTGTTCCCTAGATAGTTTGCAGTCAATTGTTCTTAGTGGCTGAAAAGATGTTCAATTACATCCCTATGGGTTAAAGTGTTACCTAGTGTTCTGAATCTGTCTGATAAGAAGCCACTTGTTTCATCCGGTTTCCGAGTCAAGATAAACAACAGAAAGATGAGTTGCTTTCGGTAAGTAATTTGGTCTGGTTTTAATGCAACTTCAATTTTAAATTAATCTATCTAGGTTTAATTTTTGATTAAACCTATTTGAGCTGGTATCAGGTAGATACTTGAACAAATGTTTGACAGTGAAATTGATTACTTTGGCTTATTCATTACATTCACTATTTTTGCTAAGGTGCTCATCTATATTTTGCCTTTGCTTTGTATAATTTTCCTTCCGTTTCCACTTGTACAGTATGTTTATGTCTCAAAACATCTTTGTAATATTTTATTTTTTTAATGCCAATAATATTTGGTTTAAAAACAAGCAGTCAGCGACCATCTGTGACCTTGGCAAATTTAATCGCAAAAATTCAAACAGGCTGTTAGTTTCATTCGTCTTTTTCTGGGAAGCACAATGTTGCTTTTGCGTTTAGATGGATGTCGTCAGCCAGAACGTTTATAATAGATTATGGTGGCACTTAAGTCACTTGGTCTCTTAAGGTTCTTAATACTTTATTTTTATTCTCCTCTGCAGTCTGAAGCTCCAGCCATTAATGCAGCTATTGGCCACTCCATTATGCCTCTCTCAGCATAATAATGTCAACCTGAGGCAACTCTGCAATTGTATAATGGTGTGTTTTTGTCGATAGTGTCACTTAGACAATGGGGAAAGGCAAATGTGATTGTAAAACTGTATAATTTTGAATCTTATTTTTAGTTTTTACAGCCATGGTTGCATATAATCTGTGTGCAGTAAGTTTTTTTTAAAAAAAAGGGTAATTTGATTTAGATGAGAAGTAACAGTATGAATTTTAATTAATATAAATAATGTAATTTATTCACAGCCTTATAATGAAGCGTTTTGGATTCAGGTGTAAAGAACAATAATATTTCATGTGTTGTAATATAATAATGGCTGAGTAAAGGAAAGTAAAATTAATTGAGTTCATTATGCATTCATTTTGTATTCATAAGCTATTAGCCTTATTAAAGCAATAAACTCTGTCAGTTACAATTACAGACCTACAAATATCAGGAGAATGTATTCCATGACCCAGAAAATTAATCTGCTTTTCATTTCATCACCAGTATTTTAATGCTAATGTCAGTACATCACTTTTGAAAAATAAAACAGGCACTACGCAGACGTTTCACTTGTTGAGGTTAAGATTATATTTTCTCAGGCTTTTATTTGAGCTTTTTCTAGCTACAATGGTGGGCGGCATAAAAGGCTTTTCCACATCGCCAGCATCACTTAATTATGACACACATGGCCTTATTTTGTATGACATTTGAATGAAGAGGTGAAGGTATCACAGTTAAAATTATATTTTTGTCTTGCCAATGTGAACATTTTTGTCTAGCCGTGTTCTTGCTGAATCATAACAATACATATCTTGATTGATTTTATGTGCTGCATTCTCCAGTCGATTATATTTTTAATGTCACTACAAGTGGAAGAATTTGCAGTGTTATATTTGATGCTTTTAAAGAAGCAACAAAAAGAGAATAAGGAAGAAGAGCGAGAGAGGGAGAGAGAGAGAGAGAGAGAGAGAGAGAGAGAGAGGTAGCAGTGTGATATACTCCCACACCTTTGCTATTGCTGGATTCTGGTATCTGTACCAGAGCTTCTGTAGTGGGAGTTTCAGATGAAGCCAGCACACGGAGAAGCTGTTACATGTTGGAGTTCCTCACGACTTTTGTGAAAAACGTGATCGCCTTTATTCCTCATCTTGCTTCTGTTCATCATTACTGGATTCTGGATTTTAAACAATTGCCATATAAATCCTTTTCTGGTTCTCTTTATCTGAACAAAGCTTGTGGACTCTTCTGTTCTTGAAGGTTCTTCTTTGGGTTATGATGGAGACCATTTGATGGGAAAACTGACTGTCTGATCCGAACTAACAACCTTTAAAGAATCTCCTCATGGCTCCACATAGCTGATTTGAACTCTTTCTCTCTTTTTCTCTTGCTCTCCTGTGACCATGTTTGCCAGGATCTTCATTCCCAAGAAGCACCGGCAGCGTTTCGACGAGGCCGTGTCTCAGAGTCTGCTGAACCGCATGTGTCGCAGCAAAAGCTTGGGCGAGCCCCAAAACAGGCTCCGTCGCAGCAGGAGTCAAGACCACCACGAGCGCCCTCAGGGCTCCAAACGTGCCAGCTCCGTGCCCAGAGACACAGGCGATGACCCGGCGCAACCCGAACGCAGCCTTAGAAAGAGCATCACCATGGGTTCAAGTCAATACTCCACTGGGGCCAATCAGAGGTATGTATGAAAGCGTTATTGAGTTTGATGTCATTTGTAAATATACCTGGAATTTATTGTGTGTTCTATGCTGAATAATTTGGTCTGTAAACACTTGCTGCAGGAAGTGTCTCATCACGCACACAGAACATTGTGTGTTACGTGGGAGGCTTTGTGTGTGGGTGGGTGAGAGAAGCACCATTGAGTTTGTGCTTCATGTGTTCCCCTCAATGAGACCACTCATACACGCTTGTACACACACGTGCAGACATAATGTGCACATAACAAGTGTACTGTTTCATAAGTGTTTGGATGCATAATCACCTTATAATGTATAAATCATTAAAATATTGATTTAATCTTGGAATTAAAGCAAAGATTACCACTTCATATTCATGCCACAAAGACGATTATCTGAGATATTGCCAAAGCAAAAGCAAATCCTTTTGTCTTATTGCCATTAAACATGCTCATAACTGACATTTAGAATCAGCCTTTTTCTAATTGGTTGTCAGCAGGAGATAAAAGTGTGTATAGATTATTAAACACTATGGGAAGAGTAGATAAAATGTGCTGTTAGACACCATAAACTGTGGTAAGAGTTTGCTGTTCAATAAATAATGCTTTCTTGGCTCATTTCTTATGTAATATCCAAACAGGGCTCTTCTCACTATTTTTCAAGATGCCTTTTGTTTGTCTGTCCTCCCATTTCTGCCTTTAATGTTTGCTACTGGCGGCTCTTCTTCACTGCGTCAAGAAAAACATGTTTCCACTGCTTGTAGTTATCTCTATTTACTGTACGGTTCCAGTGTTGCCTTGAGGTGTTGCCACAGCAACCACCAAGGCTGTACTCTATAATGAAATGTCATATGTTTTCTGTGAGAAGCAGGGAAAGTGCATACTTTACAATAGCTGGGAATTCAATGCTTTAATATGCTTTTACAGTTTGGTACCTATGCAGGCATTTTCAGACATTTAAGTTTGTATATTATTTATTTATCATTTATTGATCATCTGAAAAAAGTTGGCCAGTTATGAAAATGTAAGCAAACCCTTAAAAATAATACTTTTTTATTCCTTTTTTTAATAATTGTGCACCTTGTTGAGAGGAGGTGTGCTGTTGTTTATTTTAAGCACATTTCTGGTGGACTATATAAACAGGTGAAAAAAGGGCAGAATTGCAGAAAAGCAGCCGAGCCGAGCCAAGTTTCGGGGGAATTTTGCTTTGGTAAATCTGTAAACAGAATGTATGAATAGAAATATATATATATATATATATATATATATATATATATATATATATATATATATATATATATATATATATATATATATGTGTGTGTGTGTGTGTGTGTGTGTGTGTGTGTGTTAGTTATGTGCAATATATTTAAACATTACAGATATTTTATGACTTTTCCCTTATTGTAATAATATTATTGATATGATTCAATTGATCTTTTATAAGAGTTTAAAGGTACACATTCCACTTTTAATGTTTTAATGTGGGGTGAGAACGTCAATCAGCAAATACCTGGCAACTTAGAAACCCACTCAGAACACTTTAGCAACCCCTTAGCAACACCCTAGCAACTGACCACATTAGTTTTGGGAACAACTGACATTTTCTTCAGAAAATGTAAACATCTATACATTTTATAAGTCTTTAACCCTCATATAACCAGTAATTCTTTTCTCCCTTTCTCTCTGTGTAACTCAATTCTCGGCAGAACCATCCGCGTGTACAGGGGTAAGAAGAGTTTTGGGTTTACTTTAAGAGGTCACGCCCCTGTCTGGATCGACTCAGTGATGGCAGGTGTGTATCTGTCATTTTTATGTATACCTATAGGCACCTGCTATACTGTATCTTACATTTTTGATCAAAAGAAAAGGAACTCGGGTTCTTTTCTGATTTGGACATTTGAATGTTTTTCTCTAAACTTGAAATGCACAATAAAACCAACCAGCAATGTAGGAAACAGATCTAGATCTAAAGAAATAAATATTATATAAAAATAAACAAGTAAAGATGCCTTTCTTTAATAATTTCCATGCAATCTTCCAAAGGGTGTTTTATAGTATGGACAATAATAACAAGGCACATTTTACAGTAACACAGCTGGGGTCTTTTTCCTTTGAAAAGACAAGAAGAAAATACAGTTGTGCCTTTTTGTGTGGATGACATTCACAGCCGAATAAAAAATGCAGACAACAGAGGCTTTCTGTAAGATATAATAAAAAGGCACATTACGTCCACAGCTTGGATCATTGACTTGTTTGGAAGGGGAGTCGAGTGTTTTTGCATTGTGAAGAAGTGGGCTGTTGTACTAATGAAGCAAGCAATGGGTGCGCTTGCTGTATTAAAGTCTGGATGATTGTGTTTTCGAAGCTGAAGAAAGGGCGATGAATGTGTGAGCGTCTGCATGACGACGATCGCCCACTTCAGGCCTGTGCTAAGGCTGGTTAACACTGACTCAGCCGCTCGTGTAGGGCTGCTTATGAAAATAAAGTAGGAGTCTAGGATCGTGATGAGAAACCAGATTAGACTCCCTTTCAGACCTACGGCTGAGTATTTAGGTGTTTTAATTATCAGCAAGTACAGAGCACAGCGGTATTACAGTGCATCTATAGGCAGAAAGATTTACTTTGTGCTTTTATTTGATTTGATTTAACTTTATTGTCAGACAAAGTCTGTAATTCATTTTTTGAGAATTGATGCTTTGAAAAAGAATGCTTTTCGTTGTTATTGTTAAATCACATTACCTTACATCACAGCATAACTGGCTTATGCTGAAAAATACATCAGAGCATTGAATATATAGTATATGGGTAGTTGACAAATAAATATGTAGATATGTGTCCTATGGTGTGACAGCAAAAATGTAGAAAGAAAACTCACGATTATAAGAGATTCATCTTCATTCCTGGTGTTACAAATAGGACAAGAAAGATTAATCTTAATTTAAGAGTTTTCTAAAGAGTTTTTTATTTTATTTTTAGTATATCACACCATAGGACATGGACATTTGTCAACTCCCATATATAATCTTGGTGCTATGCAAATGTTTTCTTCGATTAAAATGAATCTTCTATAAAGAAAACCTATTGAATTTGTATTTCTGGAACCAAATCTAGCGCTTTATTGTTCCTGGGTGTGAATGTATCACATGGGAGACTGCTGACATATAGTGAGACATATAGCTATTCTTCACTATTGCTTTAAATATAACAGTTTGATAACAATCCTGTAAATGCATAGTCATTTTTGAATTGAATAGAATGTATTATTAAAATCCCTTTGGGGAAAATCGGACAGATATTGTTAACATTGCTTGCTAAAATTTTCTCATTCATAGTAATAGCAGTGCCACATTTTGTTAATATCTATTGTCTTTGGTATTATTTACTGCAGATATCTGAGGGTGCATTTTAGTGACCAATTTTGTCCCCGTTGCAGGTAGTCCAGCCGAGGCGTGTGGCCTCAGACCAGGAGACCGCATACTGTTCCTCAATGGACTGGACATGAGGTATGTTCATTTTTGTGGGATGTTTAGTGCTATTACAATAACTACTATGGTTGAAAAATCCAAGCATTCATAATCATTGTCATTATAATATGTGACCCTGTCTATTCACTATTAATTAATTTCACTATGATGTAAATCTTTTGACATAATATTCTGAAGTCAGTATTAAAGATAGGTAATGGTTATATTTTTAAAGAATGTTAATTTTATGTAGAAAACACTAAATCACAAAAATTGCCTTTAGCTGGGTTTTCACAGGTAGCGTTACATATATAACTCAGGGCCGGCGCCACGGGGGGGCGTGTGGGGGCGACGCCCCCTCACCGGGACTCTCCCGCCCCCTCAGATCACCATGAATGTTAAAGTAATTTTAATGATAAATAAAATATTTTATTTAAAAAAATTACATTTGCCAATTGCCCTTTCTTCCAGTTCCTAGAGTCAATATTAATCTTAAATAGCACTCGATATTGTTTATTAAAATAAAAAAAACACCCTGTTTATTTGATCACCGCCCCCTTTCAGTATTTCACACGCCCCCTCTTCAGGACTCGGCTGGCGCCGGCTCTGATATAACTGAATAACGACGTGTATTTCACATATGAAATATGCTTTTTGCTTTTTTGCAAACACAAATTTTGCTTTTTGTGTTTGTCTGCTGATTTCCTACTCAGTATCAATCAAATATGAATAAAATATTAATTAGTTTTCATGCAGCCATGATTTGCTGCTTCCTGGCAAATCACAAAAGCACAGCCATGTATTCGACTACTGTACTGTAGATGCTCTACTTCATACCGCTCTCTGGGGGACTGAGAAAATGGCTACTGCTGTAATGTTGTGAAATTCTACCGTCAGTGGTAGTCTGTGTCAGTATTGCACCCCATTGTGTATTACAATATAGATTTCCTAGAACTTTGACTGAAAGGTTGTTTGAGTAACCAATAAATTAATAACCAATAAATGAACTCTTTGTTGTACAATTAGGAACTGTTCCCATGAGAAGGTGGTGTCCATGCTGCAGGGCAGTGGTGCCATGCCCACCCTAGTAGTGGAGGAGGGTCCGGTGGATTATCCACTCTCAGACTCCGAGCCAGAGGATACGCCCACAGTTCCCCGCTCACGCTCTCCTGCGCTCAGCTCGCTGCAGTGGGTGGCTGAGATCCTGCCCCCCAGCATCAGGGTGCATGGCCGCACCTTTAGTCAACAACTTGAACACCTCCTCACCCTACAAGAAAGATACACCATCTGCAAAGCCCTGGAGACCTTCTTCCAGCACAGGTCAGTGCTGGAGAAGAAATAGCTTTTTATTGTGTTTTTGTAGAGGTTGGCACTGTGAATACTTATTATATCAGTTAATGTTTGACTAATTATTAATTTCAACTTTCATAAACATGTTTCTATATTATTCCAACTCATCAATAAGTTAACCTGATGACTGTCACTGCACATATTGAGCAAACATATGAAAATGCACTATCCAAACTACTATTTTTTAAATTATTTTTAGATATTTAAAATATTTTTATAAATAACATTAACATTTTTGAATACATTTTACTTTGTTTATTATGAAAATGTGTCTTAAACGTTTGCGTCAATATATGTTTGTCATAATTAGATTAGAATTCAAAAATGAAATATAATAGTGAAATAATAAATGGTGACATTTAACAGGTTAATCAAATTCAACTTATTTTTATAAGTTACAGCAACTCACAACTGGGAAAATTGAAAATAGGAAGTTGAACTGACTTGTAAAGCCAATAGTGTACATGAAAATTTAATGCAGTATGGTATGTTGTCAACTTGATAGTTTTTGCTGTTTTTAATTTGTGTACTAGATTTGCTCATGCCTAAAATGGAGGTAGATATTATTTTTTAATTAAGCATTTTTAGTTTTTCGGTTGACTTCATTAATTTAAGATGTAATTTTTATACTTGTGACTTAGTGACCAGTAAAGCGTTTGACACAGAAAAATATAGTGGCGAATGTGTTAGCCAATTAAATGTAACAGTGATAATTAGGACTATAACCATCCCACATCACTTAAAAAAATGTTCCCGCAGCGAGGGATTTTCTGCAGTTTGGCAGTAGCGAGACAAATGTGAAAAGCATTCAAAAATAGCTTCAGCCTTGAGCACAAATAGACACTCATAAACAATAAGTAACAATCTTTTTCAGATTTAATAAATAACTCGCTCAGAAAGCAGCCCAATTATTTCTAAAAAGTCTCTTGCATGTAAACAGGAATGTGGACACGCTCATTGTGGATGTGTTTCCTGTGCTGGACACTCCAGCCAAGCAGCTGATCTGGCAGTTTATATACCAGTTGCTGACATATGAAGAACAGGAACATTGCAAGAACAAGATCGCCCGTTTTCTGGGCTTCAAAAGTGCAGGTTAGCTCTGTGTGACATTTGGCGCTCTACTGAGGTTTTATATCATAATGAATGTGTTGTGAGTTTGTGTGTTTGCATTAACGCAGAACCAGAAGTTGCTCCAGACACCCACAGACGCAGTAGCTCCATGAGAGTGTCGGGCTCCTCACATAAAAACACTGTGAGGGAGAGAAGCTCAGATGACTGCATCATTGGAACTCACCTTGGAATGGGTATGTCATTTTCTGGCTGTCATAATGTGTTACTAATAAACAGGATCCAAAGTTAACGTTTTGCCACACTGGCCAGTACTGGAGGAAATTCCTTACTAAAACTGTATTTTTCATTATTTTAAAAGGTAAAACAATATAAATATTTTAACCTAATAATTTTCACAGCACAAATTGAGTATACACATAAAAATACACCACCTACATATTTTCATTTAGAAATCATTTAGAAAATTTGTTAAATATTTTATCTTGAGCTTTATACCTTTCCATTAGTTTTTAGTTTGTCATGATTAGAATAAAATTCAGCTATGAAATATTAAGGAGAATAGGGAAATAACACTCCTGAGGAACGGTGACAGGTTAATGTATAAAATAAAACCATATAATAATAATAATAATAATAATAATAATAATAATAATAATAATAACAATGACAACAACAACAACAACAACAACAACAATAATAATAATAATAATAATAATAATAATAATAACAATAATAATAATAATATAATAATAATATATAAATGAAAACAGAATACAATATATAAAATATCTAAAAACATAGTTTTTGGAAATTACACTGATTATTGTATTGTAGTGTATTGACAACGCCAACTATATTTTGGCTTTTTACTCCTTGCATATTGGTGACAAATAGTCTTTCAAGGAACATGAAGATACATCGCTATACTTTCCTTTATTTTTTTATTTATTGTGCGAAGAATATTTCACGTGTGTCCGAAAATCAGAAAAAAGCTTCTGATAAATCCTGTACATTTTGTGCGATAAAACATTTTTGAATACATGTTAGATGTCTGATTCTTTAATTTAAACCTTACATCTTGAATACATGGCAAAGATCTGGCTTACAGTTTAAATAATTGTTCCATTTTTTTGTACAATATTACAAAAAAAATTTTTTTTACTCTTATTATCTCTCTCAAGTGTTAATTTTGGACCCTGAAGATAAGATTATATAGAATGGATATAGACTGCTAAGTTAATATAGAATCCTTTAAATAACCCCATCATTGTTTCATGGTAACATTTCTTCAGCTAGCCATGTCAAATTGTCACACTTGTGGGATAAACAAGCAGTCCAAATCATTCTCAGTCATGTTTATGATTCACCAAACATCTAAGCTATATACTGCTTGCAAGCGCTGTACGCCTCTCAGCCGCCTACTGCCCAGATCCACTGCTAAAGCTGATTGTCCTCAGGCTGTTTATACAGTAGCTCCTGAAGGGCAAGCAGCTTTCCTCCATGCACATGCTGTGTTTCTGTATGGCGCTTTCTCTGTGTCTCAGGAACATTCACTGACCCTGCGACCCCGGAGGAAAGACAGTGTGGGGATGGTACTTCTTTCCCAGAATCCCCAGATCTCAGTCACGTGGGTACCATTTATAGATCATCCAAAATTCATTGCCATTATTACATCATGCTTAGTCTCATTTATCCACGGCCCGACCTGTAGATGTCAGGAGTGTACACGGAGCTTGGGAACGTGTACGTCGGGAAGAACAACAACACTCTACAGGGTCACTCCTCGCCCAGGGCTGTCGGCATGGGCAATGCAGAGAACAATACATACACTCAGTCTTTCACACACGGTAATACAGGTATTCTGAGCTTTCTCTGCTTTTCCTTCGAAAAAGTCAGGGACCATTATTATTATTATTATTAAATGTGGCCAAATGTTTGTAGACACTCGTTCTAATGACCAGGTTTGGCTATATCAGCTGTACTTGTTACTTAAATGTGCAGAAAATCAAGCAGACAGCTATGCGATATCCTTAAAAAATATTTTTTTTAGTAGAATGGGGTCATCATTTGTTCTAGCATGTCCCACACGCCCAGACATGAACCCCTCCGAATGCCTTTGGAATGAACTGGAACTGTGACAGACTTCAAATGGCTACAGCTGTGTTTCAGCATTCATTTTAAAATCTTTGTATTAGTTGATATTGCAAAAAGTAGAGGACCAATGTAATGCCCACATTATTTTTTTCTAGAAATTGCATGAAGAGAAATATAAAGACATGCTGTTCAGGTGCCTACAAGCATTTGGAGATGTAGTGTACTTCATTTAAAGCCAAACTAAAATGTTGGTAAAGGCTGTGCAAATTTGCTCGCTCATGTATCATTTAAGATTTAACTAAGTACTGTAGCATGTTTTATCTTAAGTTTAAGTCTTTATCATAAAACTTGCATATTTCTATGCTCATTATTGTTCCTCGTGACTCTTTCATCTCACAGGGAACCGTAAATCAGGTCTCTCTCTATCGTGGACTGAATCCTTTCCAGGCCCTCAGTTTGAGCCTTACCAGCAGACTGTTCCTTCTCCAGGCAGCGTGGAGTCTAATCCTTACGTTAGTTTGGACAGCCCCGCCGCCTCGCCCCTGCCCGCTGACGATACTCCCAGCCCTTTGCCCCATCGCAGAAAACTCTTCACCTTCTCACGCCCACCTCGCAGCCGAGATACTGACAAGTTCCTGGATGCTCTGAGCGAGCAGCTGGGCCACCGCGTTAATATTGTGGATGATTTTAAAGGAGGAGAAAACGATTATGAGGAGGTTTGTAACAGTTTAGTTTGTAAAACGTCCACAAATATTTTTTGGGGGAGAAAATATAGTATTTACACACAATATACCGGTGTCGACAATAACTGTGATGTTAAAAGCCAAGATTATTAATATTGATATGTTAATAGTTGACATATGATAATTTCGTAAATAATTCAGCGCCAGTATTTGATTACATTTTAATGCTGTTAATGCCTTCCTGCTGTTTATTGTAAGTGTGATTCATTGGTCAAAAAGAAAAACACAAAATAAACAAAAAGTAATTGATTTTAAAAAGCAATAACAAAAAATTATATTGCAAAAACCTTGAATTCTTTTGGCCACGATAACCATGTAGTGAAAGTACAGTTTTCCAATAATGATTTCTGTGTTTCCAATGAGCTCTGATGCACAAATACCTGAATGACACCCATTGTTTATGTGCTACCCACCAGATGAGTTTCCAGGATGAACAGGAAGTGAACATGCTCCCTCACGAGCTGAGCAGTGCCAGCAGTGAAGACCACAGCAGCAGTGACGACTCCACCTCAGCCTCTTACTCATCAAGTTCCGACCACATCCCCCCTCCTCCACAGAGCCCTCCGCCCCCGCCGCCCCCCCTCCAGTTCACAGACCCTCCCTCGCCCCTTCCCATAACCCCGGAACACCTACCCCAACCTCCCCCTGCCTTCCAGCACCACCCCATCATAGCCCCACCCCCACCGCCACCCCGCTCGTTCCTCATCAACCGCCCCTCCCTGCACAAAGTTCTGCCCACCGGTGAAGAACTCCGGGCCCAGCATACCCATCATCGACGCTCCTCCCCCCAGCCCAGCGCTCAGCCGGTTCACCAACTGCACCAACCGAAGGCCCACCCCATCCTGCAGTCTTCCCCGCACACCTCTCCTCAGCCCCCGCATACAAAAACACACCACACTCACCTACGACATCACTACCAGAGTCAGCAAACCCCTGCTGCCAGAACTCCCCCCAGCCTGCCCAAACAACCGAGCCACCATTCCCAACCTTCCCAGCAAACATACGAAAGCAGGCTTTCAAGCAAGGTACCCCCACCACCACCACCACCTCTACCCCCACCTTGCAATCCTCCACCTTTACCCAAATCCAGCCCGAAAGCCTCTGACAACAACCACATGAGCGTGAAGCGATTACGCTGGGAGCAGGTGGAGAACTCTGAAGGAACTATCTGGGGACAGGTGAGTTAGTGATGCATGACAACCACAGATGTATGTTCAGGTCATGTGATCCAACAATGAGTGGAAATGTCTGTTTATTAGCTGGGAGATGATCCTGATTATCATAAACTGAGCGACATGGTAAAGTACCTGGATCTGGATCTGTACTTTGGCACACAGAGGAATTCCAGTAAGTTGAATCAAATACAACGCATGTAAGCATCGCCATTCTTTTCAGTTGTTAAAGGGACAGTTCAACCAAAAATTACAATTATTTCATCATTTATTCATTCTTATATCATTTCAAACTTGTATAACTTAGTTTATTCTGTTGAACACAAGATGACATTTAAGGAACGTTGGTAACTAAACAACACTGGTCCCCATTGACATTGAATTACCGAGACATTTCTCAAAATATCTTCTTCATATTGGTTTTGAACAACATGAGGGTGAATAAATGATGACAGATTTATTATTTTTGTGTAAATTATCCCTTTAAGCCACATACTGTATATATGTATCACCATCTTTATCCATACAGTATGCACCATCCTTTAGTAGCGTGTCATTCTAATGATGTAAAACTCAATTACCATGTCTATTTTTTTTACTTTTTCAGCTCATTTCTCATGGAGACCTTTGTGTATATCAGATCCCATCATTTCCATCCAGTTACTGGCTTCTGTTCATTCTCATAACCCTCCATACTGTTTATTATCTCCACTGCTGGTAACAAAAGAACTCATCCTTACACTGTCATTAAATGTTTCAGTCTCTCTTCCAGAACCCACGTTCCTGCCCGAGAACTTTAAAAAGAAAGACGTGGTAGAGATTCTCTCCCATAAAAAGGCCTACAACGCCTGTGAGTATGACCGAGGTTACGTGCAAGAGGAATCATCTAGATTGAGTCAGGTTTTGTCATGTGACGTAGCTGCGTAGGAGAAGGTTATAGAGGTTGTGCTGCTGTGTGGGAAATTTCCCGATGAGATTCTGACACGAGAGTGTAAGAAAACTCACCTTTTATCATGTTTGGATGTTCAGCTATCCTCATTGCACACCTGAAGCTGTCGCCAGCGGAACTGCGAGAAATTCTCATGACTATGAGGACTGAGCGTCTGGAATCCTCGCACATCAAACAACTGCTGCTATACGCTCCAGACGATGAGGAGGTCAAACAGTTTCAGCATTTTGACCAAGA
Source organism: Beaufortia kweichowensis (assembly GCA_019155185.1). Classification (NCBI taxonomy): domain Eukaryota; kingdom Metazoa; phylum Chordata; class Actinopteri; order Cypriniformes; family Gastromyzontidae; genus Beaufortia; species Beaufortia kweichowensis. The sequence continues at coordinate 7,400,448 of CM032808.1, forward strand.
TCCAGCCAAGCTCAGTGAACCTGATCAGTTTGTCCTACAGGTACAAATGAGGTTTCTAGAGGCGCAGGAGACATACTTTTGGGGTGACATAATGTGTTTCTTTGTATTTTAATGGTTTCTTGTGGGTGTGGTCTATAGATGCTGCTTGTGCCGGAGTATAAGACCAGACTCAGAAGTCTTTTGTTTAAGACCACAGTGCAGGAGAAAACTGAAGAAATGAGAGCTGCTTATGAGTGCATCTACAAAGCCTCATTAGAGCTCAAAAACAGCAAGAAGTTGGCCAAGATCCTGGAGGTAAAACAACATGCTTCACAAAATTCTGCAAAAATCTATTTTTTATCAATTGTAATTCTCCTGCAGGAGCTTTTTGTGTTCCCAAAATTGGAATAACCTGCTGAATATGTATTTTTTTCAGTTTGTTTTAGCTATGGGAAATTATCTGAATAATGGTCAGCCCAAGACGAATAAAACTACAGGGTTTAAAATCAATTTTCTTACTGAGGTATGTTTACATCAATACCAAAACAACACCACTGTATCATCTATAATACCTCAATTTATAGAAATAATCTCTCATAATTACTCACTCTAATGCATCCCACATGTACATGACTTAATTTCTTTAGATGAACACAAACAAATAATTTATTTTATTAATTTCATTTTATAGAAACTAACAGATATACTTTACAGGATATACTTTAGAAGACATTTATTAACCCAGTTGAAGTGCTTTAATGATGGATGGTGTGCATTTTGGGGAATTTAAATCCCATATTAGAAGATAACATTTTGATTTAAATAAATTAATCATTAGTGTTCAGGAATTCATATACAACTGTTGAAGTCATGATTTTGTTGAACCGTTCCTTTAATATTTGTATTGCGTTCATGTTAAACATAAGGTAACATTTAATTATGTTCAAATAACCTCCTCCCCCAGCTAAACACAACAAAAACAGTTGACGGAAAGTCAACCTTCCTCCATATTCTTGCCAAATCACTATGCCAACACTTCCCAGAACTCCTCAGCTTCGCCAGTGACCTCATAACAGTGCCACTCGCTGCCAAAGGTCAGTGTCTCTTTGGATAATTACACAAATCATAACTGGTGTCACTTAAACATAATGATTGATGTGTGTTTACATATTTTCCCTCTACATACAGTCAATCAGAGGACCATTACTGCTGATCTCAGTGACCTTCACTCTACCATCCAGGAAATAAGAACCGCCTGTGTAAAAATCCCAGCTACTACAGAGGATCACTTTGCAGGAGTTATGACTGTATCCACTGTCACACTGTTCAATGCTCAGTTTATTTATTTATATACAGTATTACCTACATATAGTACTTCTTGTCTGGCATTTTAACGTATGAATTTGATATATAGATGACAATATAAACACTACAACAAACTTCGAGTAAAATGTAAAGGTATTTCCTCATACAGTTTAACTATAGTATATTAAATGACTCGTGTGAAAATATTTAGGATGACCGTCATTAGCCGTCTATTGCCCCTTGACCCTCATATTAGAGCTTTCTAGAGAACTGTCATCCATCTGTGCAGTCACTAGACTCTTTACAACAAAGAGCTATGGACGAGTTTAACAAGGTGGCGTCTTACTTTGGAGAAGACAGTAAAATCACAACCACTGAAACCTTCTTTGGCATCTTCGCTGACTTTATCTCCAAATTTGAGGTGAGCTGCAAAAATCCTTAATATATGAGGATAAGACCATGATGTTACATATCGTCTTTCTTGTCATGACCCACAAACAAAGAAAAGTTTTTTATTTAACAGAGAGCACTCGGTGAGACACAAGGAACAGAAAACCCCAGAAGCCCCCGGATTGCCTCACCGCTGGTATGGTGAAACCAGGTTTAACAGTGTCTGCTCTCCCTATAACCACGAATGCCCATGTGCCAAGTAATAAAGAACTTGATAGCGTGGAAACAGAACTTATATTAAATGTCTGACTTAGATGGAGTAAATATATATTTAGAATAAAGAATATATACATATTTATAAAGATAAATATATTAATGCAGCCTAACTATTATAGCATTATGTTTTGAGAATGTAGATGAAACAGATTAGATAATGGTATTTTTGATGGTATATATTTTGGTATTGTTGTTCAGAAATGGTCTATTAGTCTTCACTGGTAAACATTTGCCAGGGAAACTTTATAACTGCACAACTAAGGTGAATCTCATCCTCATGCCAAACGTATTTTAAACACACAAAAAATAAAAACAATGTTACTGCATAGTATTTTTAACACCAGACAACACCCTTTATTTGTATACTTTGGTATCTAAATGAATGAATTTTTCCTCTTCCAAAAGTCATTAGTGGTATAACTGATCAAGGGTTACACCTCTGAGTATCTGTGGTAGGTGAAATTGGTTGTCAACCATGATTTATCTGGCTATGGGTATTTGAACAATGTAAATGACACACATCACATGTTAAATGGCAGAAAGACACATTTTATTTGTTTTCTGTTTAACATGATTCCAGGTATGTAGCTTGTTTAAATTTTTAGGTCTGCTGTTGTTTAGGATAATGATGCATTTCTTTCCTTTGTCTACTCAAAACTGTGTTCTTAAAAAAATGCATGATTTTCCTTATTGCCCGTTTGTGTCAAAACAACACTTGCCTATTTTTCTAGTTCATTGTCAGAACCTCCCAAATTTATGGATATCAAAATCAATGAGAACTTTTGCATGTAGCAGAGTATTTATTTCTCTTTATGTATTATTGTTTTAATTGTTTATGTATGTATTTGTTCTAATGAACTATTGTTTGACCAAATTTATTAGCCGTTATTTAATATTTGTGTACGATTTGTTGGCGTGACTAGCTTAGTGTTTTCCTGAGCAGTCTTATATTGGCTTCAGTATTGATGAGCCACATACAGTATTGCTGCATTTTAATGAGATGTCGAATTTGTTTCGCCTGAATAAATAAGCTTTTGCGGACACTTGTGATTATTTTGTACCCTGGCTAATAAAAGAATATGAGTGCCAAATAATTTTGGACCTTAACAAAAACGGTTATATTGACTCATACACTGATTAAACCTCTTGTTATAAACTCTGCAACATCCGTTTCTCTTCTGCAAAAATACAAAAAAAACAGAACAGATCAATGAGTTGTAGGGCTTTTGCTAAGTCAGCAGCCCCAAAATGAAACACCGTAACACTCGTTCCTGTTTTACTTTTTTAATTCAGTTTAAAGCAGTAATACCAAGCATTTTATGTATTTTTTCAAATTCTTTAAAGATGAAAAGTCTTCGGTCCCAAAAGCCTCTAACTTTAAATACACCATCAACATTTACAGTTTCATTAGTGTAAAGTCGGTTTATTTTCCAAACCTTTGTAAAATAGCTCTTGTAAGTGTACTTGGGTAAGGCAGCACGGCAAAGGCAAGACAAAATAAATGCTAACAGTGGTCACGATTGCCTACATTTTTCTCTTCTATGAAAATGAATGACAATGTTTCACCTTAAAATAGTATCAATGTACATCAGAAGTGCTAGCTGTAGTTCTCGCGATCAGACACCCATTTATCTTCTTATCAAACGGTTAAATCACAATCTCAACAAAACGATTTTTTATCATTCTGATAATCGGAATGAGAGATTATAGAATCTGATATAAGAAAAATGTAAGCAATTATGTCTGCTCTTAGCTAAAGTACAGTTGAAAAATGTTTAAGTGGCACGTTCACCCCACTTTCGGTACCATGTCTGCGGTAAAGGGAGGGAAATACAAAGCTATCCTGTCAAGGCCTGATAAACATACAAACAAAGGCGTAACATATAAATTCCATAGCAGGATATCACTAAAGCACATGCACTGACCTTTTCCATCACATAAACAGACGGGTGAATACTTAGTCAATTTAGCAATTTGATGTCCAATAGAAAATTGCTTCTTTCACATATGCAGATCAGGATTACTATTATGCAATACCAAATATTTTTATCTCAGTCCAGTCATATTAATGCCCCGGTGTGACAAGCATGACATCATCAGCTGTAAAAAGGCACGACTCCTTTTATATCAATATAATGCATGTAACTAATATCCAAAAAATGAAATATTGATGCTTGAAAATAAAGACATTAACTTCAAGGAATGTGTGATGGAAATTTGATTCCACATAAAAATGTGATCTATATCAGCTGACTGGAGACCTGCAGTCACAAGCTATACATAAAGCCACACTTTTTCCTTTTTACGTAGTGTCTTCCATCTCAATTTGAGTATTTGCTTTGTTTAGTTAAGGCCATTAAAGACTCACCTACAAGTACCTCATAACAATCCAAATATTTTCTCGTTCACCACCTTCACCCCGTCACCATACATCAACATTCCTCATGCAATACGGGTCATTTTTATCTTGCCGTAACAATAAACGGGCAGCTTTCAACAGGTGTGCTACATCTTGGGGGCGTCCGTTTCCCATTGGGATTGTTGATTGTCTTAAGCAAAGAGTATTAGAGAAGTACAGCAAAGATGATAAACACTTTGGTAATGGTGAGAGGAGCATCTCTTCAAGCAAACCTTTGGTTAAGGGAACGGGTGTCAGATTCAAGGCCATCTTTAAAGAACCGTGCTCTCCGTGTCCAGATCTGAGTCCTTGAGTTGAGTAACAGGTTTGTCAACACTGATGTCAGGAACAAAGGTTCGTCCTAGCCCTTTAAAAGTCATCCCCGAATCTGCAAATCACAGGGTTTAAGACTTATTGATTTTATAAGTCAATTATGCTTGACTAAGACAAGCAAGTTCTTAACTGCCATCTCTGTCAAAGTTTCTCAAACGTTGTTTGTACGTTTAAAGCATGATTTTTTATACACGGATAAAGTCCTGTTTTTTTTCACAATTGTCATACCTTAGCAGTCCATATTCTTCATAAATAGGCACATGAAAATTAAAATAAAATAACTATTTTATGTTTTTTGATAAGTCATACCTTCTCTATTCGTTTGGTTCTGGTTTGTGCATTTTAATTCACACAAATCCTAAAAGTATGTTGCGTCTCAAAAACGTGTGCTCTTTTCTGTCACATCCATAACGCATGTATATTTCAATGTTTTTATGAATAATTTATGCAATATTTTTATGTTTGGACTCAAAATACATTCAGCAAAACCTTTTTTTTCTCAATTTTTTGACTGAAAATGTCACATCGACAATACTGGAACTGCCCTACTGCATCCACTAAGCAGCACAAAAAATGTGAATGTTTTATCTGATTGCCAGTCTATAGCCCAAAGTGGAAAGCTAAAAGCTCTGTTTTTAGATCTTTCCCAGACGGCAACCACCTACTCTTATCTGTGTTCCAAGGCAAACCGCTTGATTCACACAACCCTTTACTGTAAACCACACACAACAGACACAAATAAACAAAACTCAGTGTGATGGAAATAAAAATGCCTCACCCATTGTTTTGAAGGCAGAGCTGCAAATTCCATTGCTGTCACTTCCTGCCGCCGGAGGCTGAGGTGGAGGAGGGACGGTGGGTCTGTTGCGTGGTTTAGGCACAGGCCTCGGGCGAGGGAGAGACCCTGACTGAAACGGCGGAGGAGCGGAAGGACCGGGACTGTCCTGAAAGACTGCTGTGGGTGGAGGCGTGCTGGGTGGGGTGGGAGTCCTCGGAGGGGAGACGTCCTCTCCTGGATCACCGGCGATCTGGCCAAAAGCATTGGGTTGGAGAGGGGGCGTGGCCTGCGTAGGAGGTTGTGGGGGTGGGTGGTTGGGTGCCTGAATTGGAGGCTGGTTGCTCAAGTGTCGGCGTGGCGTTGTGGTGGTTTGAGCCTGTGGTTGTGTGGGGCTCAGATTGGTTGGTGAGTGACTAGAGAGAGGTCTAGGGGAGGGGCTGAGGGATTGAGGGGTGCCTGTAGAGGTCTGCGATGTTGGTTGATTGGTTGGTTGTCCCGGTGGTGGATTAGCTGGTTTAGGAGGAGCTGGGGCGGGCTTCTTTGTACCTACAAGTAATAATGAAAGTTTAGTAGTTTCTCTTTTTTTGTAGTTTTTGTACTCTGTTAGAGCTCTCGAGGTGTGACATTAACCTCTGCGTGCCATGTGAGGACTGGGTCCTGTAGATCCAGCCACAGGCGTCCCCACAGTCAGCTGTCCTGATCCTCCGTTGCCATTGCGCTGAGCTGGAGGAGTGGACGCAGAGTCCCGGCTTTTTGAACTGAGAAAAGAAAAAATATAATGTGTTTATTGTGTACATATTACACGTATTTTCAAATATGTCACCTAAATACTCTCGTAAATTGCTATTGGACAAACAAATAGGTAGTTCCGCCCCAAATGGTCCAGCTGGTCAGGAAGTTAAAGACCTTTCATTTTCATTTGAAAATGCATCTTTTTCTCTCCGTTTTGGCCTTCTGTTGAGCTATGTAGTTTATAGTTTTTTGGGAATCAACCTATACGTTACTTAATTTGTGGCATTAAATGTTGAAAAATTTAAATTTGCAATAGTAGCATTTTAAAGATTAAAAATTACACACAGCAACTTTAAGTAAAATTTTTGTTTGAAAAATTAATACAGATAAAAAACATAAATGAGGTGGAATGTTTTTCCTCCATGCATACTCCACAGTGCATGCAGGGGTGGTTCATTCATTCATAGCACCGGTCCAGCACAACGTGCAGGCATCTTACCTGATTTCCTCGGTATGCTGAGCTAGAAGCTGCTGTGCTGCTGCCAGGGCAGCCATCCCCAGAGCCAGCCCAGGCTGACAACCCTCTAAACCCAGACCTGCCTGCACAGGCTGCTGGAGCAGGAGATCAGGCATAGGCTGACCTCCTGCAGTACCTGCAGCCTCCACCGGGGGCAGTGGGGGATGGAAGGCAGGTGAAGCGTGCTGCTTTCTAGGTACAGTATAGCTTCTACGAGGATTGTGGTCCATTAATTTATTAGCAGAGCTACAGAAAAAGGAGACAGCACAGACACCACGAGTGCTAAACAATTTTAAGGAGAGGGACAACACAGAAAAGAAGAGGGTCGTCTTTGGTAGACTCCCCCAAAACACACAAATGAAGGGCCAATTTACTCTTAACTAAATCAGTAATCATCATTTCAATATTTGCATTTATGTATTTGCCATACACTTAATAATGAAAGTGATTCAAAATGTGTAAAATGTAAATGATTACTGTTCTGGGATTCAAACCGACTATAAAGGTGAAGAACAACTGAACAAGTTTTGGTGTAAACGCTTTGTGTAAACAGAGGTGTAAACATTATTCGTCTGTTAAATGACGAATTAATTAATCAGAAAGTCATTTTGTAAATTATCTTATTAAGTATTTAATGATTACAATTCACAAAAAAGTACTAAGGTAACCTGCAATTTTATGTTTCAAACAGAGATGGTGATACAAGAGTTACAGATTACAGCTTCAATCATTTAATTTTGAGTAATTTGGCTCTCCATACCTATATACATTGCAGGGTTAAAAAGAAAAGCAAGAGAATTATCAGTAGAACAGACAATAACCGAGATGGTTAATGGGGAGTATAATCTGATCCGTTTGACAGTGAACGATCAATTAAATTGGATTCTAAATCAATTTAATTGCCGATTTCTGTGAAGCAAAGGAAATAATCTGAGTGACTGCTTCCTGGAATTAAACTGCTAAGTGTAAAATATTACATCAGTGTAAGTACCTGTCTTTTCGAGGTAATTCACCGTCAGGGCCCACCATGCTGCCAGGTCTCTTCCTCTCTATAGTTCCCGAGTCGTAATCGGGTGGGGTCAGGTGGTTGACATTGTTTGGTAGCGGCGCAGGCATTGAAAACATACCGGACACGTTAAAATCCACATCTGAGGGAAAATAGAAAAGAAGATCGAAACGGCTGGGTAACCTTAAACCTTACTGCAACAATGTTGCATTGGGAAACACCACATATTTTAAAGTTTTACAGCCCTTACCCTCAGGGAAAAACCAGTCTGCATGTTGAATGATGGGTTCAATTATAGTCACCACATGAACAGAAGTTGCAGCAGCCATTTCTGCTAGGCTCCTACAGGTACAGAGAAGAGAGTTTATCAGTATATAATATTTATCAGTGTGTTTGCAAGAGCTCAGAAAAACATTTTTACCCCTCAGTTTTGGCCCACAGTAGATTGGGTCCAAGGACAATGGCAATATTGCTGGGGGTCATCTTGTTTACGTCACTCTCCTGTGTGAGCTTCGCAAGGAACTTAACAAGATATCTGTAAAACATTGCAAATAGTTATTTACACAATGTGCAAAATCAACAGTTATATATTTTTTTTACAAACTTTACATTTGAATGTTTCTAAAACCCACCTAAAGTTTGCCTTGTTGTTTTTTGGTAATTGATCACAGGTGACCCATAAAGCTTGTAACCGTTTGTCTGGGTCAGGGATGCTTAAAAGTAAAAGCAGTTTTTTTTAATAAAAAGAGTTTTTTAATAAACTTCAGTATCACCAGTATTGAAGGACGGCTTACTTAGACGCCTGTATCCACTCGTCATACATCTGATAGGTCATCAAAGGTTCAGGCAGCTCTCTAAGATATGACTTTAATGCCCCTGTAAAGCAAGACAGAAATATTTAAAACTGGAAGGGTGTAAATAACACGATTTACTGACACGCGCAACAGAATGAGCTGTACCAGCAACAGCGTGTGGGTCGGAGTAAAACTCCTCCAGCTGTGAGGTGGAGCAGTCCAGTGCTGCCTTCAGCTTCTTCAGTTTAGAGGCTCCTGCTGCTATTCGGAAAAGACCCTGAAAAACAGGGAGAAATTGGTTAACTGTGAGTTACATAATAAATAAATAATTCAGCTTTGGTACAATATATGGTAGAATAAAAAGATGATAAACAGACTAGAATATATTCAAGTTTTTTTTTTTTTAAAGTCATATGCATGATGCTGGATAGTCCATATACTGTTTAATAACATAGATGTATTATATGTAGGCTATGTTATAAAGAAGTTTTTCATCATGTCATTTATTCTGCTACTCCTTAAATGTCTTTAATGTTATTATTATATTTTTGTTTTACCCTTGTTTCAGACTTTGAAATATATCAAAATCCGTCAGACACAAATCTTTAAAAAAAAATCTATCTATCTATCTATCTATCTATCTATCTATCTATCTATCTATCTATCTATCTATCTATCTATCTATCTATCAAGTATATTTATATACATATATATTTATGTATTATTTTACACAAATAATCAGATCAACCAACTATTGTGAACTAAACGTTTTTCAAATGTTAATGTAGTCTGTTACCAATGCCACAAATATGTGATGTTTTTACATTATGAAAGCAAATTGTGCTTAGTTTCTACCTTAGCAAGACAAAGGCTATACATTTTTAGAGATATAAACAGTCTAAAAATATAAACGGTCATTGAGAAAATGGTTTATGTTTCGATTGGATATGAGAACATTCCTGATACAGAATCACAATGCAGTATTTGATGTGTATTTGAATACTATCGTGTTCCTGCCGTACCTCCTCTTTCATTCCAGTCTCCAGTAACATCATGACACAGGCCTCTAATGGGAGCGCTATCTCTCTACCACTGCGCTTCAGGTGCTCGTCCAGGGCTGTTCCAAACGCTGGCTTCTCTGTCCATGAATCTGTTGACAGGTGCAACGAATACAAAAAATTGTTAGAAAAAGAATCACTTCGAATCATTTGGTTTGATTGGCACAGAAATCGTTTGGTTGCGTGATGTCAAGAGTATTCGATGTGCATTCCTTAACCTTACAAATGCATTAAGTTACATTTGATTAAAAAGGCCACACATGTAATAACATATAATTTACACGAAACGCACTACAATAAACAAAATGCCATACTTCATCACAATGCAGCATTTACCCATGATTCATCTGCTTTCTAAACTGACTCAACAGTATCATCTTGTCCATTTCAAGCTGTCTACGTGTTCTATGCCGTTTTACAGTTGTTTCAGAGAAACCGATAAACCAGGTGGGTGAGATGCGCGAAATATTACTCATGAGCCGCAATCTGGGACAAAAAGTCCATCTGACTCACGTGTGATCGCAAGAAAACATCACAACAACAATTTATAGCACTTAAGTGCCAAATGTGAATGGAAAAACAATTAAGTGGCTCTGTGCTGAAAATGGTCACAACAGAGTTACAGAATGGCTCACTGAAGTTTGTTTGTTCAGCGAGTTTCTAAGGCAGCAGGTTTTATACTGTGGGTTTCATTCATAGACATTTCAATTACACAGCAATAAAACTGAGCCGTCACCTTGTTGAGCTTGAATGGTTGGCAGGACGCTCTCCAGCAAGGTGAGAGATTTTCGGTGGTAATCCGCTTGTGCCTCTAATAACTGAGAACAGAAGACACATTGAGGAAAGAGAGAGACACGGAAACAATGGGCAGAACAAACATGGAAATGAGCTGGAATAAACATAGCAACTGTGTTATTGAACCTGTGGAAGATGTAAACAAAACGTTTCTCACCATTACATAATGATGGGCATAGTCTGCCTCCTTTGAGAAGAAATTGTACATGTCTGCTGAGAGTTGATCCTAAAATGAAACAACATAGTTGTTTTTTATGCAAAATTGTTAGTTTGATTGTTTATACATGGGTGTAGAGTATAGAGCGCAAGATTGCAAATCTCAATTATTTTTAATGTATGAAAAGCATTACATTTATCGTCTATGCATTCACTTAACATACAGCGCGTAAAACTTATATCCACATGTACAGTAATACCACTGAGACATGATACTTTTCATGTCTCCTTGCTTAAACATTCTCCATAATTTCAATCGTGCTTATGTATTTAACATACTTAAACGCTTTAAAGGGACAGGTAATCTAAAAATAAACAATTCTGACTTTGCCTATTGCTTCAAGCTTTAATAATAGTTATTACATATCATAATTTATAATACTTTTGCATCAACTTTCTTTTGCTTGACAAAATAGCTCATATCATTTAAAAACCGAGTAAACAACTACTGAATTTTTAAGTGAAGTATCCATTTAAACTAAATCAAGATTTTAAGTACAAGCAAAAAATGATACTGGATATTATCCACCTCAATGGTGGGTACAAAATCCATAACTGAGCAACAGAAAGACAAGCATACAGCAGGCACGTTGAAGCTTGTTTATACATTCTTACCTTACACAGCTCCATTTTGTTCATAGCTTCATCAACCTCTTCTTTAAGCGAGTCTGCTTTGGCTGTCAGTGCTTGTGTGTTCGTTCCTGAGATTATCGACTTGGTCGCCTGCAACCACCTGGGGACGACGGTTACATTTGTAAAATGAATAATCTAGTGTTAGGATCTAATGCAGGGGTCTTGAATAACACAGGGGTCTACAGCAGTACCAAAACTGTTTGATTTCAAACTAATTCTTCTAGAACGAATTAAAATATTTTGAACAAAAATACACAGATTTTATTAAAATTGTAATTTCTTAGGGAATGATGCTGTGTTTATTATAAATGATTAATCTGCACATATCATTTGCCCTTATAATCTTTAATCGAATCTATAATCTGAACTTCCTTTGCCAATCCCCTCAATACAACATATAAACATTTATATACATTATAAACATCATAAAACATTTTATATAAACATCCCTATATAAAATTTTTTCTAATTATAGAAGCAGTTTAATTTGTATATTTGTCAACATATAAAAGAAAACACCAATGCAACTTCTCACTTTTAAGTTTAAAATGCTTTAATTTGGCTAAAATGTCATAGTTCCACCTTATTTAAACGAACATTGATAGTAATTTGTCAATCATTATTGATGATTCTAATGACTTCGCTATGCAAGTGTCAAAGCAAAGCATGTAAATACATGCATATTTTCCTAAACGAATGTTATTAAAGAGCAAGCTAAAAACACAACACTTACATTAACACAATATCTAACAATAAGGCCTTGCTCTATTTACTTTACCATAAAACAAATCGTTATCTAACAGCATATGACCGATACCTCACCTTGCTCGGGCAGAGTCATAGTCCAGCACCAGCTTGGCTAACTGCCGTCTCTGTTTCAGGATGTTAGGAATCTCCAGCTGTGACAACAGTAGAAGACATTTGTATTTAGAAACATAGCTGCTAATTTACCTTTGTTGATGGAGTATTTGACTACGACAGTGTCCTGGGAGTTTTCATATGCTTGTACTGTACGTACAGTACCTCTGCTAGTAGATTGAGAGGGTCTAAGATCTCTTTCTCAATCTGCATCTCGTGCTGCATTAGCTCAGTCGCCAGTCTGTTCTCCGCATCTCCGCACATCTCCATCATTTTCCTGCCCAGAAGATAAAGAACATCACTATATCTGATCTTCCTTGTGCCAAATTGAATGACACAATCAGCTAATCCATTATTCATTTATTTAAACAAACAAATTGGGCTAAATCGATTTAAAATGAATGTCTTGTAATTACCCAATCAGAGACTCCTCCCCCAGCTGACACCCACCGTCCTGCATGGCCTGCGATAGAGACGTCAGTGGAAGCTTTTTCTGCAATAGAAACACAAGGAGGTTCAAGCAACGCGTTACACGCATGCAAGTCAAGAGACATTACATGTGATGTGGGTCTTACATGTCTCTTCTCAGCATCCATGCCGATCTGCCCCTGCAAACACGCGACCATTCTTTTGTGCGTGTTGTGCGAAACCATTCGCACCAGCTCCATACGGCGCTCGATCTGTGCACAACAAAACGAAATATCAATAACGGCCCGCAATCCATACTGAGCCTCGATGCGGAGCAGGAATGCGTGCTGCCGAGCTAAAACACATCCTGCACGTTATGTAATGTACCACAGTGTGAGAAACTTCTGTGACATGAAACAGATTTCACACATTGTGCATACAGCCTTTAGCAATAGAGTAGATGTTTAAGTTTTATATTATACAGCTGTGCCCTCATTTCAATCAACAGGTGTTGCTAATAGCAAAAAAAGAAAACAGAGCTTTTACTAGTCATGAAGTTCGGGTGAGGTCAAACATGATTTACTGCAACACTCCTAGTGGAGGCATGTAAACGATACGTTACATTGCAGAAAAAAATGCGTGTGGTAAAGTATAACTCATCTGCCAAGCTGATGAAAAAAACATTTACGTAAAGTTACGTATTGCACTGGGATACATCATAAATAAAAATGCAGATGCAGAGCAAAACTCTTTTGGATATTTCTATTATTCTTTTACGTAAAAACGTAAAAGTGTGGCGTACAATAGTCACAAGAGTGAAAATATACATTAACATTTACTAATTTAGCAGGAATTTTTCAACAAACTATGAAGTTTACAATGTTTTGTGTAACTCTACTTTCTATATAAAGCCTTGTAATTATATAAGTCTTCTGTCCTGTGAAACTCAAACACACAAAAAAATTAAAAATGAATCATTAAAATAAATATAATCAAATACCACTCCGCTTAATATGTTCTCTAGCTCTACCTATGTGGGTGTGGTTTGGTATGGAGGAAAGTAAACGCCGGTTACCATAGTTACCCATTCTTTCCATAGGGATAAATAAAACAACTGAATAGATTTGGCAATAGCTAGGAAAAAGCACTCCCAACAATAAAACAAAACAAACAATTGAATTTTTTTCCCTAAAATGAAACAAATAGATTAAAGAGGACTGCAGTTTACATAAGCAATTAAGTGATGAAATCATGTGAAACAACCAAGGAAATCACATATCTGAACATGTGCATGTCTTTAATAGACTTTAGATATAGTTAGATCTAATATAGATTTTATATAGACATAATATAGATGTAAATAGAAAGTAAATCGAAGTGAACCGTTCATATGAAGCTCTGCTTCATTAAAAAAAACAAAGTGCTTCCGTACATTTACGTAAATTTATTATTGACTTTACCTGTTATAAAATATATTCTAAGTTTGATCAGAAGGGAGGATTAGTGCCTAGACCTTTTAAAACAGACAGCGTCATTTTGTTGATGGAACAAGGGCGTGTCCCCTTTATACAAGTCAGCACTAACAACAACCATGCAAGGAATGTCGCTCCAGAACTGTGTGAACCGAGTGGTATGTCTGAACAAACAGTGAGGAACAGAAAAGATCAGAATGACAGGTCAGAAAAAAACGGACTCGTGTTCCAAAAACAGCCCAGTTGAGGAATTCCACAGGCTGGGAGAGGAGATAACCACCTCCCCGCACATCTCTGTCTCCTTTACGTCATAACACTCCCCCCAGCACAGCTGGGTCAAGCGTACATCCCGCTCAGGCGTCTCCTGCATGGGAAAACGGAGGCCTGCCACTTGGCACGGGAACAAGGGGACTGCCTGTTATTGTCGGGTCTTTTTCTGCTGAGGGAGATCCTGTTCGAAGACTTGGTTGGTCATCTGGTGTGAGAGGTCTTGAAATGTTTGCCCTGTTGCCATCACAGTCTAAAAATTGGCAGGTCGACAGCAGACTAAACATTCACCAACAATAAAAGATTTTTTTTGCGATGGAATTTATGATACTGTGTTCAGGGAATGGGGAAATACCGGTATAATGCTGATTAGTCACTGCTAAATGAAATAAAAAACGTCAGGCATGTCCGGATAAGTGATTAGGTAGATCTGGATGTAATACAAAATGGGAGGATTCCACTATTGAGATTGAAATGCTTGAGTGGAGTTACTCGGGTTCAATCAACAAAAAAGTCTCGTCTGGCTATGACGGTTTGTAGATCTGAGAAACCCTTAAGTGTGTTCAGACAGCTGAGAATGGGGTGACGGGATACCGCTGTGAAACAAGAGTGCCAAGAGGGATGTCGACATGTTTCTTTCTTGATTTGACCAAACATCTCTTGGATAATTTTAGACACAGTTTGCCAAAAGGCAAAAAAAACAAGTTGTCAAAAACACTAGTGGACGAAAAATTGCTCCATTTTACAGATATCATCTGCGTTAGAAGTTGCAGAAAAAATAATTGTGTATTTCATACAGTCTTACCCATGCATACTCCAATTATTTCAGTTTTTTGTATATTTCCATGGCAACCGAACTCTTTCTACTTCACTGTTCTACAAAACTTTTCCTATTTCACACAGGGACAATTTCAAAAATGTCAAAAGCAAAAACTCTATGTATGTGACGCATGTAATTTTGCTTGAATTTGGCTATTCACAAAACAGAACATTCATTCTAAGGCAAAAAAAATTAACTACCTGGAATGTATTTGCTTAACATCGATGACATCACCATTCCCTACTCTGTGACTCACTAGTTTCTCACCATTTGAAACACTAGATTACAGCCAAAAACAGATCGACTATCACTGGAGACAGAGACTATAGATTAAAAGGTAAAGAACTCACCTGCAACAAGTCATCACTGAGGACTTCGGTTTTCTCTGCTCTGTAAAACAAAAACAACATTTTATTACATCTTAAGCTCATATTTAAACACACACTGGTCATACTGAACATGTCAGGTTTCACATTTTGGATTCAAACCCATGACCTTGGTATTACTGACACCTTGGTCTCACATTTGAGCAACACAAAAGCCCATACAGGAATAACCTACATTCAAAGTAATATTAAATAATGGTCATGTAAACCCTTGTAATGGTTAAGTCTGGGAGTATCCAACAGCTGACACATTGTCCAACGAAACCAGCTGTCTGAAATGGGAGACACAAGTATTTACTTTCCCAGGGAATTTTAGCAGACCACTGTCAGCACTGTGGACAAACAGTTAAGACACTATTAATAGTAAACTAATCGAGGGCTTTGACCATGGCACTGGATTATGTGCCGTCTATCTGAAACTTGGGGAATGTAAGAAGACAGCACCAACCCGGTTCACAAATCTTGCTCCCACATTACAAACGTCTGACACTCTGCTGTTTCAGAACAATAAATCAAAGACAGGTTTTGTGACCACACCTTGAAATTGCCTTCCTAAATTAGCTTTTTCACTCCACCAGCAGTGTCTGTTACCTAATGTATAAGCTACTGGCATAATAAAAGATTTCACTATGTTTACCTAGTTGATAAACAGCTGGAGGTGGTTTGTTAATCTCTGCTGGTCTCCTAACTAAACCAGTTGACATGTGCCTAAAACCCTTTCAAAACCAGTATAATGCACCAGACTAGACCAGTACAGTAGATTTGAGAGTCTAGAATAGGTAGACAGTCGTTCATTTTATAAACCTTATTGCACGTCATCAACAACAGCATATAGGGTAATATAATATAATAAAAGGCAGTGATGAAAGAAGAAAATGCTGAAATGTTTCCTCTGTGTGGTGAGGTGGGTTTGCCTTCACACTCACAGTTACATTCTGTTGTGGCAACCGTACCATTCAAACGCATGAAGGATGTCATGTGTGAACACTAGTCTCAGTTTGTCCGTATGTCAGAGTATTAAATTCACTGTATACCTAGGGTTGTACGATACCGGCAGTAAATCTCAATATTTTCTTGGATTTTGCTGATAAATGGCAAAATACTTCCAGCTTATGAACAATTATAGCTAGTTTTAAAATACACTTTAGCAGTAAACTCATCAAAACCATAAAATAACACAATTGTAACTGTGGGAATTATGTTGTGACTAAAAGCATGCAAATTAAACCAACACTATGTTAGATTTTTACAGCTTCAGATCATCGTCTAGAATTTGCAAAATCATACTTTTGACATTTTATCATCCAGCTTCTTGAGATCTCTGATGAAATTTCTATCTATGCTGGACTCTTACTGGCTTTTAATTCATTATTCAGTCCAAGTATCCATGTAAAAATAAAAAAACAATAGTTTAATAAAATTACACTTTTTTATCCATAACTTTAACTACACTGAAAAAAGGTAAAATAAAATTTCATCAGGTTTTGTTTTTAAAATTCAGAAACGCCAGTGCCATATCTTTCCCTGTCATATCTTACTAATACTGACTAACAGTTAATAATGATCATTAAGATCTTACGTCAGCTCACTGGCATCAGAAAAAGGTGATTCCCCATTGTAATTACAGAGCAGTAATTCGGCAGAGATGATCAGCATTAGCATTTTATGAAGCATGGCTGATTTGATTATGGCATAATATCAGGTTGGAATAAGTGAAAAATGATCAGTCAAAACTTCTGAATCTGCTTTACATCTTCCTTCCATCTGCCATGTAACCCACAAATCTTAGCCCCAGTTCTTCCCCTGCCAAAACTACACGATTGTAACCGCGTGACAGTGGAGGACAGCTGCTTTCAATTAACAAAGGAGGACATGAAAAAAGGACTACAAGACTAAAATCAATCCAGACAGAACTCTAGATGTCTCGAGTGTCTCTATTACATATAAAAACAGACCTTATAATAAATGCTTTCTAATTTTGTGGATGAAGTTTAACAACTACCGCCAAGCAATATAAAGCGTATTATTTCTACAGTGATTTTGCGGTCAAAATCATTGTAGAACCAAACGTCTACGACTGCAGACTAGTTTTGTAAACCTTCCCTATCCTGTGACCCGCAAGTATACAGATGTTAAATAGATTTTCTGATTTGAAACTAAATAGGAAAAAAGATGTAAGAGTTGGTACAATTAATGCATTTCTATGAGTTTAAAAGGTACACTTCAAAGAAATGATTCATAACATTATTTTTTATACAACTTTTAAATAAAAAAACATATAATAGAAAATACATAATATGTATATTGCTAATCAACTACAATATCAATATCAACTCTATTTTTTTTCTATATCACCATGACGTAAGAGCAGATACAGTATAGCTTTGATAATAATCTTTTTATTGACTGCTTGTTTTAGGAAAAAGTGTATTACAACACTATTATTTTTTACTTAAATACACATGATTATTTTTCTATTTAGCCCAGTTCTCCAAAACAATCCTAATGCCCATGCCACTGAAAAGCCTCTGCAGTGATCTGACAATACTTCTGCATCATCAGCAAACTGACATGTGGTTGTAGCTTTCTGATAAATTGTGAGATAAATTTGTTTTATCTGACTGAGGTTTGTTTGGCAAAACCACCCCAGATGACCGCTGCATCAGCCTTGCAGTCGATTCTTTGATTTCATTCATAGAAATGAAACTTCCTCTGTACAACTTCCTGTTTAAAAAAGAATAAGAAGAGATTTCCTCTGAGGGGCTGAATGCCGAACACAGTGTACTGCCTCCTCACAATGACAGGAACCATGGGACCAGCCGAGTCCTACATCCAACCACCTCTCCCCACAGCCCACCCTCAACGGATGAAAGCGTGATGCAGAAAGCAGACTTAAGTAATTTATTGTTTGTAAAATAATTCAGGAAGAGATGAGAATTCCAGACAAATTCCATACATATTTTCTGTGTTTGAGAGGCAATGACAACAATGACCATTTATGTTTATTGTATTATTTAGGAAATAATACAATGCAATTTGTAACTGCAATTTAAAGTGTGAGTGTTTTCCGAACCTTATTAATTATTGCCAAAATGTCTCTAACAGAAACGGATGAGTAAATCAAGCTATATTTAAACTTTGGCGAATCAAACTATACTGTTCATGCTCTGTCAACAGAACAAAAGCTGCAAAGCTGGAGCAAGCTTCACAATGTAAGGCCAAATGGCTTTTACTAACAGCTCTTTTGGCCCATGGGCACATGTGAATGAATATTTGAGCCACTGACAGTTTATAAAATAATGGGGGGGTTAGTGGTGCAATTCACTTTCACTGAAATGAGATATGAATTGGGATAGTGTTGATGCAATGCAGGACAATTTAGGAATATATAACTAAATAAAATATTTAATATGCATAATTTGATACTGGTCTGTGTTGGTGGCAAATACTCTTTCTTTACTGTAATTTTGTGAGGTACAGCAAGATTGCGAGGGCTGTAAACGTCCTGATAAGTCATCTTAGTTATGTTCTTTTGAAGTGAAAAGAAAAGACACAGCTGACCTCAGTATGAACAGGGCAGCTACTAGCATTTCGCATTGCATACTGTCCTATTGTCACCAAGTTAGCCAAAAGTCTCTTGTGACTGATTGAATTACAGACATTTAAAGGAGCCGAGGCTGATGACATGGATGCTGCGGGTCAGGTTAACCACCAGGTAAAAGAGCATAGCTGCTATAGGGAGGTGCATTCCTCCACCCATATGTGGCATGGTGACTAAAAACGAGAAATGTGCATGATAATACAATGATGATTAATGAACAAAATTTCAATATAAAAAAATAACAGATGATAGATGTGTCCAATTCAAAGATCCTATACTGTGCAGCCTGATACCAGACCAACCATACCAAACTTTGAATCTCTTGTGTCCAGCATGTTGCATCTAAAGCCCCAAATACCCTCGAGTACACAAACAGCTTATGAAGAATGCCGTTTAAGGCTTTATCAACAGAGGAGTCAGAATTGATGAGCATGCACATACCATCTCAATGTAGGATACAAAGTATGAGCTCAAATGAGACTGTCAGATAGATGACAAACTAAAATTAGGAAATTCAACTAAAACGGTCACACAAAACACCCAAGAATGGCATTTTGACACCTCAGGACCCTACTAAATTAAAACCAATAATCGCAGAAATTACAATGAATTGGTGTACTGGTTTTGATGTTAACTATAATGGTCTAATGTGTTGGGTTCCACTGGTGTGATGTTATCTGGCGAATGGGAACCAACAGAACACCATTAAATCATACTGAAATCAGGCCCAAAACCCACTAAATAAAAGAATTCTGTAATGGTTTTGATGGTAAACTCTTGCTGGTTCAAACTGGTATTTGTAATGGAAGCTATTAGAATTTGTACAGGCCTAGTTTTTTTCCGCAGGGGATGTTCTCACATCACCTATGAATCTTCGTTATCTTGTTTTATCAGATAGCTTATCTCAAAGGATGTCCCATTACGATTTAGTGCTATATAAACAGTAAGGCCAGAAGTGAACGTATTCGCACAGACATCTGGGCTGCGTTGTCAAAAAAAGTTAAACGACTGAATGTATAACGTCAAACAACGGAGAAAGTTTACTGTTTAGCTAGTTGTTGTTAGACTACGCGGTAAATCGTAAAGATTTGTTTGGTTAGTTATTCGGCTACCGCCTTGACAACATAACATAACAACCGATCTAAGCTGCCCGTCCACGATAAGACAAAAGCAAAAAGAAACTTTAAATCTGTACTTGCCTGCCAACTGTTTGATTGGCGAGCTGTCTCATCCGATTAAACTGTTTCTTCATTTTATCGGCCTCAAAACCCAGTTTTTAAGACGTGGAGAGTGTGTTCGTCGATGCCTCATGAGCCGAAAGATCCTTGTGCACGGTAGCCAAGTCGCGTGGATAATCACATTAAAACAACCCGGTGTACGATTAGCTCAAGCAGCTACAAAACTAGCCCGAACGGTGTATGAAAAAACAGTAGTGTGGAAAAAAGTTAGCTCCGGTAAAAGCGGTGCTCGTTTCATGTCATTCCGTGTTGCAACTCTTCTCGTAAGTAAAAGTGAGTGCTGTTTTCCACATATGCCAGCCCGTGACATCTACGGGAGAGAGTGGAAGTGCATGGCAGCGGGCTGATCACTCCAACCGTGTCGGGTACTGCGTTTCACAGCTCCAGACTGATCATGATGGCATTATGCGGATAGGGGCTGTCTCAAAACTTTATGCGCTGACTCCATAGACTTCATTTGGGAGCGTCCAAGATGAGTTGCAAGTCAGTTTGGAAAGCATATACGATGCTGTCTATGTAGATAGCGCCCTACAATCTTGTTCGTGTAGGTGTCTAAGTAGGTTTTGAGACACAGCCAGGAAGCCTACGTCAAGTTTAGTCTCAACTCATATTACCTATCTTTACTATTCATACTACTATTCAAGTCCGGTACAAGATTTTACATCATTGGGATTCTCTTAGTGTTTGGCCAAACTTTCTTTATCTATATTAAATAATAAATAAATGACTTGCGCACCAACGATTGACAGCTACTTGACCTAACGCAGACCAATAAAACCCTTAACTTTCCTTTTTCAGAACGCGGTTATCAAAATTTATTTCAATAATAATAATAATAATAATAGATTTAAGAATACATATAGTTAACATTAGTTTTCAGGCACGATTTTTTATTTCTCATCGTCCTCTTAATAATAATAAATCTGTGCTAATGGACCATTTTCCGTTATAACTGACGTAAGTCATTAATAAGTATAATTTTAAACCAGACGCAAAGATAAACTTCGTAGAATATTTATAAATTGACTGTTCAAACGACTTTCAGAATCAACAGGGGAAACATCTGAATAACCAATGTGAATGTTACACATAAATGTGAATTAAATCTACTGTCATGCGCAGTAAGCTCTCGACGCAACCTTGAGGTGCATTATGGGAAAATTCCGTCACTCACCGGAAGTGTATGTCAACATGTGATTGTCAACGAGAGAGGTTGTAGGAGTGTTCTTTCTGTTATGCCGCTGTAAATAAATTATTATGCTATAGTAAATACATTCAAATAATCTGTTTATCTGTTTACCAATGAAATGCTAATCAAAGTCGAAAGCGTTTTTTTCGAAAGCGTGTCTGTTTAGCTAACATTTAGCACTGGTGTTGAAAAATAAAGCATGAGTGATTGACGTGCTGTGTTCAACAGCAGTAATTGTCCAAGATTTCTTACATTGCTTAAAACCTGTGAGAGTTCATGGCATCCAAGCAACCATTTACAGATTCTGACACTGCTGATGAAGCTGTCAGATCAACTTGCGACGATGCATCGACATGCAAAAGGTAGAACGACATACAAACACATTAAGACAAAATAAAGTAGTCCTTTTAAAAGGCAGCATCTCTATAACCGAATTAAAACGTCATTACAGTGTTTCCTTCATGATATTATATTACTGCTAATTAACGAGCATTTAAAACTCCATCAAATGAGCAAAATATTGGGTAGTATTGAGTATCCACAATATTAAGCTTATGCACATTCTTATTGAAAAATTACATGTATTTTTAAATATTTGATCAGTTTTTATTTAAAATATCCTTTGGTCCTGTTTTGGTTCACAGGTTTGCTACCAGTAAAGGTTATTGGACTGACCTCTACCTTCAGTATTTTGTGAGGCAAATAGGTGAACGTAAAGCACCTGAGATCAACAGAGGTGAGCATTATTATTCAAACATCTCCCCCTACTGGGCACCATTTGCAATTTAGTTTGACGTACTTCGCTTTTGCTTTAATGTTGTTATAGGTTATTACTGCCGCGTCAAAGGGGTGAATCATCTTCTTGATGCTTTTCTGAAGAAGACACAATGTAACTGTCAGGTGGTGAATCTTGGGGCAGGACTGGATTGTACGTTTTGGAGATTAAAGGTTACATATAGCTTTTAATAAGATCTGTACTGTAGATCTAAGACTAATGTCATTCCTGGTTATTTATTGTTTTATGAGGAATAAATTGTATTTATACAGCCATTAATAAGAAGTGTATTGTTGTGTTTTTGTTCATTCTTAGGATGAGAACATTATGCCGAAAAAATTCTTTGAAGTTGACTTCCCAATGATTGTTGCCAGAAAAATACATCACATCAAGTAAGGTGTACAGCCTCTCTTCTATTATTATTTCATTGCAATTTTTTCATTCAACTGTTCTTTGAACATGGGTCATTTTGTAATGTTTGTTGTTGAAGACCATATTCCTATAGAGGGAGACAAAGTGTCAAATGACTAGTTGACATGTACAGAAGTGACTGAGTAATGATGTCTCTGCCTTTAACAAAGAATAATCCAAAACCAGAGGGAGGAACTGTATATTACTAATTCAATTGTAAATTGTCAATGTTTGCTTTATTTTCAGTAAGCTTTTTGTTGTTTTGTTTTTGTTTTTCTGATATATTTTTGCATGTTACAATAAAACCTTTTTTCCCTGATATGCTGTACTTTTCCCTTACACCAAATCATTTTGTAAAATACATTAGCCAGGTTCTGATGCTTTACTTGAACGTGTAAGTTTATTAGCAAATAGTGTACAAATAGCACTACACTATAGACCACTACAAACCCTCCAAACAATGTGTGCCATTTTATACAAAGCAAGTTATTTCTAGAGTTTTGATTTTATATAGTCAGGTTCTCCCATTACTATAAGGAAATTTCTAGTAGATGTATATAGTCAGGTTCTCACATTACTATCACATACATTGACTGAATACATTGATTATAAACCTGTTCCACCTACTTTGATTTCCAGAAATTGACTGAATTCATACCTCTTAGTGTTGTGTAGTACTTTGATTTCCAGAAATTGACTGAATTCATACCTCTTAGTGTTGTTATTTTGTACTTTTTTAAATGTTTTTGTTGGACTGTTTGTCTTTAACATAAATTCAACTTTGATTGTCTCCTAATATTCGTAAGTCACTTTGCATAAAAGCATCAGTTAAATGCCTAATGTAAATATAAATGTAAATTCAGAAGCAAGCACATCCTAAGTGTCATAACTCTTTTTGGTGCTACAATACTTTACATACAATAGTTTACAATCTACTCTTCCTGCTCCTCAAATGGTAAAGCATTGCATCAGCAAGGCAAATGCCATGGGTTCAATTCCCAGAAAACACACACACAACACATAAACACATAAAAATGAATACACTTTAGGTCTCTTTGACAAAAATGCATCTATTAAATGAATATACTATCTGTCTATTTATGCTTGTCTCTGCTTTTTTCTACTTTTAACAGGACAAAACCTCCACTGTCAAAACCTTTAATTGAGACCCATTCAACTGATTCACTCCTTCTGGGTATTGAAATCAAACCGTGATGTTACAAAGCATTTTACTTTGTTGTTGTTGCTGTAGTTTTTACTACAACCTCTCCTCTCTATGTTGTTTTGATAGATGGTCACAGTCTGGACTCAGACAGGTATTGTGTCATCGGTGCTGATCTGAGGGACCTCCCAACACTAGAGGACAAACTGAAAAAATTTCACATAAATCCAGAGTATGTCACAAAGCTTCTTTAATTAAAATGTAATTGTAGCAGTTTTTTAATATTTAAATGTGAAACTGATTGAAATTTAATTGTTAAAATGTACCAAGATTTAATTTGTGGCCTCCGTTGGAGAAATGTTGTGTGTCAGGCGTTTGGATTATGAATTTTGATTTACTAGAAGTTGCTGTACATTATACATAGGGTTTACCCATCCTGTTTGAGTTGCTTGCATCTATTGTTTTGTTGTCGTGCATCTCTGTTGATGCCCCTGAAGACAATAGTACACTTGGGAGCATTCAGAGTTTCCTTAGATGCGTCAATAAGTCCTGGTTTTCTTTGATGTGAACTGATGAGACCTAAAGGAAGGTACCGTTCCAGTAGGTGTATGACATCAATGGCATCATTTTCAAGGTCTTTCACCTTGAATTTTTTCTTCTTAACTTCCCGTGAAGTAAACGTTATGTCCACCCTGACTTGGCGCCTTTGCGTTTGCCAGCTTGCCTGCAAATCCCATCAGTGTCTCAGATTCTAAATAAAACCATGTCTGGAGCTTATTGTCTTAACACGCAAACCTGATTTCCTACGGTGTACTTTGAGATATTGTGGTACTGGTTTCGGCTTCCAAGAACATTTTGTTCGATTTTGATGCATATAGTCATGATGTTCCTACCTCTGTGTAAAAAAAAAAGCGCTCTTGCCCCAATTTGAAACGGATCCCAAAAAGCCATTATTTCAAATGTTGTTCTTTCATGCAGGAAACATTTTCGAGTTAAATTTAGCTTCTCTCTAAAGGAAGCTATGTCAGAGTCATAAGACACTTTCCCACCATTGATATGCACTGATTTATGCTTATCATTCGTTTATGCCAGTATTTCTAATTCATTCCACCCAGGTTGCCCACTCTGTTTCTGTCTGAATGTGTGCTGGTGTACATGAACCCTGAGCAGTCCTCCAAACTGGTGCACTGGATCGCAGACACTTTCCCCACTGCCATGTTTATTAACTATGAACAGGTGAGGCACACAGGTATTAAATTACACACTTTAGCTTACTTTAACATTTAAGACAGCTTTAGATTGTCTAATTTGTTAAGTCATCTGCTCTGTTAACTTGCTGAAATCTACAGTAATGTGCTAGGCACATTTTACTAAAAACATTTGTTTTAAAGGTTCTTTGCATCAATTTTGTATTTCCAAATAATAATGATAATTTTTAGGGATGTAAATATATATTTTGCTCACAATTTGATACAATACATGATACTGGGTTCATGATATGATAATCACAAAAGTTTAAACTCAGTTTTCATTTTTTGTTAGAAGTTTATAAAAATGAAATAGGTTTTTTTTTACTGAATAATAATAATAATGTTAATTTAAAAATAAAATCAAGATATTAATAAAAAAAACTTCTTTAAACAGTAAAAAAAATCTAAAAATTAAAATAATATGCAGGTCACATGTTGGCAGCTCAACCAATATAATTAAACGGACGTCATATTGTAAAAAAGTCAATTTAGTAAATTTATAGCCGTTTTTAAAATGATATATTTTTTACGTTTCTCACGTGTAAAAAAAAATGTTTAATTGACAATTTCAACTGATTTAAAGAATGAACACTGTTTTTGCCTCATAAAACTAAATCAGAGGTTCAACATTGAGCACTCTTACCATCGTATCTGTTAAAGATGAAAAAATATTTAACTTAATAGATAAATAAACTTAAAAACTAAAAATCTTATTCTTATATGAATGTTTCAAATTTTCCAAATGTAATTGTGTATTTTTGTACTTTTATATAAATAGGAAAGTTATCCAAATGTATTCTGTTCAGAAAATTGCCTAACTGTCCAAAACCTTTCAGGTAAACATGGATGATCGCTTTGGGCACATCATGATCGAGAACCTGCAAAGACGTCAGTGCAATCTGGCGGGTGTGCATGCCTGTCAGTCTCTGGAGTCTCAAGTACGACACTCTTACGTTCAGACGCGCCCTTTACTTTCATTCTCATTGTTCAAATGTATAGCACTGGCATTCTACAGCATGCACCCGACTGTTCAACTCCTGTTCCACCCCATACGGTACAGCAGTATGTGTCATAGCACAATCTCAACATTACACAGGGTATTGCTCAGAAGTTGTTTTCCTGCTCGACATACAATAGGTGATCAACATTCAGGAAAACAGCGCCTTTAAGCCTCCAGTCTTTGTTTACTGGAACTGCTGCCAGAAATGTTTAATCTCACATGTAGTATCAATTCTCTCAAGGTTAATTCATAATTCGTAACCTATGTTGACCTTAAGTGGACAACTGTAAATTAAAGTACAGTGCAATGACAGATTTTCCACCTCTTTTCCTCACTCTTTGCATTCATATCTTCAAATTCATTTTAGATGGGAAAACTAAAGAAAGTTTTTACTTTGGTTTTTACAATGAAAAAATAGCTGTAAGCAGCACAATTTTTTGTAGTGACTGTATGTAGGTGACTAAACGCTGGCAGTCTTCATCGCCAGTTCTTTTGAGAAAGAAGTAGTCACCACAAACTTTCTTCAAGTACAGTATGCTACAATTAAAGGAAATACCAAAACAGCTGAGAAAAGTGCTTCAGAAACATCAGTCTGGAAAGGGTTACAAGCTTTTCTATTGTTTGGATTCCAATGAACCTCAGTGCAAGCCTCCAAATCCAGATGGAGAAGACTTGGAACACTGATGGACATTCCCAGAAGTGGCTTACCAGCTCAGCGGCATTTCGTCTGGGAAGTTTAAAAAAATCCCAGAAAAACGTCTAAGAACTCCTGGCATCTCAAGCATCAGCTAAGGTCAGTGTTGTTGACTGAATGATAAGAGAAAGACTCACAGGTGGAACCCACAGCTTGGGAAGAAGAACATGAAAGCACCTCTCATGTTTGATAAAACTCACCTGGATGATCACTGAGAAGAGTCGGATGATATTTTCTATATTTGAACTTTTTGGAGGTCTTCTTGTAGCTTATGTACAGTGAATACAGTATTATACAGGATAAAACATGCAGTGTGATATGGAAGTATTTCATCAACTTTTTTGGCTTGGGAGCTGGATGACTTCTTATCTGTGAAGGATGCATGATGCATACTGCTGTTTGCATAAATTGTCCTTACGATCATTCTTAAAGATAACCTGGAGGTCCACCACACTTTACATTTGTTGCTTTACTTTATTTATTTTTTCAAAACTTTTTTAATTTAGACAGTTGTTTTGAGGTGTTTGAATCTGAGATCAAATTAGTTTTCATGGGGGGATACTTTTTCATAACAATATTGACTTATCCACAAATCTGGTCATTTAAATAAGAATAGTGCAAAACTGTATTGCTTGAAATTTGCATCCAGATCAAAAATTCAAGTTGAATGTGTGTTTCCACAGAAAGAACGCTTTTTGTCGACAGGCTGGGAAAGCGCAAACGCTCTAGATATGATGACGGTCTACAGCATGCTTCCACAGGAAGATGTAGCCAGGTATGCAAGTCAACACTCATTACAGTCTTACCTTAGAAATCTTGTCGTCAGAACCTTTTTTGTGATGTTGTATATTAACAGAATCGAACGACTGGAGTTTTTAGATGAGAAGGAACTTCTCCAACAGCTTCTACAACATTACTGCATCTGCTGGGCTGTAAAAGATAAGCTCAATTTAGGTGAGGCTTTTAAGTCCCATTGCATGAAATTAACTTTTTGGTTAGTATAAAATTATTTTGAATTAAATTATTATTTGTTTTAAAGACTGTGACATTACTGTTTTTAATAGCAGACTTCTATTTTCAGGCCTTTCGCAGATCGA
Organism: Beaufortia kweichowensis; assembly: GCA_019155185.1. NCBI lineage: Eukaryota > Metazoa > Chordata > Actinopteri > Cypriniformes > Gastromyzontidae > Beaufortia > Beaufortia kweichowensis. The sequence continues at coordinate 7,428,286 of CM032808.1, forward strand.
GTTTTAAACGCCAGTAGGGACTTGGTTTTAAAAGTTTGCTTTGAGACGACAAGCAGAGGTCAGGACAGGAAGAGGAAGTCATTTCTATCTTTTTCCATTGTTGAGCCTAATAAAAATGGAGACTTCTGGCATCAGCGTCTTTTCTCTTCTTTTGCCTGTCTCGTCTCCCATGTGATCACTGAAGTACTGTGTTCAGAACATTTGGTGTCACTAAACCGTCATCAAATATATTAATGATACAGAAAACAATTAATTTATGTGAAAATGCTTGTTAGCTGTATATGCATTTCTGTTTAAAAGTTGAAAGTAAATAAAACGTGTTATGAGTATAAAATCAGCTTGACGTACATAATTTACTGTTGTACTTTAGTGTGTCTTTTATCTTAATTCTCTTACGCAACACTTGACACATAAGATGCCAAGTCCATTAAGATGGTACTTTGATAAGGAATTGTTAAAGAATAAAAAATTGTTCAGGTCATTCAACCGCCTTCTGTATATATCGCTGAAATCACCCACAGCAATATTGCTGTTTTGTAACTATGTTTATTCACATTAAATATATGGATGGTTACAGTCCCTGAAGCTAGTTGATAAATAGTTGTTTATTCATGATAATGATCTAATATAGCACATGCCACTGCTGTTGAAAAGCCGCGTGTCATTCTTTATTTAAAATTTTTTCTACATTTTAGATTAACAGTAAATTTATACAAAATGGAATAAGCAAATTATGTGAAGACAAAAACAGCCTCATTATTTTTGTTTTGTAATGAAATAAAACCAAAAATATATTTTCCTCCACATAATTAATTTCAAACATTTAGATGTAACAATGTTTTCTTCACAACTTGACTGGTAATGTAGTTACTTTATTTTTGTTGCACAGTGACAATCTTTACTGGCTGGGACTATAGAATGTAATGGAAGGAAGCCATTAAATGATTTTACCTTATTTAAAAAAATATTTTCACTTTATTTTTCAAATGATTTATTTTACTAAACACTTTATGTAAACGAATTCACATAAGCTATCTTAATTTGCCTAGAAAAAATGCTCTCTTGGCATTTAATCAGCCAAAATTAACGTAAATTATTTTTTAAATGCAATAAATGTTTTGAACACATGGTTTTGTTTTCATTAAAGCTGAAGCCTGTGCAAAAGTTGCAAGACTATATTCACAATATAAAATAGCCTTCCCTTAATTACAAAAGGATGAGTTTTTATATGAAGCTGTGTGGTGTTATACATGTTCTTCTCTCTTAATTTTTTTTCTAAAGTCATAAATAATCACCAGGAAGTAGTTTTGTAAAACAAAAGGCAATTAAAAGACACAAAAAAAGGAAATGTTTCCTTTTTAGCCATCAACCCATCAGCCCCAGGCATCCTGCAGTCTTCTGTGTATTCCATTTTGTCACTGAGTCCCACAAGAGAAACATTAACCCAATGTGACCTTGTGTTGTTATTTACTGCCATGGGACCCCAAATAACAGCATGAGAGTGAGAGCAAAACAAGCTTGAGGCAAATCTATAACATGCCATTAGAAATATAAAGTCTGCATCAGGGCACATCGATTAAATTACATAAGACAAGCGAGAAGACCTTGAGTGACACGAGTTTACGTTACACAAATTTTATATTCCTCTGTTGTGTAATAACAGGCTGGTGGATGATAAGCTATATCCTGAACCCGTCACCCCTCAAACAATGCCTTCCACCACTTTAATTGTTAAGTGAACTTTCCCAAGCCACCCAGAGTGACGAAGGGGTGGGCTGTCCACCCGCCTCATGCCCACCCCACCCCATCCTCCGAACACCTTTATCAGTACAAAGCTGCAGCGTTTGTACTGTGGACAGATCAGACGGCAAAATCAGATAGGCAGAATGACTTCAGCTGAGTCAAAGTCAGAACTCTTCACTGTAACAACAGGGGATGGAGTGGACAACCATCAGAATCAACCCAAGAAGTTGTCCTTTTACGAGCACTACATTCAGCCATGCCTGGCTGAGTTTTTCGGCTCTGCTCTCTTCATGTTTGTGGGGTGCGTCTCTGTCATGGGTAATGTGGGGATCAGTGGGAGCATCCAGCCTGCTCTGGCACATGGATTAGCACTGGCTATTGCGATTGCAATTTTTGGGGAAGTCAGGTAAATATGATTTATTATGTGTGTTTGTTCAAGTTGACGTGTATATTTAATTTGAAGTATAGAAAAAAGTAACTGGAGTTGATTTAACATGGTACATTCTGCAGAGGAATTGCTATTCATTTGCTATTCTAAAAACTGTCATTGGTATCTTTTTAAATTTTGTTATCTTGCCTTCCAGTGGTGGTCACTTCAATCCAGCCGTGTCTGTGTGTGTTTATCTCATTGGGGGAATGGAACTGATTCTCTTAGTGCCATACATGATCTCACAAATGCTTGGTGGGGTGATCGCTGCCAGTCTCGCCAAAGTATGTGTTCCAACACTTTATAAAATGATGTCATCAATAAATCATGGCAAACAGTAACTCATGAAAATAAGTTTTTTAAAATAGTAAGTTTTAAATGGCTTGCCTGAACATAACCACTCATTTACACTTAACAGCAATATGTTCACAAATTCTCATTCTTTTTGTTTTGTTAGGCTGTTACTACTGAGATGGCATACGGAAATGCATCTGGAGCAGCATTCAATGCAGTTCAATCCACTGATGGCATTGGCTCTGCGACTCTAGCCGAGATGATAATGACACTTTTCTTGACTATAGTTGTCAGTATGGGTGCCGTGAATGGAAGAACACGGAGTCAACTCGCTCCTTTCTGTATCGGACTCACCGTGACTGCAAATATCTTGGCTGGGTGAGTATTAAGTGTTGCATACAAATATAGTATTCCACGTTTTTTTCACAAGTACAACTTTATTACTTTTTTTTGTGATTGTATATTCTATATTGTAAATTCTAATAAGAAGAAAAAAGATCAAATGTAAACCAGGGTTCAGTTCAGTGTGGAGTATGGAAGAGATAAAGATCAGTTTTTTAAATATTTACCTCATTTATCTGACTTTCAAACAGAGGTGGAATATCAGGAGCATGCATGAATCCAGCACGGGCGTTTGGCCCAGCAGTAGTGTCCGGTCACTGGACCCACCACTGGGTATACTGGGTGGGACCTTTGACTGGTGCTCTGGTCACTGTCAGCATTGTCAGGTATTTCACCTTTTTCTAACATGTTTTATTGCAGTTACACATTTATCAATAAAATGTCACCAATTAATATTTGGTGTGGAAAATCTGCTATTATGAGTTTTCTTATCAGTTGTTTAATTTATTGTAGGTTGATAATGGGCGATAAGAAGATCCGTGTTATTTTCAAATGATGAAGATAAGACGTCAGACAATCCCATGCTGCAATTTCTTTGATTCAAAATTACTTGTAAAGCCATGTAAAGCACTGTGTGATATACATAACATTTATATTAATGCAGTCTTCTAAACTCTGATGTATTCTAATGCTCCATATTCTCTTTTCAAATGTATTTGTTGTTTTACTTTTTATACCTCTCCATTATGTATTCTAAAATTTTATTTTAATAAATAGTCTTTTGTTAGATCTTGCCTGAGTTTATTTTTTTATTTTTGGAGTATGACATTATGCAGCCCCCCCCAAAAAGAAATATGACAATATGTTTTTTTTTATTATATTTTACTATAATATAATATTATATGTTAACAACATATTAATGTTAATAACATAATATGAACAAATCCTGGTTATTATGCCTAAATATACAGAAATCAAATCATATTTTCCCTCGTTCATTTCAAAGTTACCTGTTTCTGCAACATATTTATATTCATTATCCTCCATCAATACCTATCAGGTTTCAACTCAAAGTTCACCCTAAAATTTCATCTATGCATTTGTGATAGTTTTATCATGTCATTTGGGTTGATAGCATTTACACCCAAGGCCAGGCAGTTATAATCCAGCAAATCAATAACAGAGTTCACCAGTGAACATCTGATAAGGGAATAATCATTTTTCAATGGGTATTACTCACACTGGTAAACACGTACTGCATAAATAACCTCAGATACCACACAGGTATTATTTGCTTCTTCAAAGACATCTTCGGCCTCAAACACATGCTGTGTTTTCCATGAAATGTTTTATCTATTGCTCATGTTTTGACATGAATGTCAATAAGTGAATAACCTTCGGTTTATTCCCGTTATAACGTTTGTGTCCACACGCCAACGTGCATCACAGTGAACTTTAAACTGACCAGAGGTGTCCAGACTCTCTTATTACTTGCATTCAGACATTTTTGGTCAGGTTTTTTAATTGTTGAATCCAAATTTAGCCCGTATTGCATCACGTCTGAAGGTGTACACAGTGATTTATGGTGGATCAAGTTAAATTGACTTTGTTATCATAAAAATAGGTATCTCCTGTGGTTAAGGCAGCCACTTGCATTTGAGTGTGAACAAGGCAAGATGACAACTGTTGTAGAGAAGGTAGAGCTGGAAGAATTGGATAAAACTTTGCTGAAGAAGACAGCACCTAAGCCTGTGGGCAAGTATGAGAGAGTGATTCAGCCCTGTATAGCTGAGCTTGTGGGCACAACGTTTTTTGTCTTTATTGGCTGTGTATCTGTAATTGAAAATGTGGAGACGGCAGGCAGACTACAGCCAGCGCTGGTACATGGATTGGCAGTGGCTGTATTGGTAGCATGTATGGCAGAAATCAGGTAGGAAAACTTTTAATGCATTATTGTACTTTTTTAATGATTGCATTATTTATTAAAGTGCTTTTTTATTTTTTATTTCAGTTTTAATCTAAATGCGTTCTCTTTTGTTTTGAATAGCCAAATTAATAAATGCATGTAAATGATTTCGCTTCATTTTAGCTCCTTAACAATTTATATTTGTTTTGCAATGACTTTTATATTTTGCTTTTTTTTACTTTTTAAAAATTAAAAATTCAACGAATGTTAAAAGTCTCATTACTTTTAACTTTTTTTTAATTTAATTCGTTTATTAATAAGACTTTTTAATTAAATAATGCTAATACTATAATTCTGAAAATAAAATATATTTTTTATTTAATTAAAAAAAGAACTGATATCGTTTTTGAACGTATTAATGAATTAATTTATTCATTTTGCCTCTGCAGCGGTTCACACTTCAACCCTCCCTTCACCATTGCTATCTATCTATGTGGTGGAATGCAGTTGTCAATGGTCGTTCCCTACCTTATCAGTCAGCTTATCGGAGGTGTACTTGGAGCTGCTATGTCAAAGGTGTGAGCAAAAGAAGGCACGTATTTCAGAAAGACAGACATAATAATGGCGTTTCTTAGCACGAGACAGGATGTGGTACTTTCTTCCTCTATACTAAAACAAACTGATCGTAAGACAATAAAAACACAAATTTATTTTAAAGGTTATGACATCACATGAGAACTACATGAACGCAACTGGTGCAGCCTTTGATATTCTTCAATCTGATGACCAACTGGGGAAGGCTATCTTTGCTGAAATTGCCATGACGTGTCTAGTTACTATGGTGGTGCTGCTGGGGGCAGTAAATGGAAAGAGTAAAAGCCCTATGGTGCCGTTTTTGGTGGGCTGCACTGTTGTTATTAACGTTCTGGCAGGGTGAGTTAAGAGCATTATAAATCTATAAATAAATCATAATAGCATCAACTGTATGATGCCAATGTCATAAAAAGCCCAATAAAGTAATAAATCATATAAAAGCCCAATATGGCTACTTGCTGTTTAATTGGTTCCTGAAATTAATTTATTGACACTCACTGTGTTTTATAGAGGTGATGTTTCTGGCACGTGTCTGAACCCTGCACGAGCTTTCGGTCCAGCATTGATGGCTAACTATTGGACTTATCATTGGGTTTACTGGGTCGGTCCAATCGCGGGAAGTCTGGTGGCTGCAGGGCTCGTAAGGTCAGTTTGTACTGTTGCTCTCGAGTTTACATGTCATAGTGAAAATCGATTGTTTTTAATGTCAATAAAAATTACAATTAAAGTTACAGTAAATCTGTTACTGTTTTAACAGGCTTCTGCTTGGAGATGAGAAAATGCGTGTCATATTGAAATAGGAGCGCTTTAACATGTATAAAACCTCTGTGTCCACCATGCCATCAGTAAATGTCTGAAATATTTTGTATTTTAAAATCAATTTCATATAAAATTGTGTATCACCATTTTTTTTACTTTATGACAATGCATAAAAACTGTTTATGTCGACCACGTCTTGTTAAATCTTTTTAATCTTTCCAGTAGATGTCAGTAAAGTTCTTTCTTGTACTTTTGTTTTGTGACTTGCTTTTGATTGTAATGATGTGCAGGAGTGAAGAGTAGCCAAGTTTGTTTGCTACAAACAATGGTTTTAATTAGAAAATCCACGAGGAACAGGAACCAGGAAATCATACTACACTGAACATTCAACGACCGACAAAATAGAACTGACACACAAGGGCTGTTTATACAAAGGATAACCAGGCAAAGGATTATTGGAAATTGAGTTCAATGATGAAGATGTCCAGAAGGGGGAGCAGGGATAAGACAGAGACCAGGGAGACACAGACATGGATCGTGACAGAGGCAGTAAAATAAATGAGTGTATATTTTGGCATATGTTTGCGAAGAGTGAATATAGACAAATAAATATATATTACATAATTTTTTAATATAATATAAATATAATGATCGCTGGTTGTTATAATTATGAATAAAATATATTATAATAATGGAATATAATGATTATTCAGTTGTTTTGTAATAATGTTTTCTAATCAATATTCTAATTTTGTTTTAAGTTTTTGTTGCAAATCATAACAAATGCCTTTCTAAGTGTAAATCTTTAAGGCATCACAAAGAGTCTGGGTTACAAAAGCAGAATATTCTTTTATAATATATAATAATAATATATAATTGATAGCAGGATTATAAAGGTTACCATATATGTAAAATTTGACAGTTTTGTACAACAATAGCCACTTCTTGATATGCTGGGGCTGTTATAGGCCTACTGTTCAATTTCAACTCATACGAATATGTTTACAAGTGGTATTTTCATTCGTTCCGAAGTAATAAATTAGGAAGATACTGTATTGTTCTGTTCATGTACTCAGCATGATGCGTGCTATAGACAATTTATTTGTTAAAGAAAAGAGCCGTTTTTCTATATCAGCACTCTATACATTTGGCTATAGATGATAAAGACACTGAAGCCCACAGACGTCACAACAAGACTTTAAATGTACAGGACAGATCGTAGATCAGTTGTTGTACCTCGTCTAATGCAGTTGACCCATCTGATGAGATTTTGCTTCTTTAGTTTTAGTACAATTTAATTTGGTTATTAAATAAATAATTGTATTTAATTCTTTTATTTAATTCATTCATAATTGTTATTTTGAGTTAAAGTTTGAATAATGTTGTATTGTATTTTAAATCTACGATACGAAAATAACTCATACATAGTCTTTAATCGTCTACTTATTTCGTAAATATTTTGAATATATTTTATAAGATTACATAAAAATTGTGTTAAGTTTTTGCATAATTGTACTGTACATTTTTCCAATGTTAGAAAAGACATCACATTTATGAGGGTCTCTAGATTTTTTCTTTATTGGGCAATGTTGGTGACCAAATCAGCAAGACAACATTCAAGCTGGTTCCAAGTTGCCTAACAACAGTTAAACAATTAACGATATTTGTCAGACAGAGCCAGGGCCACTCTTGCAAGGAACTTGTCCAGGGCCATATGAGCTTCAGGTGTGAAGTCATCAGGGAAGAGCTTGGCAATCACCACTAGAATGTTGTGGGACAGGATCTGTTTCAGGACAAATAAAGTTTTATGAAATTAAGACTTCTGCGAGTAAAACGAATGTTTGAACATTTTGAAAAATATTGCAAAATTCTCATCAGTGTATTTACCCTGTAGTTAGCAGGATCGACTCTCAGTTGAAAGGCATGCAGCTCGCTAAGAGTGAGCAGACCGGCGAAAAGATCGTCGATTTTTTCAACAGCCAGACCAATTCCTCCAAAGACCTTCTTTCCGTGGGTCTTCAGGGGAGCAGAGCCGGGAGACAGATCGCTCCAGTGAGAGAAGTAGGTCTTGGTCTGAGGATAGGCCAGGAACATTCTGCAAAATGGTGAGGAATAGAGCACATTTAACCAAAGCATTTAAAAAACATAACATATATTTTATATCGATTCTATATAGAGCTCGTTTGACTTACCTGGACAAAGCCTCTTGGCCAATTTCAGCACCCTTTGGTGAGATCTTAGCCCAGAGGGCCTTCACGGTGTCCTTGTCCTTAGCAGAGAGACTCATGTTGAATCAGTGGACTGAATAGCTGTGCCAGAATCAACTGACTTGCCCGTCTAAAAGTTGGCCCTCTTTTTAAGCGCTTGTAGTCTGGTGGGCACACCCAAGATAGCACCTAATCACGTGTCAGATTGAACCTCTGCCAGTAAACATTGGAAAAAAACATAACATTTTAGGAGAACGTGACAAAAGTCGCGTGGACACTTGCGGAATGATATCAGAGTCGAGCAGGTTTAGATCCTAATCAACTCACGTTTGCATCTTCAATACCTAGTTCTTCAAGACCTCACAAGAACTTTGATTTAGATTAAAAATAATCCATGGTTACTATAGCTATGCACTATATTTTAATTTTTTTGCTGCTTTAATTACTAACTTTACTTACTATTTTATTTTTTGGCCAGTGGTCATCTGCTGTAACTTTTAAACATAAATTTCAAGTAGTTATTTGACTTATTTCAATTCAATTTCCTTAAATTATTAATTGAATTAACTATTTAATTTTTGAGTTAAAATCGTTTAAAGACTGAAGTTAATAAAGTGAGATTCTTTGTAAAGCCATTTTTACTAAAACAAAAAGGGCTGCAATATCGTTGTAAACTCTACGGTAAAATTTCACTGTAAAAACAGGGTTAATTTTCGTAGAAAATAACCGTTTTATAACCTTTATTTGGTGTACCACTATAGGTATACCCGTTTACTTTTGTAAAATTATGGCCATTAGTAATTTTAGTAGTGTAGTACAAAGTTGGAAAATATTTCACTTTCAAAATTAGAAAATATTACAATTACGTTTTGTGTAAAAATGTCCAAAAGGAAACTGCAAACACTGATTTAACTTATAAAATATTCAGATTTTTTTCAGAATTGATTCATAAATCCCACAAATTATTTATTGGCACTGGAATAAAAAAGATAAAACGCCCACGCCCTTTTAAATAGGGCTTTGATATTGACATTTTTTAATACATGGGCCAATCCCGTTTATTTTGAGTGCTACATAAGTGGAGGGTCTGTGAATGGAGATAAGGTAGAGACGTTTTGAATATGCGTATGGCATGAGATAACCAACAGCCGAGATCACAGCAGTAATTGATTTCACATATTATATGGAATCACTTTTTCTAACATACAGAAGGATTTGAAATTCAATAACGATATGCTCTCAAATCTGAAAGTTTATATATGAAGTAATTGCCCTGTATTGCACTTGTCATACTAAAACAGTTGCTATAAAATGCAAAATTCACAACATTTGTGAATTTTAAATGTTCTCTAAAACTTAATCGACTGTGTCTGAAAAATACGCACGTCACAATAATCGCTACATCTTTTGTGCCCCACCCATGCGAAATGTTAGCCAATCAGGTAAGCTCTCCAGTCTTGGCGTTGTAACGCGATGGCATAAATAGTGTCGACGGAAACACAAAGGTATGATTCTTATTCCTAACGGAGAAGAAGCACATAAACTGACAACATGGTTGCGTGGACCGAACAAGAGCGTGCCATTATCCAAGAGATTTTCGGCAAACTTAATTATGAGGTGGCTGGTCCCAAAACCTTGATCAGGTATTATTTTTCAAGTCAGTGAACTATTAACGTGTTCATGAATGTCTACGATAATAGTCATCATTCTGATTTTTACAGACCGTTGACAGATTCTTACTTTTTTATTGAAATGTATTTATTTTGCCATGTTTATTGCAGGGTCCTGATTGTCTATCCCTGGGCTCAGAGGTACTTCAGCACTTTCGGAAACCTCTACAATGCAGATGCCATCAAGAACAATCCAAATGTCGCTGCCCACGGCATTGTTGTGCTTCATGGACTTGACAAAGCCATGAAGAACATGGACGATATCAAGAATACCTACAAAGAGCTGAGCGTGCTGCACTCCGAGAAACTGCACGTGGATCCTGACAACTTCAAAGTGAGCTAAAACTAGATACGTATAATTCATATAATTTATATGACAATGCATTTTGTTTGCAAATTTATGCATAAAAATACAGACACAGTTTAACGCAACATCTTATACTAATTGAAGATCTGTTGTGCTGACAGAATGTCTGATCTTCTTCTTTGTTTTGTGTTTCAGCTGCTGGCCGATTGTCTGACCATCGAGATCGCTATCGCCTTGGGCTCCTCCTTCACAGCTGAAAAGCAGGCTGCCTGGCAGAAGTTCCTCGCTGTTGTCGTCGCTGCTCTGTGCAAACAGTATCATTAAGACCTCTAAACATATGGGCAAACATTCCAACATGTAATGTTCTTGTCTCTGAAATCAATAAAGAGGACTTGATGTGCAACTGAGCCACGTGTTTAAATTATACTTTGTTTAGTAAGTTCTATGTTGAACCTTCTTTGTACATGTATGTGCATGGTATGTAAAAGAAGAGTTGTTCCATCGTAAAAAAAAACCCCGAAATGAATGAAAACTGTTGAATTACACTTTATAGAAATAGACTCTATAGAGATATAGAGAAGGCATCAAACTCTTAAGTTTTAACTACATATAATAAATATTGCAGCATTTAACAAAATGTCATTCAAATAAATCATCAAATAAAATATAATTTCATGAAACAATCCAAATCACCTAAAGAATGATCTTTAAGATCAACACTTTATACTGAATTAATGAAAATATATTTCAGAACATAAATGGCATTAAGGAAAGGCATTAAGAGTCTACTATATCTAAAAAATTATAGAATGGTTTAGATGTATATAAATATAGATGAAAAAAGAAAATGTTTTAGATTTGTACATAATTTAAAAATAGTTTATAGAAAGAAAAAATTCTAAAGAAAAAATATTAGCATACTATTTTTAGAAGAGTGTACTCTTAAAAATAAAGGTTCTTTACAGTAGAACACATTGCAATGCAAACCTCATGTTACCTTTTTTCAATATGCTTCATAAATATTTGAATGGAAATATGGATGACGTTTAGTATAAAAATTGTAAAAAAAAATCAAAGAGGACAGATGAGGACCAGATATTCTAGCTGCCTGTTGCTATATGTGGGTTGTCAGCCCTTGTCAGACAGTAGATTAACTAGATTAATAAATACATTTAAATAAACATTAAATAATGATCTTGATCTTGATCCAGTGGGCTTTTCTATAGGTAAAATCCATTAAAAGCCAAATTAATTTTACTTGTGCAAAAACGTATGCTGTTTTGGGACATTTTCATGTGAATCTCAGAGTTAAAAAAGTAGCTCTTTGGATTAATATGCAATCCGTTTAAAATCTGAATATCACCGAAAAGGGTTTATTCTAAACGCTCACAAATGCATGCAATACCTCACTGACAGCTCTATTAAAATGCGTTGATTATTTCAGCACAACGGAGAGCGTCCCTTTTCGCTGGACAAGATTTCAGCACTCAGCTCTGGACAGCACCACACCCACACACTACCATTCATCAAGATATTAAGCAATATTATTGAACACGTCACTAGATTTTTTTGATTTTTTGTTTTTTTCTCTGCAGTTCAAGTTAGGTTCCACAAAAAAGTATTTGAGCAAAAACTTTTAAGGAATCGTTTAGGAAGCCTGCAAACACACCACTTAAGTTTGACACATTACCTGTGAAATTTCTCGTTCTTATTTAACAACTTTGGATATAGGTATCTGGTAGATCACTAAATCTAAGATACAGAAGTTCGTTAGAATGCAAAAAATACACTAAACTGAATTAATTGTGCATTTGGTTTATAAACATCCAAACAATCCAACAGAGGGCGCTATAAAAGAAGAGTTCGAGAAAGGAGGCTTTATGTTCTTTATTAACTACACCATATCACTATACATTTGAAAAATACATTATATACTGTATCAGAAGATGTAAGACACTGACACTGATCGTTTGATAAATGAAGTTGGCGGAACCATTTTTAATCTTCATTGAAAGTCTTCATCGAAATTTCTCAGCTAAAACTGCGGAGAACGCCGAAAGAAACTTGTCCACCGCCGCATGTGCAACTGGGGTGAAGTTATCACCCATATTGCATCCTAGCGTCACAAGTATGCAATGATTAAAAAGCTGAAAACAAAAATGACAGATTAACATTTGTGTGGAAGATGTAATAAATCAGAATGAAAACTGTCACATATTTAAGGAAGCTGACACTGGATCAGTTAAGATAGCAGGCAGCCAGCATTAATAATTAATTATATATAAAGTAAACGGTGGCATGTCAGTTCATCACCTTGAAGTTTGTAGGATGTATTCTTAACTGATAAGCGTGAAACCTGCTTAGGGGTGCCAGTGTAGTGGTAAGTGTGCTTATGTTCTTGGCACCTTCGGCCAAAGCCTGGATGATTTTCCTCCCGTGGCAGCGCAAATGCTCTGAACCGGGACTGATGTCTATATGAGAGAAGTATGTCTTTGTTTTAGGGAACGTTGTAAACATCCTGAAAACCGATGAAGAAAGGTCAATACGATGAAGAAAACAAGAGAACAGTATCTCCTCCCTCTCCGGTGCTTGCGTAATTATTCATGGGGAGTTGCCAAATATGGCACGAATCAACATTTTGATATTACAATATCAGTAAATTACAAGGACGAAATATCAAGGATCCACAAAAAAAGCGTAGTGTAAGTCTGCCTTTAAATTGTTTGATCCTTTTCCATATTTGCCTTTTTAGCAACATCAGCATGTTTATTAGTAAACAATGTAATACAGCTCAGTACCAAAATGTGAGGAGATACGTACAAGTGTTTTAATAATGATTGCCCTGCTTTATTATCTAAATGTAGAGATATATTCATGTCAATGACAGCATACCTTAAAAGAGCTTCAGATCCAATATCTTCTGCAACTGGAATCATTTTTTCCCAAATCTGTATAATAAGCTCTTTCTCGGCGTTAGAGAGCATTTTAAGACGTCGTAGCACAAATGCAATGTATACCTTCAACTACTCGAAAACTTATTAACTGAACAAAAGGCAATATAAATCGTCTTGTGCTGCGGTTTGCCATGTAATTTCGATCACATATTAAGCATAAATTAAGACTGTGCGCATATCGACTTATTTAAAGAGGATAGTTATAAATGTAGTTCACGTCGGTCGCTGTCTTCGTCTCTCCGACGATCGAGAGTTAATCACGTGAGAGACGACACTGCGCAATACAGAGACACTAAAATACTCTGCGTCAAACACATCCTACTGGCAATGATTTATTTAACCTTATGTCACGAACAGTAACACAAATAAATGCGAATGACGAAAATAAAACAATACATCAAGTTCTATATTGACCATGTATGTGCATGGTATGTAAAAGAAGAGTTGTTCCATCGTAAAAAAAAACCCCGAAATGAACAAAAATGTTGTTTTTAGTTATCTATATAAAATATATATTCCACTGATTAAATAATAACTTAACATAACTACAGGACCAGTACTAATACAAATGTCTGTAAGAACTTTTGAATAACTTTTCAGTGTCACTATAGGAAATCTTAAATACCTCCTTACACAGAAATTCTATATATTTTTTATATTGTCTATAATATCAAATATCGGTGTTTTTGCTTTGTATGAGCAGACATGTCTGTGAAAGGGAGGGGTCGTGGGATTGCTCTGATAATGATGGCTGTCCATCCGTATCAGTGGCTCAAGCTGGGGGCTTTAAGTGGGTGGGAGCTGAAGGACTGCATAATCACATATCTCTTTTCTTCCCCGCCCTTCTGCTGACACAGATCACAGAGCTCTGCTTCAAGATGAACAGGATCTATTCATGACTCAGCTTAACTGAAAGGGATATTTTAGATCATTTTATTTTGTCTGTTTGTGTACGTGCTGTGCTTGTGTATAGCTGGAGTGATGCTGCGGTGGGGAATGCACATACTGCTAAAATAGTACTGTAAGTGGTTTTGGATAAAAGCGTCTGTCAAATGCATGTATTAAAATTTAAACTATCCTCATGTGGATTTTAAAAAACAATTTCGCCTTTATATTTTTATAACGTTTTTAAAATAATTTTCTAAATAAATTACCGTTCAAAAGTTTAGGTGACTGAAATGTTTTTATGATGTTAAAAATGTTAAGTCTGAATGTTTAAAATTTGTTATGTGGAGAAAAAAATATAACATTGTGTAAACATTAATTTCTTTAGAATACAAAAAAGATAACCCTGCATCGAATAATATAAGAAAAAGCAGCTATACAACTTATTACAATATATTATTATTATATTTTTTTATATTATTTTAAAAGCATCTTTAGGTAAAACTGGTTGATAAAAAGAAATTGGTTGATAAAATCCCAAGAGAATATTTTTGCACATTCTAGGCAAAAGCTAATACAGTTTTGCTTTATTTTGGATTTATGTCACGGTACTATAAATCTCAGTTGTATATATTCTCAGTGTTATTTCATAGTTTTGATGAGTTTACTATTATTCTAAAATGTGGCGGGGCATGCTAATAAAAATCAGTCATCATCAACATTTATTCTTCTCTTGATCTAGCAACGCTGTACGTGTGTAGGTTTAATGATTACAATCTTATTTCTTCGAGCTTTACCTACAGCTAAACTAAAGAAAGAATCCCTTCTGTGCCATTATTCAACAGATACAGGGCTATATAGTTAAATCGTATATAGTATAAAATAGTTTCTCTTTCTTTGCTCACAAACACAAACAGTAAAGTTTTCCGTTTACTATGTTCGGTTTAAATTTGCGTGCCGTTTGTGGAAACAGCGCCACCTTCAGGATGTCATTATCAAAAACACGCATGTGATGAAATCCTTTGACTGACTTTTCATGCTGTTGGCAGACGATCTACAGTGCGTCATTACTGTGTTCCCTGGAGGTCTTATTTTTGTTCAATATTTTGTGACAGTTACCAACCTGTGACATTTAATTATTGTTAAAAACGAGGGTAAATACTGAGGTGCAGAGAGTAAACTGGGGTTAACTGGGACACTTTTTTTCCACCAATTTAATTGACAAAAATATCCCACTTCTTATAATACTTAAATGTGTGCACATTTGTATATGTAGGCTACTTGTACATTGTGTGTTTATTTAAAATTTTACATTTGTGAAGCCACAATACAAAATATTTTATTTATATTTTATTTAAATATTTTGTCTTGTGTGAAGGAAAGAAAACTGTATTATCTCACCAAATGCAAAAAGAATAGCAAAAGAAATGCTTTTTATGGGATTTATGTGTTTCAAACGATTAGACAAATAGAAAATGTACATCCAAACAGATGCCGTTGTTTTTCTGTGCTTTTTACAGGTTTATGTTGTCCTCAAAAAGTGTTATAATCTTAAATGTGAAATAAACTATTTTCATCTAGGTTCATGGTATTTTATATGTTGATAATCTTTTATTTTATTTACTTAACATTTCATATGTTGCAAAACTGTTGGTTGCTGAGCATGTACACTAGATGGCAATAGACACCAAATGCTTTACGCCTTGACAATGAGGCTTCATGGAAAAATAAACATTTCATTTGAAGGGCCATCATGTAATGTGAGCTTATATTGGACAAAAAACAGTTTTCCAAACATGTCTAGTAAATAAACAAGGAGTATTTATACAAGTCATAGGCCTATACATGTTTTGGTCTTTCCTGTTAATGTTTGCAAGATAAATTGTTTGTTTGTTTGTTTAGCACCATAAAAATGGAAAACAGTACAAGAGTAAACAAAAACAGAAGAACAGACTAAACCAAAACTAAACATGCCTATAAATTTGAATATGTCAATTGTTAATGACGTACAGTAACTGCATTGAATTAGTATTTATTAACACAAGACATGAAATTAGGTGTTAATTTCACAGATGAACAGGATTAAATATAAATTCTATCTCCTGGCAACAATTCTATTGATGTATTGTTTGCTTGAGCTCTCTGTGGTTGATCATGCACACCACCCACTCTGTCTAGCCTCAGCCTGCCAAAGACTCAGACATGCTGCATTGTGACACATTAGAACAGAGGTTTGAAGATCTCTAACAGGGACTGCAATAATAAGAAAACTGAGCACTGTCTAATATTAAAGCAATAATAATATCTTTAAGCTTAATTTTTCTGGCAGTGGCTGAAAATGACGTTTTGCATCTTGCCCAACAGAGGCAATAAATCATGTTTACACCTTTTAACATGGTCATCTATTTGCTCACCTTTTACACTATGTCATGTCCCCTTATCCTGTGAATGCCCCCATGAGGGTCTTTAAACATTTATCATCCCATGACAGATAATCCTCCTTCCCTGTTTGTCATAATGGGAAGCATGTGTGAAGCCTGCTGGTGACAAAGGAAATAGGTGGTTCAAAAAGCATCTTAATCCAATGGCCTTCTTGTAGAACCTTGAACTTTCATGAACAGCCAATCAGTGAGCAGCCAATCAGTCCCATGATTCACACTGGGGTTTATACATTATACAGCACTTCATAAATGGACATTACAGTGACTTTAATCACATTTGCGCATACTAACCCTTTCTAAAACAACTCTAACACTGCTCATATTTATATTTATAGGGGAATACTGGGGCTAGTTGTCACACTTTTTTACTCCAGTGATTATTTCTCATGGTAGGTTTAGTTACAGGGCATTAGAGTGTACAACCTAGCATCCACATTCATTATATATATTTTCCCTAAACCCCTCATTTACAGGATTAACTCAAAAATTCAAAACAAATATTTCTTAAACACTAACACACAGAGTTTCCTGTTCACAGTTTCTTGATCGTTCCATTCAAAAAGATAAATGAATGCCCATCAGCTATGCATTGTAAGCACACCACACAAAAAGAAGGGGGATTTTGGATTTCCTGCACGTAGTCGAGAGTCAACATGGTAAGTTAGGGGCTGAAAGAAAGGAACAAAACAGAGCTTTTCAACCGAGAGACTTGAGTGAACCTTTGCGACATAAGTGTGCTTTACAATCATCAAATAAATTCTTTGTTACTGGAGTGTTTACAGGACTTATAAGCACTCAATTAGGACAAATGTATCTGTAATTCTTTCACAATTACAGTTTGATATATACTACAATATTTAGACAAACTGCTCTCACAGCACAATAGAGATTTGTGTCAATTGGTGGTTTGTAAGATATATATATGTTGTGTATACCAAGCGCACGCTCTTTTTCTAATTCTCCAGCCTGTCATGAATGCTGATGGATGACCTCAGTAATAAATACTGTAATTCACTAGAGATCTAGACGCATCTTGAACAGTGTATAGTTAGAGACAGGCAGCAGATTTACTGTCCGCACTGCTGTTTAGATAAAAACATCGCCAGCCATCTCTCTCCACCTGGAGAAAACAGAAAGAGATCTTGTTTCTTACTGTTCTCATTCGTTAACAGTCAGTGATTTATATTTGCTTTAGAAGAGATCCTCTTTCATTTGGAGTAATTGAGGGACTCTTGTTAGGAACAGGTAACAATACACTGTTTCTTTTTACATACATTTTAAATAAAGATACATAGATATATTGGAAGCAAGCAGGGCTCAGGGTCATGTTCTCTCAGGAGCATGGACATGTCATCAGGAAGAGGACTACTGTAAACTAGGACTCCCTTTTGGCCCTCATAAACTAAACTAAAGGGCCAGTGGGGAACACGAGGGAGGCAAAACTTCCAGTCCTTTGCTTTCTTCTGAAGAGCTGCCAGCTGTGCTTCCTGTGCAGGGCCTCTGCAGGAGAACAGGAGCCTTTGAAGTGGTCACGGCGTGTAGGTGAGCAACAGGCAAGAGGCCTTCAGAGTGTGTGTGTGTGTGTATGTGGAAGAGAAGATCTTTATTAAATAAGCTAATTTACTTAGGCCTGTTCTATAACCTAATTTGTGAATTAATTTAGATATTATGAAGACTCATTACTCATAAGTGAATCATATTTTATATTCAAGAGAGAGGTTTGATATTCTGTTGCAGGTCACAGGACCTGCCTGACAGAACTTTTGAACAACACACAATTAAAATTTTAACATTAACCCATCTACTGTACAATGGGTAAAATCTAACATGATACATGTGTTACTATTTCTACAAGAGCATGGATGATGTTTTTTAAAACACGCAATCATTGAAGAAATAATTACAGCCAGTCACCACATGGTGTATCAGAATTACACAGTGAAACTAGGAAGCATAATGTATATGGAAAGTAGAAAAGTTGGGATCTTAGTCACCGGTCTGTGTTGTCAGGATTGATCTGATAATGAAAATAAAAGAAACAAGAAGATTGAAAGGAAAAAGGGGATTGTATTCACTTTAATATTTCATGGTTAAAACCTAACCTAAGGAAAATAATTTTACTAGCATGACCATGGGTCATAAGACCCCATGACCTTTACAGTACACCTGATACCTGTCATAGCAGAAATTAATTAATTTTTAGATATTAATATTTTTTCATTTAAATTTCTTTTTCATTTTAGGTATTTTTTAAATTACAGTAACATTAACATTCTTTTAAAATATTTTTTGTTTATGTTTATTGTTAAGAAAATATTTCATCTTGGGTCTTACACTGTTTCATCAATTTATAGTTTGTCAAGATTGGAATAAAATTCAACTAATTAAATATTAAAATGAATAAGGAAATAGGTGTTCCTCCTGAGGAACAGTGACAGTCAACAGGTTAATGCTTCTGTAGTGTCTATTACAAAGAAGGCACTAAGGCATTGTGCACAACTCACTATGTACATTACAGTCAATATTAAATTGTAATGGCTGCAGTCATCTTGTCCATGTATCTTAATAGTGTTCGCTCTTTGTTTTGAAGGATTCTGTCTGCAGCTGTGATTAACTCCTGAGATCCATCTCACCCCGAGATCTTGGTTCACAGGGTCAACAGTCAGACGCTAAATCCTGCTACTTACACCAACATCTCTTCATCTACACCACCAGTGGGAAATATTGGTTGAGACAGACACTGATTTAAAACCTGAAGGGTAAAGGGTACTGGTTGATTAGATTCCATTGTGACACATCAGGGTTTAACTTGTTGCACATCTCTGATTCTCTTTCACTGTGAGGATTCCAGGAGCTGCTTAAATGTAAATACCAGTTAAACTACATAATTAACAAATTGGTTTATGATCTCAAGTTAATGAACTTGTTGAATGTTTATGAAACATCATATCAGTTCCACTGAACTAGTTTACCAGTTTTTAAGCCCCCAGCTGTTTTTATCTGCTGCTAATAAACAAAAGTTTGTAGGGAGCTACAGCATGGAAGCATTTACGTCTCTAATCATGTCCTAGTCTGAGCACTGAAGCAGTAAAGTCTGCCAGTCCTGGTTAATGGGGACAAAGACACAAAAGCCGCAAGAACAACATTTAACCTCAAATCTTTAATATAAAGTGACACATGACTGACAATATAGAGAAATTGTTGCAATTTCTGCACATAATAAGCTAAAGCACATGTCGGCTTGTGTTTCAGTTTCAAACACTTGCTTTGCAAAGTTCTGTGGACGACCTAGTGTCTGGTACTTTTTATATTACCGTGTATTCTGGTATTGTTTTAACTTCTCTGACTCCAGGATTCGTAGCCACACTTGGAATACAAAACATGTATTCTCTAAAGGTAAAAAATAATAATCTGCTAATAAGAGTCACAACAAATATTTCTTAAATATAAACTCATATTATTCATCTAGTGTGACATCTAAATAAAATCAAGATTATTTTGAATGACCCTGTAAATAAAGTCTATCTGTCAAATTCAGTTCTGGAAATATGTTTGGGCCATTAACATGTAACCTCATGTCTGTGTGAGAACCACAAACACACACTACATAACACAAGCCATAAACCCTAAAAGCACACAGGATTCAGAGAGGGTTAAAACTCAGGTCAGGGCATAATGTCTTCCATATGCTGATAGTGCTAATGTCATCTATGTTCTCTTTTTACAGTACCTGCATTCCTTCATCAACACAGAGCACTAAATCTGATTAACTACAAGTGTGATCTTAAGATATCTGTGCTTTTCCTTTATGTAGCAAGTGTGCCCTTATATGCATCAGCATATCTGATTTGTTCCGCTTTAATCTGAGCAAAACAGTCATATCAGCATGTGGAATCTCTCCTCACCTCACAACACAGGCACAAAAACACGGGAGCTCTCCATTAGGCTTTAGGAGTTGAATTAAACACATATACAGAAGTGTAAATAAGCTTTTTTAATTGTTACAAGAGGTTTATTGTAAGTGTTTAAAACGTGTAATATATATATATATATATATATATATATATATATATATATATATATATATATATATATATATAGATATATATATATATATATAAAAGATGATATATATATATATATATATATATATATATATATAATAAAATAAGATTTTTATTAAAATGTTAAATATATATATATATATATATATATATATATATATATATATATATATATATATATATATATATATATATATATATATATATATATAGATATATAGATATATATATAGATATATAAAGTGATATATATATATATACAGTATATATATGGCAATAAGATTTTTTATTAAAATGTTATATTAATGTTATATTATAAAATTTTGTATTACAATTTCTATTAAAAAAGTTATTGTATTGAATATAAAATTATAAAATGTATATATATTTTACATGTATGTGTATCTATCTATATGTGTTACAGGAATTTGCTTACAAAATATACAGTATTTCAGTTTTTTATTATATATTTGAAAATCGACTATATTTGAAAGTCGATGTCATACCACATAATTTATGTAGTATTATGAAATATATTGCAAGAATGTGACATTTTAATCTGTGACATCTGTCCATGAAGCTATATATTAAATATACATGCATTTTTGTCATATGTTTTTATATAGGACTGCATATGGCATTCTTTATTACTGTGGCATACCTGTTTTAAATCAGCTTTATCAGCTTTTGAGAATTGTGTGAGGAAAGGTTATTAATAAGCCACTATAAATGAAGGCATCTGGTAAATATTTGAAATATATTAAATGAAAATGCAAGCCTAAATCTGAGCAATCTGAGCACAAGCTAAGTATTGGAAAATCCCAGCCGGACGTTTGTCCATCCTGCAGGAGGAATGTTGTTCGTTTTCAGGAAGAGGAAGAGGATGCATCCACATGCAGACCCAATCAACATGGTGACCAGGGTCGTGTGGATCTTTAAGGATCATCTGACTGTGTTTTGTCCTCTCTCATTACATTTGGCCCTTGGAAGTTTTTTGTGCCTGTATCTATCTGAAGTAGAAGACTTTATTTTTAACCAGATGCTATGTTCAAGAACTGCGTTTTGTAGCTAAACAAATCAAGATTGACTGGTTCTGGAATTTTTAAACTATTTTTCCTGTAACTGAGCTTTACCTTGCATTGTCTGAATCCTTGTGATTTCATGTTGGACGCTGTGTCTCTTTTTCCTATAACTCTACACTTGCTCCATTATCCTCTTATTTAGTTAATTTTATATGGCACAAATCCCATTTTGGTTGCCACAGTTACTGTGTCCAATTCAATAGTGAATACACAGAGCTTTTACAGAGACTTTCTTGTCTAAAAAGCCATTACTGTAAATTAAACTGGAGCCAAACTGGATCCACTGACGAGGGATCAGATTTTACATCTCATTACAGTGACATTTAGTCCACGGCTGCACAAAAACTCTCCTGGCAGCAGGACCTGCCAGATTGAAATAAAATTCTGTCATGCGCACCATATTGCGCTGAGATTTACACCTTAATGTTACTACTCAATAAGGCATAATGAGAAATCTGACCTATAGATATCAGCATTGAGTGGATGGAACAAATCTGAATAGATAAACAAACTGTTTGATCAGAGGTCCATTAATCATAATGGATGGGTGATTCATTACGGCGTATTAGACCGATTATAATGACTAATACATCTGGAATCTCTGATGTGGGATATTCAGAACAAAACACTTTCCCTCCCCTTCCATGGACTGTTTAACGTTTAATTTAGGTTTGAGGGACAGAGAGGGGTTATGGGACCTGGAAAAGACCAAATGAAAATGAACTGACACCTCTTACATGGCACAGGCACTACCCACAGTACCACAATACTCATTCAGCTTTGAAGGTAAATCAAGTTAAATCAAGCTTTAGTTTAGCTTTACTCTTAAAAATAGGAGCTTCACATTTTCACGAATAACATATGGTACCACCTTTACTTTTAAGAGTGTTGGTGTAATTGTTTTACAATGGTGCACTGAGAAAACCAGCACAGTTTGTTACAGATGAGGATCATATTATATTACAGAAAACTTTTTACCGGAAATAATAAAGAAAATATCCTACTGTCAATAGACTGTTCAGAAAGAAATATTTTGCCTGAAGGCAACGCATGCCCGTTTCATTCATTTCATGTTTCTTGCCATAAATGACGCACAACACAGTCCTGTGGTTTCGGCATCCCTTTGTGGTGAAGTGTTTAAAGAATAGAAAAAGTCATCAGTGGGCGTTTATTTAGGCCTTTAGCCGCCGCTGATTGGCTACTGACATTTACATCTCGATAGTCTCCGCCCACTCCGCTTCATTCTGTGAGTGTGGGTGTTCACAGCTTGAAACTGAACTACAGACTGAAACTCGCCGCCCTGAACTCCTGGAATATACGGAGCGAACATGTTTTATATTTTATATCAGCCCGTCTAATGCTGTTTCACAGTATTTCGCGGAAACTTTGGATTAAGTTACAGTGTAAGTCACATTAGCCTTTGTACTGTTTAGTTATGCTTTGACAGTGTTCATTTCCCGTGCGAAGAAGGTGCATCATACCCAAACGCCGGTGTTCATGAAGACATCCAGTCGTTGAGACGTGAAAGTCTGTCAGAAGGTATGGCCATTTGTTAAATTATGTATGGTGTGCTGCTTACCTAGTGCTGGATGTTAATCTGCAGCTGGATGGATTAAGTGCAACGCGCGTCAGTGCTTTAGTGATTGTACTGAACGTGGATTCCCCTGCCCTGACACGGGCTTCTCTCGATGCTCTACAGAGTAACGTAACGTCCTCGAAACAAATAAATATAAACAACCGCAATTAAAATGGTTTTGTTTTGTATATGTTTTAATATATGACCGAATTAGAGTATATAGAGCGCTGTATATCTGTGCTGTTTTGTCTTTAAGTTTTCCTCACATTAAATTGTGCATTAACACAAAACGGAAGCTGTATTGATGTATATGAAACCTGCATCACATTTTAGTGGTTACAGCTGCAGGATGCATTATGTTTGACATGAACATTATGTCTGAATTGACATCGCATATTACATTGCATCTGAGTGGCTGCAAATCATAACATTTTAAAATTTCTTTTTCAGAAAATAAAGTGGATTTTCCACTTTAATTAATTTTCCACTTTTATTTAGCTACTAGTGGTCTTACCACCATTATTTATTATCTGACACAAAAGTTATAGGGACATTATTGTGATCTTTGTAGCTCGGAAAATACAGAAACAATTGTCTTTAGTTTAGTGTCACAACACATGTGGCAAATTGTGTAGCACAGGAACAGGTTAAATGTGAAAATGTGCTCTCAGTGATTTCAGAGAAGTGAAAATTTGTACCTGAAATGCGTTATTTTCCAGGTGTTATGCATGCTATAGTTTCCTAGTGTTTTACACTAATTATTCAATAGATTAACAGAGACCGTATGTTTTCTAGATTACTTTACTGTCTCTAAACATCAAAGAGATTTCAAAGAGAAGAGTCTGCCAAGATTTAACCATCTGGTAACATTACAACACTGACTGTATCCTACATCATTTTGATTTGCATAAATACTCTTGGCCATTGCAGAAGTATTGGAAGCCTTTTTAGATGCCTTTTTATTTTCCCTTGTTGTTCTGTGAAAGATGCTGTTGGTGTTGCAATATTACAACTGTAATATTAATATTTATGTGATTTTTGATAAAATAATAGTCATTTTAAGTGACTTTGCGGTGACCCACATTATTCCACTGCAACCACAGTTAAAAACCTGACATAGCCTGACATCCCTCAATTTGATAATAGCATGCCACAAACAGGCTGCAGGGCTCGGTTTCGTTAGATCCCTCTCTCTCTCTCTCTCTCTCTCTCTCTCTCTCTCTCTCTCTCTCTCTCTCTCTCTCTCTCTCTCTCTCTCTCTCTCTCTCTCTCTCTCTCTCTCTCTCTCTCTCTCTCTCTCTCTCTCTCTCTCTCTCTCTCTCTCTCTCTCTCTCTCTCTCTCTCTCTCTCTCTCGCTTTCTCTCACACACATACACACGTTTCTTAAAATAATCATTTCAATAATCAAATAGTGAGGACAGCTGTTTTTTTTTAAGAAACATTATCATCAGTGTACACATTATTTGATTTCTATTAGAGGCATCTAATTTAATTGATTTGCTATCACATTGCAGTGGCCACCGAATAAAAAATAAACTTATTATGCAAGTACACAAAGGCAAGCACACAAGTTTATAAAGCAAGCACACAAGTTTATGAAGCAAGCACACAAGCAGTTAAGTGCAGGAGAAGGTTTTCCTGAAAAGTGTTCTTGCAGCATTCAGGAAGTACAGGCTAGTTCAAACCTATCCCAGACGTACAGTACAAATAGTGATACATAAGTGCTGTCACATCTCAAGAAACACTTTCAGTTCTGCATTCCTTTAGCACAATCCATTCTGTTCATTAGAGCCCTGAGATCTTCAGATGGATGTTGTGTGAATTACCATTTTGCTCAGCATAACAAACTTTTATGAGACCATAGAGGATTAATGGATGACTTGATTTTGTTAAGCATATTCAGTCAGTGTGCTTCTCTAATAGGGCATCAGGGTATTGTGTGCGATTTAATTAAGTGATGAAAAGGGATCTCATGTGGTGATAGTTGAACGGTTTTGTTTTGGAATTTGTGGAAAAGGAATGACAAGATATCAATATCAAGTCATGAAAATAAAGCTTGCCATAACAAATACAATGAAAATTGATGATACAGCTCTTTTAGAGAATGATTTTTTGTAATATTTTAAACCTCTTTCTTTTTTAAGTTTATCATCAATCATCCATTTCCATTATAATCCCAATAGCTACTGTGTTGCTGGGTGGGGTAGCAGAGACATGAGTTGTATCGGGGCTTTAGGGTATCACGTGGTAAGACAAGTTCATCTGCTCGCAGGCATCTGTGCGTCATCATATATTACACAGGCTTTTAGTGTCCTGTCTATGACCTGAATATATCTGATCATATCTGACTTAATGCTTACCACTGCAAATAAAAATGCTTTAAAGAAAAATCACGCATTAAAGACAAGCCAGACATTTTCACATTCCACACCTAGTTTTCTGGCTTTAAGACCTCTTTGTCTAAGCACTAAGGAAAAGAAAGGTCTTAAGGATGTTAATCTTGAGGATGAAGTGTGTAATTTCTGCACCATTAGTGGTATCAGTAGAATCACAAATATTATAATTTTTCTCAGTCATTTTTTCCCCACCTTTTAATCTTCATTATTTATTCAGACAGGTAGTTCCGCCTCCAAACCCATGTCATTGGTTGATCCAGAAATAGACATATTAGACATAATAAAGTCAACTATCTTAAAATATAGTTTTGAAAGCACCACAGATGCACAATCTTCAGTGAAGTCAGAATCTGTTTACAGATGTCTCTGTATGTGTTTGAAATTAGGCTCTTTGCCTTTAAATAGAGTAGCCAATCTCACAGTCTATTTCTGGCTCTTTCCTCAGGGCATTTAATTGAATAGATATGTCAAAAAAGTAAAACTTGGATAGAATTACCCCAGAGACATTCACACTGTCTATGAGCTATGAGCTTATACTTTGTGAAGAGGAAAAACGCATTTTGGAGCTGATAGTTTTCTTTCATAAATATTTGGGAATTGATGTAAGACCTTCTCAAAAGTATCCATTTTTTGTTAAGTGGTTATGTTCAGAGACAAATCGTATTAATTTACATTTAGTAGTAGTAAATCACCAAGGTATGATTGCAATAATGCACATCATAATACAGGCTCTTTACTACCTTATAAACAAATGCTGTGGTATGTTATGGGCTAGTGAAAATAGTCTGACGTTTTTGATGGCACCTGACTGTAAGCCTTGACTACAGTTAGACTGATTGTGCACATTTGAATAACACAATTATTTTGTCAGATCTGTTTACTTTTTCCAAAAGAAATTATGGAGCATAAAGAAATAAATTGTGATTTGTCAGTCAGCGCATCTTTATTTGATCTTCAATCAGATGAAGTCAGATGTTCATTTCATTGTCTTTTTTCTTTTCAAACCCGCGCACCATCTGCGTACAATTAACATTTTATTTTCTTACAGTGTGATCCAACAGAGGAAGTGTTCATGTCAAATTCACAGCTTGAAGATGCTTCATAATGAGCACCATTGTGAAATCAGCCTCTTGTTAGACAAAGGCGACAAACCACCCCGCGGATCTCAAATAGCCTCTTATACAACACAATTTGCCCATCTGCTGGGCTACAGACGGAGAATTTACCACTCATTGGGTTTTGCTCTGAAATGAGCTGGTAAAAATGTTTTCATTTGAGCATATTCTGCAGTCTAATCCTGGTGCGAGGCTTAACCTGTTTGTTTCATGTTGCTACATGTTGAAGGAAGCTGGGATTATGATTTGCTGTATAAAGATGAGCAGCTGCTTGGGGGGTCTGTTAAATGGGTGTGTTGGGCTTGCCGGAGAACGTTATCTAAAACCTAAAATCTGTTGGCTCAGTTAACTTCCTTTTAGTTGTATTCAAAAGACAAACTCTTGGCAGACTAACATGAGTCAGTTACGGTAATAGAGACCAGACAGGTTATTTTTTAAAAATGCAGTGAAGGTAGCTTGAACCATTTTGATTGCATGTGCCCTTTATACTAAATATATCAGTTTTGTGGGATGTTGGAATGAGTGCTTTTTGTGCTTTCATATTACTGTAAAAGACTTGGGTCCATTATATGGTTTTTGACTTTGACTTACTTTCTTCTGCAGAACACAAAAGAAGATATTTTGAAGAATGTTGGTAACTAAACAAAGTTGGCCCCTATTGGTTTTGTATTTACACAAAACCACTGAAACATTTCTTAAAATGTCTTCTTTTGTGTTTTACAGATAGAATCAGATAAAGGGTTGAAAAAATGATGACAAAATGTGTTTTTAGGTGAACTATCCCATTAAGATTGACATTTATTTGTTTATGTTTAGAGACCAGTTTTCTTATTTAAAGGGGTCATATAATGCGATTTCTTGTTTTCCTTTCTCTTTAGTGTGTTAAGTCTCAATCCCAAAGAGATATTCTTTGTAAACGTTTAGGCTCAGACACGCCTTCCTAAAATGGCTCGTTCAAACACGCCCCCACATGTCAACGTAGAGTTTCCTGACCGCCCAAATGTATACGCAAAGAAAGAAGGCGTACCTTTTATTCTCAATGTTGTATTGTTGCCATGTTGTAAAGATGCTGTGTTTTTTTCTAATATGGTAAGGGCCGTAACATTCATGCTTGCGGCATTTGGCCCAATCACAGTGCACTGGATCGCTGGCCAATCAGACCACACCACGCTTTTCAGAACGGTGAGCTTTGTAAAAATCTATGCGTTTCAGAAAGGCGGGGCAAACAGGAGGAACAATAATCTACAATATGTGTAAAATACAAACTTTTTTTATCCTAAAACATTAAACCAAATACACAAAATAATGTTATTTTTAGAACCATAATATGACCCCTTTAACGCTTTTGAGTTTTGACTTTTTAGTAAAATAGTCCAATTTTACAGTCTGCTGTACCATTTGGAGAAAATGTTGGTTCTCAAACCATCAGGTACATTTTCAACTACTGTATTATAGTGCTGTCACCAGAATGTTGTGCATAAAAAATCCCGACACCAAAGGTTAGATCACCCACAAAAACCTGTCTGGTACAAGTTTGTGTGTAATTAGAAGTCCACATTCAAGAACTAAGTTGTTCTCAAATTGCCACTTTGGCAGTTTCAGAACTGAACTGAAGGGATTTTCCAGAATTAAATTGCTTTTAGTGTCTAAAGTATTTCACTTCTCTTAGCCATTAATGATGTTGTGGAACCATTGTCTGCCTTAGAACTAATGAGACAGAGCAACTTTAATAGCAGAGCTTTTTCATGCCATTTTCATCAGGATCTTTAACAGACCAAATCAATACAGACAGCCCACACAGTGAGTCCTCTCTATTGGCAAATGCTCCAGGCGACCATCACCCTGGAAAGTATTTAAATGGAGATCACATGTTGCATGGGCGTGCGCAGCACAAGTCCGCTTGGCTTGTGTCTGACACAACTGAGACAAAAAGATGTTTGTTGGCAGGTCAGAAGTTGGATTTGTCCCTTAGCAAAGTCATTCAACACCTCTGCTTTTCACAGCATGCATACTGGGATCATCACCAATACCCACAACCTGTCAACACATTGATATCCAGGGATACTTATTCTGATGTTTTAAAGCAGTCCCATATTGAAACATCATTCATCTAGTCATTGGGTTTTAATGGACCATTTTGATAGTTTATATAGTCTGTGAAAAGCTTTATATGTGTATTTAGTCATCACCCTAGAGCAGCACTCTTTCATTTTTGGACCTCATAATGACCCTATTGAAAACTCCAGTTTATCAAGTCTTTTTGGTAAAGCTGTTGACCATGAATGGAAATCCTGATGGTTAAGCTAGTCAGAAAACCTAATGACCAACTAAAACACAACACATGCTATCATTTTTCATTAGGGGGTGTTTCGGGTGGCAAGGTCAACGAGTCAATTTAGCAGACTTATCATCTAAACCTTGCTCGCCAACTGAAATAAATGCAATGAAATGGTGCAGAACAGTCCTATAGCAGTTCATAGGTATGTGCAGCATTCCCCTAAATGTGATGTGAAAATCCATTTTCATCCTTATTTATTTGGTACTCAGAGAAACATGCAAGTTTTCTCAGCATCAGCACATTGACCAGCAGGGTTCGGTTATTAAAAGTCAAGAAGACACGTATGCATTTTGTTTTTTTTCCTATACCAAAAGTAATAGAAGAGCAGTAAAATTCACATTTACAGTTCAAATGTGAAGTTGACGTCAAAAGAGACGAAAAACCCCAGAATGGATTCCTGTGGGTACTTTACGTCTGTGTCTTCACTCTTTTCTGAGAGGATCTATTGTGTCTATTGTTGATCATGGAATGAATTCGACTCAGTTGAGGCGGTGTTTAAAAAAAGACAGACCAGAGAAAACCATGAGTGTCCCATGAGACGGTCAGTCACGGGTTATTGTCCACTTAGTGAGAGAAAAGAGCATTTCTGTAAGCATTTTGACCTTCTACGTTTCAGGTATTTAGGTTCATTTAGGGTGAAGTGTGTTATTTTAGCAGCGGTAGCATCACCAAATGAATTTGCGTAAATAATGGCTGTTTTCGAACCTGTTTCCTGAACACTCCCTCATCTTTCATTTGACGAAAAACAGATAGCACCGTCAAAAAATCATTGGTTGAGCATGTTTTGATGCAACAGTCTTTTTGTAAATGTTTGTACACTACAAATGTTTACTTCATTTTTTTTAGTTTGCGTGTTATGTTCCGAAGGAGGCAGCGTTTTAACGTTGCACAGTTTGTTGCAGATATTTACAATAGATTTTTAGCAGATATTTACAATAGATTTTTAGCAGATATTTACAATAGACACAATAAGATTATTGTAGCATTCAACAGAAAGCCTAAATGTTGCTTTCCTGCATTAACAGTTTAGTTTGCATGTACTGCAGGAATAATAAATCCGATTTATTTAAATCCATTTTGTAGAGATACATTTATGTACAGATAGCAAAGTGATCGATCATGACATGTGTCCTATCTGTAGAGGAGGACGGCTACGGTGTTGACTCCCGAGCACATGTTTCATAGCACAGAATTGTTTGTGTGAGAGAGAAAGCAGAGAAACGGCATCTCTGCTCAGGAAGGAAGTGCTCTCCAAATGAGGTCATTCATCACTAGCCGACAACATGTAGACATCTGTTGCCCAGTTCTGTCCACCAAAACCAACTCTGTCTCACATCTGGGCCAAGTCAAAACATCTCCCATGTCCTTCCAACAGACCTCCAATATCAGGAAGAGGAACAAACAAGAGACAACAAGCTTAATTACGACTAATTAAAGATGAATGTGTTTTATTCAAAGAGTTTTTTGAGAACAAGCTTTTATCTTTTCTTTTTTTTTATTTAGGAGAAAATGCAGGAAGAATGCTTGCTTCCAAAGATTTTTTATACATTGTTAGGATGGCAAATGTGATGTGTGGTTTTCTGTGGTTTCTTTATTGATACAATTAGTTGATAAAATCCAGTGATACATTTAAACTTACAATATTTATTTTACTTCCTTTCTATGTGCAAGGATGCTTTTGATGTAAGAAAGAATAAGATTTATAATCATTAAATGATCCGTCAAGCTTGTGTAAATTCAGCTTTGAAGAATGCGTCTAGAATGACATACCTTGCTCACATTTTATTTCTTCAAACAATCTTCAGTGATGTTATCTTGCAAATCAGTAAACAAAACCTCAGCAGCTGTTTTTTTTTCGCTTAATATAAAGCTATGGGACAGAGATTTTCAAGAATTCCAAATACAATTAATGCAAATATACACAAACATAAATGCAAACTATTAATGTAGGAATGAAAGCACATGCAGGGATAAAGGGACACACACCAATATATGCAAGGCATTATGGGAGGAAAAATAACTCATTTACTCTCACTGTAACTATGTAAATCCTTGCTTTACATCATCTAATTTTTCCTATTTTACTTATTAAAAGTCCTTTTTTTCTATTTTATTTTAGCATTTTATTCTACTTTATGTTAGTGTATTTCTTACTGTTGGCATGATGCAAAAGCTGTGAGCAGAGAGCCTTAGCCTTTATATGGTAGTTAGTAATTATGTTACTGGACTCAAGTGGATTTCTGGGAAAATCTGGGTTCATAATGTCCTCTTTATATAGTGGTTTACAGTCAATCACTGTGGTTGGTGTTGGTTTTATCACCAGTGTAGTATGTGCTGTGACGTCTGTCATTTTTGTTCAAAAGCAGAGAGGATACTATAAATTGTATATAAGGGTTTGTGACCTGTACAGAACACACATGGGAGTAAAGTCAAAAGATGGATTAGTAAAAGAAAGACGCACGGCAGTTTTGTTGGAGCTACAGGATGATTGGTATTTTTGGTTTGTAAGGGTCAGTGCTAACCTTTTGCCCAAACCTGAAATTTATTCAACCACATTTAATGTGTTTGTTTGGATAAAATGTGGTCTGCAGTAGGATGTGGTACAATTTTCCCACAGGGTGTTATTTAAGGATTGTGCTTAACTTCCTGTAAAAATAAATGTCCTGGTTTTTATGGGGAAAAAAACGAAAAAATGTGCTAGTCATTCACGGTGGCTCTGCCACGCTTGTCCTCCAAAGGTGTCAAGTAACACTTGCTGGCGCATCAGGACCTTTGCTGTTTAGAAGAAGTCATTTTAGTGGAAGTCAGCTGGTTTTATATTGATTTTGCAGTCTTTTTATAATCTTCAGTCCCAAACATCTTCTTAAAATTCTGAAAACTGATAACTGAAAAGAGGCTTTGGTTTGTCCTGTGACCATCTGCTGCTTTGAAATCGAATGAAATGAAATCAAGTTTCTTGTTTATAGGCACGCAAAAGATTTGGCAACTTTAAATGATTTTCGCAAAATCCACTTTTTATAAACCTCCACGGCTCTGAGAAATAATAACATCAAAGAAATAATCGCAATAAAATTAATCAAAAAATATAATTATACAATTAATTATTATTGTAATAATTCATCATTTGTGTATTTTTTTATCTTGGTGTTTTATTAAGTGTAAGTGTATTATATATGTATCAGTGTATTTTGTGTATGATAAAGTGTGTGTGTGTGTGTATGAAGAGTTTGGATTCAAAAGCTAAATGCCACCGTCAAAAATGAGATAACAACATTGAGTGAATACTCTCCACACATAATATACATTAGTCAAATAATTTTGCTTCAATCTGAAATATTGAAAACTATTAAAAGCCTGATAAAAAAATGCTAATTTAAAAGAAAAACGTCTGATGGACTTATGGATGGACTGGTTTTTCATTATACACATTACATTAAAATGTGCATATTGTGGACTTCGAACATGTTTAATACTATTTAAGTTGACTTTTTATTCAGTACATCTCCCAGACTTTTTGAGCCTTTTTTGAGAATTTGCATCCTCTGCTGGAGGAGTTGGGGCATGCACTTCTAATGAATTTCACACTTTTACAGGCAGTCATGAATTTTACTGTATTCTGTATCTGCAATTTTATCTCTAAATAAAGCAAATATAATGCCTGTTCCAGTAGCTCAAATGCAACCGTAGTTTTACTGTATTGTGAAGCGTGTGCAGTGCAGATAGAAGAAGCACATCGCTGTCTCAGCAGTTCACAATAATGTCACAGTAACCAGATGGAAATGCAGATCATCTTGGCTTGTGTCTTGCATAAGCCAGAACAGTTGTGTGTGTCTTTTATTCACCCATATCTTGTATATGTGTGATTGTTGTCGACCCTGTTTGATCTCACAGCTGGCTGACAAGTGGAGGGGCGGCAGACATGAGCGAAGCTGAGGATGAGAGCAGAGACAGCAGCCTGCGGAGGAAAAAACCTCCCTGGCTCAGAGTGGACATCCCCAGCACCCTGAACACTGTGGAAGAACACAATAACTTCCTCCAGGTCTGGTTACATTTATGATAAAGATATTATGTGAGCGTGTCTCAAAAATGTTTTAAAACACTGTACTTTTAAATGAATATGGTTTTAATAAATATAATGCATTTAAAGAGGGTTCATTATTGACGTTTGCACTCCGCATATATACTGAGTAAAGGAAAATAAGCCAGTTGGTTTTCTTGTAGTCTTGCTTATTATATAGCTGTTTAATAAAAGGAATTATAAAGTTTAAATCATTTTATATGAGCAATTGGGGCTTTACCTGACTAAATATAGGCTAAACTAGATGACTTAGGAACAGTAGTCAAATATACAGTTTAGTTGTCATTGTGCAAAAATATTAAAATTTCATTATTGACCAATCAGAATGAAGTGTTTCTTCAGTTGTGCCCTGCTCATCTAAATAAATATTTCTATATTCTCATGTTCTACAGCCCGTCATGCATAACAGCTTATATCTGCGTAGTGCCAGTGTACCCACTGAAAATATTCAGCTAAGATTCCCGCCGCTAGACCCTTATGCCTGCCGCAGACCATCAGTCTTGCGCAAACCCTCCATCTCTCAAACCATCAAGAGGTAAGATCTACAAATACTAATCTAGTCGGATTCTTTCTCACTGCATGATATAAGGTCTGTCGTCTTTTTTCACCCGTTAACGTTTCTACTGCTTTCTGAAATTAATATACTCCTGTAAACTTTCTGAATGAACTAATTCTGAACTAATTTTTATAATTCCTCTGTAACTAAACTGGATTTTCTCCTATCTTTACTTTCTTTCCCATGTTTCCTCCTTTGCTTCCCGCAAGCCCCACAGGGAAGAGGGTTCGCTTTGATCAGATGAGCACTGTACTGGTTAAAGGCCAGTGTTTCTCACGTCTAGAACCCCCCAGACGTCAGTCACTGCCCCAAATTGTTCTCAGGTATAAAACCAATGAACGTTTAAATGTATCTAAATACTCCAACCATTCTGTGGAGCATTTTAATATTTCTATTTTATATTTTAAATTATTTTTGAAATTTCAATTACAATTTTGAAGCATTTACAAATCTGCTTATACATTTAAAAGAATATTTTTAATATTTTAATTAATAAATTAATATTTTGCTTTTGTTTCTTTAGAATTTTCTATTTATAGATTACCTCTGTTATGACTTCTTCATTGATGTGTTGTCCAAAACCAATTTATAATTTAGTTAAAAAGTTATAAAATAGTTTTAAAATAAGGATTTGTGGGTGGAATGGGGAGTGAGTTCTACGAGTATATCAAGTATATATTGCTTTCAAAAGAACAAGGAAAATGTGGTTTACCACAGATTATCCCTTTTTAATCGTTTATTTAATCTAGTTAACCCACATTTAATTTATCACAAATCATACACCCTGTGACAGCTATTTGCCATTTGAAAACACACAAACCACAGCTATGCTACAACAGTCATTTTTTTTGAGTAATACATAAGCCGCTCCCTGAACCTCCATAATTCTTTATTTGGTTTTCCAAAAAAGTCACAGACACAGCCCTACTCAAACATTAGAGACCCTTTCTTTCTCTACACTCAAAGCCCTCCCATCTGCCTCTACGGCTTTGGATGGTTTTTAAGTTTATTATCTGATATCGTATTGGCTTTTGAGTCCAACATGTGTTTGGGGATATCTGGAATAATATATAAAAGGAATATCTGAGTTGCGAGAAAAGAACATGTTATGGCTGAAAGTGTTATTCACAATAGGGTTGAGTTGTAGATGCGTTTATATCGGTCAAACCTTGCGCTCGATGGCAACAGCAGGTGCTTTGATTCTAACCGTGTTCACTTCACATAGGAATTACTGTAATTTTGAGTTTCGAGTGAGTAAAAACATCTTTGTTGAACTCAAAATTACAAGTTAGAATCTTGGAATTATGTGAACTTGGACTTGGTACATGCTTATTACACACACTGACTTGGAAAATGGCACCCAAATAACCTGTTTGATGTCTATTTATTGTGGACAGTGTTGCCAGGGGTCACCACTAAAAACTGAGGATGTCTTCCTTTAAAGATTTTCTCGGTTGTGTTTTCGCTAGTGAGCTCTGGGCAGTATGTTTGGGCAAGTTTTTATTTTCCCTGAGCTATATCTATTAAAATGTGTTGGGGTTTTTTTCAAAGCAAGGGTTAAAAAGAACACTGCTTGTGGTGTTAATTTACTAAATGTAATTTATTAAATGTATATATTATGCTTGAAAACACTACTATCTCATTTATTTTATTTATTTGTGAAAAGGAAAGAATAACTATCATCAAAAACACGTTATGTGGAAAACATTTTTGCATGGTAAACCTGTGCATGGTGAGTATAACAAGATTGAGAAATAGTCAGCCACTGTATGATGGGATTGTTTGTATGTGTATGTGTGGTCGAGAGTAAACTCGTCCTTTAGTTCCAGTCCTCACACTTATCTCAAGTTGCGGCACGTCCCTCTAAACTCTCCTGCTTCATTCAGACAGATGAGTTTTTCGCTAGAAGCGACAGAGTTCTGTTGGAGTTTTATGATACGAGTCGCTGGGAGGAAATATGAAGAGTTGTTTAATTTAATTGTGTAGTGAAGGATAATGTTCTGGCATATGGAAAATTTCTCGTTATAATGTCACGTTATAAAAGACAAGTCAGTGGTTCAGTATATGCCTCAGTCGCCTCTCCACCTCAGGCATGACCTTTCTCGCCTCCTGGGATGAGTTAGACAGGTAAGGTCGGTCGGGAGATGTTGCTTGAGGCGTTTGATATTGTACAGTTTGTTCTTTCAAACTTTATTTCAATTATTTGGGCTTGTTGATGTGTATAAAACATTGAAATGCATCAAGTTTTGCAGTGTTTCTTAGGTGTGGAAAGCTGTAACAATTGATGTGTGTTTTGTATGGATGGTGGTTATACTCTTTTGAGTTGACCGCTGGAATACTTGACTCTGATTGGTTATTCGCTGCATTCTGCATCATTTTTTGTATAATGACAGCTCAACCGTATAGATGACCATATCAATGGCAACATGTAGTAATAGATAAATTCCTCAGCTGACTGTACATTATCTCTACCATATTAAAGTCAATGTAGTTAATCTCAATAATGAATAAGCCATATTATTAATAGTTTACTGGATATGTTGTTATACTAAAAAGCGGGTAACAGGAATTGTCACGGCATCTTCTCTCCTACTCTTCTGCCTTAAAAGGCCTCCTTGTAGCTTCTTGTAAGCAGGCCTTCCTTGTAATGATGCACAGTTCTACTCTGTTATTACTACACACGCTTTAATTTAAACACTGCTGATATCCCTATACTCCCACCATTTACACACACTTGTGAGAGAGACAGATATTGGGTAGACTAGGGATAAAAATTATATAATTCATTTTAATACACCATATGATATTTAGACTAGTGAAAACCTTTATGTGTATTTTGTTTTACTGCTCTATTTACTGGTATAATATTATGTACTTAAATTTACGTGTGTTGAAAAACAACTACATTCACGTTGATATATTATTATTCGTATAATAGAAGCGTATAATATAATAATATTCGTATAATATAATAATGACTAAAAGCTTTATTTTTAAATCATTATTATAAGTTTAGCATTGTGAATCTGGATAAGATAGGAACTAATTTTAGTCTTATTTTCATTTTAAAAACGTTACGGATTGCAGCTGTAAATGAATAATCTACCAACTTAATCCATCAGTTGTTTAAAAGAGTTCAAGTCAGTTGTTTAAAAGAGTTAATGCACTTGTATCTGATTGACCACAGATGTTTCATGAGGTCTTCTTGAGTAAGACTTGTTAGTTTATTTAGTGCTCATGGCTTGTTTTGGCTCTTTGTGCAGATTGCCCAAGAGGTTTGAATCATGTTTTTCCATGCCTTTCTCCTGAGAGATACTTTGTATGCTTGGTGTGACATAACTGATACATTAAGCATAATAAATAAATGCTGCTGTGACTGCAGGGGTACAGCAGACTGGTTCGGGGTAAGCAGTGATACGGATGCCACCCAGAAATGGCAGCGGAAGAGCCTGCGGCACTGCACCCAGCGCTACGGCAAGCTGAAGCCGCAGGCGTTACGTGAAATGGACCTTTCCAGCCAAGACAATCTCTCCATGACCAGTACAGAGACCCCTCCTCCTCTCTACGTCCCTCCCGCACAGTATGGCATGCAGAGGGTAAGCCGTTTTCATAGCAGGACACATTCAGAATGACTGAATGACTACATCAATGAGTGTCAGAAAGTGCATTTTATTATTCACTTCGACATGCAGGTCACCATGCAACTTGAACATTTTACTATAAACACCTCCCATTTAATAGTTTAACATCTATTTAAAATGTACATAGTAACACATTGCACAAGTAAATCTACCTATAACCAGGAAAACAACTTTGTTTTTATAAACTTCCACATGCATAAATATTTACACGATGGCTGTTACACACCATGAGCATCTCACAGTTTATACACGCACGCACACACAGGGCCCACAGAAACACACTTCAGTCATAATGAATCATTGTTTTCGATCCCTGCAGATCGTGGACCCGCTGGCTCGGGGTCGAGCGTTCCGTAATATAGATGAAGTGGACGGCTTCAGTATACCTCAGACCCCCATCACCCCGTGCGCCGCCTCCCTCTGCTCCTTCACCAGCTCCCGCTCCGGCTTCAATCGACCTCCCCGTAGACGCAAGCGTGAGTCCGTGGCCAAGATGGGCTTCAGAGCGGCTGCGGCTCTGGTGAAGGTACGACTCTCAGAAAAGCTGCTCTTGCCCCATTTAGATGTAAGAATGAACACAAAAACAGAGACCTCGCTCTGTCTCCACCTGTGCTGTCCAACACAAGTTAAATGCGTTTAACATTCAGCCTTAGATGAATTAAACAGAGGGCCTGGAAATCTGGTTTATTTACATAGCACTGAACAAAATCTGTTTATTTTGATTTCCAGGGAGTTTGTGCTCTGATATTAATTCATGACTTATAAATCAATGCTGGATAGGAACAAACAACAGGATAAAGAGACTCATTTCTAACCATCAGTAGATACTGTATTATACGAGTCGATATTTATTCGTGACGTAAATGGCACAGTACCAGTGCAGCGGGCATCCAATAAACCCAGCTGAAGCGATTCTCATAGATTACTTTGGAGGCTCACTTTGACGTCTTTGTGAAAAACATAATAAATATTACGTGAACTCATATAATCTATTATGTAAATGTTTATCTCTGGCTTGATTTGTTGGCATGGGATTTGGCCTAGTTCCTCTGTTCAGATGACCGGCCCATAGGTCTGTAACAGTGACAACAGATGGCCATGATAATTCCACTGGAATGTTCAGCTGTTGGTCAGCACAGCTGCATTTTAAAAGATGATAAATCTTCTGTTACTGTACTGTGCATACTATATTTGGATGATGCTGTTGATGATAGTGATGATAATAAGTTATAATTGAAGATATAATTAACATCGATGATTGTCGCTGGTGGTTTTAGGGGCGCCCTTTGCAGGAAAGTACCGTTCGACGAGTCCACAGGCGCAGCTTCGCCGCAGCCAGTTTCCTGGATGAGGATACTGTGGATTTTCCAGATGAACTGGACACATCATTTTTCGCCAAGGTGAAGCAAACTGCAGAAGCATGTCTTTGCCGCCCAATAATTTCACACTGTCTCAATGCTGCCATCTAGGGGTTGTCATATGTAAAGACCATCAAGCTGTCCTATGTCCAAGTAATATAATGTAACAAGTGAAGTGCCCTTAATGTCACATGCAATTTAGCATCATCAAAAGCAATTGGAGAAATAATGACAAGTGACATCCATCTCACACATCTCTAGTTTCCCAAAAACTGCCATTTTTAAGCATCGTCTTTGTCCAAACTTAAGCCATGCTGGTCAGAAGGGAAAACAAACAGATCGATGCTTTTGATAACCCCACACTGTTTACATGAAAATGCTTAAAATCTAGGTAAAAAAACTCATTAAAAATAAGCTAAATTTAAATATTTTAAGTGTTAAAAAATTCAATCCAGTCTTGTTTTCCACAAAAAAAATATATACCTAAAATAGACCTAGATTTTGTGTTGTGCTTAAAACAAAACACTATTTGCTGTTAAGAAAAATACACAAATGTGACCCTGCCTGAGAAAAATAAAAGCTAAAGACATCAGTGTTTTCTACATAAAATCATCCTACATACTGTAAAAAACTGTATCTTTATTATTGACCGAGTAATGACATTTTTATAGGTGATATCAAACTTTGATGCTTGTTATGTTAGACAGGGTCACATTAAAACAAATCTTAAAACTTGATGCAATTTTGCTTTTCAAGTAAATTTGTTTCGTTTTAAACATTTTAATTGTAAAACAAGACCGATATACTGTTTAAGAATATACTGCTTTTGTTGCTGTGCTTATTGTGTCTAAAGTAGCCATTGTATCCCTTCAGGATGGGCTTCCACATGAAGAGCTGTCCACGTACGCGGACGAGGTGTTCGAATTGCCCTCTGAAGCCGCCGTTAAAGAAACTGATGCCAGCACAGCGGGAGATGAGAGGGATCTGACAGGAAGTGCCCTAGATAAGACAGAACTAGAGAGGAGCCATCTGATGCTGTGAGTCACACATGCACATGCTTACAAATACACATTTGCTTTCATAAGGAGTTAAATAGAAGTCCTTCTAGTGGATTATACCGCTAAAAAGCTTTACTCTCAGTATATTTCTCTCTTTGTATGACAGGCCTCTTGAGCGGGGCTGGCGTAAGGTAAAGGATGGCGCTTTGGTTCAGCCTAAAGTGCGTTTACGACAGGAAGTGGTGAGCGTTAGTGGGCAGCGGCGTGGGCAGCGCATAACCTTGCCAGTTAAAAAAATCTTCGCCAAGGAGAAGCGGCCTTATGGGCTCGGCATGGTGGGCCGGCTGACCAACCGCACCTACCGCAAACGCATTGATAGTTACGTGAAGAGACAAATAGAAGATATGAATGACCACAGGTATATCTGAATGGTTATTCGATTAAGATTTATAACTAGTTAGCGTTCACTGCTTGTGTTACTTTACACACACTGCTTTTACAGTAATTGCTGTTTGAGATACTGAATTACAGGTGTTGCTACAGGTTGATGAATGAGTTTCCTTTTATCACACAGGCCTTTCTTCACTTACTGGATCACCTTTGTCCATTTGTTGATTACCATCTTGGCAGTTTGCATCTATGGCATCGCGCCTGTGGGCTTTTCACAACACGAGACTGTAGATTCTGTAAGCACAACTGAGTGTTTTGTTACATTGTCTTTGTGTCTAGTTTGGTGTGTAACAGATCATATTTGTTGTAGATCTTACGAAATAAAGGAGTTTACGAAAACGTCAAGTTTGTGCAGCAGGAAAACTTCTGGGTTGGACCAAATTCGGTAAATATATTCGCAACACTTTTTCTCTGTAATATCACTGCATATGACAAATAACAAAATCATTCATGTTTTTCTAGCATCAGGACTTTGGGTCAATTTTATGTAAATGTGTGAGGCAAAGTGCTTGTTTTGGGTGCCATAACCAGTCAACATTTTTTTATCATTTTATTATCTTTTGCAGTTAACATAGAAATAAAATAAAAAATAGCCCTTTTACTTTCCCACAAATTTGCTCTCATATGCAATAACTGTCAAAATGACAGATTGTGTGTAATAATAATATTAACATATGCTTTAAAACGTGCCAATGCACGTTTTTAATCAAAACAACATTTTTTAAACGTTCCTTTGTTGCTACATCAATATTCAGCAAACGAAATATACTTTTTCCCCTCTTTATTATACATTTATGTATAATATGCGTGCATTATAATTTCATGTTGTTCACGCTGCTATTAAGTGCACCTCCTCTCACTGGCCTGCAGGAGGCGCTCATTCACCTCGGGGCAAAGTTCTCACCTTGCATGAGACAGGATCAGGAGGTGCATGAGCTCATTCAGGAGAAAAAGGAGAGCGTCACCACTCGGCCTGCTGCGTCCGCAACGACCAGTCAGGCTGCTTGCAGACCTCGCAGGAGGAGTGCTCGGTCAGTTCCTGCATCAGACCTCACTGTCTACATGACACATATCTTGTGTAATGTGTGTGCTTGACCTATTTTCATACAAATGACCTGTCGCTTTTATTTGCATGTCCTCAGAGCACACTGGCGTTATGGGTAAAGTGGCCTCAGCACCCAAGTGTTCCATATCTAGAAGGGAACGAGCGTCAGTATGGCTCTGTATGCCATCAAGACCCCAGGTACAACACTTACCCTCTTAACTTTTCACCCATCCACACTGCCTATTGATTAAGTAACACATTTATGATATTAGGATT
This sequence comes from Beaufortia kweichowensis, assembly GCA_019155185.1. Lineage (NCBI taxonomy): Eukaryota > Metazoa > Chordata > Actinopteri > Cypriniformes > Gastromyzontidae > Beaufortia > Beaufortia kweichowensis. The sequence continues at coordinate 7,469,788 of CM032808.1, forward strand.
TGTCTGGAGCCCGCCTCTGTTACTCCTCACGAGTGGCCTGATGACATCACCAAGTGGCCAGTGAGTGTGATACAGTGACTTCTCGTGTTTCCTGACAGATAACCGCAACATGTAATAGTATGACATCATTCTGTACTGCTATAAACTGTGTTATTCTGTCAGATATGCACCAGGTACAGCACAGGAAATCACACTAACCTTCCACACATCGACTGTGTCATCACTGGCAGACCGTGCTGCATTGGAACCAAAGGGAGGTGAGAACCCAGTGTCATCTGTTATGGTATTAGACATCATTAGTAACCTCATACTTGTGACATGCCTGCTGGATACCAGTTTAAATGAGTGGTAAAAATAAATTCAGTAAAAATAAAAAAAGTAGTAAAAATAAAATTCTCTCATTTACTGACACTTGTTCCATCCCAAATTATTAAATTATGAGTGAGTTATGAGGGTTTTTTTTAACTGTCTTGATGTGTTCTTTATTCTGCTAATTACAATTGCACAGTCCACCAACATTGTACGTTGTATTGTACCATATATTGCGGATATTATATACATTCATATACATTGTTTTGTATATTGTGTCTTGTATTTTGTATATTTTCGACACTCCCACTGTGTTATTTTTATTTTATTACGTGTTTATAAATTTCTTTTTAAGTGCAACATACTGTACGTGACTAATGAACATGACTTGATTTGAACAGGTGTGAGATTACATCAAGAGAGTACTGTAACTTTATGAGAGGGTACTTCCATGAGGAGGCCACGCTCTGTTCCCAGGTCAGTATGCATATCTTCCTGTTTTATTTGATATAAAGTACATTCATATAATGTGGTATTTCACAAAACCGCCAGCAGGGGGTGCATCTGACAGCCAATTGTTATAATATCTGTATAACCCTGACATTTAGATTCAGATTGGAATTGGTGTAATTACAACTAAATCTCATTATCATGATAAACTCTTGCTGCTTTTAGGTTCATTGCATGGATGATGTGTGCGGCCTCCTGCCTTTTCTAAACCCAGAGATCCCAGATCAGTTCTATCGGCTGTGGCTCTCTCTCTACCTGCACGCTGGGTGAGTAAGAGGTGTGATCCGTCGCACGGGGTCCTGTGTGTCAATTACAGTTCTGCAATAAATGAAATATGGCGTCGGGTTACTTATCCTGACTGCACATTTGACAATGCCGGATTAAATCACTTCCTGGTTTTCTCTCTGTCTGCAGGATCCTGCACTGTCTGGTGTCTGTGTGCTTCCAAATGACCATTCTGAGGGATTTGGAGAAGCTAGCAGGCTGGCTGAGAATCTCCATCATTTACATCCTCAGTGGGATTACAGGCAACCTCGCCAGTGCCATCTTTCTGCCATACAGAGCTGAGGTACAGGAGGATTACAGCTTCATTAGGACAGATCAGAGCTCTTCAGTGCGCCAGATCCAGCCGCTTAACAGACCCCATGAAATTACAATTGGTGATTTGGGGTTTTTAGTCGTGTGTTGGCTTCGAAGCCAATGTTGTGCTAGTGTTTTTTTTCAAATTTGATAAAGTACATGCAGATGAAAGTTCAATTTTTTATTTTAGATATTCAATTTTTTATCATTTTTAATTTAATTTTTAAAAATAACACACAAATAAAATTCTTTATTACTTTTTTTCTGTTTGTGTTTAGTATATTGTGTTTAGTTTATTGTGTTTATATATAAAATTATAGATGGAAAGGTCTACGACTAAGAATAAATGACAAATTTTAATGAAAATAAACACAAACTAAAAAAATGTTTTGTTTTTTTTAAATGAAAAGACTAAAAAATAAAATGCAACATGCAAGTAAACCCTCTTGTTTCCTACATTCTCCTGACGGCAGGTGGGTCCAGCAGGTTCTCAGTTTGGCATCTTGGCTTGTCTGTTCGTGGAGCTGTTCCAGAGCTGGCAGATCCTGGCACGTCCGTGGAGAGCATTCGCCAAGCTCTCGTGCGTGGTGCTCTTCCTCTTCGCCTTCGGCCTGCTTCCCTGGATCGACAATTTCGCCCACATCTGTGGCTTCGTCTCGGGCCTCTTCCTCTCCTTCGCCTTCCTGCCCTACATCAGCTTTGGCCGCACGGACATGTACCGCAAACGCGTGCAGATCCTTGTGGCGCTCACGCTCTTCTTGGGCATCTTCTCCGGCTTCGTTGTGCTTTTCTACGTGTACCCCATTAAGTGTGAGTGGTGTGAGCTGCTTACCTGCATCCCGTTGACGGACAAGTTTTGCGAGAAGTACGATCTTAATGCTCACCTCCACTGAGGCCTTGCGGAATGGAGACTCGTTTTGACTTACAATGTACAACTTTTTGATATGATATACTTCATAACGAAGGTTTTATTGTTTTTTTATTGCTTTGTCTGTCTCGGAAAAAGCCCTCCCCAGGAGGGAAGGATAATAGTTATTCCAACAGTGCCTTTTCAGTCAATACCAACTACTGCCATATCTATCAGACTGGAGCACTTTTAAGGCAAACCTGTATGTGTTTAGGGCTATTACAGTGTTGTTTAATACTTGGTAGTGTTTTAGCTACCGGCTCACGTGTCAGAGAAAATACAATGTGAACACATGACTAAGTCTGCACTCTTTTTGTCTTTCATAAAACGACTTGCTTCCCATATAGACCGTTTTGAATCATGTAATGATGCGTACATAAGTTTTGAAACAAATACATATGAAGGGGGCCGAGAAAACCGAGCCCCCGCCACGTCTGTTCCTCAGAGAGCTGCATGTGTTTGCATACTCATCTCAGCCCTCTTTGACAGACAGAAGAGCCGCACAGATGATTGGTCCTGATCTCAGAGCAGCTCTTTGTGCCGTAAGTGTGTGGGGGAGGTTTGCGCGTGGTTAGCGTGTACCGCGCCGCCTGCCATCAGCCTGAAGGATCTGCGGGAGTCTGGAGAGCACATCAGCGCATTAATGGAGCTTCATCTTCACGGTCCAACGTCTCCATCTCCTGTAAAAAAACAAGAAGAAGGCTTCTCTATTGTGGGCTATGCTAATTACAAGCCTCCCATCCCCCGTTTCCTTAATGTGGGATACACAACACAGCAAACCCTGTGTTAGTTTAGCCGAGATGGTAATTAAAAGCTAGCTAATTAATGTGTGCGATGGGCTCCGGTCTGCAGCAGTCACTCAAGTGCTCTTCTGGAGACGTTCACGGACCTCTAAGCGGCATGTTTGAGGAGGATCGAGTCTTAGCATTCCGTGCTATCGTGGTGCATTTGATGTTAATAAATTGATGGTTTCCCAAAAGTGACACTTAGTCAGCCCTTATGTAGTCGGTAAAAATAATCATATTGACCAAATTAAAATAAATAACGAAAGTAAATTGCTACAAATGCCAACTCAAAACCCCCCAAAAAGCTTCAAAATAGGTCCACGTAATTGGTGGCCTTTATTCCAAGTTTTTCTAAGCCATTGGTTGCTTTGTAATGAAAAAATTATGATATTAAAAATTTTGATTTCCACCCTGGCTGTCTGTGGCACATTCACAAGGGTTCGTGTCTGATTTGTGAAGAAAAGATTCATTTGAGTCTGATCTCTCATCCGAATCATTTGATGAATGATTTGTTTGCAAACGGACCAGCTCTGATCCAGCTCTCAAGATGAACTCACTGATTCACTGATCTGATCACAGTGGTTAACAGCTCACTGGAGTGGAAGATTATACATGAAAAGCAATTTAAATTTTAGTGTGTTCCTCACACAAAAGCTATTGTTTGAATTAAACAAGACATTTGTAATTTAAGTTCATCATTTTTTAAATATGTATTTTTGGCCATTTTGACAGCCCCAGCCATCATTTCCTTTTCATTTGATTTTTTTTCATTGGAAAACATTAAAGCCATGCAGCTTCGGAACAACATGAGGGTGAGTAAATGATCAAATTTTCATTTTGGATGAACTACACCTTTAACTCATGCGTTGTCTTTCTGACCTGCCTCACCCCTGTCTGCTCCTTTCCTCGACTCAGATAAGGACAAAGGAGCAGCTGAGGGAAGCACTGCAATCAGATCTCTTTAGCAGCTCTATACATCAAACCCCGCACGAGCACTTCAGAGGAAATTAGCCATCCCTCCCCCAGTCCCATCCGCTCTCCGACCACTGGCCTATACAGATGGTAATTTTAGTGTAAGAGGGCTATATCGCAAATCATTGATCAGAATCAAATCAGCATACAGGGAGATCTTCTAATCCCTCTATACTTCAATTGGGCATAACAGCTTTTTTGCTGATTAGTGGGCTGCTGTACCAACAGGATGAATATTTGGGGTACAGTCTCTCTCTCGCGCTCTCTCTCTCGCTCTCTCTCTCTCTCTCTCTCTCTCTCTCTCTCTCTCTCTCTCTCTCTCTCTCTCTCTCTCTCTCTCTCTCTCTCTCTCTCTCTCTCTCTCTCTCTCTCTCTCTCTCTCTCTCTCTCTCTCTCTCTCTCTCTCTCTCTCTCTCTCTCTCTCTCTCTCTCTCTCTCTCTCTCTCTCTCTCTCTCATCGCCTTGATTTCTATTTTATTACACCCTCCCCTTTTTTCATTCTACTGATATTACTGTAGGCACTCCCTCGCAGAAAAACCACATGATTTTTTCCATGTCATTACATGTGGACAACATGAATTTCTCATGTGCAAAAACACACATAAATGTGGTTTGAAAAAAAAAGAATGTGAATTGCATGTAAATTTCATGGGTGAAAGGTGTGGTGACATGTTGTCTACATGTGAAAAACATCTCATCACATGTTGGATTACACATCACCACGTTTCGTATGTAATCCCATTGGTTTTACATGTGATCACGTGTTTTTATATGGGAATTTACATTGGAATCAGACAAAAGTGCTTCAAAACCACGTTACGTGTTTTTTAAAATTTCATGTGGCTGTAAGTAATACAGTACTACTTGTTCTACCTGGTTCAACATTTTTTATTTTTTGAACAATATAGAGCACAAAGTTCAGGATTACTTTTTACTTATAAGATGTGATTTGAATGAGCAGTTACAAGATATATATCAAGTTTTGGAATCCCCCACTTTAAGAAAAAGGTTTTAGTGACATGGATCACCAGGTTCAAGTGCATGATGTGTTATTCATCCCTGATCTAAGAATGTTCCAAGAGTATCTCATGAGCGTCAATGGAAGCAAGGAAATGTTCATTTTTATAGATAGTTTGTATAGTCCTGCCATAGATTTGCATTTAGCAAAATATTTATTTTACATCATATCTTTTTGCTAAAACTTTCTGTAATGGACTGTATTAGACCCCAAGAAAATATTTTGTTACTCTTTTTGCTTGGGTGAGTATAAACATTTATGGGATTTAACAGTTGACTCCACTGGTCTGAGTTTAACCAGAGCTCATTGAGATGAGACATCCGTACAGTGCTAAAGCCATGCTGTGTTACACTAGTTCATGTCTAAATGATGAATGCATACATAATACTGACATTCATTCTGTGGCGCAGTGGTTTTATGAAGTGATGCGCATTTATCCCCATCTGAAAGCACCACTTTATATCTATTCAGTATCCAGTCATGTCTAGCACCGCCGTCATGAGTGTGATAAACAGCCGTGCACGACACACATCCATCCGAGCGTCATACTGCAGGCAGAGGGGTGGACGGATGGGGGTGGGTACTGAAAACCGAGTCTGAAACAGGAACCTGGCAGCTGCGCAGCAGGTGGTCAGTGGCAGGCTGTCTATCCTCATTGTCCCTCAGATGAGCACGTAGGCCGCAGCAGACCCCCAGAGCCACTGCCGCAGGTCAGGGGCTTACAGGTGAACGAGCCGGGGGGGAGGGGGGCTGGATGATCACCGTGCACCTGCTTCACACACTGCAGTCATGGCTCAGTGGAGAGAGAGGAGCTCCTGGTCACAAAATGTGGCCTATTTGCCACCTGTGCTGTGCCCCCGTCACTTTGAAGGGGCAAGTGGCATCAGGTAAATGAATTGAAAGGGTTATCTGTCAAAACGTGCTATTAGAGTAGTTTATAAGGGTATTATCTAGTGACGGTAATTAAAATGAAAATATTGATGAAAAACACATATCAAAGGTATTTCTACACTGGAGACATTGTGGACGTTTTCTAAGTTTTCCAAATTAGAAGAAACAACTTTTCTTAGCCGTTGGCAAAAACATAAACCTCGCTTTTTTTGTATCTTTATGTCTAAAACAAAAAACAAAAAAAAAATGTTAAAAGATGTGACTTTGTCTGTGAAATCCTGGCTGAAGTTTTGAAATTTAGAACCATTAACGTATACATTGCCGTAAAAATGATGAAGATTAAGGTTATGTTTGTATATTGCTGCAAAAACTGTAAATATATATTGCTGATAGATTATGTATTTTGCAATATAGTAGTCAAATTGTCATTTATAATACTGAAATAGATCATTTTAAATACTGATCGACAGTACATTTTATTATTTCATACAAAAAATACCTCAACATTAATTTCAATTTTTGTCATGAAATTACTCTGTCAGTATTAAAGATATCAAAGTTATATTTATATTGTTCTTTACGTTATGTTGAAAAAAAATTGTATGTAGAACACAGTCACAAATAAATCACCAAAGATGGGTTTTCACAGACAGGATCACACATCTCATGTTTTCTAAATACAATTTCTTAAGTAAATTTGTCTTTTAAGGCTGCTATGATGTTGTACTGATACTGTAGAGCAAAACCTGATATAATTCAACCTGAATTATAATTATTGTAATCATGGTTGAACATGGAGTTTATGGTTAAAGTCAGGTTAGTTCGGTCATACTGGCGACCATCATCCAAACACAACAAATACTGGTGACCAGCCTATCTGACTTTTTCAACTGTGAACTGCTATTTATGGTAATTTATGGTTGTCCTCTCAAAAGCGAAACATTTTTAGGCTTTAACAACAAACATTGCATTTCCGTCCAATTCTTCTTTCCTGTCAGTCCTTTTCTCGTGTTTCAAGAGTTAACCGTCATGCTTTCCATCTCTTCTGACTCTTTCATTTGCCTACTCAGCTGTCAGATCCAGGCCTCGGGCTGCAGTATCTCTGTCTCCAGCAGCCCATCACATGTGCCTCCACAGTCTTTTGTTTATAAATTACATCTCTGCTGGTTAAGGACAAGTTTAACAAGCTCCTCGAAGCCCACACAATGCCCTTTCTAAGAAAATGAGTGACCTCGACGCAGCAGACTCTCAGCTGGTCGTTAACACCCCTGTACCACCAAACTGATATTTGTTTATATACACCCAATTATCCATACGCATAATCAGACTATTAGCTGTAAAAACCCTGCTGTGTGAAATATATGAAGCAATTCACTTAACAGACAATAAAGATCTGCAGGAACTCAGATGAGTATGAAATTTAATATCGTTACTACCACATGATGCCAAGAGTTCTAATGACGGATTCACTCATAACCGGAAAAACAGAGAAAATATTACAAGCCAGACCTCCCTAACGCTGCTTGACCCATTGTGCCAAGGAATGGTGCATTGTTCTTGCTCACAACTAGCGTGTCTAATCAGTAAACCGAGCATGTGTGGGCTTGTCTCGACCCGAGGTGCGGCATGCGTCTCAGGTTATTCTGTGCTGGTTCAGCTTTATGAAAGGATTGGTCGGTGCATGAGGTTGTCAGAGATATCGGAGTGTCTCGGTATGAGGGGGTCACGTTGAATAAGGAACGCATGACTGAACACAGATGATAAAGAAAGTTAGTTGGTTCTGAAGAATGTCACGTTACACAACAGTGTGGCTGATGGTCACATGATCTAAGGTCACAAAGGGTTATGTGTTTTTATACCCTGTTTTATCAGAGCCTTGAGAATATAATTCAATCAATCATATTGAGTATAGGTTGTCATCTATCTCTGTGTGTGTGCGTTAATCTCCAAATGAAGAGATTACAGAGCAGAACATCACTTCCTGCATTACTGCTTACCGATAACAAACCTGTCAAGCTGACTATCCATGTGATTTTCGGTAAACAGTCATGTAACATGAACTACGTGTTCGTGCTGTGCTGACCATCTATTGCGAGGTTGTGGAGCTGACGCGGGCATGACATCTCCAGGGCGAGTTTAGACTTGTCCGAGAAGCCCTCCCAAGGACCAGGCACGTGGAGTCCTTTAACGGTAACAGCACTTACCCAATCACAGTCGGGCACATGACTGGCCTGCCAGCCAAATTATAGCTTTTCTGATTGTTGCTGAAGAGGCTCTCTAAACAGGATAATCAAGTGTTGTCTTCAGATGCTAGCCGATCAACCCACAACGCAACTTAAAGTTCACAGCAAGATCGTTTCAGCAAAGTCACGATGCTCTCTGCATCCGATCAAGAACTCTAAAGACTAACTGATTGTTTGGCATGGCTGACAACCCCATCTCAAGCTTTAGAGGAGCAAACATTTAAATGTGGAGAATAAAATTAACAACAACATTTGTGCAATTGTACTTTTGACTCTCTAGTTAAATCGCCTGAGATATAACCCCGTGTGACAACTTGCCCCAGCCTCCCCTACACTTTAAAGAGTCTCCCGTCACGCAACCCAGACAGTTTGTTCGTGTCGATTTCTTTCAAGTGTAACGCATCCAAAATAGTGGCCCTTGTCTTTGAAAGCCCAACACAGACTCGAGCCGTCTCATAAAACTAACAGGCGTGCCATCCGCTGCACGACCGTATGGTAAATCAGGCATGCATTGTATCCCGCTTAAAGATGAGGCTCATCCGTCCAGTCCAGACTCTTAACAAGATCTTTACAATGCAGTGCGAGTCAGCCCAGTGAATGAACACAACGGTGGACGCCGCTCAGCCTTGGGAGGTAGCTCAGCAGGCCTCCATTGTAATGCTAAAACAGAATCAGGGAGCCAGGATACACATTTAAAGGATAAGAGATTGGGAGAGTCTAGGGAGGGCTGGAATCACAACACAACAGACAGGCAGATACACCCCTACCATCAGACCTCACCCCGAGAGGGACAAGATGTTCTCAAGGATCTTTCATGACAGCGGCTTTTCACAGAAGCTTTTAATAAACTGTGTAGCAATTGCCCAAAGAGTTTGGATGTGTAAAAAAGATCACCACCCCAAATAAAACCTGCTACTGTTTCTATGCAAAAAAAGAGTTTTACAAGTTTTACAATTTTACAAGTGGTACATTCTTCTGGTATTTCTCATACAGAAATATTGTGACAGCTCAACTTTTCAAATATTACGAAATTCTGTCAATACTAATACATTTAATCAGGTTGCAAATATCGAAAAATTAAGAAAACAAAATGTAAAATAGCAACATTTCTTATATTTTTTTACTTTAAAAATACAAGCCATGAGCACACACAGCAAAATGGGGATTTTGCTGTGCAGAAAACCCTTTAAAGCTTTAATCCAAGTTTTTTGGTTTTTTTTGTTAAAAATACAAATAAATTAAAGTAAATTAATTATTAATACATTTTTAAAAATTGAGCTGTCAGGTACGATTTTGCAAGAAATTTGATGTCATTTAGCTTCACCACAGGTAAAGATACTACAAGTATATAAAGTAACCTTGAATTTTTGTTTCAAACATAGATGATGATAGAGAGGTAAAAGTTAAAGATTGCAAGTTTATTGCATTTTATTAAGTTAAATGAGCATTTAAATTATTATAACCACACTGAATCACATGCACGTGCATTAAACACCTTACCATCATTTCTATTCTTTAAAATCTGGAACTTTTCTAGGGCAAATCTGAAAAATCTGGTACCAACAATGGAAGAATTTCCCATGTAGTTTTGCACATGGTTACTAACTGCACACCCATTTAAATCCACTGTGAGAAAAATGTGTCACTGTCCATGCGACTAGAACATATTGTACTGTACCGCAGGACCGCCTGCTTGTTTTGCTCAGGACTCCAAATTGAACACTGCTGGTCCATAGAAGTCCGTCTGGGCACTATCTGTCTGAAACTTCAATAAAAAGCCATTCCCAAACAACAAAACAGACTTAAAATTCTGAACGCACAGCTTTTCTGAGACCTGAGACAATTAGCTGATTACATATAAACGAGACACAGGAGGCTTATGAAACAACCTTTCTGAGCGATATTATTTGAGAAAAGGATGAACTTTGAAGACGGCATGTACGAATTATACAAAATATTGTATTTATTACACATCTGTGTATTTGCCAAGTAGGCTACAAAAGTTTGCAATCACCCCCTGCCAGGAAAAAGCTTATGGATGTGAATATTTGGCATCATTTCGTACACTTGACTGTGAGTTTATTTTGCAGACTCCCAAGTTGCGCTGGACACTGTCTTATCTGGCGTAGAGTCAAGCCGGTTCAATACGGAAAACAAAACCCTCTCTAAATTCAAGAGAGAATCCACACAGGAAAAATCACAAATGTCTTGGAATGATCAGTGACAGAAGAAGCCGAATCAGAAGCAGCACAAAACACCGTGTCAGAGGAACAAAACAGCTTCTGCAGGACATTCAGTTGCTCGAATGCACGTTCTTCTCGCAGATATTTTGAAGTATCTTTTGATGCAGAGTCAGGACAACTGCTGTGGTGTTACCAGTCCAAAGACAGATCTTGGATGGTCTCTAAACCTCTTTCTGTGTTCTTCTGAATACACTCTGTTCTTTCAGTCGGGCTCATGGGATGACTTAGGCTTGCATGCAGCTGGTATTTAGTAAAGATGGTGGGCAGTCCTGTCCTGTGTGAAATCCACGATAGGAAACTGCAGGGCCCACAGGACTGTCACTCCTGTTCACCTGCTGTAATGAAAGCTTGACTATCATTAGACTGGCCCTCTGCATGTCATATCCCCGGTCCTCTAATTATGCATCTGTGCATCAAACCTGTACACCCAGGAGAGATGAGACTACCAACCAGATATGAGAGCCTATATATGTATAAATAATAGTAGTGTAGTGTGTATATATATATATATATATATATATATATATATATATATATATATATAAAAATCTAATATATAAAATATATATCCTGTAGCTTGAATGCAATATAGTCACGTTTAAGATCCAGTAAAAACATCTGTCAAATGCATAAACGTAAATGTATACATTCTTTCTGTTATCCACAGCTGCCAGTTTTATATAAATTTTTTATAGATGTAATACATTCAAAACAGTGCATTCAAGGTTTACATTTCATCCCTATGTGATGAAATCGAACCCTTGAGCTTTACATCACTAGTTCCATCTGTTACGCTGTAGGACAAAACATATATCATGACAAACAAAATACAACAAGCTGACATTGTTTTCAAATGTTAAGACATTCCCCTCTGATGACTTCTGGTAACATTTTTGTTTCCCGTCAGTGTGGTGTGTTGTCAAACAACATGTATTTAATTATAAACAGTAGAGTACTTAACACACAGGTACACACACATTATACTCTTCCTATATTTTCCTGCTTCAACCTTCACGTCTTCTTCGTCGCTCGTTCTCGTCTCAGTCCCACGAGCAAGCTATTATCCACCTCAGTCCTCCCGGGCCTAATTACAAAGCTCTGAGTCGTCACAGGCGTTCTCTTCAACCTTACTGTACTTTTGAACTGATTGTACATTTGACTCTGTTTATGACTGTATGCATATTTGTGTATGAATATGATAGTCGGGTCTGAACATTTATTCATTTGGCAGATTGTCCGCTTATATATTTCAACAGTTTGCTTGATCTTTAAGACTTCCACCCACAATGTGATCGCAGGGAGGCGAAGCTACAGTATATGAATAGCAAAAGAACTTGTACAGTTAATGTATACAAGAAATACACAAAAATGGCTTTAAAATATTATTTAAAGGGATAGTTCACCAAAAAATACTAATTCTTTCATCATCTACAGTGCTTACAATCATTCCAAATGTGAATGACTTTCATTCTTCTGCCACAAAGATATTTTGAAGAATGTTCAACATTGGTTCCCATTTACTTCCATTGTATGGACACAAAATCACTAAGCATTTCTCAAAATATCTTCAAAATATAACGAGACATATACAGGTTTTTAATGACACGATGGTGAATAAACGATGACAAAAAAATTATTTTTGGGTAAACTATTCCTTTAAATGCAAGTGTTATATGAACAGCTTTCTTTAACGTGTCATCTAAAACAAATGTCTAGGAAATGTCCAAAGAACATGTGACACTTTATTACTGGACAGCAAGTAAAGTAGAGTATGGACAGTACACAAGTAAGTACAGGGAATATCTTAGCACAGTCTGTTCAGCTTCCAGAGATTCCCATTGCTTCTGAGAATCCAGAGCACTCATGATCTCCTGATGTGTGTTTGCAGTGTATTAACCCAGTTCCCCTGAAAGCTAAAGCCACAGAGCGCGCGCGTGTGTGTGTGGCTGGATCTCAGCCTGCTTGGAACAGGTGTGGTCCCTGTGGGTCCAATCAGTTTTAATGAAACCCCGGTGGTAGCGTTTGCTTCACAGGAATAGGCTGATGTTTGCTCTACGCCTCTCTCAGGTATCAGCAAGTATATCTCCACTGTACCACCTCTCTGATTCAGCTCTGAGAGCTAGCAATTTCATAATCTAATTTACTTTAGCTTTTACACATCAGCTGTGTGCCGCTCTCCTGTGCTCACTTCAGCAGGTGAACTGACCTCATCATTGAATAAAGGAATAAGATGATTAGTATGCTTTGTTTTAATAATTCACATAGATATGGTCATTACTAGCTCTCTGTTGTCACTATAGATTCTCTAAAAGGAACACTTACTCTGGAGATGTTATTGTGGATGTTCTAAAGGATGTTTTTTTCTACTTTCTTTAATTCTAGATGACACTACATGAGTCTTTTTCCCAAAGCGAACACAGGGGTGTAGTATGTACATACAAATGATGTCCAGAGAGTGTTTATATACTGCAAGACAGAAATGTTTATTTTTCTCAAATACTTCCATATACTGATACAAATGTGTGAATTTAAATGCACTGTAAGGTACTTCAGATGCATTAATATAAATGTACCACTTTTACTTAATTTCACCTCTGGACGTAAAATCAAGTTGATCATTTCTATTTGACTTATCACAAATTATTACCAACACATAAGGGTGAGTCTTGAAGGATTCTTAAAGCGATAGTTGAAAAAACAATAATTAAAAAAAGCCAAAAATAATAATTTATTGCCAGTTATTAACCTTCATGTCATTCAAAATCTGTATATGACTCTTTCATTCAAAAAAAGATATTTTGAGAAATGTCTTAGTGGGTTTATGTACACACCATGGATGTCTTTGGGGCCAATGTTATTTGCTTACCAACATTCTTTAAAATATCTTTTTTTGTATTCCACACAAGAAAGGATGTCATGTCAGATGTCAGGATGTCAGATTTGGAATGACATAATATTTATTTCAGCCATTAAAGTTACTGCCCCGACCATCTTGGGTTGTAACAATGAGTAAATTATGAAATATCGCTTAAAATGATAACAGCACTTAATTAGCTGAATATACTAAAACGAGACACAATGCATTGTGGGTTTTGTGCCAAGTGTCAAGTTTAAACTCATTTAAGCCTCTGGACACCTCATCTCGGCACGGTTCCCGATCACGCAATGTGCAGGTCGGTCATCAATTATGAAGAAGTGGAGCGACACGTCTGATGGAGGTGTCGGAGACCAAGGCTCACATTTCCCTATGTGGAGTCATGGTTATGCAATCAGGCGCTATTTCTCTCACTGATTTAGTGTGAGTGCTAAAGCAAATGAGATTTGCTTCCGACCCACACACCCAGACAGTGTAGGAGGAGAGAGTTTGAACAGGGCTGAAGCAACAGGCAGGTGATAGGAGATCAGCTCATTGCTGTACGTGATTAAGGAGAAGGAATGACATGCAGCTGGCTTTAATGAGAACGGGATAAGCTCCGTTTAAAAAGCACTAAATGCGAGAGTGCACAAGGCAAAGCGCAGCTAATCATATACGATACAGATAAAAGACAGCCAGTGAGGTGGAAACAAGAGAAGAGATGAATTGTGAGGTGAGCTGAACCGTGATAATGCACAAAGACATCCTGGATGAGTTTTTATTCGTATGATACATTTATATTACAAACATTACAGGACTGGGTGAGATGAAAATGAACATTCTGACATCATTTTTGTAAATGTAATGAAACACAAAAGGTGAAGAGCTATTCCAGCTAACAGGAAACATCTTCAGAACATTCTCTCAACGTTCTTTTAAAAAGCATTATTGCATTACTGTTAAAAAAGATTTTTATTTTTAAATAATAAAAAAATTGTAAATTATTTTTATTGTTAAACGTTCTTAAAACATTATTACACAGTTAGTAGAACGTTTACAATTTTAAGAAGTAACATTTTCATAACTTAATGGGAATATTAGCAAAACGTTAACTGGGTTACTGGACATTGTTTTCCATATAATGAAGTAAATAAGGATAGGGCAGCTAAGTGCCAAAATGACCAAAAAAGTATAAAACAGGCATTAAAACATGATTAATATGACTCATTATTTTTTTTTAAATAAAATATATTTTAATTAAGGTTTTTGAAGCCATATGCTTTGTGTGAGAAAGAGACAAAAATGTAAGATGTTGTTTACCAAAAATCTAAAAAAAAAAAAAGTACACTTTTGGGTCGCAACTAAATATTGTGTGTGAGTGACCTGAGGGTGAATAAATCATAAAACCGTAATTTTTCATTCTTGGATGAACTATTCCTTTAACAAGACACAGAAATATTACCTACTAGAGATAAACCCCTAATGATTCATGTTATATTCCCAAACAAGAGAACCAGCAGCACGCATGTCTTCAGAGAATGGCATTGCAGTTGTTTGTCTCTTTAGCTGTCTGGCATTGGACAGAGTGTGTGGACCGGCTCCAGGACACTGCCTCTGGTTCTGGGCTTCCCGACACTCTGCCCTCTGGCTGCTCTTTCTTGCTCAGCCACAGAGATCTAAGAAACCCCTGAGGAATGCTTTTCACCAGCCACCCTGCCAACCCGTCCAGGGCCTGCACCATGCTTTATAGCAACCCACAAAGGATATGGAGAAGAAATGAAAGGAGCAGGCAGAAGTGACATTTAGGAGAACTCTGTTGACTAATTCAGCATTCCAATCACGACTGTGGCTTGCACCCAGTGAGCCATATTTTCAGTGTGCAGCATTTGTGAAATGCTCTTTCAGTCTGCTGTGTGAATTATAAGCACAGTTGCGTTACATCAATATGATAAATAATAGCCTACAAAGCCAATATCCTGAGATATTAAATAATATAAAGAAATATTTCATTATGTCATCATAATGTAATTAGATAATATTAGCAATTTCAGCAATGCAATGTAATTGACAAAGGTAAAAAGCAGACAAAAAAGATGCCATTTAATGTCTGCATGCACGGCGGCCTGTGAATAGGCTCTTCACCTCTCTGAAGATTTCTCTAATAGCATCTCCATTCGTTCAGACATGGCTGAAAAGATCTCATCCCAAAGAGACATAAATAGCGCAGTGTAGCACAGTTTATTGCGTGTGTATCTATTTGTGGGTTCAACACAATGAAATTAGCACATCAAGGAGATAAATCTGGCAATCGTAAGAAGCGCTGATAACAAAACTGAACCATTTAATGTAAAATGATAAAATACAAGCTCATTGTTAAATGCTTTGAAGGAAGTTTGTAACACACTGTTTCATTTATGCATTTGGCTTTTATCCAAAATATCTTATAGTACAATTGGATGTGCATTTTTATTAGTGTATGTGTTTTCTAGGAACTGAACCCACGATCTTGCCATTGTTGGCACTATGTTTTACTGCTTGAGCCACTGAAAATTCTTTTTAAATATATTCCATGTATTTATGAGGGTGAATAAATATATTCCATTTAATAAAAACTTTCCATTTCTACTTTGCTTGCCGTTGCTTGACCGTTTTCGGTTCCACTGTTTTCAAGTGATTTTACTATTTTTATTTAGCTATTTACTATTTTATTCATGAGCGGTATTTGTTAATATTACACATTTAAGATTAACACACGGTGTACACTACAATCTCCAGGCTCGCGGATTCTCTGACAGCAATATTTTGATCATTCACAAAAAGTAAATCGCTTTCGGTTGTTTTAAAGCACGCCATGAGTGTATATTAGCATTATTTGGTGTTCTTCTAATAAAACATTTGGACCCGATGTGCATGACCTCAGACTTAACAAGCAGATAGGTATCCTCTAATTGGAACAGTGTGAAAAACGTTTTTTGTCCTTTTCGCGATGTTTTGCTTCAATACACTCAATAATAAATGAACAGCATGTTGTAAGTTGAAACAATACAATTAAGCTTAAGCACGTTATCCCTGTCGCAAACCTATCAGAAAACATCATCTGAACCACTGCTCTGTAGTTGTGTGAGATAAGAGTGATTTTATTACCTCTGCCCTTTAACCTTGTTCTGCTGGGGACTGGTGGCCAATCCAGTGTGGAATGAAAAGGGTTTGTTTGGTTTAGTAAAGCTTTAAATAAGATTAGGAAAAAGGACTCGCAGTCTTTTCTGTGGCTCTGTGTATTCTGACAGTCACAGTCCATTGGCTGCATCTTTGACTTGTGAAAAGGCAAAATTAACAAAGTCCTTGCAAGATAATGACAAGTACGAAAGGAATTCCTGTTACCTCGAATGCCGAAGTGGGGAAAGTGGGTGTTAGGTCATGTTTGCATTGTAAATAAATGTAAACATTAGTTAATTCTCCCTAAAAAGGCAAATGAACCTGTTGAAATGTATATTCCCACACCACTTGAGCTATAACTCATAAATAATCCGACCAATTGTTTCAGGTTTCAGCATAAAACCTCTACGCACAGAATGCTGATGGCAAATGTTTTGCTGACTTTTTTTATCAGAATAGCTGACCCATCGCTCTGTGTGATCTGGCTGACATGCCCACATAACACCTGTAATCAGGGGCTGCCAGCAGTGCCCAGAGGGACATAAAGCAACGTGGCGATGCCCTGCCGTGACAGCTACCCTTGTTCCCGCTGACAGGTCCGTATACGGGGCCTGAGCGGTGACAGTGCCCGTGTAAATACAGGCAGAAGTCTCTGCCTCTGGGGAGATAATGTTATCTCCAGCGTCAAGGAGCTCTCCCATCCCTCCTCCACAAAAACACATCCCCTGAGAAGCATCCAGCACCTCCACTCCTCCCCTCGCACCCTGCCGCAATCACAGCATAAGTCACAACGAATCAGCAAATACTGTTTTTGTGATACAAACCCAAAACGTGCCCTGTAGATTCACTTTTGTATCAGTGGATGTATAAATGTGTAGTATAAAATGCCCTTGATATGACCATGGCATTGTAGGGAACAGTTTGTTGGAATTATCATGCCTGATGTTCAAGGAATGTGAATTATTTCACAGATTCAGAAGACCTCCAACAGAAGGAGGCAGAGCCTATGAAATGGACTAATCCTCTTTTTCCTTTTCTTTTTCATTAAAAAGAGATTTTAAGTGTGAAAGTATTATTTTTTTCTCTCAAAACCAATGGATTTTCACAGATATTTAAGTCAGCTTTAAGGTGGGAGGCAAAGCAAGGAAATTAACTTATAAGTACGGCATAAGTGAATAAAAGAGCATTTACCTTCACTTCTGAAAACAAAGGTCCCAGTTAAAACACCCAAAGAACATTCGTAAAAAATAAAAGTCCTTCATGATGCTATAGAAGAACTGATCTTTGCCTTAATGGTTCCATAGGGAAGCTTTAACATCCAAAAAACGGTCTGTTTCACAAGAGACTCTCTATATTATAAAAAAAGTAATATAAAAAGAAATGGAACCTTTGACAGAAAGGATCTTTGTGGAACCAGAAATGGTTCTTAATGCATTACAGGTTCTTACAGGCGACTCTCTAGTAATTACTGTCATCCAGCTGTTTATTAGATATGATATATATATAAGTTAGAATGTAGCCAGTGTTGAATGTTTGAGCATACTAGCATAATTAAAAACAACTGCAAATTGAGACATGCTGAATTCACCTTTTACACCTCATACTGACATTAAAATAAAGGTCAGTCTAAGCAAACATCTGTTATGAAGCTAAACAGTAACAGTAACATTAAAGTCAATCTGAATTCAGGCCAGTCTGGGCATGTCTTTACTGTATTTTCCATGTCAATGATCAAACTACACTGATAATAAATCACAAAGTTGAACAGTCAACTTTGACTGTTGGGAGAGGTGGATTATGGTGAGATATTTTAGGGTAAAACAAAATATTTATGGTTTAACTTGAATAGTACAGCACATGGGAATGGTAGATTATTTAGAAATCTTTAATTGAGTCATCTGCTTTTGTACGTTGCATTAATATTTTTACAGTGTGATTTATTAATCGGGTCCAGCCAGGGAACTGCTCAATTTTTACGCAAAATCAGAAATATAAGTATTATAAAAACCTTTTAAAACATTTAAACAAATATTTTTCTATTCTTTTAGATTATTTTCTATAATATCTATCACTAACTTGTTTGTATAGTTTGTAAAGTGTATAATGTCTTATTAATATTTTTCTAATTATTTGTATTATTTCCTCTTTACAATGTATGTAAAGATGCTTTGCAACAATGAAAATTGTGAAAAGTGTTATATAAATAAAATAAAATTATATAAATGTATAAATAAATAAAAGGAATCACAGAACATATGAAACATAAACATAATGTTTATATATAATTATTTTTTATATATAAGGATCACATGTATTAAGTAAAAATGAACAGACTGAAAACCAGTTGTACCAGTTTGATCTTTTTATTCAAGTACAGAATATATTTTGTTTCATGTTGCATGTTAATTTCTCAAAGAATCAATACAAGTACACTTCCAGAACAGTCATCGCCTTATGAAATTGCCTCCCACAATTCATCAGAAATCCAAGACTGAAAAGCGTTGCATTTTGAAACATGAGAGACATCTTAAGGGACATTTTTACTCTCATAGAAGACTTTTGTAATGGAGATAAAATAAATTATTAGGCTAAATCACTGGGCAACAAACTGAGCTAATATTTCAAAGTGCTTGTGCGGGTTTTTCTCTGAAAATTATATTGCGAAGCACTTTGGCCTGTTGCATCCCTTTTCTCTCAAATATCTAATTTAGTTTTTAATTTTATGTTAGATTTACAGCATTAAAGCATGACATTACCTAAAATATCAGATCAACTAAAATGAATATATTAGATTGATTAATCAATACAAAATGTCACTATCCTAGATAACTAGATTTGTCCCACAACAATATTTATCTGCATCTTGAGAAATTTCCATCAAAGAATCAAGAATTTAAAGATCAAAGGTGATTATGAATCGGTATAAGTTCTTTAAAAATGCAAAAAAAGTACAAAGAATAATTACATATAACTTTTCACATCTTCAATAATTCATTATGCTAATGTAGCAAAACAAGTCAATAGGTCTTCAGACCAGCAAAGACAGTGCATATTCATCAGAAGTTTTTTAGTGGTCAATTCACAGATATGACTCTGCTCTCTCCCACATTTGCATCTCCGAGAAGAAACCCTCACAGAGGCCGTAGCCATGATCCAGGGAAAGCGGGATGGCCTGGGCTTCCTCTTTAATCTCCCAAGGGTGATGCTGATGCTGCTGAACCTGATCCGAGAACATTCCTTCGTAATATTGCGGATGGGCCTGTACTTGCTGCTGATGGTGCTGCTGGTGAAAGTCCTCCATGCTGCATCCCATCATGCCATTCGCCTCCAGGTAAGCACAAGCCTGCTCGTCCTCGTTGCTGAAGCCAGGCCCGCGCTGGTTCTGTGAAGATACCTCCATCTCGCACCCCAATGAGCTCAGGGCCGTGTTGATATCCAAATCCTCAAATGTGCTGTCATTCCCACTAAGCACATCATCAAAAACAGAGGCCAGGTCGAAATCCCCTCTCAGTACATCTGACGTTTTGATCTCGGTGGTTAACAGCGGGGATTTGGAGACTCGAGCGAGTTTGCTCCCTTGTTTGGGGAAGACCTGCTTGCGTTTGTTTCCTGAGACAGGTCCTTGGAAGTGGCCCATTCCCATTTGTTGGCCGGTTTGGTTGCACTGAGAGCCGTAAGAAGAGCTGGGAGAAGACAACATTTTGCTTTGTCTCTGGGTATTGAAGTTTGTGGCAGGCATTCGCCGTCTTTTAAAAACGCCATTGACAAACATGTCAGCGTACTGGGGGTCGATTTGCCAAAAGCCTCCCTTTCCTGGCTCGTCCTTTTGCCTGGGCACCTTCATGAAGCACTTGTTAAGGGATAAGTTGTGGCGGATTGAATTCTGAAAGAAAAGTAAAATCAGTATATTTGTTAATCGTAAAAAACTATTTTTAACTAAACACAATCACTATAACTATAACACAATAACTTTTTTGCTTTTTATGCAAATTTAATTAAACTATTTGCATCTCTACCCAATGTTATGGTTATACCACACACAAAATTCTAATAAAGAGTAAAAATACAATAAAGTCTAGTGCCAAAAGTAGTCAACAGATAAAGGCTCCTATAAAATCCCATTGTGCAGCAGGTACAGGTGTCCTGTTTCATTGGCTCATGGTGTGCGGATGAGGACAGATACAAAGGGGGGAGGGGAATGTTGCGTGTACAGCAGAAGAAATGTGGTGAATAGGGATCTCTAGTAATTCAGCACTCCCTAGTTTCACATGATCGGTGGCTCCCATAAGGATGCCTCATTATGGAGCGAGGTCTCAGGAAACCCAGTGCTCTTGGGTATAGTGGTCTCAGTTTCCATCATCAAGGTATCTTAACACTAAGTATATCAACACATCTTGGATAAGTGCAATGTTTTTGGCCCAGTGTTTTGATGGTGTTGTTGATCTGCTTTACTACTTTAGAACTGTTATGCTTGGAGTTTTATGTGGTCAGCACACCTGTTACAAGACTTATTTTTTAAGTGCAGAATACACATACCTAAACTTGGCTAAAGGGTAGAAAAAAGGTAATGACTGAAGAAAAACAATAATGTTACCTGCCAGCTTGGCTCCGCGTATCTGTAGTAGCAGAAATTCTCAGTGATCCAGCTGTATATGGCGGACAGAGTGATTTTGGTTTTGTTACTAGCTTGCATTGCCATGCAAATCAGCGTGGCATATGAATAAGGTGGCTTCACATGGCGGTTAGTTTTATAGTCTATCTCCTCAGTGGGATTTGTCTGCGCCGTTATGTAGTGTCCCGCTTGCTGATGGATGTATGAATTGGCGAGACTGCTGCAGGACGTTGTGGGATTCCCAGGTGTCTGTGGCATCCCGGTGGCCGCCGTGTCTCCGGCAGGTGGGCTGGAAGGTGAGTCGGTTCCCCCTAGTTGGTTTTTGTGGTAGAAAAGGTGTTGCGGGTGGCAGGTGAGAGTCCTCTCCGGGTTGGCACTGAGGATGGAGAAGTTCTGCAGCCAGTGCAGGCTGGTGAGACTGTCGTCGAAATGAATAGAGCCGCTGACATCGTCCTGATCCTCCGGGTGAAGCATCATCCATTTCTCTTTGAATTTATTCGCTATCTCGGGACTCAATAACACTGGCATCGTGGTCTGGACTTAGATATCCTCCGTTATTTAGCGTTGTTGAAAAAGAAAGAGACCTGTAAAACATAGAAACGTTATATGAACATTTGAAAATAACGGATGATAAAACAAACGCAACCGTTGAAAGTGTAGGAAAATATTTTAACAAGCGTGTAATTCTCATCAAGAATAGGCAAATTAAATCCATTAATGTAAATGCTTACCTTGGAAATGAAAATACACCGGGTGTGTTTCAGCGTTACCGATCTTTGAATATCTCTCGGTCCGTTAGATTGTGATGTTCAGCTCAGCGCAACAAGTGCAGTCGATCAACGAGCGCATCCGCAAAACAGGACATGATCTGAAATCTACTGAATAAAGTATCATTCCACTCCCCTCTCAGAGAAATAAAGTTACATCGAAGCACATTTACCGCCCAGGATGGGTGTGTAGGAACGGTGAGCAGGTGAATTGAGAGAAATGAGATGTAGGCTTTGCACTCCTCCGTTTTGGCAGTTTCTTAATAGCCCTTTAAATGTTGACGCTCTCTGATTGGCTGAGAGCAGCAGAGTTTAACATGTCATTGTCCCTGCGAGAGAGGAGTGTATTCAAGCGCACATCCCCGCGAAATATGACAGCTGATTGCTTTCTAGCAAATTTCCCTATTCATAGTAAATGTTTATTTTCAGTAAAACAATAATGTTTCAAAGCCCAGAGAATGAAACTGCTTTTAATGTAAATGTACGACCAGAATATCTATGACTTAATTTAAATCCAGTATTATCTTTATTTGTAATTATTTGACCTTTTCGTGAATTTCGTTAAAAGTCTCTTTTCTTACGCTTGCGACATACCTAAAATATGTCGTTGAAAGTCGTTGGTAACATAGTATGCGCGCGCCAAGAGCAAAGGAAAGGCGCACTGTAAATGGTGACGCGCACTGCCAGAAGCGCGCCACTCATCCCGCCGATAGAGACCTCTTCCTCCCCTCATCTCATAATGAAACATACATTTTGGGCATATTTATGCACATTGTTAAACATATATCCATTATCTCTGCAGGCCAACACCCAGTTGATAACTAAATGACCTAAAAAGAACTACGTGAAATAACTTAAACGGTAAGAAAATAATGCACGTTAAACAATATATTTACGTGCGTATTTCTAAAAGAGAGGCTATACCGCCACCATTTGGCTATACATGGTCTCTACACTACAGAACCCCAGTCCAAAATTAAACCTTTTATGCACCTAATTTAGTTATGCTTGTTTGCCAACTTGTTAAAGTATTAGTACTTTATAAATAATATTACATTTTGTGTAATTTCGTTTGATCAAAATCTGAGAAACAACAGGATTCATTCATTAAGAAATGACCACAATGAGTCATATCAGTGCAGAACACTTTATGATAAAATGATTTAACTACATACAAATATACATTATATAAGGTGCCTGACATAGATAAGCAGCAGTGAATTCACTAAAAAGCATCAGATATGTTGCTGTAAATGATGGCAAATCCCTCTATAAACTACTCATTAAAGCTTCGAGAAGTGATTCTGCTTCTCATTTTTTCTGGTATAAAGGAAGGGGGAAGGGAAAGCCACACATTACTTTAAGGCACAAAACAAATATATAAGATACCGACATACATAATTACTTTACGCTGGATAAGTGTATGATTATACCATATGCAGTCTGATGCACTTAGTGTTCATTTGCTGATTATACGAACGATAAAAACATCCAGTACACGGTCATAAAACGCCATGAAGCAGAAATGATTTTGAACCATTAAAACACTATACTATCAAGGTAAAATCAAGACATCATCTTTACGAAGTCTTCTTAAAGCTACCGTGCTAAACATCTGTGTAGTGTTTGTTACAGTTTTCACTTTACATACAAATGTTTTTGGACACTGATTGTGGTATTTGATTTGAGGTTTCTATCACTCGAAACAAGATGGCCTTCACTGACCAATAGTGTGCTGGGATAGAAATAAATTGAAAGTAGGAGAGAAGGAGTGTCTTGGTTGTTATGGAGTGAGACGCTCATCTTCCATGTGCAAGGTGCTGGGGAGGCAGAGCAGGGGTTGACTGGAACTGCTGGTGCTCTGACTCTTCAGGCTTTCGATGGACCCTGACGACCCTGAGGAAAGGTGAGGATAGGCTGAGTATGTGACCAATATCTGCAGAATGCAGAGATCCCAGTTCAATCACCCTTTACATTTATTGGTATGCTGTGTGTGCACCCTGGGATTAAACCTGTTACCTTGGTATTGCAATGCTCTACCAACTGAACTAGAAAAACACAAAATGTGATTGACAGGCATTAGTTGCCCAACAAACATAAAAGATGTTGTGGTCAAAGCACCATTAATCATAATAATTAATCATTATAAGGAATGAGCATGCATGTTCAAATGGTGTACAGTAATTGTGTTGCAGGTGACGAACAGTATGTATACTATTACAAAGTCACTGGTAGAAAGATGAAAAATCAATAAGGTTGTGAAAAAGTGAATTATTAATGACACAGGTAACCTACCAGAGTCAACATTCCTCTACAGCAGTGGACCATGACTCAGATGCTATTTGTGTTAAGAGCAAAGCCGAGTTAGAGTAACACAGACAAAGAGAGAGGTTTAGGAGGATAGTACAGGATTCAAACACATGCATCAAACACAGTAGAGAGATAAGAGTGCGAAAATGTGATCTGGAAATCCAAAACAGACTGCAAAATTTAGTAATCTAATTTAATTATATTTACAGTATTCATTTCCAATGTATTTCAAAGTATACAAATACAATTCTGCATTTTGTCAGTTTTTGTCAATATTCCACTTCGAAGCAATTTGTTCTAAGAATATCTAAAACATCTGATTGTACCAAAATAATGTAACTGTGCTAAAAACTCACAAAAACATAATAATTGGCCTAATAAATACATCTTATTAAAGCATGTTAAAACTTTCAAAGACTGAAAATGTGCCTTTAAAGAGATGCTTCTTTGGTAAATTGCTGAGAAAAGCAACAGCAATAACAAACAGAGGTTTACACAGCAGAGCGTCAAATTTGCATGCTCCAACTTCGCTCTTTAGATTTGCATTTCTCAAAGTCAACATAACAAGACCTCATCAGGGCGTATAAGACTCTCCCTGACCTGAAACCGACTCAAAGGAACGGTTTCTATAAAAAGACAGATGATTTTTGGCAGACTCAGACAGTTCCTGGGGGTGTTAGGATAGTGGGGTATGTGTTATCAGCTCACCAGGCAGGGCCAGATCTGCCGAGGGGTCACTTTCCGTACGGCTCAGACTACTGCGCTCACTGTGACAGTCCTGTAGAATCTCACTCACCGACACACCCAACGATCTGCTCTCCGAACCTGACAACACATAGGACATATGAATAACACTGTTTCTCTCTTTCACTTGTACTACAATACAGCAATATTACAACCAAAGCAGAACAGGCCATACTGATGAATATTCTTATTTAAATAATTTACACTTTATTCATTCATTCATTGACAAAATGTTTTTTATTACCTCCAGCTATGTTTTTTTTATGATTTGCTGCATTATTACTATATGTTATCACATACATTTAGACTTTACCAACCTGAATTTGGGAAGCCAGGTTTGGAGGACACACCCTCTAGTGTTGCCTTATAGGGGAAAAAGGAGGTTTTTAAAGTTTTTTTTTTTTTACAAAGTATGAGGAAATGATGAACAGATAAAACAACATTATTTACAAGTTTGCATTTCTTTATCAGTGACGTGCAGCCAGGTAAAAACCACATGTCTATGCAAACAATCCCATTACACAATCAGCTCATCCATGCTGCACAATTTCCATTTGCATGGAATAGATTTGAAGTGTTTACCATCTTTGCGGGCCATTTTAAAGGCAACAGTAATTAAATTACATTAGAAAAAGACTTAAAGGAATGGTTATAAAAGTTATCCATTAAAATTAAGCATATTCCTAAAATCTTCTAAAACTCCTTTTTGCGAGGGCAGTAACAAGTGACAGTGGCTGACCTCAGTGGGAGTGAGACTGCAGGGCAGAACAGCTCGAGGCTGGGCATCAGAGAGCTCTGACAGCCTCTCTTCATCTTCTTCCTCCTGTATGGGTGATGATGGAGAACGTGCAGACCTGCAGAGCACCACAAATTTCACTAGGAAGCCACTTATGGTGTAATACTTTTTTTAAAAACAAAAAACTGGATCGAATAGTAGAAAAAACAGCCAACAGGTTTGTAGGATACACACGGACTCTTTTAATAGTGTTTAAAGAGCATCCCAGGTGGATTCCAGAGGGATTTGTCTGCTTAACCACTTTTGTCCATCATAAAACCTCCAAATTTTTCCAAATTATCAAACATACCCATCTGGTGACTTGCTGCCTTTGCCCTTAATTGATGCGGTGTCTGCGCACTGCTGCCGCCCGGTTAGCGGATCTCCCATCTCCCCAGAATACTGGATCTCCTCATACAGAGGTGCTGATGGGATTGAAGGGGAAACAGGCTGCACCCCATTCAGGGCCTCCAGAAGAGAGATGGGCTCATAGCCGGGAGGTATATTGTCAGTATTCTAAAATTCAATATTGTTATATGTGAAGTTAGCAAGATTCTGACTTTCTGCAACAGGAAAGAATTTAGAACAGTGACTTTTTCACTGTTAAAGTAATACTTTTAGTATTATTTTTACTGTTCTCAGTATGTGTTTGACATTTACCGAATGCTCAGTATGGTCAGAGCTCTGGGACAGCACCGGGCTGAAGGAAACTGGGGAGAGAGTGGCTGCGGTTTTCTTCCTCACGGCTCGGATCTGGAGCAGGGCCCTGAATGCTGGACAGCGAGAAGAGCAAAGAAGGTTGAGAGGAACAACACAAATAAGTGCAGTGTGCATAAACAAACACAGGTGCTGCATCTTTACACTGACGCACTTAAATGTACCCATATTCGTAACATTTGGCAACAAAAAGGGGACAAATATTTGCACAGCTGAAGCAAACCACTGTATGCTCTCACAATGAATGTCTATAGTTCTAGTGTTGTCTCTCATTAGCATACCTTCGCTATACATCTATAGACTAACAATTAACATCCAAATCTTGAATTTAAAACATTATGGTTTTCTTTTTAGCAGAAAATATACCTCTTTATCATTTAAACCTTTTTGACACTACTGACGACATGAGAAAAAGTTTTTTTTATCATTTTACAGTACAGTAGATGCAACGGAATGGCTTGGAACTGTGTGTTCTTTTGTTGCCAACAGCCAGTGAGGATTGTCAGGATGTACATTTCCTGTGGCTAAAGAGTAATCAGTCATTCATGGCTCGGGTGACAGGAGATGAGATGAATGGAAGTGATGTACACGAGAGTGAAACATGTCCAGCAGGTGGCACTGTTCTTTAACAGTTACAAGATACGCAATGCATTCAAGTGACTATTTAATTACAATAAAAAGGGAATGAACACAAAATGTTAAATCAGTCTATATCAAATAATAAAAAAATAAAGCATCATTCAGCCTTTTATCTCTATAGCCATATCCAATGTTCCAATCACTTAGGGGAACGAATCTAAATAATAATGGAAGAACAATGCAGCAAGCTCCAGCATAGATTAATGAGCACTTACGGAGTCTGCAGATAGGGCAGTTGTTGGCCTGGTAACGCAGTGTGTCAGCACAGGCATTGCACAGACACAGGTGTCTGCAGGGGAGAATGAGCGTGTCACGCAGGTCGGATAAACAGACAACACACTCGCTGCTGTTGTCACTGTTCTCATCCTCTGTGGACTAAAAATATCATGTCAAATAAGAGACAGGAAATAGCATGACAAATATTACATTACCAGGAATCGATTGCAGGCGTCATATCTTGACACGACTTACCTTAGTGTCCTGATTGTTCCGGTTTTCAATGCCGTAAATCTCCTGCAGCAGATAGCTCACACGATCCACCTAAAGGATGATAGGTGATGCGTAATGAAATATGGATTACAGGCAAGGGGAAATCCACAATACAGATCAAAGTGATAAGAATCTTCGATCCTGTGAATTTAATGAGGCATCTAATTATTTGAGCAAAACAATGATACATCTATAGATTTGCCAAGCCAGGCTGTTCTTTTGCTTCGAGGCACAAAAATCACACGCTTGCATTCAATAATGAAAAAGATGACTCACTCATACACTTACTATTTGCTTCTGTTTCAAAGGTTTCACTGAGAAACTGCCATCAACGTGCTGTTAAAAATAAAACAGTCAATAGACATCTTTAAAAAATACTATCTTATATTATTTTATGTGACATGGACAGATGTCACTCAATCTCACTCCTATGGTGCATCTTTTCTGTTTTACATTTGTAGTAAGTTTAAATTATGATAAATCTGTCTATTTTCAATTTCTTCTCAGACTTTCTATAAAATCCTGGTTAATGACTGACTCAATGCACAGAATGACTTTTCATATTTTATGTTGCTCAAAGCAATTTTTCCTTAAGAAAGTGCATGTGATCTGATGCTCTTGAGGTTTCTGCTCAGCTGACATTCTTGAGTGATAATGTCAGTGAAATAAACAAAAGATATAATTAAAAGAAATACATGTCAAAGAAGAAATACACACCCTTTCAAATGCAGCCAAGAGAACATGTGCATGACCCGTGACATCTGTAACAATATAAAAGAATCTGTGAGACAACATGCCGTTACATTGTTTCCTACTGACTATATTTTATTTTCATAATAATTTTCACCAACCATCGCCATCATCCACTATTGCCTGAACCACCAAAGGGAAAACCCCTCTGTCCAGATCAAAGTTCAGCTAGAAAAATACATTGAAAATGTTATATTTATAACTATAAAAATATATAAATACATTAAGCACACACCTGTTAAAAAGAAAACTTCGCAGCCATCTCTTAAAATCATCACGACACATAAGCTTTCATAAAATACACACTTTAAACAAAAAAACACACCTCCTCAGGCTTCCATTTGGTGAAATCAATCTTGAAGGACGGCAGAGAAAATTGTTGATTTATCCCTCTCTTATAATGGACTGTTTCAGACACCATTGAAGGACTCTTGGGGGTGTACCTTCAAAAATATAATTGCATCGATTACCACCAATAGGTCTGTGCATACCTGCAGATCTCAGGTAAAAAACACAAAACAACTTCTCACAAACACTGAAATACTGTAAAAAAAAAAACAATTATCATTAGAAATTGGGCTTAATCTTTTTTCACATTTCAAAGACCAGGTGCTAACTGAATCACTGTTACCAATTGAGTTAAATAAGCTGTCAAGAGGGTTGTTGTCTATATACCTGTGGATTATTTTCAATTGAAATCAAATAGCTCAAATGATATCTGAATGCATTTGAGAATATCCATAATGAAAAAACTTCAAGTCTCTCCTTCAATGCAATAAAAAATGTACTTATTTACAAAAGTGAACCTAAAAGGCACTGTTGAAAAAATGAGCAACATTGAGTGAAAACTTACATTGCCATTCCATTGGCAAACTCTTCAAAGGCCTGACAGTACAGTGTAATAGCCACTCTAGCATCAGTATCAAAGCAGAATTCAACACTGTAAAGGACTCTGGGATCTCCCGTGTCCTCTGGTGTGCTGTCAGAATCATCCTTATACCTGGAAAAGAATAGTTTTAGACAAAAAACTCATATTGTGAATGCAGTTACGAACGCTGCAAATGTTGCATAATCTTGATGTCAAGACTACCTGACAAGTCGTAAGGAATCCTTTCTTATGTTCACCAAACTTCTCAGTGTCTTCACAGGCTCATGTGGTGCAGGGGTCACATAGGGAAACTAAAGAAAACAGAAAAACTTTAATTTACCATTTTTATGAGAACGATGTTATGTGTCAGACTGTTGAAAGTGTTACGTTTGTTTTATTTCGGTTACCTGCACAGGTCTGTTGCCTAGGAAATTTAAATCCATATTTTCACCAAAAAGGTATCCCTCGGGATGTGGCGTGTCAAACTTTTCACCTCCCATGAAAAAATGACTGGTGAAATAATTTCCTGCAAATAAGAAGGTAGTGAAGGTATTTATCTAGGATGGAATTGGTCACATCAAAGCTAGTGTTGACACAAACTCAGGCTTCAATGCATCCAAACAGTGTATTTTTGTACACAATTAGGCCCTCGCTGCTTTTTAGAAGCTGGATAAAGCTAGAACAAGATGTACAAACACCAACACGTCCAAGACTATATACGGTGTAACGAGCGACTGGATGCCAAACTACACCAGTGTATTTAATGAAACCAGCATTTGTATACACTTTTACGTGAGAAACATTTTACCTGATTTTGGAGGATATCTGTACGCAGAATTAGCTTGAATATCGATGTCTTCAACTCCAGCAATTCTTCTGCTAAGTATTGAGCCCATGTTTAGAGGCAAATGACTGATATATGTGGATAAACGAAGGTTTGTTTGGATAGTGTTACAGTTAGCCGGATAACGTTTGTTTTCTCTGCTATGGATACATTCCCATCTCTGACGACAAAAAAAAATACTGGTATAAAAACTTCTGGTTTTTCGATGTTTTAGCACTTATTAAAGAAAGGATGGACTTATGGTAACTTACAAGTCAAATAAACGATGTAAACGATCCGTGAACAAAATAAAAACATAAACAAGACTATTAAAGACTCCCTTCTGAGTAACCCATGTTCTCGCGAGACGGGATTTTCAGAGAGCAAAGGATGATGGGATATGTTGTATCTGTCTACTGCTCATTGTAGTTTCAAACCAGCTGTCATTAACAGACAAGAACAGCATAAATATAACGAATATACGACACGTCTTAAATATTTTTGAAATATTAACATAAGTAAAACCGTAAGTATGTTTTAGCTGGGTAAGATCGTACGTTATATAAATTTGCTTATTGTTATACAAAATGTATGTGTGTCTATTTATGTTTCACTGTAAAAGCATATTGAGAAGCACGGTCACGCGCTCTTATGCAATTAAAAGTCAAATGTACGTCATCTAAAGTTGTCGTCATAACGCTTAGCTATAATACTACAAACGAAATGCTGTGGGACTGCGCTAAACTACCTCTGGGGTCCTTTATTGAGATTCCAGTGATTTAATTGGTGTTGCAAGATTTGTTTACCATATTTGGGAAGGTAGTGGCATAGCTCGAAAGGGAATTGGACGGGAGCGGCCGTCATTCATAAAATTCTGCCTTCTAGAATTTAACAAACAAAGCATTGCATGACGGGACATGTAGTTTCGTGTTTAAAGAGACGCTACAACACGCTATAATATTTACGTCATATAGTTTATACATTCGTCTCTGTGTTTAGGAATAGCTCACTTAACACGGTGCAAACAAAATCGTAAACGCTCATACCGAACGCCTCGACTTATTGTATGAAAGTAAAGCAGTGTCATCAAAAACACAACAAACGTGGAAACCCGACGCATACAATTCCCATGACCCATGCGCCGCTCTGATTGGCTGCGTCGGGCTGTCAATCATCCGGCGCTCCTTACACCAGCGCTCCTACAGTAAATATTTGTGTTTGCTCAACCGGCTGTAATGGTGGACGACTGATAGAGAAAAGCCGAGAGACTGCATCTCAAAAATTAAATCCCGGCTGAAACACTATTGTTCGTGGCTCGGAAACGAACACCAGCGAATATGGATGAACTTAAGCATCAAGTTATGATAAACCAGTTCGTCCTGACAGCTGGATGTGCCGCAGACCAAGCGAAACAGCTTTTGCAAGCGGCACATTGGCAGTTTGAGGTAAGCGCAGCGAAGAGCACACCATGCCTATGCTAGTGCATTGTTTATATGATGCAAGACATACTGTGTGTCTAGTTACCGTCGAGTTGCTATCGATGACTAACAGCAATAACCTACAGTCTCCCCCTTTCAAAAATTAAAGACGTGTGGTCATGTGTTTTATTTGTGCTGAAACGGCTCTTAATTATATCTATACAGTTTACCAAATGAGAAAAGCGCATCAGAGACATGCTACTATCCAATTAGAGTTTACTACCGATTAAACACTATAATCCTTCCTCATGACACATTGTGCTAGCTTCGCATGCTATTATGCAATGGAGATGACCGTTGACAGATTACACACACTGCAATCTTTACACTGACATAATGCTCGTTTTTCTTTTGATCCGCATTGATCAACAAACTACAGCCATGCGGTTCGCTAAAATGAGTGACACATTTTCTCAGTCTAGCGTAATAAAAATGTGTTTATTGTTATTGTTATAAAGTAATTTTGTGTTGTCCTCTCTCACTCACAGACAGCCCTTAGTGCCTTTTTTCAAGAGACAAATATTCCTTACGGTCACCATCATCAAATGGTGAGTACGAAAGCCATCAACTTCGTTTATAAGTGTGTGCTTTATTTAATAACAGCTTTTTTATGTTTATTATGTTAATGTACGTGTTCAGTTTATATGGTGGCTCTGGTTGTTTGCCTGAAACAATAACAATGTAAAGCTGTAGCCATACTGTCGGCCATGTTGCGGAGAGACGGACGGGGCTTCCAGAAATAAACACAGCGCTGTGTTCACTGTTATTACTGTAGTGTGTCTGCTGTTTGAGACAGACAGCATTTGGTGTTACAGTGTAAATGGAAAAAATGGTTGCAAGGTTAAGGCATCAGTAAGTTTTATCCTTTGTGTTCAATTCTTTAAATAAACAGAAACATTTCTCATATGCATGAAATGTGCATTTCAATGTCATGATTTGTGTTACTGAGTATCTTATTGAAATATCTCATTTTTAATAATAGTGTTTTACACATTTGATATCCTTTGATGTTCAGTTACATATCGGTACAGAAAGTTGTGCAATTTTTTAGATAGCAGTTCAATATATGTATTTTTTGTAGATTTATTGATGTGAGCCAGACTGGTTAAAAGCATTGAGGAGAAATTATTTTGGGGGAAGTCATAGAAAGATACATGTGATAGTGATGCTCACTGCATAGAAAATCTATGGATCATTGTTTACCACTATAGATAGGACAGTTTGCTCACACCAGCACAATTCATAGGTGAAAACAAATAAACAGTTCATCCTTATGAAAATTAACCATGGTTTATGTAGTGAAATGATAGTAACCACAAATTTACCACATTCACACAATAGTAACAATAATTTAACCATGACATTTGTAGGTAAACTGTGAGGATACAAGGGGTAGTAAATCCACACAAAAAATATGGTTGCTACACTTTTACTATAATAAAACCATGGTTAAGTGTCCATAGGGTCATCCTCATGATTATTAGTGTTATTGGTTATACAGTCCTAATCCAGTTTGCTGACACTTATTCTGATTGACAGAAGCGAGGCAGTGGAAGCCTCTTGAAGTCAATTGTGTGTCTTTTCATATGGTTGGTTGTACACAATCAGGAATTCAGAAGTTATGCTTTTGTAAATTAGTGACTTATTTAGCCAATAAATGTGATAGTGCAGAGACAATGCATCAGATAGATCGTGTAATGTTAGAGGTTTGTCTCTTCTGCTGCAGTCACAGTATAATCGCTGACCATGTTGGCTCATTATTCACACGCTGAGCCGAAGCCTCAACATGGATAGGGGGCCATATCAAAAATAGGTTCTGGGATTTGAAAGTGTTACATTTTACACTTGTATGCCTTTCTGTAGAACTGAAATAGCCTTCTTTGTTCATTCCGGGTTTGTCCTACTTTCTAATAACTGTTAAATCCGTGCATCGCTTATGACTAATAGTGAAATTAAATGCATGCAGTGCTAATCTGGGCACGCCATAGATGTCATTTAGTTGCTGTATTGCATTACAAAAGACATCTCTTGTTATTACAAGGCCACCACACTATAGACATTAAGGGATATAAACAATATTATCCTATTGTTTATATAACACTCCTTAAAAGATATGATATAAGCTGAATTTTAAGTCATTGTTTATCAAACAAGCATGTACTGTTAATCTCTTATAAAGATGTCATAGTACAAATAATTAGACATCAAAGCTGAAACAAATGGCTGCTTGATTTCGAAAGGATAGTAATCTTTATGAAGCAACATTTGAACATTTCTTATGTTACAACAAACTTAAAAAAATGACCATGTTGTTCAAGAAAGTCTGTCCCTGTCATTCCAGTGAAACATTGACCATGCAGTCAACTGTAAGTAAGCCTCAGTAATGTAGCCAGTTATCCTCTTATTAAAGTAATTAATACAGGATTTAACACAGAAGAAGACGAAAAGTCTGGGCTTAACTGGGTTTGGTTACTGGGTGTGGCCTTAAGAAATAGTTTGAACAGCTGAAATACATTGTCAAAATGTGATACTCAAAATCACATCCATTGTCTGCACCTTACAGAAGGAAATGGAAAATATTTTGAGTAATTATTTATATTAGTTTAAAAAAAAATGTATGGACAAAGCACCAAATCAATGTTCTAGCGGATGTTCTCGCTTGTAAAGGCTGTAAATTGAGGAAGTGGGACAGTCAGATAGTGTGAAACATTAAGTACAGACAGAGAAGTTAAGAAATACTGTAATGCTAATCAGAGGCAGTAAACAGCAATATTTTGCTCTGTTCAGAATCAATTATGTTTAAAAAAAAATTAAACTAAAACAAAAAAATAAATAAATAAACAACCTCCACTGTTTAGTTAACATAGCTTTGTTATAGACTAAAGCATTTGGTCTGTGTTGATGTCTTGGTTAAACTCTGTCAGTATGGCACACCACATTTAAAATGGCATATACTTGTACAGCGGTATTTCCTTTTCATGTCTTTCTGAGAATTACCTCCCGGACATAGTTTCAGCTTCTACGAATGTTTTTGGACAGAGAATGTCATAACTCTCCAGGGTGTCTGTTAGTTGGACTCTAACGTTTTCTGTTTTACGATCAACACATGTTGTTGCTTAGCAGAAGACACTACAACCAGTAGTCCCTGCATTGATTTAAACATAAGTGCAGATCACCATACAAACCAGCCACCATTGTAACCAACTATTGTTTTGCATTAAAATGCAGCCGTACTATGTCAACAATTTCAGGTTAATAATCAAACCTTGAACTGAGAGATCATTTGCTTACATATGTCCAAACACTCGAACCTACACACACACACACACACCAGAAAGACCCATCTTGTTTCTTGTCTTCACAGAAAAAAAGGCTGAACCTCTGCACCGTGGGAATACAAATGACTGCTTTAGAGGACTTTTTTTACATTATAAAAATTAAAGCACCTCCTAAAGGCATTGCCTGCCTGTTTAGCAACACCTCCCAACCTCTGTCTCATAAAATTACTCATACACCTCCATCACATCAGACTGTGTGGAGTCCTGATTTCCAATGGTGATTTGGTAAACCATAAATTATCTTATTACAAACCTTGTCATTACATTACGTACGTTGTTCGCCACAATGTGTTCACTTTCCATGATTCCAACCATGAGTAATGCGCATATGTGTTTGTGTAGCGAAACAGTGGTTTTGCTTGAACGTGCGTGAAGTGGTCAGTTGCATCATCCGCTTTAGCCGAAAGGAATTTGAAAACGTTCATCTTTCATTCAAAATCATACATTCATGATTTTCAGTGGATTAAGGAGGAACTTTTCATCACGTAAAAGCTGTAAATACCTCCACTGCCTGTTTCTTTTCATTTGGCTATTACAACATTAGACATACTGATGGACCTTAATTTCTTCCTGATTCTGGAAATGCTCATGAAAGTAAAGCAGAATTTTAGTCACGGGCTGTGCTTGTTTCACTTTGATGTGTTTACATCGACGTGTTTCTGCAGCTTGTTCATAGAAGATCCTTGTTAGAAATGATCAAACATACACTAAACACACACATCTTGAAATCTGCATTGTTGATGCAAAGCTGTTGTTTGTTTACAAGTCCCACATTTGAGCTGAAACCATTATAGACGTCTAACTTGTCTTGCAATTTAACCGTTCAAAAGATCTCAAGGACACAGTGCAGTGTGTAAAGAGTCATTTCTTTGTGATTTTGATGTCTTTCTATCCTTGCTTAATACGAAGAGATATATGTTATGTCGATTTCTCCCAGAAGTTCAAGAATAGCTTTGTGGTGGTTTTAAGACATTTCTCTGGGTTGTTTTTTTTTTCGAGCTTTCAACCAGCCGAATGCAGTGCGTGCTATTGGTTAAATCAGTGGTTTGTTCAACCAATGAAATTCACAAGTGATCAGAAAACCTGTTAGAAAGTGGGCTAGACTGATTACTACAGGTCCTGTTTTGTACGCCAACTCTGACTTCATTTCTCATCATCAGATCTGTGCTCACAACCAAAATATTTCCATAGCAACCCAGCTGTCGGCCTGAGCTTGTTTGTCATGTACACCGCACCTCTTGAAATGCGCTTTGTCAGTGTTTCTAAATTATGAAGGATCTGCAGATGCATCTGCTCTTGGTTCGAGGGCCATGTGAAGTAACAGATCTTATCTTTGACATCTGCAGCAGCTGTCCAGACAGCTTTCGTATTACTGGATGCCATTTTGTACAACCCTCCTAAATTGAGGGCTCTTTTCCCTTTCACTGGCATTTAT
This sequence comes from Beaufortia kweichowensis, assembly GCA_019155185.1. Taxonomy (NCBI): domain Eukaryota; kingdom Metazoa; phylum Chordata; class Actinopteri; order Cypriniformes; family Gastromyzontidae; genus Beaufortia; species Beaufortia kweichowensis. The sequence goes on from CM032808.1 coordinate 7,506,000, forward strand.
AATCTCTCAGACTTCCTGTTGTAAAGCCTTTTGTGAATTAAAGCCATCTAGGGTCACAGAGTTTTATCTGAGACTTTTGACCGTCCACAATGGGGTGATTGTTGTGGTTTTTAGAGAGATATTCTTGCAGACGGGTCAATATAAACTGCAGCCGGCACGAGTCAAGGTTGCTGACAGGATGGGACACAGAGCGTCGGCATGATCGCAGCAGTAAGACAATATGGAGATATTTCTTGTACCTGTGCAAGGACACCAGGAAGTATCGCTGGGGCACAAACATTCATGCAGAAGGCAATTTTTCAATTAATATGTCAGGAAGAGGTGGACTTAAAGTGTCAATTGTCAATATACTAGGGCTGTTAATGGATTTCGAACTAATTAATTACATGATATGCTAATTAATTATTTAATCATTTCTAAGGACATTATATGTGATATATGTTAATGATCAGACAGAAAGACCTGAATAGACATTACAAAAAGTGGCTTTAGAAAAAAGTAAATTGTATAATGTGATATATATGTATATGATTTACATTTACATTTAGGCATTTAGCTGACGCTTTTATCCAAAGCGACTTACAAATATTAGGAGACAATGAAGCGATACATCAAAAGCGGCAGCAATAGTACAAAGAAGTGATTTATGTACATATTTCACTGTACATTTAAAGGGTTAGTTCACCCAAAAATAAAATCATTTATTCATCATTTATTCACCCTCATGTCTTTCAAAACCTGTTTATGACTCTTTCCTCTGTGAAATACAAAAGTGATTTTGTGTCCATACAATGGAAGAAAGGTGGCCAATTTAATCTTCAAAATATCTTTTGTGTTCAGCAGTCATCTGAGTCTGAAAGGACATGGGGGTGAGTAAATGGTAAAAAAATTTACAATTTAAATTAAGTTTTTTATGGCTTTTAAAATAATTAATCGCACAAAATCAGCACATACAAATAAACAACCTACATTATACGCAAGTAATTGCATTTGTTTAATGTGCTATGTTTGATGCCAAGACAAAAAATAAAGGTTGCTAGTTCAACCCACAGCATGTTAATGTGCACCAGGCACACATGCAGTGACCTGTGAAATAGTGTTTATTTTGGTGACGTTATCCTGCAGCCAAAAACAATGCCGGATGGTGGAGGGTGCTCTTTGTGTACCTCTGTAAATGTGAGATTTGCTGTAGACAGAGAACAGTCAGTTCAGAGAGGACAATAGGGAGGTCATCGTGGTAATGGAGCAGCCGAATGGCAGACAGAACGGGTAATGCCAGGCACAGATGAGAAACAGGAAGTAGAACTGTTAGAAGAGCACCTACCAAAATGGAGAAAGAATGTGAAGGAAGGGAGGGAATGTCGGAATGATCCATAGGGACAAGCGAAATTCAGTTTTGTCACTGTAGTGATTTAGATATGTGTTGTTGAAGATTAACAAATGCATATTTAAAGGCAACATATAATGACACGTGCAACCAGTTACTTTCTGTAACTTTCCATTTTAAGCTTATGTACTTCTGATGGCATTTGGATATTCTGCAGGTTGATTATATCCTTTGGGAACAGATTAGATCGTGAAATATAGATTTACAAACCAGAATAGAGACAAGTGGTTCAAAAATAAAAGATTTGAGATGTCAACCGTGACAAGTTGATTATTAAGACGATTTTCTTTTTAATTATATGAATTGATGCTTTGTGCACAATAAAAACTATTTTGATGTATTTGATTCAAAATTGATTGTATTTAGATTTTTATGAAGATGTTTAAATCTTTCCATTCCTTTCCATTTTCTTTATTCTCCTTATGCTGTTTGTTAACATGTGGATTATCCAAGAACAAATATGTGATTGTTTTCTCTCCATCCGGTGTTTTTCAGATGTGTACCCCCGCCAACACGCCGGCAACGCCACCAAACTTCCCCGACGCACTCACCATGTTCTCCCGACTCAAAGCCTCGGAAAGCTTTAACAGCAGCAGCAGTCCCAGCATGGCCACCTCACCCCCTCCACCTCAGGTCAGCTGGGGCATGACCCCACCTGTGCCCAACCAGCAGGGCTTATGGACTCAAGGGCCCTCCCACCAACAGCCCCACCCTCCCCCAGGCTGGCCCTCAGCTGTCAACCAGCAAGCAGCAACCGAACAGAAGGCCAGCGTCGCCATGGAGGCCGAGAGATGAGGGCCCGGACTACACGGCCCCCTTCCCACCCTCACGCAGCTGATGAGAGGAGAGAGTTTAGAGAGGGTCAGGGGTGCTTGTTTTACTTTCTCACTCACCAAACATGGAGGGGAGAGAGCTACACCAAGAATAACCAAGCAACATGGACATTTACTATACAGGATGAAAAAGCCAAGACAAAGGTAACAAGAAAGGAAACAAACGCACATTGTATTACTAAGAAAGAGAGCAACTGAAGTTTTTTTCTATAATAAAAAATAGTTTAACACATATGGGACTATGATCATTGCACCCGTGGATTATTTCTGCTATTTTCTGACTGATGGACATTTAGCACCTAAGGCAGCAACTTTTCTCACATGTTGCTTTTTATTCTTTTATCTGTTGTTTTTTCTTTATGCAAGTTCATTATGAGAGTTGACGTTGCATGTGGATTAGCGATCTTGCGGTTTTTAACTAAATAGTATTCATTGCAAGCATTCACGTGTACGGTGCACGACACTCGCGTATACTGAAACATCAAGTCTGTCGGACTTACATTTCCTCTTCCCATTGGATAATGGGACTTTTCGTACCTCACTGGTCACATCACTCTACTCAACCAATCAGGGAATCTCGCTAGTTGAACACACAGGATATTTTTCCAACTCAGATTGGAATTTACATAATGCTTCGCTTTATCTATCACGCAGTAACTCACTGTTCTTAAAGATTGTAAGGTTTGATCTATCTGGTCTGAAAATGTATTCTGTTTCCTGGATTGACAGAATGATACAGATATTTTATAATCATTGTTAAAAGTTTTATTTAAACATTTTTGGGGAGGGGGCATGGGGGATGCAAGCTGGTTAGCTGTATAGGGTTTAATCAGATGCTAAAAGTTACATTAAACCAGACTACTATACATGTTTGTAAGCAGACTTGCCACTTTGCATGATGTATTCATATGTATATCATATTTTGTAGTTTCTTGCTTTTGGGGGAAAATTCTACATGAACACTTTTCGGGAATTTTATCTCATTACCAGTTATAGAGAGAGCGATATCTTTTCATTCAAGTACTAATTCAGGGTAGACCCTGCCTGCTTTTCTATTGTCGTTTATTTAAAAATGATCAATCACAGAAACACATTTTAATGTCAGATTCATTGTTTCTTTTTGGATGAAATCAATACATTTCAAGAAGCAATGCTATCAGCAACCTTACATTTTAAAATTTTGCTATTTTCCATTTATGACAATTTCTGATCAAACTTGTCTCTTGGGGTCAAATGTTCCTAAATGGTTTTCCATGTATGTTTTCCCCTGTTTGACTGTATTGATACCATTCCCACAATATTTGTGGACTACCTGATAATTAACTTATCATTGTTTGTGTTCCTAAATAAATATTGTATGTCCTATGATGTGACTTGTGTTGTTGAATGGATTGTTCTGTCCATGCTGGTTCTGAATATTCATTGTACTCGTCAAATTTATTTTAAGACAGAATTTATTAGGATCTTGTAGAATAACTTAAAATGACGTTTAAACTACAGTTTTCTCCTCTGCAGTATAAAAAGCATAAACATACACGGCAAACATTTCTAGAAAGAGTAACACTTAGCCGACTCATATTCGCTTCATTGCTGGTGCGGGGAGGTCAGAGAGTTCGGGTTGGATGTCCTTACTTTACCTCTGAGAGAGAGAGGGAGAGAGAGAGCTATTGTTTGTGTGTTCTTTGCTATGTGTGTTTATATGTTTTTCAGGGTGTGACTTGGATACCAAAATGTTACCAAATAAACCGGCACACAAGGTGAACCTTGGCCTGGGCCCTTACACTGCAGAGGTAACATTAGCTGGGATAGTCTTGATGTGTGACGTGACAGATTAGTTTTGTGGGTCTGAATCACTCACTAAAAGAATCTATTGGATTAACATAACAAAATATGTACATCTTCTATGTTTTCTCAGCATACTTTACTTATATTCATGTCTCCCAATTTATGTTTGTAAAAAAACTCATCAAAAACTCATATCAAAAAAGATAAATATCTTTATCTTTACTGAAAAACACATAAAACAACACTTCTCAAATGCAGTCTTGTGCAAAGCATTCTGGTTACTAGAAATCCTCAGACCAGTTTCAACAAGTTTATTTTAACATAACAGAAATCATTCATGTAGTCCCAATTTAAATGGATAAGTTTTGATTACTGAACTTTTCATGTTCATATATATTTTTATATACTGAAAAAATATATTTCTATATGTTGTAAAATATATATTGTCATATTGTGCCAATTTTTTAAAATTATGTTTAATTAATTGGTTTAAATTAAGTAGTCTACATTGGAAAAGTAGCAAAATTCCTTTTTTCAGCGCTCGCAGGTCTTCACTGATTTGTTTACGTCGATGAACATCAGTTTGGTAAAATGTATTACTGTATGTTGTGGTTCTTTTTACAGTTATTAAAAATCACATTTTTACTAAAAAGGTAAAAAACAGTCCTACCTTGTTAGCTGCCATCTCATTCTTGAGATTGAACAGTAACAGTAAACATGGTCAAGTACACTATACGCTTGCCCTCCATTCTGTTCCCACTTTATCACTGGCACAGCTCGAAGTTCAGGGCACAATGTTCTGCATGGCAGGGGACAAGGACAGCGCGGATGTCTTCCTGCTAAGTGTTAACATGTGCTGCATTTTTATTTTTTAAAGGAGTTTGCGACCCGGTTTCTGATGAGGTAGAGGAAGGGCTGCAGGGGCATGAATCAGAAAAGGCTTAATATAAGATGATTCATGCTGCCACTTTATGGTTACAGCAGTCTGGAATTAGGAAATGTCCTCCACTGTATGGCCTCGAATAAGAAATAGGCATGAGTCAGCAGTAATGGAGAATGAGCCAGAGATCTGATTGCTGCATTAACACTGTAACACCGAATGATGAATGGAGATTTGATTCAGGTAACCAGACACTATCGGCCAGATCTGGCCCTTATCACTGCAAGTTTTTCTGCCAAGAGTTTCACCACTATCGTACAAACAACGAAAGCCGAGCCAATGCAAAACTGGCAACAGAATGAACAAATAGTTAAATCCCGATGCTGTTAAAAAAACAGAGCAAGTACATTTGATTCAGCAAACAACATATGTAAAATATGACTTATAGAACAACATTATTTTTTCAAAATGTCGCCTCAACTAGCTTAACAATATTCTTAAACAAACCTTTTATACTGAACAAGGCAGAATTGTGCTAAAAAATATGGGGAAATGTAGTACACTTGCACCATTAATATGTCATGCTGTGAACTAGGCTCACTGTTTGCTGACTGTATTTATTACATAACATTATGTATTTACTGTAATAGTTTTTGTTGTTATAGATATTAAGTTGCATGGTGATGTACAGTTGTTAGGTAATATCTTTCTACTGCCAGGTTATAGCAAAAGTTATTATTGTTGTCAAAAGTTTGGAAACACTTATCAGAACCATAAAATAACACAATTGTAACTGTGGGAATTATGTTGTGACTAAAAGCATCCAAAATAATTTATTCCTTAAGTCTCAACCTGGGAAGCTTTTTAAACAACATTGAAGGATTTGTATCTATGCTAGACTGGATTATTTGCTCCAAGTAAATTAAATTTTAGTTTTTTTAATATGTTGGCACAATTATATTTTCGTATACAAAAGTAATTTCAAATATACACCTGCAGATTAAAAGATTTTTAAGATCATTCAGCATTTTTGTCAATTGTGTCTAAACTTTTGACTGGCACTGTATGTGCATTTATAAAAATGTCAATATTCATATGTCAATATTCACAAAAGCATCAGCAAAACATAAGAATTCACTTCATATTTACATACACCATATTTACCTGAAATTATGAAAAAATTAAGTTTTCTTTTTTGTGCTAACTTGTACATTTCTAGTCTTCATTTTATGGTCGGTTGTTGCCCATACTGTATATTGCTTGAATTTGGGGTGAATGTATTTTCTGAATGAACATATTGACAGTTGTCGAGAAAACTCAGAAACTCCCATTTTACCTTTATTTTATAACTTCTCATTTCCTTTTCTTAAGGTTCAGGTAGTGCACATTTGTATATTTGCACGTTTGTAAAGAGTGCTGCCAGATTGTATCTAGCAGGTCATACTGGGGTAAGACTGCAGAGAGAGACGAGCAATGCTGAGTACATCTCTACCCTATAGATGATCTGATTTGTCCGCTCTTCTCCTCCCCCGTGCGCACATACTGTACGCGCACATTCCCCTCCACTGCCTTCTGAGTGTCTGTACAGACTTGCAAGAGATTAAAGCTACGTCACAGACAAATGAGCACAGCTGCCTCCCAACACACACACACACACACACACACACACACACACACACAAGCATTATCTGCAGAGATTTCCCACTCTCTGCTGCCATAAAGCCGCAAAGTCTATTTGACTCAGATCAACTGTCCTCCATCGCGCTGTTGTTATAATCAAATGCGTATTTAAATATTGAGGATCGGAAATAAACGGCTCACAAAGTAGCTATACTGCCCAATATATATAACGTCATTAAAACATTTAAAAAGTAATAAGTGTCAAACTCCTTTATGATGTGGTTTTCAAAGCCCGAGTCATTTTGTTTGTAGCATTTTGTTTGTTATTAGTGATTCATGCTTCAGGAAAACCTGTAACAATTTTGAGCAGTGCAACAATATGTCCAGATTGCCTGATTAAAACATAACTTAATAATTAAATAAAAACCAATATGCACAGACGCTGATTGAATAACACTTTATTCTGCTCACGGTTTTAGACCTCTTCAACAAATTGTCTTTTCAGGCTCCGCCCACAGTGATGTCATCTTCCTAGATCACGTTTGGCACATGTTCCTGCAGCGGAGACGGATTGTCCCAGTCCCCAAATATGAAATATTGCGCGATTTTACAGATAAAGCAAATGTTGGCGAAACAAAGGACGATTCAGAGGAAAGGTGGAGCGATGGAGAAACAGCGGGGGTGGGGTTTGTACGTAAAACAGATTATAATGAAAGAAGAATGGGGGGAAAAAGTACAGCTCTTACTGAAACAGGAAGTAGAATCTTCACAGATATGGACACATGTTTCTTACCTTACATGCGCAGACCCTTACATTTTATTACCTTAACACAAACAAGCTCTCAGTGATTTAAGGCATGTATGGGGAGAATTGGGAATTTAAATCTAGGAGTTAGAAATTGAATAAAATTGGATCAGTACAATAACATGTTTTGTTAAAAAATATACTTTAAAATATAATACTTAGAGTGAGTATTCACCACACACACATAGTAGAATATGTTTGGCGCAGTCAGTTGTTGTTTTATTGGTTGACTGTCTGTGTGATACTATTTAGTCATTCAGATCTCTTGAAAACACACATTGCAGAGATCATTGTATGTGAAACTCTGACCTCTAGAGGTGCAGGACAGGGAAAGAAACGAAATGTGTATTCGTTTCTTGAACTTTTTTGAGCGTTTTGCAGTCTTCAAACATCTATGAATAAATATACATATATATGTATATATATATATATATGAATAAAATAACTCACCAAGTAATGTAATGCTTAAAAAACAAGGACTGCAATTTTTGTATGATCAGAATGTTTGTTGAATATTTATAACTTTTTTTATTTTGTCTTATAATATAAGATTTCTAGTTAGACATCCACCTATGTTTTAAAGGAACAGTAACTACCCCCACCACACATGTGTGTACATACAAACACAAGGAACCAGTAAGATTGACGGTGAGTACTTCAACTTTTACTGGAAATTTGATTATGAAAATACATTCAAACCACGATGGAAATCATATCTTGCCCTGTTTAGTTCTCACAGACCTAAACGGAGAAAGATCAAGGATTTTCATTTACGCTTATGCTTTTTTGTATAAGAGCTTTTGTTTTTATTTATTTCTATTATTAACTTGGTTCATTGTCAGACTAATATGGGGACGGTGCCTTAAGATGCAAGTCAAGAGATCATGGGAATTTTAGAACAGCACAGGGGAAAGTATTTCAGCTTAAGATGAACTGCTGAAAAAGGATTGCGAGAGGAAAAAAATTGGAGTAAATTAATCACTGTTTTTCAACACTGTCAAAATTTCCACGACTAAATCGTGGACTTTTTCCAACCTGCAAAGAGAATAAGGACAGTATTTTAGTGCCTAAAGGTAATGTGACATACTTATCATTACATTTAATAATATTATCAAATGGTTAAGAGATTATAGTGTTTATCAATATAAGGGATGTCTTGTTTTGTAATTCCGATAATTAAAATTTCGATTTTAAAGAATAATAAATTATGTACAAACAAGGCCAAATGTTCATAACACCTTGATGCTTTAGAAAAAAACATTTGCATCTAATCTTTATTTTGTTTGTAATAAAATAATGCTTATGTAGTGTACATTACAGATAAATGCTTTCTTAATTGTAAGACAGTCAATTGTAAGAAGTTTAGCAATGGTTTTCTGACTTAACTGCATATAATTTATCTAGTATATTATTTCTATGTATCAAAAAGTCATATAAATGTACAGCATGTGTGTGTATTTTTTTGTTTGTAAATATTTTAGACAAATGTATTAGAACAAATATTTAAATTCTTCTAAGAAAACCTTTATCTGCCACCGAATGTTATTTTTGCAATAACACGGGCAAACATTGTTATCAACATTAAGATCAGCAGAGGGATCTTAATTTTGATTTCGTGATCAACACTGAAATATAAGGTGTTTGCTAACTTTTAGTCAAACTGTTAAAAACAATACAACAGAATACTAATGTTTTTTCACAGATTTAAGAAAAATTCGTAAATTAATATTTTATATTTTACAGCTTTTGTGCTGTTGGGTGACTGCATGTCACCCCTGAGGTGTGGTTTTGTTCAAATTCAACAGACACTGGAATGTAATGGCCACAATACTCTGATTGTCACTGATTCACTAATTGAGTAATATATGTAAAAAGTATTCACAGTGTAACAAAAATAACCTGGAATTAATTTAAAAGTCAAATAACAATTTTGTTCTAACACAGAATTTTACAAATTGGGTTGTGAATCAATGTCTTTAGGGCAGCAGTACGATGACCTCAGTACTGCCAGAAGCCTCTGAACAGGATGAGCTTTGGAACATCCTACACAGGAAACAACAGCTCCAAAACCGGCTTCAGTTTCTGAAGCAGATCCAGAGGAAGAGCAACAGAACAGAGGGTAAAGAGAATGTATATTCGAAAAATCATGTGTAAAAAAAACAACTAGTAAAATGGGCACATTGCTGCACGAGTTGTCAGACAATAAAACTGCTGTGTGCACTGGGTAAACAATGATGAGAACAATAATCTTTCTCTTCATATTAAAAAGAAAGTATCTACTTTGCCAGGCAATTAGCTCTGTGCTTGTGCATGATTCATTTGACTAGTTAGTGAAAACAATAGTTTGGCTGTTCATTTACATAGTTTGTATCTTTAGGTGCAAGCGAAGAAGGCCCGTCGGAACTGGAAAGAGTAGAGGAAGAGTTGAAGCAAGTGGAGGAGAAAGAGAAGGAGCTTGTTAAAAATAAAAAGAAAGTGCCTACCAATGTGAAAGCACCACAAACCACAGGTACACACCCTAACAAAGACACACTTGCTTAACTATACTATACAAAAACACACACGTATATAAAAATATATAATTTCATTTATATTCATACTGTATAGTCCACAGGTAAACACCCTGATAAAGACAAAAGTATTATGCTGCACACTACCGTTCAAAAGTTTATAGTCGTTCTTTATTAATATTTTTTCCATATTTTAGAATATGAGTAAACTCAAAACTATGGAATAACTCAAATGTAACTATGGGAATTATGCTGTGTCTAAAGAAAATTTGAAAGAGTAAGACTGAAATTTACTGAAGACTGAAATAAAAAATGGAAATATCCATAACATGAGATGCTTTTTTAAACAGTATTGAAGAAATTACCATTTTTGTTTAAAATTATTTTAAAATTATTTTTTATTTATTTCTTACATCATCTATTTAACCTGTTAAATGTCACCGCTCCACAGGTGGAATGTTATTTATAAAAATATCTCAAATAAAAATGAACTTTATAAAATTAATTATAAAATTAAAAAAATTCAATCAGTGCATTTTCACGTGTATACTCAATATATACAATGACAGTTAACAGGTTAAATAACATTATTTATAAAACATATTCTTAAACACAAACATAAACATTCTTAACATTCATAAACACAAAAAGAAAGTTTTTTGGGGATGAAATAATGTGTTGACAATTCTCCATGTAACATTCACACATTTGTCTTCAGATCGAAAGTTTTTAAAGATCATTTTTAGTCAAGTGACCTATCATACATATATACATTTTCTGTGTGTTCATTTTATATCCAAATGTAACATTAGTCTTATATTGCATCCAGAGCCTAGTAATGATACGGGAGATGGAAAAGCTTCAATGCAAGCGTTTTACGTTCTCCCCTTTAATCCCATTGAAACCATTTCATCCTACCTTCTTGAGGAGGAAGAAGAAACGGGTAAATTAACATTTTATGCAATATGATGCATTACATAGCAAACCCTAGTGATCAAGGTAGTAACATTTATTCTACATTTTACAGAACAACCTAAAGCTCCCGAACCTGTTGTTCAAGAGCCAAAAACTCCAAAGCCAGGTATGACATTGTATAGAAATACTTACCACTCCTAAACGTATTAAATAATGAACTAAGTAGTGTTTTCTTTCTTCAGAACCCCCAAAGCCCCCAGAGAAAACCATAAACGTGGAAGACCTTGGCATGTCCCCTTCAACAGTGAAGTGCCCTTCCTGCCAGAAAGTTATCATCACTGAGATTCATCATAAAGTGAGCAGCAATGCCTTCCTGTTTTGCTGCCTCATATCCGTGGTGGGGTGAGTAGCTGAAAATACTCATTTTGGGTTGTAAATCTCTTTTTTAGCATCTGCTGAGGAGATGAGTCAATTCCTATCGTGCTTCTCTTGCAGGTGTGTGGCTGGATGCTGCCTGGTCCCATTTTGTATGAAACGCTTTAAAGATGTCACTCACAGATGTTCATCATGCCACAAAAAAATCTGTGACGTGAGTCGGATTTGAGGCACAGACCATGTAATTTGGTTCTTGGTCTGCAACAGTATGACTGAAGGCTCCCTATAAGAGACCGGAGCGGATATCTTTGGATTGGACCCTTTGAGAATGTCAATATGTTGGTTCTGAGATATTGCGAATCTAAATGTGAAAAATTATAGGATTTGGATCCGAATCCTATGATAATCCTAAATAATAGGATCTGACTACAGCTGATTAACTTCTATGATAATTAAAAATTACAGATGTGACAAGTTCCACAATTAAGACTCACCGAGAATCAAAGGTGGTTTTGAATTGAAGGCTTCAAAATGTACATTTGATGTAGTTAATATAATACAATATATTTTTCTTATGGAAAAAATTACGTGTATATATAAATGAAAGTTATATGTATTAATGAATCAAATCAGCCAAAAGAACTTACGATGAACATAAATTGATGCCATAAATGGAAAACTTTGTAACATTGTACCAAATAAAATAGTGACCCTATATACATATTGTATAGGAAATTTATCTTTTTTTTTATGACACTTTTCAATAGATCTTAAAAGGCACTGATAACCACTTACCATGTGCACAATTTTCCAACATTACTGTTCTTCATTCTCTTATGTTCACAAATCTCTCATTACAAAAATAAAGTAATAACACAGACACCTTTTGCATGTCATTCATCTGATATATTTAAGAGATTCTAAACATCATCTACGACAGTATTTTCACAATACATCAATTTGAATTGACACGTGATGGCGTATATATACCTGTATCTTTAAAACTATTCACAAAATAGAGCTCATGGATGCGCCAAACATGTATAAAAATATGTATTACATCCATTAAAATATATACACAATGTGCAAAACATATGGCATACAAATGATGATTGATCTCCCGCTTTGTAGTATGTTCAAAGGCGGCAGTAAATATCGCCCAGTGTCATCACCACTGATTCATACTATACATTAATATCCATGATATCCATGTTGCAATGGTTCCAGCAGACGTTGTTGAAAAGGAGCTCGGCAGAACGTGGGAATTTATGCTAAATCTCTACGCGAAGCTTGACAGGAGCTGAGCTTTGACATCGTAAAACACAAGCGGAGGTTTGCAGTGCTCAGCAAAGACAGACGTCCAACAAGATGAAGCTTTGATATCTGATCAACTGCATATATCATGTACAATACAGCACTTGCGTATAAAACACAAGTTTGTTGACTTATTGCTTTACTCTCCAACTGCAATGGCATTTTTAATGCTGATTTTCACCTGTAGTAACTCTAGCATAGTACAATATTTGGCCTCTTTGGTTAACTTTAACTGTAACACAAGAGGCATCATACAGATCAATATTCACTTATCTGACCGAATAAAATTTTTATAGGGGTACATAAAATATTGCATTATTACCGCAGCCAAGAGCTGCTCCAAACTGTATGTTTTACTCTGTAGACAGTTGGATATAACAGACCTCAAAGCTACACACATTTTTTTTCTGGAGAGGCCACAATTTGGATAATATGCAGAGAAAACAGTACAAAGTCAGCGAATGACCTCTGAGCTGAACACAGAACATCGAAGCAAAACGCTTAAAGATAAAAGTCTTTTATAAAAGCTCATCTGTAATTGATCCGTGATGAACAGTTCATCGCTGCAGCGAGTAAGTGCTGTACATCTTGTACTTGTACAAACAGAATTTACATTGGAGTAAATTCCCTTTAGATCAAACTGAATTTGCACATGATCCAAAGGACGTGAAGGCAGTGAACGTGTATTGCCTTGATGAAAGGAAAAAGCAGGTAATGAATACATCGGAACAGGAATTGAAAAGGTTACAGTTTTTTTATAAAAACACTAAGCACAGTAATTCTGAAAATCAAGTGGTAAACAGAAAAAACAAAGAGGATGTGCTTCTCTGAATTATTACATCAATGAGATTATTCACATGCTGCCAAAATATTTTGTGTTCATTTATACAGATATTTCATTTGGAAGGTCTGTAATTATTTTTCTTGAGTTGTTCAATCCAGAACAACAGTACAAACAGATGAAAACACAAATATACACACAGACATGTAAAACAAACATGCATACACACAGAAAACGAACATGCGCGCACACACACACATAGACAAACATGCAAACATACAAACATTAGTTCTGACATGACTGATTGTGTTAATGAACCAAACAAAACAGCCCTGTTCAACAACATGGTAAAACAACAAAAGCAGCCAAACATTTGAGAATTTTGTGATTCTCTGATACCTTCGAAAACAAATTATTAAGCTGCCAAAACTATATGAGGTGACATTAACATTTAAATAATCTATTGCAGTCAACTTCTGCTACATAACCCCAGACTGTTTTGCATTTCCTTACGAAGTAATGCTACAAAAATTCCATATGGCCATTTTCATATTCCATTTCATATAGTGGCGATAGACCATTGTATTTAGTGTTGGTTGTGAACTACTGTGTGAAAACTTCATTTACATAATCTCATAAACAGAGCATCTATCAGCATTTTGTTCCATGACATCAAAAATAAACCGAGACCTCAAAATAGAGGAAATACTACACTAGGCTAAAAATAGTAAATTTATTTTAAATTTAATGAGGAAAAAACTGAAACATTTTCTTACAGTATGACGCAAACTAATTTTCATACAGTCACTGACTGTCAAAGACGCAGTATTCGACTGGCGAACAATCACACACATGAACACTGATTCACAAACACACAAGTAAGGGGTTGAATATCCAACAAGTTAAGTGTGACACAAAAATGTGTTTCTATATTCCTTTTTTGTAAAAAGTTCTCAGATTCAGTATTTAAACTGGATTTAACAACAGTCGACAGCAGGGGACACAATCGTCTAATAAAAAAAATCGTCCATTATGTCCTTGTGTGCCTATGACTAAAAAGATGATATCTGTCTGCAATTTCCTAAACCAGACCAGTCAACATTCTTTGCCGAGCATGTCCCACTTCATAAAACCAGATTTTGGTCTGTAATCACTTGTCAATCAGAACGGATAGAAAGACGGAGTTGATAAAACATTGACAATTTAATTAAAAATAAATAATAAAAAATCTGTAATATGATAAGGGAATCTTCTTGTAGACACCGGGCTGTTACTGCAGTCACGCTAAAACGAGATTCTGGGAAATGTAGTTTGACTGGACGAGGTATATCATAACTAAAAATAAATCTGACATTCTCCTCTTCTATACGGAGATTCGCAAAGAAAAGATGTTCAAGGTCACTGTCAATTTTGTGCAAACGAAGCAAACTTTCGACTCTGTGCTTCAATGCCACAACGTCTAGAAAAGCCCACCCTTCCTAATCGGGACTTTAAATTAGTCGTGAGGATATTTATAGACTACCTACGAAAGTAATCTGATGTCAATGGCACGTGAACAAACACAAAATGAGCAAAAAGCAGAATTCAATCTGCTCAAAGAGGCTCTCTATGGCACAGAAATGAGAGTACAAACAGGATTTAGCCATCAATACCCACTATAGGCTCTTGTGCACATTCCTATCGAACGAGAGGATTAATGTGAATAAGAACAGATGGTGAATAGAACCACAGCATAAGTGATATACAGCTGAGCTTGATGACAAACATCAAACAGTCTCAAAGCAAGTCCATCACAGACTCTAGACATATTCTCTGTCTGAATCGTCAGCCTTAAAGAGGCAGATCTCCTTAAAAGTCTCCCTGAAAATTCTTTCATAATTTATTCACCTTTATGGTGTTTCAAGCAAAACTAATTTACTTCTGTAAAACACAAGAGAAAAGGCTCTTTTTAATTGTCACTTACATTGTATTTTTTTTTTAAAAGAGCAGCATCAATATTTTTTTTCTCTTGTGTTGCACTGGAGAAATAAATTTGTACAGGTGTGAAACAACATACGTGTGAGTAAATGGTGACAGAATTTTTTTTGTGGGTAAACTGTCCCTTTAAGAACACATAGAATACTTCAAGACCCACAGACAGCATTTTTGGAGGCGAAATGTGTGATAGAAAAAATGTTTCAAGGACAGTAAGTGATTCCTCTCAGTCCCAGTGTAGCTGCAGGTCATGTGTGTCCAGGAAATCAGAGGTGATGCCCAGCGGGTTGAGTCCACCTATTGACCCGGGCATAGTAAGGTCCAGCCACTCCATGTTGTCCAGGCCGGTGTCCTGAAGACCGAAGGAGAGAGAGGAGGAAGGTACGGGCGGGTCGGGGAAAACCAGCTCGCATGTGTCCATTGGGGAGTTCGGCTGCTCCAGGATCTGGTTTTGCAGTTCGTCCAACAAGGCCAGAGTCCTGTGTTCTGGTTCTGTGTCGCCGACCAGCGTTCCCTCCAGCAGGGCCTCTAGCTGGTTGTCAGAGTCCAGGGTGGCCAGGTTGGGCATAGGGTCCATGAGGGAAGGAGGGGGTGCCATCTGAATCTGGGCTGGCGGTCGGGAAAGAGCGGTGTTGATAGGCAGCGTGACGATGCTGGCGGTGACGGGCATCATCTTAGGCACAGATGGGTCCTGTTGACTAAAGGGCGTGATCTCTGCAAAACAAAAACAAAAGGACTCTTGTTTAAATTAACATTTAAGGCTGAAAGGTTTTCTAGTGCGGGGACAACTTTACTCTTCAGAACTATGACAAACTCACCTCCGCTTTCTATTAAAATGTCAAAGAGATCATCCATCTGTTGACTTGTTGCTGTGGGAATCTACAGACCAACAACAATAAAATAGCTTTTTTCATTTGAGGAGGAACATGTTAAAAGAATTATTCAGGCAAAAATCATTTTGACTTTGTATTATAATTATTTTCATCTGTGAAAAACAAAAACAGACAAAATTATCTTAGGCAGAATGTCGGGACTACTCTTGGATATTGAACAAAGATTAAAAGCGAACATCAACTCAAATCTGTTGTTTATCTGTCCATTACCTATAGCTAATGTATGACTTCAAAAGACTTTCAATGCCCAAAAAACAGAACATTCTGCTTATAATCTCAAAAGAAAAAGATTTTCTGATGACATGAAATGATCAACATGATGACAAAATTAGGTCATCTGCTGAAACAACTCTGTGATACCTCTGGTACTGTAGAGTTCTGTAGGCTGCGGGTCTGTTTGACGGCCTCCTCGTAACGGGGCGGCTCTCTGTTTTTGAAAGCTGAGGACTGCTGGATGAAAGAGGACTGAGGCTAAGAAAGAAAATAAAAGCTCAATACATATAAGTGGCATATACAACAAATTAAAACATTTGAAGGAAGCAACTTCTACCTTATTTAGTGGCCCATTTATAAGCGAGAGCGGGAGGGGGATGCCTGAGGAGAGATCCTGTGCTCTGGGGAGCTGCGTAAGAAGCATTGAGGTATCTCCAGGCCTGCCGGGTTCTCACTAGCACCGGTCTGGAAACCTGACCGCTCGGTAGTGCGCACAGGCAAGTTCTGTAAGAGGAGTGAAGGGATACAACAAACACCCAATGACAGTTACTAGCATCAATAAAAATATGCAACTTCTGCGTCTGTCATGTAAGAACAGACCACCACAGGTCACGCTGGCTTGTGTCTATCAGGCAGAGCTGTCAATGAAAACGTTATCAGCTCATCACAACCAATGAGCTCTAGTTACCAGCGCCCTTATTCAGGATTCGGGCCAACCCCGCACACTATGCCAGTGGTATGAGTGTAGTTCAGGGGTAACCTTAGTACGCTGCCCCGCTGCCAGGACAGGCTGATTACAGCGGAGCGAAAGCTTAGAAACAAGACTAGTGACTAGCATTCATCTCATTGATAAATGACCTCTCAGGTCCTTTGGCCAGACAAAAGTAGATGATCTTAGTGTTAACAGATAAGAATGTTCAATTGCTCTGATTGCTCCTGCTGGCACTGATCCACTGTTCTTTCTTGGATTACACAGTCACTCCAACCAAATACAGTACGACTCTATAGTGTGAACAAATGTTGTGATAAAATGATTTATTGGTGTGGCTGAGTAATTGTCAGATTTTTGTCTTGTTGTCCAATTAACAAAGAGCTATTATTGGCTAAGCCATATGCTGATCTCTAGATATCAGTAGCAGTTATAAAACAAGTTGACTCATACCTAAACTGTAAAAATGAAAAGATCCTGGAGGAACCATTTGGGGTACTTCACACTGCCACATCGGCGGAACCATCAGAAGGTTCCCTGAGGAACTTCAGAACTGAATTTAAAGTGTCCCATACGTTTTTGCAAGAACTGCCAAGACTGTTAATGGTTCCTCAGAGAACCATCCTTTGTGAAAAAAGGTGCCATGAGGTCCTCCTGATGGTTCCACCTGTGTGGCAGTGTGAAGAACCCCAAATGGTTCCTCCAGTAACTTTTTATTTTTACAGTGTACCTAGGAGAAACTCAATCACAAATGAGCATATTTTACATCTGCAATAATGTGCATAAAGACTAACCTGAACTATTTGGTTGTGACTGACTAGCTGTCGTGATGGAGGACTCTCAGCTTTGTTGGGTTGTATCTGGGAGGTCTGAATTAAGCCTGGTCCTGACGGCGAGACAGCAGCCTGCAAGACTTGCTGCAAAAACATTTGAAATTAAGTGTTGCAAGTACTAACACAATCTTAAAGAAAGAAGATCCAAATCAGACAGTGATAATGAATGGGTCTAGATCCAACAGTATTGAGTAAACCACACAAACAAGAAACAATCTGTAAGATTTGTTTACCTGTAGTTTCACATTAGTGTTGGGAAGCTGGATGGTAGTGGTATTATTTGCCAGGGGCATTGGGAGAAGGATCTGCGTTCCTCCGTGTTGAGTGGTAAGAAGAGTCTGGGGCTGTCCAATGACACCTTGGTGACTGATAATGAACTGTGGGAGAGGGGTAGCAGTGACCTTGGAGGGGTGTTTATCCTCAAGCTTCACCAGTGTTGGTGTAGTGTGTGAACTCAATGTGCAGTTGGGTGGGACAGTGCTTTCAGTTTTGACAGAAGCCAACATGGTGGCAATGTTGTTGTTTTCCACTGGTAAAGTGACCTGTCCACTTCTTTTTTCAACCTCAAGTTGCATCTTCAGCTCCTCCACCAGCTTCTGTTCTTGCTCCAGTTTGCGCAGCAACTCTTTAATCTGCCGCTCCTTTTCGTGTAGCCTCCTGTCCTGCTCCTCGGGAGCCGGCTTTACAGCATTACTGCTGTTACGGTCCTGTGCCTCCATAGATGCCTCCTCTCGGCTCTGAAGCTCTGTGGAACCAGGGGAAACGGGTGGAGTGGAGCTCATATTTTCTAAAGTCTGCTGGGTGGACGTGAGGGTTGTTGTGGTAGTGGATACTTCCATAGGGGTGCTAGAAGGCTGTGTGTTCGGTCCGGTGCAGTTGTTGGGAGCAGAAGTGGCAGGGTTATCTTGGAAAGGTTTAAGCCGTTCAATAAGGTCTGTTTTTGTTCCCGACACTGGAAGACCCCGTAACTTCAACTCCATTTTCAGCTCTGCCACCTGCCAAAATAAACTGATAAGTTTAGATATCAACTGGCATGCTACCTAAGATACTTATTTATTAATTTTTGCAAAGAAACATATTCAAACATATTTATCATATCACTCACACACTGTGAATAAGGTATATTGGGCTACATTTTTTGTGGAAATTAAAAAATCTCTTGGTACCTTCATCTCCTCCAGGTTGGCTGGTAGTACGCCAGCCTTGCGGTTGGAAAGGGTGCTGTTAGGCCGCACAGGTGTTGCTGGAGGCAGAGACACTACGATGGAGGCAGGAAGGCTGCTGGTGCTGTTGATAGCCACTGTGGCATTGCTATTTTGGCCCTCTATCACAGGTCTGGTAAGCAATGTGTGAGAGGGAGGCAGATGGAAAAAGAGGGGAACAAAATCACTTAACATCACAGCAGGAACGATTTTATCCACCCACTCCTGTTCTGAATGAATAAATGCCACAGAACAATGCAGAGGCAGAAAACAAAGGCAGTTAAAATAAATCTTGCACATGCACACAAGGAAGCAGAAAAAAACCTCATCAACTTCCTGCCATTATTGAAAATCACTAAACAGGATTTGTTATTGGAAACTAGGCAATGGTCCTGAGGGCCACAGGCCACACGATACTGTGTTTTGAAAACCAAAACCAATCATATGACGCCATTATACAAATGGTTGACAAAAGACAGGCCATCAAGGCCTTTTACAAATATCAAAATAAAATTATAAACTGAACCAAGTGCCTGTGTGTAACTCTGCCTTGGCAAAGCAGTACATATCAAAAACAACTTGGCCTCATACATTGATTACAAATACACAGAAGCGGATGTCATTGCTCACTTGAGAGGTGCAGGAAGGATGGTCTGGTAGTTATAGTGCTGCTGTTGCTGTTGGCTAAGGATCTGTAGCTGCAGAAATAGCTGTTGTTGTTGTAGTAATCTAGCGTATGAGGAGTCCATGGGGGCTTGGTTGGGTTCTTGTTTCTGGTCTGGGGGAATGTACTGATGATATTTCAACTTCTTCACACGTGGCTTGGAATCCTTGCCTTTCTTGCTGCGGCTCTTATCACCAGGTAACTTAGGCTGACTTTGCTGTAGATGTAAAAGAGATTTCTAGAAATTCCTAGTACACTTTACATCCAAACCAAGTGCATTTTAATCAAATGACATTTAAAAGTAAGGCATGTAATTTCTGCATCACCAGTGTCACCAAACAGAAATGTTTCTCAGTCAAACAGATCCTCATACTCATGTCTCTTTACTTACCTTTACAAGAGTAGGTCCACATTTTACAGGGGCCGCAATGGTGACTGGTTGTGGAATGGGCACAGGAGGGCTAACTGATTGCTCGTTGATGGAAAAAGGCTTGAGGAAATCTATTGAAGTGGTTGTGACTGTAGGCAACTTCTGCTAACAAAGGATGAGTCTCAGTCAACTTGCTAATCACCAAATTTTTCTGTCTAAAATTATCTTAAGGTTCTGTCTCTGAAGTCAAGTATACAAGAAGTACCTGTAAAAAGTGATTGGGCAATGGTGAGGTCTCCTCCATGGTGCGGATGTCTCCAGGTGAAGCTGCAGAACCTTGGGACTCCTGACTGGCAGGCTGCTCGGGTGAGAGAGCATCACTACTGTCCTCATCTATGGGGAAGTCCTCTAGAGTTCTGGGGTACTGCATCTGACCATCTACCCGAACAACACAGTATGAGAAAACAGAGGACAATAACTCATCTTAAACACGATCCAAATTCTGTCTTGTTCACTGCATCTTCTCAGACATTTTACTAGCCACAAATAATACTTGATGTCCTCTGACAACCCCATTTAACATTCTTGAGGTGTTCCTGTAATGTTTACCCCTTGTTTTATTCATTAAAATAATTACCAATGATAGCCTCCTTGACGCTGGAGTCCACAGGCAAGATGTTCTTCTCCACCAGCTCCATGGGGCCGGGCCGCTGAGCGATCTTCTCATTCAGGTCATCGGCCAATCGAGCTCTCTTCAGTTTCAGCTGGGTGGCCTGTAGTGAGGGCTCGGCCACCGTTTCTGCCAAACCACAAAGAATCAGCATAGCAATCACACACACCACTCCAGAGCAATCATCACAACAATCAAGACCCAACATTTTGGTCAACCACATCACAACAGTAAACAATGGACAAGCACTGCAAGGATGACTCATGGACTCATCCCAAACTGAAGAAATAATTTAAAATCCTGCCCTTATTTACTTGTCTCCTTGTCGTTCCAAACTCAAATCATTTTATTTTCTCCTTGGAATACAAAAAAATAGAAGTTCTCTTTTTCATTGCATTCAATTCCAATAATCTGGACAGTCTGGAAAACAAATTCATTTGTCTCCATTGTCACAAAATAAAATCATACAGTCTTTAACAAAATAAGGTTGAGTGGATGATGACAGAATTCAAACTTTGGTGGGAACTATTCCTTCAAAGTCTGAATATCGACTTACAACAACAGATCTTTAGTTGTGAAATGTGGTTTGCAACAATTTTTCCAACCATGGCGATTATAGTTTTGCCTGCCGTTATACCTCATGTGAAGTGAATGGAGGATTACCTTGTAAGATGTGCATGCGTACCAACTCGGCTCTTTCTGGGCGGCTGCGGATCTTGTGCTTTAGGAAATTTTCGGTCTATGGGCAGACAAACATTTTAGAGTTTTAGAAATCGAAATCCCTTGGCAATTCAGGGATAAAAAGTAACCACTCCAAAGAGTTGGCGGTGGTCTCCTCCGTGCTTTGCAAATTACAAACACATTTATGGAGACCTTATGCTGCTAAAACAACTGAAAGGTTCATGTGTGTCCCATTAGGGAGCTGTGGAACCCTGAAGGGGTTTTAAACAGGATCAGAAACCCCAGATGACTAAAGAAAGTTCAGGACGACTGGGTCCTGTTGGTCTGCTCTTACCCTGGCTCTCTCAAGGCTGCGGATCTGTTCGTGGAAGGCTGCAGGGCTCTTCAGGGCTGTAAAGTCACACACACACATACAGCGCATCATTCTCAGAAGAACACAAGGTCATCACCCACGCACTTCAAACACATGCTGCTCTTTCATCTGTTCCAGGCTTTTAAAATGCTGCTTACTACCGTTTGCTGTAGTGCCTGGTCTCACATGGAGATATTACTCAGAGATGGAGAGAGGCCAGTTACTCGAAAACTACACAACGTCCTTCAAAATCAGACAGATAACTCTTAATCTGCAGCATCTAAGTGTGATTTTACACTGATTTATAAGCATGCAATGAAATCCATTATTCAGGTTGGAGACAAGAAAAACAAAACTGTGTTTAAACGCTCTCACAGGCTGCTCACTAACTCGATTTGAACGGAAAATTACTGAGCAATAAAAGAACAAGCTTAAGTGAATGTTAGATGTGCATCGGTCAGCCGTGCCCTGCTGACAGACAACTATGATGTAGAATGAGAGAAACTGCGGTACGGCAACCACAGCGCCAACTGATTTCCTCTCTTCAGGATGACACAGTCAACATGAAATTGAAAGTGACCCTGTTACTTTCTTAAAAGTAAGTTACTGTCCAAAAAACATTTTGTCATAATTTTTTACCCTCATGTAGCTTAAAACCTGTCAATGACTCAGTAGAAGAATGATACATTAGAAGTCAAAGGCAACCAAGTTGTTTGGTTACCAACATTCTTTAAAATATCTTCTTTTGTGTTTTTCAGACATTTTGAACAGGTTTGAAATGAGGGTGAGTAAATGACAAAAGAAGTTTCATTTTTAGGTGTGCCGGGCCGTAACATGCACAATTCATTTTTGCATTTTTTAATTAAAAACATAGACTTGGCTCCAGCTCTAAAACAGCATTCATTTTTGTGTGACATCACAAATCCCTCTATTTCAATAATTTCCCTCCAGACAATCACCTTTGATTTGGTACATAACACCTGTTATTCTCTAGCCATTAAAATGGTTTTTGAACTGTGTTTCCTGCGCCCATATTTTTTAATAGCACTTGCAACAAGTAACAAGAATTAAAAGTAATGACGACACATCACGACATTCAACTGGCCCAAAGCTCTCTCACATCAGGCAAACATTAATGCAAAAAAATGAACAGTTTTGTAAGTAAATAAGATGAATTATTTTCTACTAATGCTGGTGCAAGCAGCAGTTTTAGACGTCAGATGTACTCACGTGGCATGATGCCCTGATCAACAAGCTGCTCGCGGGTACGTCTCTGCTGCAGCCGGAGCTGGAGAACTGGTGGAGAGAAGAAGAAAGTTTTTTATTCAACCTTTAGAGCAGACTTTAAACACATAATTAAGACAACTACCCAAAACACCAACAAGCATACATGGACAAAAAAAGAGGAAATTGAGCTTTAGCACAAATGAGATCACACATATTTCCTCTCTAGCGTTACGTAAGTGTCAATTCAAAAGAAAGAAATAGACCTTCTTCTTGCTACCAAAACACCGGGCACTTGAATGACCAGTTTGAAGCAAGCTGTTCCAAACACACTTCCTGGGAAAATTCTAAAGACATTTTTCTCTTGCCCTTTTGGCTGAGCCTCCCGGATTTACTTGGCTGATTACAATAACAGCTCAAATTGGTCAGAGTTGTGTGAAAGGCAAAAGATAACATATGACATTCATCAGAAAATCAAGAGCTCCATTATCAAATCTGAAACTGCACACGGCTGGTGCAACACACGGCTGCACTTCAGACATGCCAAAAAATATGTTAGTCAAACATTAAACATTCTTTTTTGTCTTAAAACTTAAATGGCAGAGCATGACATTAACAATGCCAAGGTCATTGGTTTTATTCCCTGAAAACACGCATACAGAATTAAACAGCACAGTACTGCAAGTTTATGTAAAACAAGGTTTTACCAAACAAAATGCAGGAGTGGAAAGGTTTAAGTGCAGATTGAACATTATTTTTACCATGTTTGAGTCAATTTGCTGTTAATAAGGCCATCTGAGGTGACAAGGAAACAGTCATTTTACCACTTTCACTATGAGTTTTTGCACTTGTGTATGCAGTGTGTAATTTTTCGACCGCTAACATCACCAAACAGAACTGCAAAAGCACTTTGCCAAAAACTACGATTGCTAAAAGAAACATAAAACAAGAAAATAATGTACCATGAAAATAACTGGGTCTTCACTACAGTATAACTGCAGGAAAACAGATGCATTCCTGGTGTCCTGACTGCAGATGACTCAACAATGACCTTGATCCAAATCAGGTAAATGTGTTACACGGGGCACTTAAAAAAACCTAAGCTGCATTTAACATCCTGTTAAGTTAGATCTCCAACGACAAGCATAACATTGCAACACCTCAGGTTGGATTATTCCACATATGGTGAGCAAGATGATGTTCTCAATCTTCATTCAGATCTTTTTAAACAGCCGAGTAAGAAATCTGATCAAAAGTCAAGAGTCTGTTTGAATATATGAGCAACATGCTTTAAAACAGCTGTGTCATGGAGGTCCATTAGATGCTTTACGGCTTAGAAAGAGATGTTGTTTATCAGGAACAATAACCGCTATCCTGTTTTGTATCCGATGCGTAACCTCAAACGCTCGCGGCTGATTATTTTGAGTAACCACAGTGCAAAGCATTAAGCCTAGTCATGAACGGCTGCTGAATTTTATCTGTTGTCATGCAAATTTCCATTAAACTTAAACTTGGCAAAAAGCTTTGGAAAGCCAGTACAGAGATGAAATGCACCTTTCAGAGTCGAGCAGCAAACAGCACAACCTGATATTAGGCTTCTTCTACAGGTGTCCACTTCTAAGCAGGCCATGCTGTCTTGCCCGTCCCACCGTACACTCAGAAGATCTCAGCGTTGGGTCCTGACAGAGCCAGAACTTTGTGAAGAAGGCATGTAGATACAGTTCTTCAAGGCTTTGATGCACAGTTAGCAGCTCATCTGAAACTGGGACTCCCTCAGATCAGAGAGCATCTCTGCTCCTCCAACAAAGTGAGAAAGGAGGGAGCAGACAGACTGTTCAAGGTTAACCCTTTCCTGCCACTGCATCCTCACATTGTGGTTTAGTTCTCTTTGTTGTGCATTTACAGTAAACAAATTACAATCATCTAGGTGAAACTTCAATGAAAAAAGTATTTGTTTGGGTCAATTCTTTTGGCAAAGCTGCTAAAAATCCTGGGTTATTTTCTAACCTATGGTTAGGTCAAAAAGGGACAAACCCAGCCATTGGGTTAAATTAACATTGAAAATGTTCCTAATTGACTCAACCATTAGTTGTAACAATTTCAGCATTTTGGATTGGGTTTGTCCATTTTTTACCCCACCATGGATTAAAAAATAACTAAAGTGTGACAAAAACCTAAAATACACTGCAAGTCACTTTGGATTTATGTAAATCGATTTAATGTTTTGCAGTTTTAATAGCAAAATGTTAAATGTTAAACCTGATGCAAACCACATCCATATGTTTTATCTAAATCAGATTAAAATCTGATTCTTCTGAATGCATCACTTCATTTTGTCCTTCCACTGGATCATCACATCTTGTTTATCAATGCAGCTCACTATCTTCTGTTTACAATTTAAAATAACTAAAAACTTTGCCAGTTAAAAACAGGTGGGTCATAAAATTAGACGTTTATTTCCAGTATTTGGAAGCAGGAAAGAATAGCCCTAATCCAAAAATAATCCTTTTCTTCATCAACGTAGTAAACATCTTCTTTGAGAGACTGCCAGAGGATGAGTAACTGACACGGGCCACGCTCTGCCAGACTGGTTTACATTTCCACTTGTTGTGGCAGCGTGACCTCTGCATAACTAGAGACGTAGAGGTGCAGACCTCATAGAGCTGTGAGCCAGCACATGCAGACAACACTGTCCTGTGACCTTTCACACGTCAATCAAAGTCAATGACGAGGTATAAGAAACGTTTACCGAGGACTGAGGGTGAAAGAATGGAAAAAGAGCATATTTTTTAAGTGGGCACAAAAATAAAACCTTATCTAATCAACAGGAGATAGAGGCAAACCTAATCAGGATTTCAATAGGAAGCAAATTGAAGGGCCAAAATGAAATAGAGGAATAAATACAGGCTGTGATTACAAAGTGGCAATGAATATCTCTCCAGAACTAGGCCAAGTTTTAAATCTCAAAATAAATTCAGTGCTGACCAAATATGGACAAAAAATCTGACTGATTAGGCCAAAAAGGACATCCAAGTCAGATATTACTGTGATTCTGTTGAAGGAGAAACAAACTAGTGCCAGTCTGTGCTGCTGTATAGAACGAATCAACCAAAAATACAATTTCTGCCATAACTTTGACCATTTTAGGATTTTTATCATCATTACTATCTTTTGACACCTGTATTAATTTCTTCAGTGAAATAAAATGGCACTATAGAAGAATGATCTGACTCCTGTTTAACACATAGTATTAAAAGGTCAAGTCACCATTTTACACATTTGACAACAGAAACTGAAAATACGTAAATCGAAAAAGCTTTATTAAGCATTTAGTTGTATTAAAGTATGTGACAGTTCAGAGAGAGGAACACCAGCCTGAATTTAAATATGTCTTGATGACATCACAGACATGCTAATTAGCACATGATGTCATCCAGTGCAACAGTCTCACGAAATCCTGTGGGGAAACACTGTCTATGTTTCTCTAACGCAGACGTAATGTTATGGTTGCTAGTGCGTTGTCCTGTGGTTAGTAGTCAAAAGAAACCACTCCTATGATCCCAAAGTATAATCTGATAATCCCACCAATGTTTTTTTACCCAAGACTTACCGTTCTTGCGCTCGTTGAGGGGGGGCAGCCTCTGGCTGGGATGCAGGGACAGTTCGCCCATCTCATGGGTAACAGCCTCACTCTGTGGACTGGGGGCCAACAAACCCCCAATCCCAGCATCCCTTTGGTCCTCCATGTCTCCTCAGCGAGAAGTCAAAGGTCTCGCTGGAGATCAGCAGGAGGTGCGGTCACGGGAAGCTCCTCACTTCACTCGCTGTAAAGACAAAGCAAGTACTGATTCAGGTCGGAAAAAAACGCGAAAGAAAAACTTGGTTCAAGACTGTGGGATGTATATTACAAGCAAAACTGAAATCTGTCATAGATTAAATAGTGATTATGGGAATGATGTAATAGGTCAAGGATGTGGTAATGTCTGTAATATCACCCAAGACATGAAGGCATATGTAGTTACAGCTCTTGCAATGAGTATTTATCAAAATGCTAAGAAATAATAACTTCCCACAGAATATGAATGAATGAAGTGTTTTTGCTAGCCTATCATTACTTTACATCATCGTGGTGGATGTGAAACCAAAAAAACAAAAACAAACACAGCGCTCACCATGGTGCTGGAAAACGCTGGAATACGCTAAGAGCACATCAGCACAAACCACAACCATTACTCTTATAGTCCTGTCACATGGGAATCTCATTCTTTGCATGATTTTAAAATACAAATTTATCAACAGATCAATAGAGCAACTATCTCAAATATATCATTCTAATGTTTGCTTGTGTGTGCCTGATGTATTTTGCCACTAAAGGATTTGGCATCCCAAAATAAAATCACATACATTCATGTCTAGATTCAACTTCAAAAGACAGAACAGCCTGCCCAGTGGGTTTTAGTGCCCAAAAATCTCCCATCCTAAAAATTACAATTTGTCCCTTCCTAGTGCTTCTAACATCTGATCCAGACTTTTCAGAAAGAATGTCAGCTTTTGTGCCATCTGTATTTACTGGCCGATCAGTCGATCAATAACATTGTGGGACCTGCGGTTACTTACCACATAAAAGACCATGTTTGGAAATGAAAAGGTATTGGAGATAAACAGCATGGCCTGATATGACCCCTGATAATATATGTGTATAAAAACGCTGAAAGAGCACCGCAGTTATCCATAATGACCCAAATCAAGATAACCAATCAGGAAGCTGAACGTGAAGTACTGCAAATAAACAATCACGAACAATAGCATGCAGCTACAATACAAACAGGCCATGCCTTAGTGTGTTCTTATATAACACACTTGCTAATGCCAACATCTTCCTGTGTTGTTTATTGGTAAAAGGCTATTTTTAACCCTGTCTCTGTGCAATAACATCTCTTGTTTGATAGCTAGCTAAATCCACAAATTGTTTATGTTTTGCAGAGGAGTGTGTCAGCATCTTGCATACACGGTGCATGGATTGTAAGTCTGCTATTGGTCCTTGAAAGTCACAGTTGCTAGGATACAGCAACCTCCCACACAAATAAACTCAAGCTGCTGGACTACATCTCACTCGCTCTACTGTACAGTGTTTATTTTAGTAGTAGCAAGGCAAAATTAAACTCATGTATACTGGAAGATTTATATCGAAGAGAAAATATCTTTATTTGTTTTTCCATGACCACACAGCTATATATATGGTTAGAAACATTGCTCAACTTGAGTACCCGAGTACCTTGAGTATCAATAACTTGATTTATTTATGTATCCCTAATTAATCAGGTAAAATTACACAGAGAAGTTAGGTGCACAAAGCATAAATCATACTAAACAATGAATAAGAAGCCAGATTTAAATAAAACACTTACAGCACTCCTTTAATTTGGTTTGCAAAACACGTTTAAAAGTACTCGGATGTGCCAATGTTTCCAATTTAATTATGTTTTGTTTACACGATGATGTCATGTTATCCCTACATATATTGGCAACTGATCAACTAAATGCTGCCTTTACAAGCTGATGTGAATTTAAACATTTTTATCTTTTAAAATCAATTTATTTATTTATTTAAAGATTTATTTACACCAGTGAGATTTGAGTCACTACTCTAAGTAATGCAAAAACAACAAAGTGTATTGTACATGAGAGGAATACGGGCTGTGCTTACTGGTCTGCTTCATTGTTAAAGTTAGCCCACGGCTCAATAAAGTCCCTTTTTTATTTCTCAGAATAATGACAAGCTATCCATCAAGATTGATTTACTTTATTTAATCGCGTTATCATTTACATCCCATTTCCATAAATGAACTCGGCAGACACTTTTATTCAAAGTGCGTTCAGCCTTTCCATTTATTCGTAGCAAAACAAACCCATTGACTTTGTGTTGCTAGCTTTATTCTCTACCAGTTACATAAGCTGCGACACAAGCCAAAGAAGGATTCTCATTAAAACAGGTGTGTTTAGTACTTCCAGTGAACTAGCAAATACACAGACCGGCTAACACCGAAGCTGCATTGAACAAGACAATTTTGATACAGTTTTATTCTAAGTAGTAGTAACATTTTCTCTGCTATTTACAGCCTGTATTTTTCAAAGTAAAAATGTCCCGGCGTAAATTCATAACAGATTAAGTTTGGTCACCACTCCACTGTAAAAGCTGTAACCAGTTCCAAAGCAAAACCAGTAACCAACCACTCCATAAAACAGCATGCATGACATGGAACTATTATGATAATATATTTTATATAGCGATGTCAGACTAAAAGTCATTTGTAAACAAAGCTTTAACACATCTGATAAAAACCATAAATAGATTACAGCAACTTAAAAACTTGATATAAAAACAAGAGGGCCAGCACAGTTTTGTTCAGTGACTACACAGGAAAACTTATGACATCTCATTGAGAAAAGATCTGACCACACTGTGATGACTAACTGCAGTGTCAAAGAGAAGATACTTGTGCTGAGCTTGTGCTTTTTTTCCCTGAAAATCTACAAAAACAACAACAGCTGTTTCACAAGGCTTTTAATCCTTTGCCTAAAGTGACTTTCCAATATACTGCCAATATTAAATATTTAAAACACCTGTATTGTTTAACTAAATGACAATGTCATTCCTTCTCACTAAACCAATAATCCAACACTGTATTTGTGACACTTGAATCAGTCTGTTAAAGCTCATGTGACTAATAACTAAACTAGTTCTTGTTTTATTGTTGTTGCAATGAGCTTTGGCATTGTTCTGATAAAGAAGTGGCAAAATTACTGGTTTTCCTCTAGGAAGACGTACCGCTTAGTTCTCCTTTTAACCGACTGCTTCTCCCTTACCATGACCATTGTGTAAACTTTATAAGGTGACCCTACCGACAGGAATCTGATTCTGCTGAGGCAGCACAATCTGAGCCATGACTAAACACCCTGGAAAATATTAAACTCTGTAGGGCTCAATTAAACAGCAAATCCAGATGCTAAATCTCTTTTATGTGCTCTGCTAGAACTATGGGCAACAACTTCCAGGTGTATATCAAAGGAAAGTAAGGCGGTGGGACGGTACAGGCTAAATGTTTCGCCCTGCCCCGTCATCAACTTTCTCCAAGCAGTTAATGGCAAACGAAGATTAAGCTTTAAATATGCCATGAATCTTCCATTATAGTTTCACTGGGATCTATGCATTCAATTTGTCATTATTAACAGTCAGTCATATGTTTAGCAGATCCATAAACAAAATAATAATTTATCTAAAAATCCTGTCATAATTTACTCCTCCTTATGACATCACAGAAGTATCACTTATGCGCGGATATTTTTAATAAAACATTTGTTTGCGTTTAGCAAAGTTATGTAATAACAATGTTGCATATCAGACTGATAGAAAGACACAATTATTAAAGCAATAGGTTAATATCAATCCCTGAAAGTACAAACAACACTCAATGGAGAGTAATGTAAGCAGATAAGATCAGCACACGAGGATTGTGGAATTCCAAATCAGACAAATTTATCACTGGTGATGACATGAAGAGCAGATGCCAGGAGTCACAGATCCCCATATATAAAGTTACACTTGTGAATGACAACTCGTGTCTGATCTGAAGGCATTGGCTTGTTTACAGTCATTCAGTTTCAGCGAGAGTCAATGAAACAACATAAACTTGAAGTGTGTTTAACATTACTGTCATGCAGGAGATTAGATCATCAGCCAGCGCCTTGTTTAGTATTATAACACTGAAGGTCTTGACAAATATGTAAACATCACTGTCTTGTCATAGACATGTAAAACAACAGCACTGATATGCAAACAGATCATAGACAGTTTACAGACATGAATAAGTTAACATGCTACAAAACCTTTAAAAGTGATCTGTATCCCGACTAACAGATGTGATCTACAGCAACGAATGGGTTTTAAATGCTTTTCGTATTTTACATTTGGATTTTTAGCGTGAATAAATCGGATGTACATGGCAGCCATGCTTCGTATTTGTCAATGGTTCAATCTTCATATCATCAGACAGCGCGACACACAGAAATCACTTACTGTCATATGACGTCGACTCGTACCTTATTTCCTATGTCTGTGTCTCGCTTGCATCTGTGTTAGGTTTGATTTAAAGCTCCATAACTGTCCTTGATGTGATCACCCATGTACCCAGGGACTGATAGTGTTTTTCTTTGGGACTGAAGTTTTTTTTGAGGAAGTAAGATGGCTGCTGCTGTTCTGCACCTAGTGACGGAGGTGTGAGATGAGAGTCGTCAATAGGGGGCGCTATTGTTCGGGCAGATGTCAACATGCGTGTTTTAGATAGGCTTAGCCAAAGACTACACATATTTACAAGACACTGCGGTGGTAATATTGTAAATGTGTTCGTCAAATTACTACAGTGTTTTGTGCTACTTGACAGCCTTCGGAGTAGTTATGTACAATAATAAATTAATAATAAGTATGTAAACATACATAAATCCAAGTACATAAAAGTGAAACTCACAACGAGTTTGTTATTATAAAGCTCTTCAATTAATAAAAAACCAAATATAATACAACTGCTATAATAGAAGATTGTGAAATACATTCTTAATATTTATTTATTTATTATAGTAGGTTGTTATGATTTTCTTGAATGCACCTGATTTCCCAATTCGTCTTTGTATTGCAAAGTTGTATTGTTGCAATGTTGTTTTTACTCATTTGTTGAATACAAAAAGAAGTACCTGATAACCTTTGCACATAGACAAGATCATAAGCAGCTTTCAAAATGATTCTTTAGCGCAATGAGCTTAAGAAACAAAATTTTTGGAACAGCTGATGTCAAATGTAATTGTTCGTTGAAAATGTGGATTTATTGTAACTTAACAATCAATTTTAGAGATATCCATCTTCCCATATTCAAGTAAGATATGGTCTCGTATTACTTAAATTGTTGCACTGAGGCATTGCAAATATAACTACAGAGTGCTGACACTTTGACCTATCATTGTGATCTTAAGATGGCATAACCACAGACTGGTGTGCACAAACATACAGAAATAATTTATTTTCATCACAATCTCTTTAACACCTTACAAACAACTGTGTAAAATAGCTTCAGACCAATGAAAAAAGTAGCATTGGAAGGTATTCACGCTCACATTGACTTCCATTGTATAGACAGTTCTCAAAATATCTTTTTGTGTTTCATCTACAGGTAATATCCAGGTTTCGAGTGACATGAGGGTGAATAGGTTAAGACAGAAATTTTATCTCTTTAAATATCTTGCAATACACAACTACAGTTTAACTCTTACATGCAATAAGAACTTTGTATGATTTTAGCATACAAGTATTGAAATAGACAAAAGCAATTCATTTAATACAAGAATTTTGTAATGAATAGAGGTCAGGAATTCACCTTGGCAAAGCACAATTACCAAAGTTGAAACAAACCTGAAACTTCAGCACAAATATAAATTTTCCTTTAAAATAACTACTTGTTTCTCTGAACAGGCACAACATTCATGGGATTGTGAAGGAATTCATAAAGCTGTCTAGCATTGCTAGTACTGCCCAATATCTCACTTAGCTTTTCCTGGGTAAACGTCACAAGATCAGCCAGACAAGAAGCATGTTTCAGAAGGCTTTTAAAGTTTTTTACATTGACTCCAGGCATTCGAAGCAAAAAATCATATGGGCCGGGGTTGTACAGGTCTGCGGACTCCGTCACGGTGTCCGATTCCACCGTGATGGCCTGAGCCGCAGCAGCATCGGGCTCCTGCCGGCCCTGTTTTAGCTCCTGAAACAGCTCTGCTGTAACGTGGGGTGACGGGCACCAGAGAAACCTCAGGCGTGGAAAATGGAGGGTGAGAAGGGTCAGCTTGGACGTGACGTCATTGGCGGAGATCTCCTGACGCAGGTCGCTGCGGGCCACCAGGGAAAATGGTTTGGCTGGGTCGAACTCGATAAGCAGCACGGGGCGACGATAAAATCGTGTCATAGAAAGGCACTGTGTGTAAAGACGCCCGCTTTGCAGCGAACCAATGAGATCGCTGACACTTTTGCGCTCTACGCAGATCTCGGATGTCAAAATGTAGTCGCCGACCTCTAGGGTGATGGGTTCGATGTCCAGACCTCGCCGATGTAGAAGGGACGGAAGCTCACTGCGGAACTCCCTCATGTCGACTATGATTCGATGAGGCTCTTTAGTCTCTTCTCGACCCCCTAAATGAACAAAAAAATAAATTATACTTCAATATGTGCACAATTTGTGGATTGAAGTGCAAATATGTAACAGAAGAAAGTAGGGTTACCTGCTTTGCGGGTGTCAGTGGCAGCAGTGGCGGGCTCCTGATTGCGGCCAAGATCTAGGTTGGTGTCTTCCCTACCTTCTCTCTCTTCCGGCACAACCATGCTGGCCTTTTCTCTATATTTCGGAGGATAAATGGCTTTTAAACAAAGAGAACACAGAAATATTGATAAAGTGTGGAATCATCTTCTAACCTTATGAGGTGCTCAAATGCTTGTTTTTCTTTGTTTAAGACAGTAAGGTATCTCTGCTCTTCCGTTGAGCCTCCATATATAAGAAAATACACACTGAGAAAAATAATAAAATAATTAAAACAGTATACATATAAGAAAACAGTATCGAAGAATTTATTTTTGCTTCATTCACACATACACACCGAAGAGGTTTTCCTGGTCTGCTGGCTTTGTAAATTTCCAGTTGTCGCACAAAACTGAGTTCAGCGTCATACAAAACCACAAACATGGGATCAACCTCATGCAACACCCGTGTCAGACTGTAGGGATCAGTGCATCCTTTCAATGGGTGAATGACTGTCAATGGCTCTTTAAGAATACCATAGTAGTCATCTGAAGAAAGATCTAGAAGAACCTCTTCTTCCTCTTCCTCCTCCTCCACTTCAACCAGTCCTCCTTCATCTTCACTGTTCCCCATCAGGTCCTTCTCACCTCCTTCTTGTTTCTCAATCTTTGTGGGTCTTCTTGTTTTGGCCTTGGCTTTTTTTGGCTGTCCATTCTTTCCTTTGCTCATCTTGCCAGAGCCCCTTCTTGGCCAGCCTTTCTCATTCTTCAGCAGATCAGGCTGGGGATCGTCTTTGCCGATGGTGCGCGCATAAAGGCGATTCAGCAGGTGGTCTGCACCTTTTTGGATGTATTCCTTCAGCTGGGCACAGGTTCTGTCATCACTGGCGCATATTAACACACGGCCTGGTGTGTAGACAACATTCTCAACTTACTGCTTTGCATTTGAATGCAGGAAGCGAAAAACTCATTTGTAAAATGACTTCACCTGGTTCATGCTTAGAGCTGATGTTCTCCTTCTCAATCTCCTGTAGCACCTCCGTTAAAGCTTCCCACTTTGGATTTTTCTCAAGTACAAGCTCTCTTTTGAAAGGTCCTAGTGAAATACACAAATTGACATTACGTATAATGTATATACGGATTTGAAAAGCGGAAACAAATTGTTTGAGGATACAGGTGACTGTCAGTGTTTAAGTCTTAAGTAAAGAAGAGAAGAATATAATTTGAATTTTTTGTGTGTAAAACATTTACACGTAAAGAAACACGTAAAATTAAATGTAATGCACCAGTGGCACTTTGCGTTTGGTCAATCTCTCCAATTTTTAATTTCTTCTTGGACTCTTGAATGTGATACACACGGCTGCGAGCATTTACAAACATTGACATGCTCGAGTCCAGGAACAACCAGCCTAGATGAGAACAGAGAAAGTTCTTGTGAATTTTGGGATATTCCATGCAAATATTTCACCATACTGAAATTTCAAATGTCAACAGGGTTTTATAAATATAAACAGATGGATCAGTATATTTTTAATAAATACATTCTGTGGGGAATAGCCCTGTCCATAACGCACAAATTGCGCTTTCACATTATTTGTAATAAAGTTTAACAAGAGCAACAAGACATAACACACTACCTGAATTACTACCAAAGCTCTTCTGGCTGGTTCTTAAAGACTCAAGCAGATTGAGAAATGTGACACAGTCATACTGGGTGAGGTAGAGAAGAAGAGTTCTTAAAATCTTCAGGTCCTGAACTAAAGATTTGGTCCTGGATCCCAGCTGGTGCCACAATGGGTTGAGGTAATGGCGGACTGTCTAAATATAGAAAAACAAAAACTCACAATTACTTCTGCGATTCCTCTACTTAACTTTAATGTGTTTGCATTGCTATTGCTTTTTGCTTGTTTTATGTTTTATTTCTATTTATATGTTCATAATCTTTATTATCTATGTGTTATCTACTATAACACTTGGTATTATTAATGTTTTTACACTTTAAACATTAAAAAAACAATAAATAAATAACAATTTAACATAATATTTTCAGTTATATTATCTATTATACTATCACTAAAATAAAAATATGAGGTTTTCTCTCACTTTCTCAAAGGAAGTTCCCAGAGCATTTTCCAGAGAGAGATCTTCTGCTTCCAGAGTGGGATTGTAGCGCTTCAGTTCTTTCAAGCAGGCGTTCATGATGTCCAGAATAGAGCTCTGGATGGCTCTCATCGCTGGAGTCTGAGATACATGCAACTCCACAACATCCGGCTTGTGTCTGTCCAGTGTCGTGTTGACTGATGCTTGGAATCTAGCCCACCAAAGTTGATCAAATCACCCACACCTCAAAAAAGCAGTTGTTGTTAGAAAAAAAAGCTGTTCATACCTTGGCCAGAGAAAGAGTTTCTTCACAAACAGATTTCTCATCACACGCTCCACCTGACAGAAGCCTGTAGAGAAGGATGTCGCCTTATCTGTAAAGGCTTTGATAAAGCCCGTCTTGTTTTTTTGCCGATAAAGTCTCAAAATGAAAGCCTCCTGGCATGACTCGATGATCTTATGGGCACGATACACCAGGATTCCTGTGTAAGTAAATAGCAGCACAATCCAAATAGCAACAAATGTCAACCTATTATTTACTAATTTAACAGTGTAATAGTAGTCACCTGTTATAAGGTGGGCAGGAATTCTGTCTGTAAGGAAATCCACCACTAATATACGACTGGTTACAAACAGAACTCCTCCTCTGGTGTACACATTATATCTCTCACTGCTTTGCACATCACTGGTCACAGTTTGGGGAAGATGGCTCACCCCTTCAGCTTTCAGCTTTTCTGTGAAATACTCCTTTAACAGACAGACACATTCACATTCATTCACACTTCATCTTAACCTGCAGATGA
Organism: Beaufortia kweichowensis; assembly: GCA_019155185.1. Classification (NCBI taxonomy): domain Eukaryota; kingdom Metazoa; phylum Chordata; class Actinopteri; order Cypriniformes; family Gastromyzontidae; genus Beaufortia; species Beaufortia kweichowensis. Next base: position 7,542,226 of record CM032808.1, read on the forward strand.
AGCAGCTTTTATTAAGAAATTATACATTTGGAAGTGTTAATATAATTAAGAAAAAGACATAAGCACTATGGTAGACATGAACTTTTATTGCAATTTATGTATAATTTTTACAACAATAACACATATCAAACGAGCTACAATTGGTCACCATTTATTTAAAAGTCTTTTGCAATTGTAATTTTTATTAATAATTTGATATTTAAAAACAGTAATTTCAAATTATATATTTGATTAGATTTTACTTATTTATTAACTTATACAAAATTATACAAGAATAAAATTATACAAGACAAAGCATTTTAGCTTACACTTAGTAAAATTAACTAGCTTATTAGTTAGTAAGCATAGTTTTTGAGACACTGACCATTGTTTAACTTGAAATATCATAGTACAATTATGAATACTATAGTAAGACCATGGTAAATCTGTGATTACTATGATTTTGCTGTAAATAAAAACCAAAACATTATGGTTAAACCATGGTTAATTTTTATAAAGGCAAGTACACAGCATACAAAACACTTCAGTCACTGTCAACATCCTGGTTTGTGTTTTTAGATCAGATGTAATATACAACAGCATGATAAAACCGTCTTCCCACCTGTTCAGGGGTAGTTGTGTTCAGGAGCAGAACCAGACTGCCCTCCTCTGAATACACCTTCATAAAGTGTAACAGGATTCTGTCAATCCCGAGACCCTCAGCTGTGATCAGGAGCCCGTCTGTGCTGAACAGACTCAGAAACATCTCCGTCTCATACTCCAGCAGCGGACTCGCCATCTTTATGCTTGATTACAGTGATGATCTAATTTTAACGTGCAGACATTCATTCATAGGGATTTGATTTGCTGGCTGCTCCTGGATAAACCTTTACTCCGGCAGGTCATAATCCGCCTCTTATCGGGGAGAGGAATAAACGCACAAGTGTTCATGATGAGGTTATTTTATATTCCTTTACATAACAAGTTGTTTGTCTTTGTTACCGTTTCAAAAAGTACTGTTGGGTCACGTGACTTCATGCGGCATAGCTGAGCACATCTAATGTGTGTGTACTCAGATTATTAGCACCACCTACAGCACTGGAGGTGTATATGCAACCGTAAAAAATGACTTGCTTGAAATAAAAGTAGTAAATAATGCCTTAAAATAATATTATAGAACATTTGTTTATTTTAAACACAAATGTAGGACAGTCACTTGCAACAGAAAGTCACTTCACTTGTGGCTTCCTGTTTTGACAATGTAAAAATATTTTTTATATTTTCTATAATATATATAAAAATGTCTAAAATCAGTAATTATATGTTTGGTATATCATAATCTAATGAAGTAAATGGTAACATTTTATCTTAGCGCACGCCCAATTTATTAGGGCGTCTACCATACACTAAATCACTTATCTGATTAATGGTGTTGTAAAAAGAAACATAAAATAAATAACAAATTCAACATTATTAGCTATTAGTGATAATAGATGTTTTAGAAAATGAACCTTGTAAAGCCACATTTCTATGCATCTACAGAAACAGTTTCAGAGTATGAGTGGATGCATTGTCATTTCGTGTCCTCAAGAGAGCAGTAGAGCACTTCTGTGTGAGTCCTGCTAAAAAAAGTGCTTTCACAATAAGTGGGGCATGCTCAAAAATAAATTAGAAATAGATTTAGAGAGCTATTATGAAGAATATTACACAAAGCACAATGATGACTTTCTTGAAAAACACTGAAAATATAAATTGTCAAAATATACAGAATATATTCAGTTATGTGAATTCATATCCGCTGTTGCTTTTAAGGATTGTTGTTTATTGTTACCTTGCTGGCTTATTGGATGCTTATAGGAATATGACTCTTCTGTAAAGGTTAATACAGGTAAAAGTGCACTGAGACTATATAAAATTTAAAAGATTGGTATAGAAAAAATGCAGTCTCCTAGAGTAAAGACTGTGAAACCCAGAACTCATCAAGTTTTTTGATTTCCTGACTAAAATTAAAGACTGGAAATTTTAAATACACCATCACTTGAGGACTGTTCAGACATCATTGCATGCCAGAAAGAGCAAATGATAAGATCGGCTTTATTAAGAGCTTGTTTTTTGAGGTAACAGCCCAAATACTTGAAGAAGCCCAATGGTGAAAATGACAAAGAAAAGAGCAGGAAGCTTTTATTTGGAAAGCTTAATAGGAGCCATTCTCAAACCCATGTCAGTAAGGACAAGGAGGACGGGAAAGTGAGAGGAAGGAACAAACACTGGCTTTGGAGCACTTCAGTGACCGGAGATGTCAAGAGACATATGAGAATAACAGCAAGAAAGAAAAGATGGCAGATTTAAGAGCAGCTGGATTTTTTAGTCTCTTCAAAGAGGAACAAAAGGCGATCTGCTTAAACGGTTAGGTCAATGACTCGGCATATAGTATCAGTTAAAATTTGGAAACACTCACTATTGTTTAGATTTTTTCACATTTTAGAATAATAGTGAACTCATCAAATCGTTAAATAACACAATTGTAACTGTGGGAATTATGTCGTGACTAAAAGAACATTTAAAAGTTCGACTGGTACTCTATGAACAGTTTATACACCATGCAGAACAGTGGCTTCTTAAAGAGTCTGTTTTGAATTTCACACTCAAAATGTTCCGTATACCTTACAGAATGAAATAGATGATCTGAGAAATCACACCTGTCTCTGTGACAGTCACAGAAGCCGGTCTAGTGGAGGATAGCAAAACAGTTCAATCACATACAGAATCCATCGCAAACCACCGAGTTTTAGATGAAAGCTTCAAATAATACTGCAAACATGCTGTTAATAGAACAGCAAATGAAGTTACAGTGAAAACAGTGTGAATGTGATGAGATAAACACTCAAATAACATTAAATAGGCAGGTTTGAAAAGGAGTGTTGCACTAAAATGACAGTTTTGGCTGCGGTTACCACAACTCATTGTGTGAAACAAGTAATGTAACAAATATTATCAATAAACAAAATACTTTTTAGTTAAAAAGTGAATGTGCAGCTAATTATGAGGAGGTTTTTCAGACAGAGCTTACATTAGTTAAAATAAGAATTTAAGTATTTTATATAAACATGTCTTAGAAACAAACCTGCATCTTAAGACAAAACCATGGCACTGATACATTTTTAGAGATTTTTTTTTTTTTTTTTAAGTTAAGACAGTTCATACAGGCATTTTAGTCTAGGACTAGGCTTAAGCCTTAACTGTAAAACTGCTATATTTTAAAAAATGTTTATAAAATACTACAGCTGCCCCATTTGATAGCACAGTTTCACACCAATGAGTTTAGACTGGTGCTCAATGTGCTGAACATTTAACAGTATAAATGGCATGATGCCCATAAGTGTAGTTGTCTTGAAATATAACCCTCTTTTCCTAAATCCAAATATTAATATTATGTATTGATCTAAATAATCTTAAGTTGGCGATAAAAACCAAGGCTGGCCAGTGTGATTATCCACATTAGCATTATTATTTCTCTAAGAACCAGAAATGTATTTTTCACGTGCAATGTAGAACATAGAAATTGTCTGCATGTATAAGACAGTTTATAGTATCATGTTGAAAACGCTAATTAATGCTAAATTATTCACAGAGCTCAAAAGCATAACCAATAAGGTCACACGCAAAGCTTCTGTTATGCAGCATTATGCATGAAGATTTATATAGCGTGTTATTAGGGTTGAACATTTGGTTTATCGTTTGGTTTTAGCCTCTTAGACAGGAATTTATAGACTATATCAGTTTGCAATGCCAATGAGGCATCTTAATCTTAATGATATAGTGTCTGCATCTCCTCATTTGGCCTTGTGTTCTCTCCATCTTTGCTAATGTGCCCTTCACCTTACTGCTGCTGAAAATGACTCGATTACTGTCCAACCCCACTGCAATACATTGTTCAGATGCAGTACTGCCCATCAATCTGTCAAAGACTGACTGACAATCCGAAGTGCCCACTTGCAAAAGTGGGTTTTTAATTTAGAAAGTTTGGACCAAGTAAGAAAACAGCGAGGTTTAACTGCGAAGCAATGCCAGACTTTTTTGCAGGAAAATATTATGTTTTAGTTGGGGACATACTGGTTAGCACAGTTGAGTTAGTACTGGTAGAGGTTTACATTTGTTACAACGACTTTCTCTTTAAAAGTAGACATTTTTTTGGATGGAAAACAAGACAAAATATAAATTGTAAGTATTATTTATATTTAAGTAGATGTTGTCCCAGTGTCACACTTCACGATATGGCCATTGCAGATTCACAGTCAACTTGCTCTCAAGTGTTCATGGACTGACTATGACCATTCCAATGCGGACAACTTACGTATAGCTGCTAATATGCATTTACATATATACATCTATGCTCTGTACTTGCGAGTTCTTGTGGTGCCTATAAAATGTGGCTTTTTTGACAAAAAAAAAACTGGCCACAGACCATCTAAGCAGCTAGTTATATATGGGAATATATGTCTCCAGGTGACATGGACCTCCTTACAATGCAGTATAGCATTTTTACACTAAAAAATTCAGTTTGGGCTGTTTGGCAGTTGGTTATTATTGGTGGTTTATATGTCAGGCTGTTAATGCCCTGTGATTTACTCAGTGTAGGAGTTCATTCTGCTGTGCGAAAAAAGCCAACCTGCTAAATGTCAAATGCCGTCCTGTTCCAAGTCTGAATTCATCTACATGCCAAACTGCCTGTCCATGTAAGAAGCCAATAAACTGACCAATCCCTAGTTATACAGAAACCTGTGTCACGTTCAATTCAGCTGACCGTGACCTACTTAAATTATTGACATCCAAACAGAATTCCAATTGTTATGAAGCCATTTCTATGGTGTGGTCACTGACCTGGACAAACCGTATTATGTTGTACATCCTTGAGTACTGAAGGTTGAGATACTGAATGCGAGTAGAGTGACATACTGATTACTTGCCCTTGGGCCCGAGGATCATAACAAAGAGCACGGAAACACGCTTTTAATATATAACAATGCTTCAGCAAGGAGCAGGAGGAAAAATAAGGTAGATATGAGATAACTTATTTCTAGCTTCACTGAGCAAGATTTTTGCTGTGCGCTGGCTAGCAATAAGTACAGACATCTTTGTTTAATATGGTTAGTGGATAAAACTCTGCTTTGGAAATATTCATGCCATTTTTTGTTCGTCTGGTTGAATGATTATTGACGATTTTGATAAAAACAATTTGTGGACTCCAACCTAAAACCACTTTTTCTTTTATGCACTTTGTTCTGACATTTAATGTTATCTCAGTTTTTGTAAAAGGTTGTCAAGCTGTGTTATATATAATATCATTCTTTTACTGCAGCTTATTACTGAAAAATATTACTGTAAATTACTGTAAAAATATCATAAAATGATGTACATGTGCAAGTAAAATTCACGATTTAAAAAAATTTACGTATTTGCTATTTAAAAATGAAACGTATATAATAAAAATAAGAAAAATGACAAGCCGTAAAATTTCTGTAATATAATTAGTTTTGTTCTAATTACAAGGTAAAAATACAACCATGTACAGAATATGATTAAAACATTAAACATTAATGTTAAAACAGTGCCATATTTTACACATCAAGCACACGCACACACAAAGGAAGGACAGATGATTAAGTACAAGGTCACAGATGAGAGTTCAGACAAAGGTTTGGTATTTTCACAATGTCTTCTCGCTGCACGCTGCCGAAGTTATTCAATCACACCCGGACGTCTTTGAAAGTCAGAAGTGTGAGGTGAGGTCAGCAATTATGTTTGTGGTGATCCACCCACAGAGCAAGTGACTCGCTGTCCTGTTCACCACAGCCCCGTCTTTCAATAGTTACCATGGTGATCGCCTCTTTCCTCCTCTCAGAGTTGGATGAGAGTAATGAGCAGAGGAGCAAGGAGTGAACTCATCAAACTGTCATCCGCGATGTTCAGCGCTATTAAACTACCATTGTACCACGGCACTGCCTCTCTCCATTAGTATGATGAGCTGATTTAACTTCAGCGTTAAAGAAATTCTCAGACGCATTTGCATGATTAAAGTGTGGAGACCCGTGATCTACTTAGCAAGGATCAAATGTTTCACTGGTATGTTTTTAATGCTTGATAATGTATTCAGAAGGCAAGTCTGTAAAAACACCCCGTTAAAGCATTACTTGTAGACATGATGTCTCTACAATGAAATGTTTACCAAACAGATGAGGTGTGGTTACTTTTGTCAATTCTGTTATCATTTGCAAACCCAAAGTTAAAAGCTGTTTTGTGTCCTACAAAAGAAAATCAGTCCCTTTTCACATACATTGTCAAGAAAAAGAGCAGTGTCAACACTCTTCAAAGTTATGTTCCACAAAAGAAAAAACAGGTTTGGACTGACATGACATAACAAAATATTACAGAATGATCATTTTTGGGTGTGCTACCGCTTTAAGACATACTGTATAGTTCTGATCATTTTTAAAAAATGAGCGATCATTTCTTTAGCACTGCCCTCAGGAAGCTTTCGGACATAACAGACATTACACAGAAACTCCAAAAGACAAAATAATATTAAATTACACCAATTTTTCTGTTGAAAAGTTTACATTTACTTGGTTGTTAATATCCTGCGTTGTTCCTTCAGGCATTCAAGACTCTCTGCATCCATTTATGATGAGTATCTGTATTAAGTTGAAGACCTGCCCACTCGTAACAAAATACCTTCTGGTCATGGAAGTTCTTCTCTTACCTTAAATGCACCGCGCGTTTGAGTTCTCCTCACACTACCTGAACGGCTATAAAAAACACTATTAATTTAATCTGCTGTAGTCACTGCAGGTCACATTGACCTTGTGCTTTGCGTAATTATTTTGGTGGAACATTCAGACATGACACAAAATCTCCACTAGTGAACGCATCCAACCCCAAAACATAGGGTCAACCCATGTTTGATGTTTAAACAGCTACTCTAATTTCTTTCCAAGAATTCTGGAGTTAAAGTTATCCTGCTATCTTTTTCCTGGTATTTGATCTTTATTGGTCTCCACAGAACTGGTATTTTTTCAATTGATGTTGTCAATGTGAATAGTGCTGACTGGCCTTGTAACTCTCATCATCGAGTATGTGTTGAGAACCAAAATCCACTGTGGTGCTTTAAAGAAAACCACACAACTACAAGACCAAGAGGGCTGTTTGTCATGAAAACTGAGCAGCTCAAAACAGTATAAGGCATAAGTATATATACTCATGCACAACTATCACAAATGTCTGAAATGACTAAATAATGCTTGAAAAATATATAGACAATATATAGAAACAAAGGTCTGTAAACTTTTGAACAGACAAATTTGCCTAATTTCTGTTTTTTTACCTTCAGTACTAATACAAAAAAATAAAATCTCACACATAAACATATGAACTGCATCTAAGTGTGCTTAAGCTGCATAATAATGTACTGTAATGTGTTGGTGAAACTTTCACACCAGCAGTTTCTTCAGGTCTTCATCCATTCCTTTTTCAGTTAATTGGTCCAGGCTATGGTAACGATGGATGACCTCATCTTTAGTAACAACCACCACCCTCACACCGTGTGTGTCATCTCCCAACTGACAGCCAATCGCTGAGCTCACCACCATATCCAGCCCATCGTGGAGACCTCCTGCATTTCTGTGGTAATGACCGGAGAACACAGCTTTGACCCCTGAAACACAGCAGAACAAACGAAAATGGCATCATAACATTCTAAAACATACACGTCGTCTGATTTTGGAAACAGTCACTTCAGATTCAGTTTGCATTGTCAATCTGCATAAGCATCATGAGGCTTCTCATCTCCCCTGCAGCAGCGACTGAGACGATCATGAATTTAAAACAACAGACTGTCTGAAGAAGTCCATCGAAAAAATGATCCAGAATACTAGTCACAAATGAGCTGCGTCTTTTGAAAGAGCTGAGGTTGGGGGCGGCTCTTATAGACAGATCAGGCGAGGTTTAGCTTCTGAGAAGAATTTCTAACAGAAGAGGTGGCCCCATACCGAGGTAATGGATGCATTTGAAAGAGAAAGAAATTTCATATGAATTTTTCATGCGCACAGAGCAAAGGTGCCAAAAACTGCAATGATGACGGTAAGAGAGAAGATGGCAAACAAAATGAATAGAATTATAGTTTGCTGGTTGCCAATTGATCTTTATTTCAATGGTTCTTTTGCATGCATTCCAGCTGTTTGTATCCATCGGGCAAGAACGATAAAAATTAAAAACCCCCGAAAAAAACCCATGACATTAACGCTTAAACACTTACACAATGATGCAGAACAAAAACAGAAACATCCCCAAAACCCAATCACAAGAATGAAAAGAAATCATTAGAATGAATTATAATTACTTGTAAATATCTGCAAAGGGCAGATTATGGTCATTTCAAGCATCTCTCATATATCATAAAATTTAATCCACTGCATGGAGACAAGCAACAGAAACACACAAGATAACAAATGTGTCCAATTATCTGGAGATCTCAGATGTGAAACAGTGGAGTGGGGTGAAAAATCAAAGTGCTTTTACTCAGAGGACATCCTCTATACTTGCACAGGAGAAAATAATTAGATATTTAATACGGTTAATTACTGTACATCTACTGTAACTGCAAATCAGTCTAAAACATGATTTATACAACTGTAAGACATTGACAGATTGTCCAGGACTTTTCCATTATTGTGATGACCAACATTTAACTTGTTTATTTCTCAGTTTGGGCTTTTGCTGTTTTCTGCAACAGTGTCTCAGCTTCATTTCTCGGTTGTGAATGTATCAGTGAGTTCATATAATCCCAGCCGTCCTGTAAATCAGGCTGATTAATAAGATGTGATGTCTTAACAATAAACAGTGCTGTGGTGGATTTAGTTGTCAAGATTTGCTGTACAGTCAGTCTGACCACTAAGAACCACTGCATATTTATTAGATGTCCATCTAAAGATGATCAAAGAACATCTTCCCAGTGGGGATTCTGGGTATCTAGAGAACACCTACACCAACAGATTATAAATGTCCATGGCAGTGCTTTTTGAGGTTTGATTTAATGTGGTAATTTGGCATGATTAATTGTTAAAAGAAAATGAATATTTATTTTTGAAATGGATTACTTGGACCAAATAATGAATACAATGCAGCCAATAAGAGTCCAGCAAAGATAGAAATGTTCAGTTCTGTACTATATATGTCTGTATATATTTTTCAACCACTTGCAGTGACTCATTTCCACCACATCCACTTTTATTTCAGAAAACCCCATTTATCTGTTAATTAATAGGCTAATTACTGTAAGAATAGTAGTACTGTATCTAGGGATCAACATGCCTTCTGGCTGAGGGAGATGAAATTTGCTGAGAATGTGAGAGGCAGATAGTAGATACTAAAAATAAACATTCACAAAAATTAATCTGAGTTCTGGTCCAATAAGGAAGCATGACGCCGTTCCGGATTTATCCCTCCGAGACGCACTAAACGCGATGCGAAAGCCTCAGTTCCTTGTCAGAGAACTTATGGATCCGCCAGATTTGGATGATATGTAGATTCTCACTCAACTCAGACTGCATTAAGTGTTTATTTTATTTTATGTGATTATGCCCATTTATGTCAGCTGTCATTAGGCCACTGGGGAAAATATACTCACCACTCTCTGCCAAAGCTAATTTGCATGATAAAAAGAAGTTCAAAACGATTTTGTGCAAGGAGAACATTGCTTATGCCGGTCATATATACATCCATTTATCACTGTTGATCCCGTTACAGCTCTCCAAATGAGAGACAAAATACTCTGTGCAGCGTAATTATGATTAAATTCATATATGCATACAAGACGACCGGGACATGGGTCATGGGACATCGAATAAATATGTTTTTCTATTAGGAACACGTGATTCTTCCACATGTTTTATTTTAACTGACTCCTTATTGAGTGTTTTTCAATGCATACTGTAGCTCTTTACAGAAAAAAATTATGGTAAAACTTTACAATAAGGTTGCCATACAATCTTTTTAATTTTAAATGTAACATTAACTTGTTATTGTTATGTAACTTATATATTACTCAAATATTCATTCTTGAGTCTTAGACTTTTCAATCAGTGTATAGTTTGTTATGATTAGATTAGAAATCAACTATGAAATATTAAAGTGAAATTTGTGTTTAACCTGTGGAACAGTAACTCTTTTCACACCGTAATCCCATGAACTTACCAGAATGACTTAAACCAGTAAATTCACAAATTATGTGTTTACACAGAGCATCATACCAGTAATTTACCAGTATTTTTTCTGTTCACACATAATTTACTAGTATTGTAACTTCTTTTACTGGTAAATTGCCAGTAGTGATTTACCAGAAAGTTTCTGTTCACACATGATCTGTAACTGACAATTTGCTGGAAATTTACCAGTAAAGACTGTATGTGTAATTGTGACAGTTAGCAGGTCAATGTTATCTAATGCATTAACTAATTATAATAAACAGAACCTTATTGTAAAGTGATACCCAAATTTCAAAACCAATCTTGTATAAATTGTTTGTTTCGCATTAGCAAAAACACTACAAGCCAAAAACAACTAATTAAATTTCCACTTCTATGCAATTGTTCTGAAACCAACCCATCAATAACATAAAACCTTCAGATATCTGAGGCTTGTACACAGTTCACTGTTACCATTCGTTATCTTTCCGAGGGACCTGAAACACTCCTTCTAATGATCCAAGACCCTTTCCTGATAACAATGGGTACTCCATCATGCTGTAGCTCTCAGTAAATGGTCCACAAAACAATCTATACTTCATTCTCTGCTAAAAACAACATGCTTCCCAGTTTACCTACAATTCTCTAATGATAAGCTTTCCTGTGATTAACCAAAGCCTGCACTAATTTCTACTGGCTTGCACTGAATGAGAGCCGTAAGCCAGCAGAAATCATAGAGGAAACACTTGGCTTATCGCTGCCAATTAACACGCTACAAGATAGCACCACTGGCAATGTGAGAAGTGTTGAATGGTTATTTAAAATGAAACGGTTTTGCATTGTAAAAAAAAAAACATGAGATAAGATGGTAGAAGTTCAGCTGTTTTGCTTGTCATTTACTACTGTACAACTGCCAATTTAATAATAAAATTTAATAAAGGGCGAAACAAATAGAATAAAAACAAACTACTCATGCTCAATACTGAGATGCTATCAGGGTGGATGGAAGATTAAACAAAATGTCAGGCAAGAATCAGGTGCAGAACTGTAGAAATCTGAGTTCTGCAGACACTGAATCCATGCTAATTATTAAATTATTTTCACTGTGCGACAGTAAACAAGGTCAGGTTAGTGTGCATCTTTTTTACCTCTGACTCCTGGTGATAAGCTGCTATCAGTGACGCTTATAGATAAAGACTGTTAAATCATTAAGAACACAAAGCACAGAGGACCTGATGACATGTGAAGTGATCATTTTCTCCCCAGAAGGGATCTTCTGACTGGCTCGATGCCTTGCAAACAATTTAAATAGATTTTTCAAATATCAATATACTATAATATCATTTTATCCTTTGAAACAAACACAGCATCTCATTTCATTACTCACAATAAGGTTTCTGAATAAAGAAAATCATCTTTAACTGTAATATTAAACTTTCATGAAAGGAAAACACCAATCAGTCTTTCGGAATACATCTTTGGTTTGGATAGTAGTGGAAATCTTTACTCTCATTGGAAATCAACATGAGAATAGATTAGCAAGTGATGTCCACGTGGATGTTAAATAAAACAACATCCGCTTTGATCCAAACCCACTCTGGGTTTTTTAATCAATAATTAACCAGCCTGTCATGTAGTCCAGACTCCATAACAGAATCTGGAACATGCTAAAATGTGTAGGAACAACTTTTATTATACATCCTGCATAAGCTTTGTGACCATAAGAGTGGCATTTAGCATTTACTCAAAGCATTCTGGGTCTCAGCAATCGGTGTGTGCATTGTTATCTGCAACATTTGTCAAAATCAGCACTACAATATATATACCTGTATATATATATACACATATATTAATATTGTTAATATTATTTATATGTATACTATTTATATTATTAACATTTATTTTTACTATATTTATATTCTACAGTATGTGATGAGAAAGAGACTGGTGAAGTTTTAAATATTTAAAATATCTTACAAATCAGTCTAAATCAAACTATGAAAAATATGTAACTTTCCTGCAGAAAACACTGGGTATGTGAAATCATCGGAGAAAGGGCATACTCGTCAATAATTCATGTTACTGTATGAGGCATGGACACTCGCAGCTCTTGTTTGATGTGCAAGGCTTGAGTTCTTTGTTCTCACCTGCATGTTTGAACCTCTGGATCAGGCGCTCTCTGATCCCCCTCTGCAGGTTGAAGTAGTCGTCCTCTTCCTCAGGCGCACGAAGGAAGAGTGGAATGTGCTGAAAGACGAGCACGTGCCGGCTGGGGGTCTGGACGGCTCTGTGCAGCTGTTTCTCCAACCAGACCTCCTGGGCCATGGCTAGCTCAGGGCAGCCTGATGAGTCGAAGAAGAACTGAGAGTTGAGCACCAAACACAACACCCCGCCCACCCAAAAACTAAAGTAATCGTCGCCCCAGTCACGGCAGAACTGATCTACGGTGTCCGGAGTGGGAGCGTTGCCAAGGTCGTGGTTGCCGCTGACAAACAGGAGAGGAATGTCAGGGTGAATGCCTCTTAGTGCTGCTTTGAGATCCTTAACTTGTCCTTCCCTGAATAGATTTCCTGGGAAATGGAAAGACATTTGTCTTATTTGAAAAGCCACCTTTAAAGGTTAATTCACTCTGATAAAAAAAACACACAAAACAACAAAGGAATGAGAATCACAACTATCATGTTCACATTGTGCCAATGCTTTAAACACTTAGTCGTGTGTGAATAAGAAGTTTTGGAGTAATCTCAAATATAAAGAGGAGTTAATGTTTCTGAACGTTGTTTTAATGCACTAAAACATCAATGACAATTTTTAGTCAATAATTCACATGTAAAGTCAATAGTCATTTTATCAGAATACAAATATTCTTTAAAATCAAAATGAGCCAGAATTTAACAACTATTTTACTTTCATAATGTCAAGTGAAATTATGATTATTAACAAAGAAAAAAGTAGAGCATTCAGATGGTTGGACAGGTGAGAAAGTGTAAGGAGATCTGGTGTGAAAATTATACATTTATGGACTGTTAAATGTGCATTAACTTAAAAGGGTAAATTATAATTCCACTTAGACATTATTACATAGTGTGATATTACAATATTACTGGTTGTTATCACAGAATAAACCCTGACAAAGTGATCAGGAGCCTGATGCGACTGTTAGATAAGACACAATGTTCAAACAAGACAAACACGCAATGTGGTTTAATCATTTATATTATTTGCATTATAATTTCATGTTATTAATTAGGCATATTTATATCTAATTTATTGGCAAGTAATTTACTATTAAGATGAAGATGACTCGCAGTATGCAGATGAACGTGTGTTATTAGCTTTGAGTGGTTACTTTTAAGGAAATAACATACATTGGAATGTCACGACTAGCCAATCAGAATCAAGTATTCCAGAGACAATGATAAACTACTGTTTACTATGTTCAGTTTACTGTTCCAAACTACATATAAAAAGTACCTTTGATAGTTTCTTTAATTTTCAAAATAATACTGAACAGGGAATAGATTTTAATGGAGTTTACTCTTTGTTAATAATTCTATACAAAATATATAGATAAGCATCCAGTCTTAGCACACTTCTCTACAGTACAGGCTTACTGTCAAGTATTGAGTTTTGAAGCTCATTAATAACAGCCTTAGGTTTTCTCTAATATGACAAGTAGGGCATCTTGCTAATTGCCTGCTGTGGATTTGAAACTCAATGTTTAGTTGAAAGTACAGTTGGCATTAGTAACTGCAGTGTTGTGAATGCAGTGTTGATGCGAAACAAAGAAAACAAAACCAACAGACCACCATTTAAGTCTAAAATGACAATAAGGTACCAACAGCCTTTTCAGCAGCTCACAGAGATGTGTAATAGAAACAGATAGATTTTTTTAATTATTACTTTTAAAAGTATTGGCTACTTTAGAGTCCGTTCAGACCGACACACATTTAGTTTTCACTGTGAAAAGATGTTAAACAAATAGCTCACTCCAATAAATTTGTCTATTTGTGCGCTATATTCTAAAGCAGAGGTGTAACAATGTACCAATATTGACAATAATCGTGACATTAATAACCATAATCATACACATAATATGAATAATTTGCTAAGCATTTTGCCTTAAGGGCTACAATGGTTACAGACTCTTTCTCATCTGTCTACACTTTTTAATGAGTGTGATTCATCGATACAAAAGAGAAAACACTCAATTAAAACAAAACTTAAATAAACTATGAATTTAAGCGATTGTTTTCAAAGCAAAACATTAAAAAATTAGATATTGTGATATTGTTATTGTGATTTTTTTTGGCTATAATAATTATAAAGTTTCATCAAGTAAAATAACCAGATAGTGAGTCAGTGAGTTAAATTTAAAAACAGGTTCACTCGGATGGATTGGTAAATTGGATTGACTGGTTTAATGAGAAGAACCAGCTAAAAAAGAACAATCTGTTTACAAATCAGACCAGTCCGGTTCTCAATTTCAAGTCATTGACCTAATGATCTGGTCGGAGTGGCTCTCAAATGAACAGCTCACAGGGGAAAAGCTTATCAATAACTAATGACTTTAATTCAGTCTGTTCTTTACACAAACCTACAGCATGACTGAATATAGCACAGAACAGTTAGAACTGTGAGGATTTTGCAGGTTACGGCAATATGAGTAAGAGTAAACATTAACAGAGTTTAGATGGACTACTTTAAAACAATACAATGTTTTAAACTGCACCCTTTTAGCTGTAAAAAAATCACTAACATGGTTATTTTGTCTCTGTGTGAATAGGCCAATTACTGCTTCTCCTTTGTGATCAATAGAGTTTACCAATATCTGAAACAGAGCTTTGTTTTGACTTCCCCTTGGATTTACGTAACGCTCAATCCCAACAGGTCTCCGTCTCTTCCAGCAGAGCCAAATCCCATAGAAACCCATTAAAATCCCTCCCAAAAGAGATCCCTATCAGCTAAACATACAGAGAAGCAGAAAAGCTCCTTTAAAGCTGATTTCCCTTTGGTCAACCCTACAGATGTGCAGCTGTTCCTTAGAGAACGTCGCTTTTATCCGCTTTCAATGGCAATTAAAAGCCTAACGTACGTGAAGGAGGGAACGGAAGGGAGACGATACCTCCGTCTCACCTTCCCCGATGGAGAACACGGCCAGTCAAAGTTTTTACTGCCCAGGATGGCATCAGGTTGAGCGCTCTCTAAATCTAATCACCTCCCTCGATGATCTCTCCTGCTGCCAGGCAGAAGAAATCCTTGAACCGGAAGGCTCGCAAGAATTCTTTTCTGATATCATGGTGCGGCCCTTCAATTACCACATGGAACTTTGTTCGTTCGGCATGTTCCCCCTCGCTGTTCATTACGAGGTGGAAGGTGGGAGGCGGAATGACTGAAACAGTCTCAGATTTGGCTGCCAATGGGGCTTGAAGAGGTCACAGTAGGTGTTTAATGAAGGTAAGGTTGACTGACAGAGGGCTGATCTAACCTCTTTCCCCACAGACAACAACACTACAGTGCTGTTAAGGATGACTAATGTCGCACTGACATATTTCACCATCCGGGATCCACAGGCTCGGTGAGACTCTCAATCAGAAAGAGCGAGTTTCCAGCACTTTAAACCGTGGGGGGATTCAAGGATGGATGCCTCAGGTACAAACGAGTCGAAAGAAAAATTGGAATGGATTCAGGAGTCTGAAGAAGTTTACAATGTCCCCCAAGATACCAAAATTTGTTTACAGGTGCACTATTGATATTTGTCAGACAGTGTTACTGTTGGGTATGCAAGATGCACCGCAGAGGACCACAAGGGCCTGCATGAGGTGTAATGGTCTGGGTGCACTGCCCATCCTGCAGGATATCAACACCAGCGAGACGAAGGCCAGAGAAATAATAAGGATACCTGCCATCTTCTTATTTGCTGCAATCAGAAAAACAAACCTACCAAAGCCTAAGGGGAAAAACTGAGAGGTTCTGGAGGAGCTAAAACTTCCAAGCCATTCAGACTCTTAATGAGGACTCTGCCAGAGGCCAGCAATACGTCAGACACTATTGTCATGCACACATACTGTACATCTCATAAAACATACTGTATACAGTGGACCAGCCAGGTTTGGGTATGATCAGTGTTGAGGTGATATGAAAATGACAGTGAGTATCTCCTATTATTTATTCTGACCAATAGAAGCACAGATGCTCCTCCTTCCTTACAAAATTTTAAAACAAGGCAAAATAAAAGAGAAGACAATGGTAATGGTGCTGCTGGGTGGAATTATGCAATTAGAAAATAAATAAGCTTTTCTGATGACAAGACAGCCAGTATAAAACATAACGCTTCAGTGAACATCGTTTGTTTACGCTTTTGTTTCGAAAGTCAGACGGTACATCATGTACATCATTAAAGACAGCTAGTGATGATTAGTCTGGAAGCAATGTGCAGTGTGACATGTTTCTTGTCCACAGCAAGAGAAGAGGTTAGTATAATCTGACACAGTGACAGACAAAAATATCATGTTTGAAAATGATATCTGAACCTGAAATTCATACAAAAAAATTTATGAATTCTGCCGCATTGTGAATAAATCACTAAACTGAGTGACATTTGCAAAACAATAACTAACTTCTGGTCTATTTTGTTAATACTTTTACCAACTGGTCCTACTGTAATGTGTACTATAATAATGTGTCAAATATTTATTCTTGAGAAAGACCTTTCAGTTAATATCTAGTTTGTCATGATTAGATTAAAATTCAATTATGGAATATTTCACTATTAATATAAATACACATATTTGTTTGACATTCCTGGCTTGCAAAGTGTGATTGTGCTATACTTATTTTCATATAGAGCAATTTTGATATTTGTATAATCCAATGACATTCATACATTTTAAATTGTGGAAATATACAAATCAAAATGATTAAAATTCAGGTTCACTGAACAGAATTTATCACATGGGGGTAGTAGGGCTCCAAGAATTTTAATGCTTGGTGAAGGAATAGTATCAGGATCTGGTGAACTCCATTCAGAATAGTAAAAGGAGACCAGCAGCATGATGGGCATGGTGTGTAATGCATATGACATCCTTTGGCTGCTTTGCTGGACTGACACTAATGGCTGTTGACACCAGGCTGCTAAAAGGCCCACAAACACTATAAAGTTCCATGACTGTGCAGTTTATCATAGCCTGACCTATAAATTACATTCAGAACGGAAGCTACAAACCCAGGCTGATATTACATTAAGCAAATGACACTTTAGAGTTTCCCTAGATTTTCAAAGGGTATAAACCAATGGGGAGTTAATGCCAACATTAAAAAATTTTCAAATTCATGTGCTGAGAAATACTTTTGACAGCTTTAAGTCTATACGTACTCAGCAATCTGACACTTTAAACTGAATTAAATGCATAAACATTCTGGTCATCTTCACAGATGACATCCTGTCAGCACATTCATGTGTGCAGGATAACTGCCTGTCCTATGAGCTTTGCAGTTTGAGTCGAGGCAATTAGATGAGTGTAGAGATCGCAGGTAGACGGCAGATGGTTCACAGCTCCATTTCATAACAGCCACCTCAGAGATTAAAGACAGCCGAAGAATAAAGGACACTAAAGGACGCTCTGCTGAAATCCTGCCTCTTCAATCATTCTTCCAACCTGAAATGAACCGTGGAGTCTTTGTTGCTGAAATAAAACCTTTTCTAATTGTAATATATATTTATGTGTGTGTGTATGTGGTATTTTTCACACTTTTTCCATTATAAATCATAATTTCAGCATAACAGTTTTAAGAAATGGACTACACAAGTTTTTGCAAAACACTGTAAAATGTTCAATCAACTTGGTTATATTAAGTCATTTCAACTTTTACATTTTGGCCCGTTGTGACTTGCTTCGACTTATAAAAATAAGTTAGACTTAATTGTTGAACTTAATTTGATGGGTTAAAATAATGTAAAAAAAAATGTTGAAATGACTTGTAAAGCCAAGTTGTATTTTAATATTCAAGGCAGAATATATTTACAATGTCGTTCAGAACCTTTGAGAGTATCCAAAATCATTTTGTGTGTTTCATTACAAAAGAAATCCAAACTTGACTTTCTTGGATAAAGGTGAGAAATTTGCGTAAATTGGTATAAAGATTACCAGGCATAGCATGGATCAAGTCTCCACACAGCACCAAAAAGCGAGGTCTGGGTTGCAGTTTGTTGATGGCCTGGACCGCCTGCTTTGTGAGCTGGACCTCCTCAGCCCACTCATCCCCTCCTGAATCACAATCACCGATCCTCCACGCCTTCATCAGGCCAAGCTGGGGGTCAGCAGCCTGAATGAAATAAAAGGGCCCATTCCACTCCTTCTGCTCATCTGTGAATAACAAGAAAACGCCACATTTACTGCTTCCTCGTAGATGTAGAAACATGAAATATATGTTTTAAATGATAAATGCACTGTTTAAAACTCATTTTGTGTCTGAGCACAGCTGGCAATACAGCACATTCTGATTCAGATTACATAATTAAAGTATCAAGACACTCACAATCTAATGGATAAAAAATAGACAAACACCTGGAACGTATGGAATTGCTCATCACATAGAAACCTCACAGCTTTACAGCTCTTGTGTTATAAGAAAACAGGAATGGTAAAAAATACCTTCACACCTTTTTTAGGTGTTTACAGCACAAACACTTTAGTATATTCTGTGGTTTCGACAGTTTTTTTCATTCAAAGTTATCTTTGCCTGACAGTATAGTGAAGAGAGGATGATGAGAATAGGAGTTGGGAACTTGGGTCACCCAAAGCATTATTGCGCAACATGTCAACCGTCAGCAGCTGATTGTTATCTACGATTCTCTGAGGAACTTCCTCTCACATGGGTTTATAATGTAATGTGAACTATAAACATCTGTAAACATTCCTAAGAGTTTTTGTGTCAGGCTGTATGGTTTCATAGAGAACCTTTAACACCACAAAAACCTACACAAAAGTTACTTTCCAAAAAGATAAGAAATAAGAAACCTTTCTTTAAGTTTCTTTCACCCTGGGTGATCACATGGGTTTACGTGGGATTCACACAAGAACCCTTTTAAAGTGCCCTTAAGGGTAGGGAAACCCATGGGATCACATGAAAACGCTATCCTGCTTTCTCGGTTCTGGAG
The DNA here is from genome assembly GCA_019155185.1 of Beaufortia kweichowensis. NCBI lineage: Eukaryota > Metazoa > Chordata > Actinopteri > Cypriniformes > Gastromyzontidae > Beaufortia > Beaufortia kweichowensis. The sequence goes on from CM032808.1 coordinate 7,561,603, forward strand.
ACAGGATCACAAATAAACGAGTGTAAAGTAAGATTACATTTCATCGATCATGCGCGAAATGTCCCTGTGCAGACAATGATCGCGCGCACAACAACACGAAAGCTCGCGCTGAGTGACAACAAGATTTTTAGCTTGTAACAATGATCATTTACAACACGCAACAAGATTTTAGCTTGTAAACACAAGCAATCAGTCAAAACATCTTTCAAAAGTTCATCATGTGCGGACAGAGAAAGTTTTCGACTGTCTAGTTAGTTCATCATCCACCTCCTCAGGTACATATGCTAGCAGTCTTCCCAAATAATAACGATATAAGCATCCTATAAGGTCTCTCTAAATTAGTATTTAATCATTTAATAAATACATCACGTTCAGTTAAATTATGAATAACATAATGTATTTTTTTCTGCAGTAAGCTAAATAAATCATAGACATTAAAAATGCCTTTACAGTACTGCATTTACAAATAGATGAATAAGAATAAACTATGCTTATTAAGAAATGATCAAGTAGAAATGACCTAATAATGAATTTGTAGTGATGAAATACATACACTTAAATCTTATAGTGTACATTGCAAGTAGTTTCAAACATGTATAAGTTTTAAGTCCAGTTCTTTTGCAGTCTACCTGCATGACCCAACTGTGTTGCTTTAAAGCACTGGACATTCTTTTACAAAAGAAATTGTTTATTTGATTTATTTTGTTTGTATAATATATATTTGCTCAAACATTGCTGTTTGTTAGGCTATAGATAATTGTTTTATTTTACATTTAAAAAATAAAGTGTTAATTCTGATTTGTTTTTGTTTTATTATTAAAAACACAACTAAAAGCACTGATAAGAGTACCGTTAAAGTACCGGATCGATAAGTGGTATCGATAAAAGTAGTAATACCGTTAAAACCTTAATGATACCCATCCCTACTTAAGGATGTATACACACATGCTTAGCATGTAAACACATTCTCTGAAATACGTGTTAGACCCAATATGATCATCACATACACTGTAATTAGTAATGTAGCTTTTAAAGCTCATTTTTTCCAAAACACTGGAAAATCTTTCAACACAAATCCCTACATACAGGCCAAGTTGTTTCAAACTAATCACTTTTTAACAAGATATACTTGCTATGCCATGCGCTTCTCCGAATAAAAACAAACCTGATTGAAACTCAAAAAGCATTTCAAATGTGCCATCTGCTGCCCAGAATCTTGTTTGTTGTCTAGCTCTTTCAAATACAAGTCCCTCGAGACTGAAAACTATTTCCAGGCAACTTTAAACAACATGAATTGAGAGAAACACACAAAGTTCCAATGACATCTGATAAGCACAAGCCTCTTTCAGCAAACATAAATCAGAGGGATATCTCAGGTGACTGCTGGAGCTTAATACTGCTAACCTAAGTGAAGATAAAGCCTCCTATTAAAAAGCACAAGATATCAACTTAATGCTAAAACATCTGCTAACAGTTACTGATGTACTGTAGGTTTCGCAAATAAAAAATAAAGAGTTGTCAATGTCAACAATGGTGCAAAGAAAGAATGAAAGTTAAAGAATGCAGACTTGGTTTACATACGCAGATAAGCAAAGAAATCACATGGGAAACACGAAAAACACAAAATGTTAAGCAGTCTGATCAGTTTTGAAACCGTTTTAATACAGATATCAGTGTTTTTAGCCAGTGTTTTACAACTCTCTAATGTAATACTTAGTAAAAGCTCCCGAAAATAAATCCTTGGCTCGGAGTTTAACTACAGTACTCCGCTTGTCAAAAACTTGTTGGCATGTCCAAACCCACCCAACACCAATGCAAGGTAAGATTATAAACTTAATATAAGATTATACAATTATTAAATTATAAGATTGTAAAATAATATCTTAATATAATCTTAACATTAAACAAACTGTTATAAAAATTGAATTTTTCAAGCAGTATGTCAATGGACGTTAGCTAGCATCAGCTAACAGTACCTTCTGTCAGCCCCTTATAACTCCGATCCTGCGCTCGCAGAAAAATACTTTCGTCCCCTGCTGCCATTGAACTGTATACAAAGTTTAATCTTGTGTAAACGCTACTGTTTCGTTTTCCTGTTTGGTAACACAATGAAGAAGTTTACTTCTGAACACGAGAAAGTCATTGGTCGTGCCTGCGAATCGATGCGTTTGGTAATGTATTAGTGATGTCTGACCATGTTCGGTATGGACTCTGGAGAAAACGAACCTATCTGCGCAGATCTGCTCTTTAATCATCAGTATAAGTGGACTATATTTTATATTTTTACACAAGTCAACAAATTAACTTTTTAACTAAAATAAACAAAAATAACTATTATTTAATTAATTAATTGATGTCAAATATGAAGCCATATAAGAAGACGTGTAACAAAAAATAAAATAAAGTGATTAAAACTGTACCATCGACAAATCATCAAATTTACAAAATTAATAAAATATACAGAATATACAAATGTGCAACATACACCATTAAAAGTTGTTAATAAATAACAAAGGGAGAATATTCAGAGGTATTTCTTAATTTTCTTGCAAGTTATATAATCGTAATCGGTCTCATATTTCTACTTTTTATTACAATTGCAGTGTAAAAATCACCCATCATAAATCTTCACAGGTACTTTCACTCTATGGGCTCTTTTACAGTCTCTCTAGAAGAAGTAATGACACGTTAATCCTTTGGCTTATAGCCTGTAAAACGCTTGAGGTATCTCACCAAACAATTATTGCTTCTAGAACATAATTTATTGTTTATTTAAGTCACTGTTCCTAATTAACACGTACAAACCAAAAATAATGTGTGACCAGTATAATTAACATTAATATGGTAGAAGGTTTTTTAGGGACAACAGAGCCAAGATATGCCCAAATCACCTTAGTCCTTACACCTTAGTAGTCTAAATAACCTTTTTCCACATTCCACATGACATTTTTTTCTATGGTACAATGAAAGCACTTTTATTTTTTAGAGCACGTTGCATGTAGTGAGATAAGTCATAGTGCAACTTTTCACAACGAGTATTTTACTATAGCACACGTCTGTTGGTGGCCAGTCCTTCCTTGTCTCCTCCTCTTTACTCTCTCTCTCTCTCTTCTACCGAAGCGCGCTCTACAGTTCTGCCTCCGCGCTCCCGCATCTCACTTCTGTCATCTTCACAAACACAGACAGCCTTCAGGGTAGCGCAGTGATTACACGAGGCTTAAAGTACAAATGAATCAACAAAACAACTGGAATTTAGATAAGCAGCTCTCTGGGTGGACTTTACAGAAATCCGTGGTTGTAATTTAGCTGCTCCTCACCAGAGAAGCTTTCTGAAAATGCAAACCTCCCCGAATGGCTTTGTTCACTCATGTGGATGTATGCCCTACTGTCAGTGGTAGTACCAACTCCTTTCACTCTTTCACTTTGTCCTTTAAAGGAAGACTTCAGGATGAGATGGACAGTCTTGCTCTTAAAATACTTCTTGGTCAAAGTTCTGGTGCTGTTGTGCAGTGCGGACGGGGAAGCGCAGCAGCAACTCGAGGGCTTTATAATGCTCTCAGGATCCAATGGGTCCCGGGATGAAGAAAGCGGAGTTTCTGAAGCTCCACACACAGAGGACAAATGTCGGGGTTACTACGATGTCATGGGACAATGGGACCCGCCGTTCGTTTGCCAAACTGGCAACTATTTATACTGTTGCGGCACTTGTGGCTTCCGATTTTGCTGCGCTTATAAAAACTCTCGTTTGGATCAGAGCACTTGTAAAAATTACGATACGCCAGTATGGTTAACAGGACAGACACCATATAAGAAAAATGACCCCAGACATGATCCAACCAAGGATAAAACGAACATGATTGTATATGTAATATGTGGAGTAGTGGCGATCATGGCACTAGTCGGGATATTTACGAAACTTGGACTAGAAAAGGCTCATAGACCTCACAGAGAAAGTATGTCTCGGTAAGTTACTGTTAGTGCTTTGGGTTTTTTGAATCACATTCTATTAACATTTTGTTTAATTACTTAATATTATAAATAAACGTGAGTGTTTCGCTTTGAGTTTTTTATTTTATTTAGAAAAGCTCTTGTTCATTTAAGAGTTGTTGTCAATCTCCAGGCAAAGATTTGCTTCTCATCATAGTCCAGTCTTCACTCTTTGAGTGAAGTGTTGTTGTTTTCTTACATCTGCGTTATCTTTTAACTGCAGTTCGCATGCCCATACTGTGTGCACGCGTATTTGAACAACAATCCCTTGGAAAGCTTTCTAAACTGAAATGCATTTTTGTAAAACTCTCGAATGGATTTTTTTAAACAACATACCTAACTTGCTCATCTAAAGATCATCATGACTAACATACAACCCGTTTTAGATGTTACAGCATGTTGCGTAACCTCCGGTTGGCAGTTCTTTACCCTTTAGCTACTCAGCTTGGATAGTGGAGGTGGGAATCTCGTGTTGCTACCGATACAGTGGGTCAGTGTCTCTGATGAGAGCTGCGCAGCCCACGGTGTGCAGCTAAAGAGCGCTCATCTCTTCTCTATGGGAAAATGTTCTCTGTAAATCAGCACCATAGACAGCGACAGCCGCAGAACTGAATGAATAGATGTTAATTTATTGACTTTATATCACTGTATAATGCTTTGCTGTTTCTTTCTAAATCAAGACAAAAATTATTAAAATACTAAGTTAATAAAATTGCTTGTTATTTAACAGAGCAGTGGCAAGTGTGATGCAAGGCGCCCGTCAGGCTCAACACGAGGAAGCCATCGGAATGCACACGCAGCATTATGACACCGTGCAGGCGAGAGGAAACAACATGCGTAAGTTGATTGTAGCCTACTTCCTTTTCTTTTCCCATGAGCTAAGCATAACTTAAGCACTACAGTAACAGTTTTTCATGGCTCCACATCCTCCACAGTATAATGCACTTGTGCTCAGAAGTATATCTGTAGTTTAAAATCAAACACATCCAGTATTTAAAGTGTTCCTCGTGTTGCAAAAGTGAACGTTTTGGTGTTTTTTCAAGTTTCCTATTTTTGTTTTAAGCTTCGCATGTGTAAAGATTTGTAAAAAAGCATATTGGGAGCATAAATGTATTCATGGACACTACTGGAGGCACTGCTGTTGTGTGTATGCTATTGCTTAACACTGGGATCAAACAGTTTGGTATGAATGAATTCATCACAAATGTTCAAACTCTCATTTGTTATGATAGTTATTGCGTCACCGCCTCTGTGGTTATCAACTCCCTAAACATATCTGTGTTGAAATAATACAGAGTGAGATTACCAAAGCCCCCCTCAGAGGCATCCATTTTAGTTGACAGTGAAGATGTGAGTCAGTACTGGAGAAATTATCTCATTACAAAGATAATGTCTCAGTTTCCTCGCTGCCATGCTTAGAGATTTGAAGTTTTTGAAAGCTCTGATCACTTTTATGCTACATTTTCAAGCACAAGACGGAGAAAAACAGAGAAATAATACAGTATTTGAAACTAAAAATGGGTCTTATGTGGCATCGCTGTGAATCTTTTGGGCTTTTTATTTGTAGCAAAAGCACAACCCTGTTTGGTGCTAAATAGAGTTGCATTTATCAATTTGTAAGATGCTTTTATCCAAAGTGACTTACTGTGCATTTCAGGTATACTATACATATTTTACACACCTAATCTAAGACACCTTTTGTGTTTTCCTGGAATCATACACATGATTTTGGTGTTCCTAGCACCATCCATTACCAACTGAGCTATAGGAACATGTCATTTATTAACTGTGCTGCTGTATTCTGGAGGGTTTTTTAGTTTGTTCTTTTATTCATCCTACTGTTCTGTGAATAAATTAAAGGAGTTACAGAGATACAGTGAAAAGTAAATAGTAATATTTACTATTTACTATATTTACAAAATAGTACATTCTTAATACAGTATGTCAATAATGATAAACACAGAAAACAAGCCTGAGGTTATACACAGATTTTACTGAATATAATGTCAGTTCTGTCCTCTGTAATAGAAAAAAAGACTTAGTTTTAGAGTAATTATGGCTAACCTCTTATTTAACAATCACAATCATTAGTCACATAGTACCAGCTCCTAATTCATAGACCAGAGTGTAATTATGTAGAATGCTATTAACCTCTGACCTCATGATATACCATCCTGTAGGCTACACATATAAGATAATGATTTCAAACAAAATGAACCGACGTAGAAGCTAAGAACAAGTAATTCCAAAGATTATGGAGAGGATTACTTAAACTCGAATTTGTCTGCGAGTTTTCTAACTCTGAAGTCGATCCATGAGTGGGAAAAACGGAGATCTTGCAATTAAAACGTAAAGATGTGTTTTAAAGCTTAAAGATATTTTAAACACGTAGCTGTTTAAATAAGATTTCCAATAGACGAGAGAAGAATAAGAAAAGAGAAACATGACTTTTCGTTCCTGTCTTTTAAAGAGGAATTTGAATCGACCTGTGATTGAGAAGATTATTAAATCCTGTCATTCTAGAAGTTGATACATTCTACATTTTAAATGACAGATGTGAGATTATTACTTTCAATATAAAGTATCAAAAAGACAAAGAGACTTTACACTTTTGCCATTAATATTTCAATGTATACAGTAGCTGGTCAGATCAGATTCTATATTTTACGATGTTTTCAAGATGCAGGGTGCAACATTTAATGAAATGCAATATGAACATTCTTAATTTATTTTCTTGCTTATTGGTCACGAGAACTTTCGGTGGTCATCAGAGACTAACAGAGATGTAAAGATGCTTCTCCATTTACCTGCATTCTTTTACTGACAAAATCACGAGAAATAATGCAAATGCTTACCCACAGTGTGCTGAATGATCCCATCAAAAGGTCTCGTTACCTCACCGAGAGTGCAAAATTACTAGACATTTATTCGCTATGAGCCACAATTCTGATGGATACAATGCTGTGCTCCATTACCATCACAGCTTGGGATTACGAGAGTACCCATGGCATTAGAAAGAAAGAAAGAAGAATTGAAAATAGAATCCCTTATATTTTTTGGTCATGCCTTGAAATACTCAAGAGAAAAGCCCAGTGTGATTTCTATTATTTTACAGTATATAATGTTAAATTATGCATGCCAGTGACCTGAATCGTGTAGATTTACGATCTACAGTTACATGAATGCAGATCAAGCGGGGCTTTTAACAACGTCACAGCTCAAACTAAATACCTTAACAGGGTCTCCCAATAGAAACACTATAAATCTATTAGCCTGTATTCATTTTAATTATGTGAAAGCACAAACATCTGAATTAACAATATATCAAAAACCATCAGGTTTTTCTACCAACCTTAAGTCATGTACAAGCAGAGACTATTTTAAAATAGAAAGTATTTTACTGCTGTACTGTTTTAAAGCTTATTACATTCTTTTCCCGTATGATTCATCTTCCTGTGGACACTATTTGCAACAAGTCCATTTACAGTAAATTGTCGTAGCTCACTCCTAGTTCAAGCTTGTTACAGTATGTTTTATAATGGAAATATTTTGCCGGTTTGATGCTTCCCAGCAAGTCAACCTGACACCCAAACATAAAAATTCTCTTATCTTTAATCACCCACATGCCGTGTGTATTTGACTTTCTTTGTTCAGCTGAACAAAGTTATTTAAAATAATATGCTGTTTCTCCTTGTCTTTGTAATGCCATTTGATGGTCCTGAAAGCATCTATTAAGCAATCCAGTACAGCTCCAGTAGATAAATCAATGATGGGTTTTTGTAAAAAAATAATATTTCAAACTTTTATATAAAAGTATAAATATTTGCTTCGGGTAATGGTTGTAAGCATGTTAACAGGAGAATTGAGCTCTGATGTAAGCCTTGACCTCTGACCTTTTGAATAATTTTGGTGTATCATAAGGCTATCATGTTATTTTAACATGTTTTAAATTACATCAGATGGTCACGTTAATTTGTAATTAAACAAGATTACATCTTAAAATGCAAATATTAGAGATTATATAAGATTCTTGTGTGAGTGTGTGACTTTTAGAAACAGCTTTTGCTTTAAAAACAGCTTTTGCCATAACCAAATAAGCAAAGCAACCAGCATGAGCCCTTCATGATAATGTAAAACTAAGTTATGTAATGTTTGAATTTGTTTCGAGCTTTGCCATTTAAAATCATTTTAGTTCTAGTTGTGGATGCTGTTTGACCATGCATTGCTATGCTACATTTATAATATAGCACAAAAAAGACCCAAAAGTACCCAAAGCCAATGGTTATTTTTGTTGCATAGCAACATTCTGTTACAGTTTGTCATATTTCAGCAGAATAATGGCACTGAATGACTAATAATCAGTGTGTGTATTTAATTAATGATGTAATGTTTTTTAATTTTTATTTTGTGCTAACCATTTTATAAATCACTTGGGTTGCAACACCCTTCAGCCATTCATTTAAAATTATAATTATTTATCTTAAAATTATGAAACAAAAACACATTACAGCTTCAGTCCTATTGAACTGAAAATAAAAGATGTGTCAGTTTAATATTTAATCTCTGCAAAGAAAAATATTTTAGATGAAAGAATAACTGTTATTTAAACTAGTTATAGTCTTGTTTTAAAATCATAAACAGTAAATAAAACTATGTTAAGGTCTTAATCTTTTCAGGAGTGCTTTGATTTTGTAGTCTTCTGTTATTGTAAAGCGTTTTCTGCTTTTTTTCCAATAATAACACTACTATAAATAATCCAGTGAAAGACGTTTTTCTTTCATTTTTTTCTCTCTCTAAGCTGATGTAAGCATTACTTATGGGTGAGAACAAAGTGTGTGTTGCCCATAACAATAAATTACGGCAACTTAACCAAAGCACCATCCAATCCTCTCACCCGTGCTATGGTTCATGCAGGCGGCATATTTCTATTGGTCAACATTGGTACCCACCATGGCTGTCATGCTACGGTGACAGCAACTCCCCCACCGGGATTGCATTCAGGTCAGCCTGGTCTCCCCACGCTCAGAAAACTCCACCAAGGAGAACTGGCTCTGATTTCACACCCAGAGGACAGACTGGCAACCTATTTCCTCCTAGCAGCCGACACACTGGGGGAACAGGGACATGTGGCCATCTCATGTGCGTCACTGAACAGCACTCATACAGGTCTGCTACTTGATGCCAATGCTAAATTTACTTCATTAATTAACTTTCCTTGTCACAAGAAAATACCAGTACGCTCCAATCAGTATAGGCACAAGGGTAAGAAGTACATGAATGGTGAGAGATTGTTTTTGCAAGAAGATAATAGGTACCATTTATTCAAGATGCAGTAAAAAAGCTCTGCTTAATTGTTGAAATGGAAGAAGTTATCTTTATCACAGCTAGACTCACCATTTCATTCAGATTAAGATGATCCATGATAAATGGTAGAGCAGTATAAAATTTCTAAATTGCTTCCTTCCCCTTCATTAAGCACTTTATATCGTTGCCTACATATATGCAAATGTACCATTTTACCATCACAATTCATCTGGTAGATCTCTGAAACTCAATAAACATGCATTATGTATCACAGATTAGTTTAACACACTTTAATGTGATTATTTTGCAGGAGCCACCTTCTCATCTTACTAATATTTCAAAAGCGTTATTAAAAATAGATAATTGCAGAAACATATATCAGTTACTAATAGCTGATGAATGCTTTAAGATTTTAACCTGATAACAGTCACAGCACAAATTTAGTATACACATAAAAATAACTACCTTTTTTCATTTTTAGATATTAGATATTTTTTCAAACATTTGTAAGTCTTTAAAAATATATATTTTAGGTATTTTTATTAATAACAGTAACATTTTTTGAAATTGTTATTTTTGTTTATGTTTATTGTTTATTGAGTTTTATACCTGTCCATCAATTTTTAGTTTGTCATAATTAGAATAAAATTCAACAATGAAATATTAAAGATAATAGGAATATAACATAGGCGTTCCTCCTGAGGAACGGTGACAGTTAACAGGTTAAGAAGCAAAGATACTGCAGAGAGACAGTAGGAAACCTGTCTGAATGTTATTGATCCAAAGAGGTTTTATTTTGCTCTACTGCATGAAAACTATTGTTGAGATGTCCATCTACCTGGACAAAATGATTTTTCCGAGACACATAACACACATGGTGTTAAAATGATACCAAAGACAACTTCATTGCATTACAAAATATTAAATATAAAAAAATGAATCCACATTAAAAGCACATAAAATAACAGTAAAATAAATATATTTTTCTATTTTATTAAGAACAAATCTAACAAATTTGAGCATGGTTTGAAATATTTTTAATTTTCACTTTTAAATTACATTTATTTATTTACCAGACGCTTTTATCCAAAGCAATTTACAATTTGAGGAAAACAACAAGTGATTCATCTTTAAAAAGGCACAATCATGGCAGTAATCATGCCACTATCAGTGCCAGTAATACAACGTTTCAGCTACAACGTTCAGATTATATAAACCAGTAAACAATAAAATAAGGAAAAGAGAGAAATAGACAGATGTAAATGTAATCTTCTTAAGGAGGTTATGACATTTTATCTGGACAACAAGGCAAAATGAAAAGCTATAGAAGATGTTTTTTCCAGTTATGAGGCTGACAGTTCAGCTGCTATTAAACTGCATTCAATCCAGACTGTCTTTGTCACCTATAGATGCCATTCATGTATGCATTGATTTCAATCAGTCCTTGTGGCTTTTCTGTTATTTCCTCCGGCATGACTGATTGTGTGTGTTAGCATGGAGGACATGCTCATACTAGCATAAATACACAGAATCACACACACATAGTCTTCAATCTTCAGATCAACACACCACTGCCCAAATATTATGCATAATTTATTTCATGTAGCACTCAGCAGTGAGGGAAAATGACAGATTAATGTATTTGCCGCAGAACGCTTAGCACCTCACGACTGTTTATCATTTGACATGACACAAATGGGAATCATTTTTGTTTACTTTCTGATCAATCTGATGCATTTATTTATTTATTTGGCAAACTCTTTTATGCGAAGGAACCTACATTGCTTTCAAGGCTCATTTTTGATTTTTGAGTTGCCAGCGCTATGTTCCACTTTTTAAGCTACAAGGACGCTAAAGTGACTAAATGTAAATGTGGAGCAGAGTGTAGACAGAGGAGATCCAAATGCAGTTTTGCAGCAAATAAACAGGCAGATTAAGTACAGGTCAAATGGAGTGCACTTTAATGCTAACAGTAAACATGGATGAGTGCCACTCCATCAAGCACTACAGCGAAAATGACTATTTGTTTGTGATTGAATTCTTATCTCATTAAATTTCATTCCAAACAGCAGGGGCAGGACATAGGTCGAAAATTTGTTATGGAGGCAGGCTTGCGATGTTATTCAGATTTGATGGTGATGGGAAAGTTTCCCCAGTGGAAATAATTGGCATAATTGCATGACAGGTGTTACACTGGATGAATCTGATGATCAGTGGTTTGAAACAATAGACTTGTGTGAATATGTAAGAGATTTTATTACATCTCAGGAGCATAATAAGTTAAGTTTTAATGCAGCCTTGTCATGTAAATCAGTATTACACAGTAGAATATATACTGTTCATATTGTACATACAGTACGGTTCAAAAGTTTAGGATTTCACCCCAGGATGATTTTATGCAGTTTTGAAGGAATTCCCATTTGTTCTGAGCTCTAATTGGCTGCTAAGAATATTTTGTTAAATAACTTTTGATATGTTTTTTAATGTTTTTAAATGAAAGAAATTACTATGTTGGCACAATTATATAAAAACTGATTTCAGACTTTTTGAAGGATTTTTATTTAAGTAACCGTAAAGGTGTGATCAACAGTGCACAGACAAGCAAACACATATATGAATGTGACATTTAAACGTATTTGTTTAGCAATCATTAGCAACCAAAATAGTGAAGGTTTGGAACTTGGAGGAACAGATGTTAGGTTACCTGATAAACAAACCTACAAAACAGGCATACTTACATGCTGTTCTCATAAATTATGTTTATCATATTAATGGATGTTTTCTGTAAGCTGTCCCATATGTACTGACATATACATCACAAGTGTATTTCCCACTAATCCTGCCTTGATGTATAATTTTCATAAGCTCCTCATCTCCTAAATTCTCATGCTCTCCATCTGCAAAAGAGCTTGAAACCTTGCTCAAACAAATCTTGAGGTTCCTTATGGGATTACCCTTTAAATGGATTCTCCACCCTTGGAAGAACAGCATGCCTTAGCATTAGTTTTTATCTAACAAAATAAGATCGATTGCTTTGCAGCACCATTTGTCCATTATACTGCTGTCACACAGTCTCATATCCTGCAATGAAGTTTCTAAGCTAAATAAAAAGAGAGCGATGTCTGGAAGAGGATGGAGTCATATGTGTATATGGTGCTCTGTCTGGACTTTGTAAATATGATCAGTAGATTTGATGTGATAAGTTCAGTGACAACCAAATATGGAAATACTTTTCATAGGAGCAGCTCTGAACTATGTAAATAATAAAATGAAAAAAAAAATGAAATTTAGAGACTTGGGGCATCCAGTGTCAGCCAAGGAAACATTTCTTGCTAGGACACAAATAATATGATTGACATCCAATATAAATATATATATATATTTACATTTACTATACAGTTTAGACAGCCTAAATCAATCAAGCATGTCTTAAAGATTACAATTTATATGTCACAACAAAAATGTCACTAGTTTCTACCAAGTGGCAAAGTTCAATAACCTAATATGACCTCACAGTCCATAGTTTTAGTGATAAAGACAGCATGTGTCACAAGCCCGAAAACAATGAGTGACTCGTAGGCAATGATACTTGACATCTGGCAATAACTGTGCTCTTCTCTTCCTGCCATGACTGCATTTTGCTAATGTCAAGAGCAAGTGGCAGACACACAGAGAACAGTTCTCTCTGATTTGCAGCAGATATCACTAGTGAGCTCATGTGCCCTTCTACCGCTTCCATCCCAGAGGGATGTGCATCTCCTGAAATACCCTCCTGCATCTTTAATGAGAAACTGGAAAGGTATCTTATAGTCACATTGTTGACTTGTACTCTATGTGCTTTGTGATAACCTTGACACTTTTAACCCTGAGTCTGGGGATTTGTTAGACACCCAGCAGCCGGATGACGCGCAGATAAATCGTAGTAATGTATTAATAGTAGTAAACGAACGGGTTTTTGCATCAGACAGGTGCGAGGCATGATTGACAGGCAGGTGGTTATGCAGATGCAAACAGGTTTTTCACTGCTTGTGAAATCCAAAATGGTCTTTTTGTTGCGTTTTCACTCTACCTATGTCAACAAGACCCTGGGGTGAATCTGTAAACAGTTTTTATTTCACTCACACCTGCAAACTACTTTGCAGGCACTAAATGCAATGCAAAATGAATGCAATCCAGGCATTGAAATAACGTGATGAATGACTTGAGTAATGGGTAACACTTTATTTTGAAAACTAAACTATAAGTTACTTTGCAACTTTATGTGAACTAACTCTTTAAGTTAATCTATTAAGAGTATTTTTTTATATGAGGTATTTTTATAAATTACAGTAACATTGACATTTTTTAATAATTTTTTTGTTTATGTTTATTGTTATGGAAATTTATCATATATTTGATCAATTTAATCAATACCTTCCCATTAATTTTATAGTTTTAATCATGTGAAACATGATTAGATTCAACTATTAAATATTAAAGTGAATAGTGAAATAACAAAGGAACGGTGACAGTAATTAGGTTAATGATTGCGCCATATTATTTGCTTTTCACATTAAAGACCTTGGTAAGCCGGTGGCCAAATAAATTATATTTTCTGTTCATGATGATATAAGTGAACAAATGATGATCAAATAATGACCAAATGATGGAGTAGTGCATTATAACAAGTCATATCCAGACATGTGATGTGGACAAGCACACTTTTGGCATTTTAAAGAGCTGATCCAGCTGCAAAGATTTTAGTGGTGGAATACTACTATACTACCCAAATGTCTTATTTATTGTCTTTCTCAAAACACTAGAGGTTAACTCTTATACCACATCCATCATTCGTCTAACAAGCGCTGATGGATCTCAGTGGTGACATTTTGCAACTCAGCACCTGCAATAAACATAGATACAGTACTGTACTACTGCAGTTCTATTCATTTGATGGCTATCCTCCTCAATGAAGTACTTCTCAGAGCGGGGAATTGTCATACTCTTCTTGTCAGAAATTGTGTAACAGAGCTTTTAAAAGCACAAGTAATCGTTTTCCTTAATACGCAGCATCCTATTATGATAGCCCAGCACGCAAACCCGCAGAGCTGTCCAGGAATGCAGCGTCTGCCAGTGTTTATCTGCTGTTTCAGACACGCAGAAGGCTGCTGACCCAGATACATGAAGGAAAATACCCGTGCATAACTTAAGGTGCTACATCTAATAAAAGCCTCTTTTTTAGGCCAATAAAGTATTAAATAGGGTGCTGGAACGGAGACAGGGTGAATGACAAGAAGCAAGCCGTGCTCTGCAAACACTTGCGTTCTTTTGAAAGAGAAGGATGCTTTTCGATGAATTATATTTTGTATGGTTCTTTATCTGACTCAGTGTAGCATTTTATCAGTAATATTCAGGTGCTGGAACTGCACTTACATAATACAAGCAAACACACACATATTTTACTTATAACAGATTACTGTATATGTCCAATACCTGAACTTGAACACATTAGACAAAAAGTCTTGTTTCTTTATTAATGCGTTCCATCAAAGTGATAAATGATCTGCTTTTAATCTAGACAGATGTTTACAAAGGCACACATTCATCTATCATCGTGAGACATTATCTTGCAGGAGTCAGGAGCTTTGATATGAAATAAATTGTGTCTATTCTTCTGCAGACTTGCTAATTACATCAAAGCCAAGTTGTTTTGTAATTTATCGAATCTGAATCATTTTCATTTCTGCATGTCTGATTCCCATTTTTATTGTTTCCGCCACTGTTGAAGTGTACATCATTTTTTAAATGTTTAATTTCATGCATTGCATGAAAGCAGTAGTGATTTTTACAACCAATCAAAAGATCTCCACATGATCTTTTCACTTTGAACGTGTCTCGTCTTCTGGCTGACTTTGAGTTTTTGCAGTGTAACAATATGCTGACATTTGTGGAGTGTTGCTAATGACTCTGTGTGGATTTCTGTGGTGTTCTCTCATGAGAGGCAGCATCCTGCATGTCTAATGAGCTCTGGTGAACAAATAAGCATATGGAGTGGATAATGAGGACATCAGTGTTTATAACACCAAGCAGCCCAATCTCACACTTTCTTAGAGTTGGCAACACTTACATTAAACATAAATTACACTGTATGTTATATTATTTGTGTAATATTGTGAACCCTATTGATATCTTTATCCCATGATTCCTGTGAAAGTTCCTCTCCACATGTACTTTTGTGTCTGGTTTAGCATTAGTGTAAAAAGCACTCATTATTTCGCTCCTCTCATCATGTGGCATGGAATAGTTGTAAACAGGAAGCAAAAGGTCTTGCTGTTCACTGGCCCGACACGAAATACAAAACCTTTATTTTTTATTATTAAGTGCTGACGTGATCTGTGGTTTGCGATGGAAAAACCTACATGTCTAACAATGGACACGAGTTAATTTATACCTAAATAACTTGTGCTCTTTGATATTTGATATCAGTCAAAAATAGCTGGATGATAAAATGCAAAAAAAAAAAACATTTTACAAATTCTACACTGTACAAATCCACATTAAAAATAATATTTTACTCATTTTTTAACTTGTAACTTCTAAAATGTTTTCAATGATGCCATGGAGTTGTATGTCTGAATGTTGAATTACTTTTGTAGAGAAAAAATAATAAAAGCTAATCAAGTAACTTAAGTAAATTATGTTGCAGGAAAAGTAAATGTATAATTTTGTTTTTTTATACTGACTTTTATACTATTAATCCACAACATGTTGCGAATAAAGATTATTTTGTTGACTGGACTTTAATACTTAAGTATAGAAAGTTCCCAGCATGCATTGCAGCATGTTATATTAGTGTATGTGGTTACTATTATTAAAAAGGATTACTGTTTTATTGTTTGCTGACTTTATTTTATTATGTTGTAGTTGTAACTGTTATTTGTGTGTTGTATGTTTTTAATGAGTGATGTTTATTGATTATCACCACGATTGGGGTTTGTGTGTTCAGTGTTGATGTCTAAGTTACATGAAGAGTCTAAGAAGTTGTCTAAGAACTATTTGGTCCCAGAAATGAATAAACTTTTCATTTTATTTTCAGCATCAAAAAATGAAATGAAAATTGAAAATCATTTGTGACCTTACAAGTAACTTTTTCGGCACCTCTCTCTACTGCACTTCCCTCCGTCCCACTTTTATACGCACAATAAAGATGTAAAGACTATAAAACGTGAGAATGACTGTCTACTAAAAACCATAACCAACCCAGTCCTTATCACACTGCAGTCCAGTATAAAGCTAGGCATTATCCATCCTTTGCTAACAATCACTCATTAATGTGTGTATATGTTTTCTTCTTCTGCAGTCTACTGGAAACTGGTATTTAACAACACAAAACAAACACTGAAGTTCCGTCGATTGCAAACACTGAGCTTGCTTTAGCATGTGGGTGGTAAAAACCATACAAGAGACGGGCTGCATTCACTGCAAACAGAGCACAAATGGTTGCGTTGCCATGACGAGAGAGATAGCACGAGAAGAAGATGGTGTAAAGACAATTTGCAACCAAACACTTGGGAGGAAGTTCTCCCGGTGGAGATGAGTCAGCTTCTTACACAAAACAAAACAAACACAGAGATACCCAGTAAATTGAATAGAAGCGAGCATGGGATCACTCCCACCTATCTGCTACTTCTGTCAAATATTCAAGAGAGTAGGACGCAAAATCTGTGGTGTACAAAATGAACAGCATGTATAGTTAACAGGAACGTTTTGGCACCCCTAAAAATTTAACTAATGTTTTTAAAAAGAGGGTGCTTATCATTTGTTGTTGTTATTGTTGTTGTTGTGTAATGGTTAATTCCATACGGAGTATTTTCATATGAGTCTACAGACCTGAGAATAGTGAACAATCCATCTAATTAATTACAGATATTTGTCCATATGTCTTGATATTTTATGTTCATATTTGACCTTTAATATTTTGACCTTAAATTATAAAATGATAATAACAAAATAATAAAAGTTTTTTTTATTAAAGCGTAAAGCCAAAATTGTAAAAACGTTTTTGCGGGGTTTTTTTTCTGTTCATTTACATGACAACAGCATTTTGGGGACCCTAAAATTCAAGTGTTTTAATACAGGTTTTAAAGTTTTTAAATTTGAAAATGATACCATTACCCATGTGAAGTACAAAAATGCAAATTTGTGAAAACTGTGTTGTTCAGTCTATGGACGCATAGTGTTTCTTTACAAAGTGACACTGCCAACTACTGGCCTGGCATACATAATACAGCATTTTTAGTCGTATTTAGGGATCCATGTGATCATTTTGGCAACAGATGCCAAAATTTTGGAATCATTATTGTTATTGTTCAGTCTGTAGGAATGTGCACTATCCTTTCCATGTATCCATATTTGAACAATCCTGATGTAAAAGTATTATAATTGTAGTGTGTAATGTATTATGTATTGACCTAAATGTACTGCACATATTGAGAATATACATAAAAATGCCCTATCCAAACTATAATTTTTTTTTTATTTGAGATATTTTAATTGTTTTAATATATATATTAAAAAATAAAAATATCTGAATAATAATCTGAATAATAATCTGAATATTTTCATATTAAATAATAATATTTTAACATTCTTTTTTTGTTTATGTATACTGTTATGAATATTTGTCAAATATTTTTTTCTTGAGTCTTATATCTTTTCATCAATATGTAGTTTGTCATAAATAAATTAGAATTCAACTATACAATATTAAAGTGAATGAAAGAAAGTCAATGCTTTGGCAAAACAAAGCACAACAATTTACAGTATAATCTTCAACAAAACCCTGCATTATTAGGAAACATAACACCCCGACTTACTAATGTGCATACAGTAATCCATACAGTTTTCCAGAAGCGCTGTTGAGCACTAATCTGTGTTCTGTCTGCTGTGGTGTGACTCATTGCATGGCTCTCAGTACAGACGTGTGTCAGCAACCCTGCTGCAGGGCTAAGTGATTAATTAGTCACAACAGGAGCTCGGCGCTGACAGCTCTGCTACGCAGGTTACACCTCTTTCATCGTCATTCACCACTAACAATTCATCTCTGTGAACCAGAGGGAGTGAAGGGAGGAAATCAATGGGACCGCTTGTATATACATATTATTGCTTATTCTGTGTCTGTCACTTCAAATTGGACCCAGTTGTGACATTTGAGGCATGCACACATCAAAAAGGCTTATTATCAGAATCACTCGGTTAAAATTTTCTTCCTTGTGTTCCTTTCATGGACCACATTAAACGCTTTAAGGTGTTGATTGCTTGTAGCTTTACTTGTATAATGTATTACTACAGTAGCAACCGTAGGTTGTAGGTTTGAGTCCCCGGAAATTCACAGACCGATTAAAATGTACACCTTGAATGCTTGAAGGAAAAATGCGTCTGGCAAATGTGTAAATTTAGTGGTAATTGTACCCTCTGTGCTTGCCATTAGTGGGAATTGAATCAACAGTGCAGTTAGTCAGCAGAAACGCAAGACGTGTTATTAGGGATGACTAAGAAAACACTTTAGATTATGAGAAAATAACAAGCCACTCTTTGACAATATTTTCTTTTGTTTGCAGAAGGCGGCCAGATAAACAACATGATGCAAACCCACCCGTACCCGGCTCTCAGCCAGCTGTCCCATGTCTATGAACATCAGCATTCGGGAAAAGAACTCAACAAATACGCGTCGCTAAAGGCTGTGGGTAAGAATGTACAGTGGAATGATCATTTCTAGCACGTCAGCATTATACTCTGTGGATCTTTCCTGCGCTAAACTCATAAATTATTCCGCTTATTGAACATAGCATTTACTGCAGAATATTTTCGAGATGATTAATGTATCTCAGAATAAGAGGTTTTGAGAGGGAAAACGGTATTATTATCGCTTGCTCTGTATTGAAGGAGCCACTGTACTTCATTACAGTTGACTTGAATTCACATGGGAGTTTTCAGAAATATCTCATTAGCTTTTCAGCCCAGCAGAAAAGAGGACCGTCTGTCTGAGTTATGCCCAAGGGTACGGTCCATATATATTTTTTGATGATTACCAAACATCTAACGAAAAGTTTCATGTTTTAAAAAAGATCTTTTAAGCAGTTTCCTGTTATTTTGTTACTTTTGAAAGGCCTGCTTTAACCATACTAAGCTGCAGCTTCGAATGTACAATAGCTCAAAGTGTAGTGCAATGGTGCCAATAATGTCAAGAAAATGGGTTCAAAACCCAGGAAACACGCTTGGATGTTGTAAAGGCTTTGTGTTTTTTCTGGTATTTGAACCCACAACCCTTTATTGTTATGCTGGTTTAACCTGACAGCTGTCACTGCACATATTGAGTATACACATGAAAATTGCATCCAAATTTTGCAAAAAAATCTTTTTAATTTTTTTATTTGAAATAACATTGAGATTTTTATTATTTTTACTTTAAGGTTCATTTTTATGAAAATTTATCAAATATTTTTTCTTGAGTCTTAGATCTTTCCATCAACTGTAATGTGTCAGCTATTGTTTCTCCAAACGCTCGCATTAGATATTCTCAATCACGGTGACGCCCAAAACCGAGTGAGATTATCACCGATTAGCACTTCGTTTTCACTGTAAAGTCACCTCAAGCTTACAGTACATCCCTGCCGTTACCAGGCAAGCTAAATGTTCTCATTTACCTCATCATGGATGAGATCATTGAGCAGAGAAGAAGCGACTCTCTGGCGGCTTGGTTATTTTTTCCTCTTTAATTGCCTGAATTCTTCTCCTTAAAGCTGATAAGTCCCAATTCTGCCAATCGATACTTCTCTCTCAGCTCCCATATACATCTTTAAGGTCACCAAATTGGATTTTCACCCATCATAAAGAAGTGACGCTTACTAATGAAGGCTTTTACCAGAATATCTCACTAAACAAACCCACATCCCTCGTCCCTTTGAGATACCGGTGACACTTACTCCATGTGTGGAGGCAAAAGCTGATAGATATTCAAACTCAGTCTTGGGGCAGTAGTTAGAAAACCTCAGATTCATCTTGATTATGGCTCCTGAGGATATGCACTCTTGAGCACCGTAATTGATTTACCAGTCTGTTGTGATGATCAGTGTATCTGATACGGGGGACTGTGCACCAGCGTAAAAATGTCTGCAACGCTCGACGTCTCACTCCTCTCCCAGGGGGGTAGACGAGCGATAAATAAGATTTATCATCGTGCCGCAGACCAAACTAGTTCTAAGCCTGAAAAGTTTATCTCCAAGGTCGTCAAAGCAACCGACCATCAAAAGCAGACTGAGGAAGTCACACTAGGATGCACAGTAAGAGTACTCCAAGAAAAATGATTCATCCTATATAACCATGAATCACCTGGTAAAAAGACAGTCTTTTAGTCCCAGTGGAACACAATAGGCTTTGCTTTCGCTGTCCACAGATTCTGACTTTAACTTTGTAGCTTCAGTTATGGACTTTGTTACCTGATTTATTAAAACTAATAACACATATTCATCCAGGTGCTGTAAATCACCTTGATTTTACTAATAATTTACCTATAAATAGATGAAATATAATTATGCTTGATTATGATACATATATGAGATTATATTTTTAACCACATTACATGTTTGTCTTATTTAAAATGTCTTGTCTTGTTTTAATGACGATAGGAAACCTCGCTGAAGGTTTGTATTTGTTACAATTTGTGTTTGTTGTATTTGATTTTAAACGAAATATTTAAAATCAATATTTTGTATTGAGTAATTTACTAATGTGGTAAAATGCAGCCAGCCATTTTGTTTTTTTAGTTTTTATTTTAATATTTTACACCAGCTCTAGCAAAAATAAAGTAGTTTGACATGAGCAACACACCGGCTTGCAGGTTTGCTGTCAGTTTACAGTCAATATTTGAGTCATGTGTTATATTGTGATGCAATCATGAAACAATTTGGTGTCAATTAACCAAAATCAGCCTTAAAAGATCAGCGTCCTTGTTAAGAAATAAACATCAGGCACTCATTTCTAATAAAAGTTTATGATCACTATTTAGGAATCATTAAGTTACTGTAAATGCGTGTGGCTGTGTGCTATTGCGTTCATCTATACTGTATGGCATCACATACTTGCAGAGGTTCAGAAATACTTTTAAAATATTTAGGTTGGACAAGTTTTGAAAATTAAAATACATTTTTATCTTGCATTACACTGCAAGAAATCAAACATTTTTCATCGAATTCATTATTCGTTTGTATCTTCTTGTCAGCGGCCAAAGCCAATGGTGACTTCCTCAACAAGCAACACCGTCACCTGGTCGAGTTGGCGGCTAAAGGAACTCTGCCCCTCCATTCGGTGAGAATGGAGCACATGGAGCCCACGGCCACTTACGTCAAAGAGGTCCCGTGCCTGAAACAAAACGGACAGAAGCCCAAAAGCAGTAAACCCACTGTTCCCCATCCTGCAATGGCCTACAGCTCCAACACCATCGCAAACCCGGGCATGCTGAGGAGCTGGGAGGCCACAGAGACTGTAGGTCGTCGCAAAACCTACGGAACTAGAAAGCTGTGCACGGTGCAGCAGGTTCACGAGCTACACACTGCCCGCAGTCATCATTACTTACCCACGCAGCCCTATTTTGTAACCAACAGTAAGACAGAAGTCACTGTGTGAAATGCTGACTATCCTTTAAAGTAAGCAGCAGAGAGCCAAAATTGATTATCGTCATGAAAAGGCTCTCTGCACTGCCCCTAGTGGATTGGAGGCACGATGGAGTGAGCATGTCATGGCACCAGAGTCCTAATAACATCAAGGCCAGGAATATTCAGAAATGTTCAACACTATTATATACACTGTAACAATGATGTGTTTGTGTTCCGTCAACGACAAGTTTAAAAGCAACAGAACTGAAGTGAAGAATTGGCACAAGGAAACAAGCAATAGCAATAAGATCTAAGGTATATGGCGAAAATGGCTATGAAGAGATAAGATGAAATGAAACATTCCACTTTATCGATCCTAAATACTAAAGGGCTGGCATGGAGTATGAAATACAAGGTGATGATTTTATCTAAAACAATATACAGTGAATGGAGTAGGTGCAGATATTGATCTGATGACAGAAATGTGGTATAAAAGACTGAAGTGAAAAACAATAAAGTGGTTTGAGGCCGTGCCTTTAAGTGTAAAAAGAAACGGCTAAAGGCTTAAAAAATGTTGACAATATCAGTGGAGGTGGCCACATATACAAAATATTTAACACGAGGGCCACGAGGTAGCATTGTCATGACGCGAGCAACACTGTTAAAAGGACACAGAAGCTTAGGCACAGTTTGTGTCTGATCTTTGAAAAGGATCTTTGAAATATGTGTTTGGTCTCTTTTTTGCGTAAATTTGGCATTCATTTCGTACGTGTACTCTCAAACGCTTAAGAGCATGTTGAAATATTTGTCAAAATGTTTCTTAACATCAGTGGTTGTATCTGCCACATTTTTTTTTTTTGCAAACAATATTTTTTGCACTTTGTGTAATGTGGTACAGAAGGTTCATTTTATTTATTCGTTTATTTATTTCCCAGACAGATAAGACTTATGGTATACAACCCATAAAAGTATATATATTTATACCATTGCCAGTATATGTATGCACACTATACAGTACATTGTGCCAAGAAGTAGCTGGTTGAAGTTGTTGTGTTCAGTTATAATTTAACATTATTTTGTTTTGTTAAACCATACGTTTTGAGAGGAGATGTTTGTGTTGCTTCATCATGATATAATGGAGTTCTAGCTCTGACAATGAAGATGTACTTTAAAAGCTGGAATAAAATGAGCTTTTTATTTCCATGTTCTCTTCATCCTTTTTCCCTCCACGGCCATCTTTGATGTTAACAGAATGTTGTATTGTGAGAGTTTCGTAAACAGGTCGATGAACTTTGTTGTATCCAATTGAGTTAATTCAGCAATGCGTAAACCTGGAAAATAAACCCAAGGAACTCGACCTCCTCTTGTAATGTGCAGAAGAGCCAGATCATGTGGAATAACTCTAGTCTAGGATGGATCCTGCCAGATTCACCACATGGTGAAATGTCTGGTTCATGCCTCGCTGTTATATGTATGCTGTGTGCATGTCATGGTGAAACAGATTCAGACTTGCTCGTTTTTGAATCATGGCATCTTACCTTTGCAGATTTTTTATTGTTCATTGGTTTTTTTCGCACAGTACATCATGTCCCACACCTCAAAAAAGAAAGTTTAGATTATAAAACTAAATATCTACTGAAAATCCTTATAGGTCCCGTAACAGTAAACAACTCAAATTATGAGGTTGTAGTCCATCAAAAGCTGTTGTTGTGTTTTATTAGAAATAGCCAGGGAAATAGGCTGCAAATCTTTCATCTCCTGCAATTCAGTGAAAGTCCCATATGAGGGCTTCTGATTGATTTCATTCAGGCACTTTGAGCAAGAATAAGTCAGCTAATCCGATCCTCAGCTGCACGCGTTCACCTCTGCGATCGGATGAGTCTGTTTCTGTGGGGGTCTTGTTGAGCTGACAGATATTAAAGTTCTGCTTGACAATTTAAGAGAGGGGTACAAGTGACCTTAACTGAATCACTACAGAATGTAGTTATGAAATTACTTTAATAAAATAACAAAATAACTATTGCAAATTTAGTACAGTATATGTAAATGCAAAATTAACAACACTTGGTAATCACCACAAAAACTATTTTGACTTGTTTATGGAAAAATTTCAGTTACAGTATATACAATGGAAGTAAATAAAGCCAGTCTATAAATGTAAAATAAAAACAAAGTTTTAAACATATAGCAAACCTTAACATTTGCTAACATTATATTATTGTGATAAATTTACTGACTGACCTCACTTTTATATTATAAGTTATATATTTGCAAGCATTATGGCAAAATGGTAATTGTGGCATTGTATCGTTTTAAAAAAGAATCATTTTTAAGCAGGTCTTGTTAATCTGACCCAACAATATACTGTAAGCATAGTGTTGTACTTTTAAATGTTTTAAGTCAAGTTTGAATTAAGCTTTGAAGCGTCTTGAGAAAGGGTAACAGGGTAACTTAAATCAAATGAAATTTAAATGATGTTTTTCATCAGTCAAACAATCAATCAAATGCATGCATTATTCCAAAGTGTGGTTAGCTGAGAGTATTTCACATATTCACGGGTATTCACAATGCACTGACTTATACTTAAGAGCCAGAAATCTCAAAAAATTGTGTGCGCAACCTAATTTTAATTAAAAGGAGAAATGAGGTTGAGAAATGGTATTGACTGTGATTAATGGATTGTGACTCAGATAAGTGTGATTGTTATAAGGTTATGATTAATTTGAAATTAGAAGATGATCATTTGGACCTATTCTGGATACTGAGAAACTAATCAGATTAAGAGCTCAGCTTTTCCTTTCATACTCTAGCATTTCCACTTGTCCTTATCTAGTGGAAATGCAATTAATTTTGTTTACAATTTATTGGGATTATTAGATTAATTTATGACCATGTGTCAGATAAGATGACTTTAAAACAGTAATGTAAATACTGTTTGTGTGCTGTGTCTTTGTTTACATACGTTTATTAAAAATACATGAAAGCAATCCCCAAATCTCAATAGAAATGTTTATTTAATCGCTCTATGATTTCTATTTACTTTGGATTGTTTACGGTTCAGTTGAAAATCAAACATGTTTGGATAATTTTGCCTTTGTTCACTATTAAAAAAACTCTTAAGCTTGCATTTATACATTTGGCAGACACTTTTATCCAAAGCAACTTCATTCAAGAAATACATTTTGTGCTTTCTCTTAGGAAAAAACTCCATGACTGTTACACTGTTACACTTTCATTAGCAGTAATCAATGCTAAAAGCAAGTTTATTTCATCCATATTATACGTCAAATGTTATGTTCTCCCAAACTGTTTTTATTTTAAGTACGAAACACACATATTTGATGTCCAGTTTAAACATTTTAAGGCTATCCCTTGAATAAACAGAGGATTTGTAAATGTTTATAAAACATATATGAATTGACATTATATATATATATGATTTTGCTCTTATCACAAAGTTGTACCTGAATTAAAATGCCATTTTATTTTTGAGTTTAGGGTTTATACAGGCTTCTTCTGTATAAACTGTTGGTGTGTGCAGATTTTTCCTTTTTTTTTCTTAAAAACGCACCCCTTTAAAACTGTGTTATTTTGCTGTGATGTTATTCGAATAAACTATGTGAACAGCTTCATTTCAACCCTCTGTGTCTTGCAAAACATCTGGCTGTACCTTAAAATGCTTTGGATAAAACCAGCACAGCTGGATTTTCCATGCACTGGTTACATGCTTTATCCTGTCGGACATTGAGTTCTCCTTATGTGCGTTTGCTGAAACAGCAACCAGAACTTTCCTGGTTTAATTACAGCTGCACCTTTTCATTCATACTGTTTAAAATAAGAAACCAGAACCTAATTAACTGCACAAAACAACCACTGATGCAATCTCTCATGTCAGGCAATGATTTCAGACGCTGTGCTTATTGCTGCAGTTCGTTCTAGGTTCAAGCAAGTGACTTATTCAGCCCAAATTCTAGTTTTTCTAGATCACAGAGATGATCCAGTGCACCCATTAGTCCGCTGGTTTGTCTAAGGAATATCCCAACCCTCATTCACAACCGATATTATTATTTCAACCCTAACGTCACTGGGGAGAAGGCAAATTGTAGTTAAGCATGTAAAAATCTGTTTGAATTTCTGTGAGATTTTCAAAGCTAAAAGAAAGCTTTGTCAATGTCAATAAAATGATCTTAGATCTTTTATTCGGTAAACCTAAACATCTACCGTCTCTCACCAGCTAAGTCCGTCTACACTTTCAATCATGGGTCTGTATAAACGTGTGTCCTTGGTAAACGTCTGTAAAGGCAGCGTGGACTGCCGAGGAGCTGCTTTTCTGCCATTTTATAAATGATATATATACCACGACAGATCGTAAGACAGGTCATCAGGAAGGACTTGAACTGTAAAATATTCATAGCGGTCTTTTCTCTCCGCTGTGAGATATCTGCGGCTGTAATTAAGACCTGAGTGGCAGTTTTGGAAATTCTAATAATACCTTTTTGTTACTGTCAGGATCCCTTTTGGTTCATTTGTGCTCCTGAATAATATTATGACGAAATTATGACAGGTGAGCGCTCAGCGGAAATGAAGCTCACAAGGGCCATTTCTAACGTCTTTAGATCTAACAATTAGGTTTTCATAAAGCCCATTCTCATTTAAAGCCCGTAATGAACGTTCAGACGAAGAAGGATTTTCTCATCAGCGATAACTTGTGAGTTTTGCTTTTCCATAAAGAGAAGCTAGGTCACGTAAGATGCCACGAGTGCCTTTTAATAAGCTCCCGCTG
This sequence comes from Beaufortia kweichowensis, assembly GCA_019155185.1. NCBI lineage: Eukaryota > Metazoa > Chordata > Actinopteri > Cypriniformes > Gastromyzontidae > Beaufortia > Beaufortia kweichowensis. The sequence goes on from CM032808.1 coordinate 7,588,309, forward strand.
TGCAAAAGGAATATTTCTCAATTGCAATCAGATGTAATTTACTGCTTATTCTGCAGGTTTATTGGGAAGTCGGCAGTCTGTTGGTGGTCACTTTGACAAATTTAGCAAAACTGTGAGAACCAGACCCCCAAAGCCTTGATGAAACCCAGCCGTTGCCAAGGCAACAGAACTTGAGCCGCCTGCTTACAAATCTCTTTGTATGTTTCCACGGCAACAACTGTAGATGGGTGGAGAGGGGGTGGCTGTATGGAGGAGTGTGTGAGTGGGAGTGCTGTGTGCATTGTTTATGCTCTGGAATTCACTAGTGTGAATCTCTAATGTAGACCGAAACAGCACTCAACACCTTCTAACTTGTCTAAACTAAGCCGAACATTACAGGAGATTTAGTGTCTGTAGTGGGAAGTCAAACTCTGTTTATAGCTTGTGTAGTTTACTTAACACACAAGGTTATGCAGATTCATGACCTAAACTATTACAAGCCTACACAAACCTGATTTAACAGCATCCATTGCTAAATAGGAATTGATTTAGATTTTATGACAAATTATGAAGAACAATTTTTGTTGTGATATTTGGCAAGCTTCAGAAAGCCTGTGAAATTCACGTGGCTTGTGTGATCGGTTAGCTCACGCAGGGCATGATTCAGAATTTTTGATACTTGGATGATTTTTACCCAAACCAGTGGATATTGTAAGAGCATCTGTTAAACCATAGCAACCACCACAGAATGAAAAAACTGAGCTAAATAACACTGTAAACCAGTCCTATCACCCATTATGACATGGAGGTATATAGATAATTATGCTAAATTGATGTTAGAGTGTTTCTCATAATGAGAGAATAGCAAGTACGCAAACTAGGCAGTCTTCTGCTGAGAGCACGCCGGCTCCGCACCCCGGGCCAATAAAACCTCATCCCACAGAGAGATGCTGCTTATCTGAGAAAACAATTAGAATGGCGTGTATCAAGCAAACAGCACGGAGAGGTACGCACATACAAACACACATCAGCGTGATATATTCTCCTATTCATACAAGCCAGGCAGGATCTTATCTGAGCGTAAGCTGTGGAAAGATCTAAATATGGAACATGGATATGAAAACAGGAAGACTATACAGGTGCACAGACTTTTACACATTGGAACTTAAATGCATACCGTTTTATAAAGTTTTATAAAGTTTTTGTTTGTTTGTTTATACAGTCACAGTATATAGAACTATAATTTAAGGTATTATTTGTTGAAAGTGATAGTTCACCCAAAAATGAAAAGTCTTTCATCATTTATTCATCATTGTGTCATTTCAAACCTGTACGACTTTCTTTCTTCTGCAGAACACAAAAAAAGATATTTTAAAGAATGTTGGTAATCAAATAACATTGATCCCCATTGACTTCCATTGTATGAACACAAAACCACCGAGACATTTCTCAAAATATCTTCTTTTGTGTTGCACTTAATAAAAGAGTCAAATACAGGTTTTGAACAACATGAGGGTGAATAAATGACGACAAAATTTTTTTAATTAATTTTAATTGACAGAATTAATTTTGGGGTTTAATATTAGGTAATAATTTAGCTAACATGAGCTAACAATTAGCATATGTATGAAGATTAGAGCTCTGTAACTAAATCAGAAATAACATTACAGATGTTTTCATGATTAAAGAACTTTATTGACAGTAAAATATTATTTCCATGCACCTCTGAACCGCGGAGTTCAATTTTGTTCATCAGCCTGCAATTTTTTGCATCTATGTTTCAGTGTTTTCTCCCTCAACAAAATATGGATTGCATTAGTTTTGCTGAAGGCTGTGGGAGGAATCTTAGCACTCGACTCTTTCAAAGCACTGAAAGATTCATCAGCTTTCTCATCATGCTCAACAACAACAAACAATCATCTGTCAACATCTCACCCTGCCTCTTGCAGATAAATGTTATATGCACAGCTTAATGCTTAAGCCTAAAGTACCTTTAATTAGCACTAACATTTCATTAAGAAAAACACTTTTCATATGGTCCAGTTATAAAACCATTAACGTTATTAATAGAACATGATTCCTTTTTACAAATTATTATTATACATAATTATAGCAGTTGTGTGAAAGAAGCATTATAAAATTAGTACAAAGGATGTTGAGTGGAGACACATATGCTCCTGTCTAAGTATACATATACGCAAGATAATGAAGCTGTTGCTTTTGTGTAAATGTTCCTCCATCTAATCATGCCAATTTTCACACTTCAGGCATGAGCCAACCTGGCCATACTGGTTGTGCCCTTGTGTTGGGCCCTTAGCCAGCATTAACAGATGGCTGACTGGGTGACAAAGCTGCTGGAACCATATTCAATGAGATGTGAATGTGATGGTAGCCATTTGCAAAGGGCTCTGTAAGATAAACGAGCTGTTAAGGGAATACAATTATGAGCATTGCAAGTTTTCTGTAGTTTAAAGTGAATGAACTGTGCATACAGTACACACATCTAACAAATCAAATGTACAAGACTCTTGGGTTTGGAATTAGTTTGAAAGCTGTTCTCACACACCTGGTATTTGTCAGACTTCACAGTGTAACAGGCATGCAGATTGGAGATGCACAGGTGTTGTCATATACAGTGGGACTCTCCACGCTAATCAGATCTTATCAAGGGTGAACCATCTCCACAAAGACTCACAAGAACATACTCAATTACACGTTTCTGAAGCTCTGAAAAACAGCTGGAGCAAATCTCTCCAATCTAGCCTCTCCCAAATACCCCCCAAAAAAAATTACCCAAAAAGCTCCAATTACATCTTCAATCATCAATTTAAAAATGTTCACAAATCAAATAATGTAATGTTTAGGATTCTGTTTTATTTTTAGGTCACTAACTCCTTTGCACAAGAAGTCTTACTGTATCAAGTGTCATGCTGGGATAACATGGATCATCAGGTTGTGCATATTTTTATGCTGAAAATGTCATTTGTTATGGAAAAATTTATTAAATTATAAAAACTACTACAAAACTACTACAACAATACCAAAAATGTAATAGCAGAAAGTTTTTCTAAATTCAATGCATTTTGGAATATGTATACATTAGACAGACAAAGGACATTTGGGTGTATTGTGATCTATTTGTGAAATTTCTATCATCATTATTTTTTTAGTATATTTATTTTAACATATACATTTTACATATAAACATTTATATAAATATGTACCTTTTTATGATGACATTTCCTAAATAAGCATTGTGGTATTCCTGTATACAGTATCAGTCTTCAAATATCTTCAAAATATTTTCCTCACATAATGAATGAACTGTGATATGGCACATTCCCCTCAGGCATTGTCAGTGCAGACACTTTAAATTTAATTGCCAAGACTTTAAGTGCTTGAGAAATCACAAAATCTGTGAGTTTTTTGCTCTTGATCTTCATCTTCCAGATGAAGTTTAATTGAATGTATGATGGCCTCCATGGAGGGTTTTCTGCTTCCAAAAGATGTAAAAATCCAAAAACTTTGTTTAATCTCATACCAAGATGTGTATTTATATAATAGACGTGTCTGTGTTGGCAAACATCCTTATATTCACTAGAAAAAATTAAAAATAAACAAGTCTGCAGACATTAAAAGTGACTTATTTTCACCTGCATTCATACATTATTAATGTTTATATGAATATTTAAGCTTCAGCGGTGATATGCAATCTTTGCCTGCTGAATTTATATAAATGCATTTTTGTTTAAAGGATAATCTTTATATTTTTATTGTCAAAAGATTACCGTCTATGAGACACTTGCATGATGCAATTGTGTGAAACCAACCCCTGATATTCTTATTTTTAATATTCAGTTCATCCACTACATTATAACCTATATTGATTATAATAAATTTTAATGTGAATATTGATCCAAGGACAGTTTGGGACCCAAGATATTGGAAATTTGCTCTTCATCTGATAAGATAACTGAGCCAAGAAGGTTTTAAAGAAAAGTGCAGAAAAAAATCTAGCAGCTATCTAGACAAGCAGACGGTCACTGACAAATATAAATGTTTGTTTATTTGCTTGCTTGGGTGACTACCATATGCTCATTCTTTACACCCAAGGTTTTGCCACAGGACCTGATTGTGACACTTGGCTGGCATCAAATGCCCGGCAAAGGGAAATTCAATGGTTTCTTTCAAACAAAACATACTGTGGCAACCTGCAACCATGTCTGACTTTGCAGGTGAATCCATATTCATATGTTTTTTTTTAGAGTCACATAACCTGATTATTTTGCCTAAACGAACCAAAGATGAATTTTCTGCAAAACTACAGAGTTTGAGGACACAGTCTTTGATGTCAGCAACAAAAGGCTGCTTTTTTCCTGCTGTTCACGGTCAAAACAGACCTGTAAACCATTTTTGGGTCATAACTAATCAGTTAAGAACCCCCATTTAGAGCATTACATAAGCGAGAATAAAACAACTAGATTCAGTGCATCATCTAGATGAAGTTAACAGTTGTGAAATATGAACCTGTCAATGGCTGATTCTGTGGGTGATTATGTATCATTTGAACTGATTCAATCAAGAGAGGAAACATGATTCCTAGGATGCATATCACGGGTGCATCGACGAGTCAGCGACCGCATGACAGCATATCTGAACCAGGAATAACAAATGAATCTGATCCGATCATGGGGAGTTCAGTACAGCATGTTAATTCTCCAGGCCCTTCTGGCCTTGGGCTGGTGCTTGTAATTTATCTCTGTCTCCCTTTATCATGTATTTTTGCCGCAAGAGGGGTAGAAACTGAAGCTCTTAATCTTTAAATCCAGAGAAACGTTGGATCTGACGTTAGATCTGGAGCTGACTGCATCGCTCCAGGTTAAAAATTAAACTTCAACAAGAACAGCAGATTTTTTTGACAACACAAGCAACACATGGAAGCGGCAGAGGGTTGTTTTGCGCTCTTTACGTACGTATCCCCCCAGAGACCACAGCCCAGACTCATTAGACCACTGAGATGTTCCAGTGCTCAGCACATCCTAAGGAACATCTGTGTTTTTGTGTTACATAAGTCAGTGTGCAGAACACTGTTTTTCACTTTGATCTTCTCAGCCGTCAAGGGAGAAAAAAGCAAATATACGAGATAAGCAAGTAGCAAGAGAGTCGTAATAGAATAAGCTCCCAAATCATATTTTGACACCAATAGAAAATCTGAAAGTGTGAATTATGACCCCAAACACTCTCTGAGCACCAATGACCTGTATATACAATAATACATTTACTGATCAATATACTGTACACTATGAAGATGTAATGTATATCTTTATATTCATATAATATATATTTTTTCATCAAATCAAAAAATAGTTCTGTCACTGAGAACTTGAGCTCATTGATGTAGGCAGTCTGCCATTTTGTTCCAACTGTTAATCCTTGTTGAAGCCTTCTGTAAATATTTTGTTAGAAATGAAAGTTTAGTGGTGCAGCATATAAATATTTAGCAGCAATTGCAACCAGCTAAGGACCATATATATGTCCATCTGCATCGGATTGTATCCACAGAGACGATCACACTGTTCATTGATATCCTTAAAGTACACTGTTACATTTTACCTGGTGTTTTACAGTCATCAGTTAGTTACTGTAAGTCTTATTTTTAAAGCAAACCAAGATGGAATGTGACCAGCTGATGTTTAAACAACTCTAAACAGCCATTGCATTACAGTAACTGGTAACAGTACTGCCAGTACATTACTGTAAAATGCCCAGTAGAGTCTAACAGAAATGCAAACGATTCACTGGCATTTTTCTACTTAATTCATAAAACTGATCATTTTTGTGGATGCTTCATTTAATGTGCAATAAAAAAAAACTAGAAAATAACACAAATTGTATTTATTTACCTTATTTCTAAACAATTATAATATGATTACAAAAATAATTATTATAAATTAATATTATTTAAATAATGTGACATTTGTTGTTACCTACAGCCTTTACCTATTTTTGCTTGCAGAAAAAGTCAAAAGCCATTTCCATATTTATAGTCCTTTGAATGCTATGAATAAATCACAGAAAGCTAATGGCCTTTGTGCGTTGTAGTAAAACATGTTTTAATGAGCTTCATTACGTTTCCCAATTTGTGGCTGGAAATGCCAGGAGTAATTCTCTTTTATTTGTACCGTAATGTGTTTTTTCCTCTATACTTCTGATTTGTTGCTGCTCTTTCTGGGGGAAAGATTCAAACCATCTTGATCAAAAAGTAACATTTTCAAAGTGGTCTGAGATTGAAGCATCTAAATTTTGTCTGATATTGGCATATGTAGAAATCTTTCCACATATTACTTCATCAAAAGTCGACACTATATAGAACAGGAGAGACATATGAAGTAACTATTTCAACCATGAAACAAATGATGTATTCATGTGAGGAGCCTCACAGGATATTATTTTTAAATTTTGCACAAAATCATCAGAACAGAAATGATCGGATTATGTCTGTATCTGTGTTAAGGAGGCTGGCGGATTAGACACTGGGTGGGTAAAGCTGTAGATGAAGAGATGACTGGTGGGAGGCAGTCAGCTGGTAAAGACACACCTTTTGTACTGTCGATATGATAGGGAAGTGCTGCTGTGTATTGTTGAAGAGAATACCTCAGTGGATTGTATGGAGCACACAGGACCTGGATTCACAACCTCCTCCCTCCTTGCTGGAGCATTATTCCTCTATCCACCGGAGAGCTGAGAATCGTACAGAGATGGAGACAGAGAAAAGAAAATCTCAACAAAAGCAATACAAAATGTGGTGATAGACAGTATGTACTGGAAATCGTTGCAGGCAGAACTAAACGTACCAAAAATCATGCAAAGCAGTTCATTTCTCTGGTAGGTTCAGCAGTACATGTATGTTCTACAGTAAACAAACAGGCTAAGAGCATTTTCATCCACTTCCATATTAATGACACTAAAAAAATATACAAAGGCTCTGTTAACTGTAAAGTGGTGCTACTGCCATCAAATTGAACTTTTTCACTTATTTCTCCTATTTAAATATGTGACTTTGTCTGTGAAAACCAGACTAAAGTCTAAAAATCCAGTTCTGAGATAAGTTTGATTTCACAAATTAATTTAACTATGATTAAAATCTTCTCTTACCCCGTTTACACCTGGTGTTAAGATCTTTTTTGGGTAATATGTTTAAAAGTGGACAGCCCTACACAAGAGTATAATAGCATCTTTGTTAAATTATTGCTCAAAACACATTCTGAGAAATACACCTCATTACGTCCCAGGCAACAGTAAAAGGATACCTATTCAGCTGTCACTTTTGTGTTACTTTTGTGGATAGAATTTGTATCTTACAGTATATTCAAGGTATAATGTACAGCCAGCTGGTTGTTATCACAAAATAAACCCGAATAGAGGAAGCAGGACCCTGACAAAGTGGGGCACAACGTTCACAAAACATTCTCACAACATTCTCACAACATTCTCACAACATTCTCACAACATTCTCACAACATTCTCACAACATTCTCACAACATTCTCACAACATTCTCACAACATTCTCACAACATTCTCACAACATTCTCACATTCTAAATATATAAAATATAAGTTTGATTTCACAAATTAATTTATCTATGATTAAAATCTTTGACATGATCTTAATCGGTCAATATTAAAGATATAAAGGTTATATCATCACAGAATGTTCTTTACATTATGTAGGTTGATTTTATGTAAATAAACCGTAAATTACTAAAAATGACTTTGACTGGATTTTCACAAATGGATTATCTGACACTACAACTGTAAACTATACTGTTGCTGGTATAGTTTGAATAAAACTGAAAACCTCTCTAAATCTATTTCAGAATGCTTATCTAAAGCTTCAGGAGCAAAGAGGATCTTTTTCAGTTATTAATCAGCAGTCGAAAAAAATTTTTTGTCTGAATTTAATTTAATTGTGGACAGTTGTTCTACACACTGAAAATTAGTTTTCTTAACTTTTAATTAAAGATTAAACTTAAATATTCTGTGTAGCTGAAAATAAATGAGTAAATGAATAGTTTCTAGTCCCGTGTAAATAGATGTAGTAAACTTCAGTTTTCAAAACCTGTTCTTCAGTGCAATATGATTTACTGTATTATTTGTAAGTGTTATTGTTTCTTAGTCATTGTGAGAAGCAATGAAGCAATATGGCAAAAGCTGTGTCCACCTTTAGCAAGTGCATTCTTACCGGTGATGTGTTCTCCTCTTTGTGATGGACATTTGTCATCTATAATTACCTGAAGCAACAAAGAAAACATGGTGAGACAGGAATGACATGCTTTTATTAACTAATGTAATATGCTGTTTCAGATCAGTATACTGTGATTTTCTTCATCAGAAGCACCTTCAAACATTACCGTTTACACATATTTACATAAATCATACGAGCACATGCCATAGTTGCTCGATTAAAGGACTAGACGGAAAGAAAATCTCTAATATTCTTGTGTAAAAAAGCATGTAGGAAACCCAATGGGAGCAATTTCCCAAATATTTATTTATTTATTTTAAACATAGAAAGCCCTCTTTGGAAAATCATCTGAAGAAACATCAAAGCTTACAACAGCACTGAAATGAAACTTATTTGTTAAAATCTCATTTGATATACAGTAATAGTCACAAATACCAGTCTGTGTAAATAATGGTTTGCATTTACCGACAGTGTCTTCGTCACGGCTTGGGCTTTAAACATAACTTACGGGGTGAAGGAGATGAAGATGATGGTGGTGAGATGATTGGATGAAAGGGACACAGTTAAGGTGCTGGGTTTAATTGTTGCATTGACAGACAGGTGAGTACATCCACAGGTATATAACAGCCACAGGTAAGTATAACGTAACACATACAAGAACTGACCAAGACAATGGAACAGAGAATGGTTTAAATAGAGTCCGGGGTGTTGAGGAACAGGTGACGGTGATACAAGATGACTGACAGGTGAAGACAATCAAAGATGGCGGCTGGTGAGGTGCAATGCATCGTGGGAGATCCATGGGGAGGTGCAGGGGAAACCGTGACAGCTGCAGATAGTATATACTGACTTTTCTCTAACTGCTGATGTCTCACTCGCTGTATCATTGCATGTGGGATGAGTACACGGTACTTTAAAGCTACAGTGCCAAGTAAATAAATGCTATACATCTAATCTCTATATATATATATATATATATATATATATATCACATTTGTGCTGGTACTTGTGTAAAATGTGTCATTTTATGACCATTATTACAATTTGCTTTGTTATTCCTTTCTACTGAACTGTAAGAGCGCCTATTAAACAGAAGCAGGATAAAAATATGCTGTTTAAATCATTATTCCATTCTCTGTTTCAACATTGATTCCCAAAGGCTTTGGTCAGGTGTTGTTTTATGTGTTGAATATGGATTGGCAAAGCTCTCCTCATACATTTACAATAGCAATGAAAAATGAGCCACATTAACTGATCTGTGTACACACACTGTGATATTTTTCTCTCTGCCCTATGCATTTGTTTTCTGCAACACAGAATCTTGCACGTAGAGAAGGAAAACAAGGACAGATCGAGGCTACAGCCTTGTCTTGAATGGCATACTTGATGTGAACATGCGGTTTTGTGACCTTCGTTTGTGTGTTTCTGTGAAATTTACTGTAGGGTTTTCTGTTTGTCAATTTGTAATTCAGAATGACACTTTCCAGGAAGGCCACCTCTCCAGCCATGATTCCTTTATAGCAGCCTTTTGTGAAGCCCACACTGGTCTCTGACCCCGTTTACACCTGGTGTTAAGATCTTTTTTGGGTGATATGTTTAAAAGTGGACAGCGCTACACAAGACTATAATAGCATCTTTGTTAAATGATTGCTCAAAACACATTCTGAGAAATACACCTTATTATGACCCAGACAACAGTGAAAGGATACCTATTCAGCTGTCACTTTTGTGTTACTTTTGTGGATAGAAATTGTATCTTACAGTATATACAAGGTATAATGTACAGCCAGCTGGTTGTTATCACAAAATAAACCCGAATAGAGGGAGCAGGACCCTGACAAAGTGGGGCACAACATTCACAAAACATTCTCACAACATTCTCACAACATTCTAAATATATTATTAGGCATTTTTAAAATCTAATTTATTCAGAAGTTAATAATGTTTTATTATTTTTCATAATAAATTACAAATATATTTGGGAAACATATACAGTATTTGCTCTTCTGTATAGAAACAGTGATGTAGAAATTAAAGACATTTCCTTTAAAACTTTCCTTGGTCACAGAAGACACATTTACCGTATATTTACTCTATTACCAGGAGTAAAAAGCAATGTCTCAACCAACTACTTGAATCACTCAAAATATTAATACATGGCCTATGTGTCTATTAAACAGTGTATGTGGACTCAGAAGGGGACCATAAGGGCTGAGGGCATTTCCAATCTTACACTGAATCAACTGTACATATCCAATTTTCTTCCTCACATGGCAGATCCTCAGCTGTGCTGTGTGTGTAGTGAGGGTGAAAGAGATACTATTATTCTCATGGGTAAGCTGAACAGACCCACTTATGTTGTCTAACCTCTGGAGGTGCACAGATGCGATGATCTCTCACACCTGCGTGATCCGGACTGCCCATATGGTGCTGATGTGGTGTATGACCCTCCATATGCTGAATCTAATGGATGGATGAACAAAATGTGCTATAAATAATGCAAGACAGCGTCCATGACTGAACATTTGCAAAGGTCATCATAGGCTAATTGTAAGAATGTTTAGATTAAAAGTGATTGATTTAATAAATACACAAATATATCATTCACAAACAAGATCAGAATAACAACTAGGAATGCTTTATCTTTGGGTTTGATCTTGAAACAAAGAAAAAGCAAAGCCGAATGTGTGCCGGATGTGAATGATTTTGATGAAGTTGTTTATTTCTTTGCTTTGAGGCATTTTTCTGCAAATTGTTATTCTGCTGTAAGATGGCCTTTTTTCTTTTTGTTGTTGCGGTATACGTGGCTTGATGATAATCACTCAGAAACTCATCTGATTTTACATTCCTCACACACGCCCTCATACAAAAGAAAAATCACAGCATGAGATGTTTCCATGGTGACATACAGCAGGATGAAATATACAGACTGTATGTGATGCTGGACATGGAGCGATCTCCTGTTAATGTTTGTAAATCTGCAAAACATGACAAGGCATAAAAACAATGCATTATCAAAACACAATCAGTTTTCTTTCAAGTACGTCAACTACATAAAGGTCTTAATATCTGAATGAAATACCTTGTGCTTCATTGGCAAGTGATGCCACTCTTAAGACCCAATTTGAGAGGAAGAATTGAAGAGCTATCGTGTAATTGTTTCTTGACCATGCACGCTACCAGATACACAATTGCCCAGCTTTCTGGGCGACACTCCATGTGAACGTGTCCCAATAGAGCGGATTACATGAAGATAGAAGACAGCCTCCAGGGCCTATCATGAAACTGCAGAAGACTGGTGCAAGAACAAAGCCATCATGCAATTACAGAGACTTCAGCCCTGAGAGGAGTTTAAAAACGGCTTTTAAAATGAGAACAAAAATGTCGGGACTTTAATATTTCATAGTTGAATTCTATATTAATCATAACAATGTATAAATTAATGAAAAGGTTTATGACTCTTATTTGACAAACTTTCAACTTTCAACAATAAACATGAACCAAAACTTTAGTTATTTGAAAAAATTGAAAAAATAAAAATATCCAAAATGTAAAATATCATAGTTTGAACAGTACATTTTTATGTGTATGCTCAATATGTGCAGAGACAGTTATCAGGTTAAAGGACAGTAGTTCATCTAAAAATGAAAATGTAGGAAGTAATATACATCTGAGATGCATAAATGATGACAGAATGTTGGTATTTGGGTGAACTATTTCTTTAACATCGAAACATAAAGACGTCTGCCAACAGTGTGTCGAACAGTCTCACATACTTCACAGCTTTCCAATGTGAAAATCAACAAATCAGGATGTTCACACAGTTATCACTGACATTAAAGATGAATTGCAATATCTGCACCAGTAGCAGAAAAAAGAACTGATTTGTTTTGAACCCTGTCTGTCTTCCACTGGTATAACAGTTTCACCTCTAACACACTTTCACCCTAACGATTAATGTTGGGCCATTTAAACAAAGAATATGTATAAAGAATATATAAAGTACCACAGTGTTACAGTCAACTTACAAATGGCTTATTTAAAGTTATATCTGCATATTAAACTGCGTTATTTGATACTTTTATATTATGATTTTAAAATTACACCTTGCAATTTTTTTATAAAAACATTTAAACCCCTGAATATTAATAATCCAGTATTACTGTCCACCTCTTATAATAGTTGCTCATATTAGTAATTTCTCTTTGCTTTCAGGCTATCATGTTGATGGCATACAGTAAATATTTCCAGGTTCTGTAGTTTGTGTGAGAGATTGTATTACTGCTCCAGCTGTTCCAAACTGATTGTTGAATCCTCTCACCGCTAGAAGAAACTCAGAAGATCACAATCTGTTCTTCAAAAGTGGCAAAACTAACACCCAGACAAAGTGCTACAGTTTGTTTCCAGACGAAAATCGAAATGTTGGTTTGTTGACTCTCTTTTACAACTTCGACATAAATCCTTGTGTTATGCTGCTGCATTTTTCCAATACTTTAATTTCTTGTTAATTGTTGTTTTTTTTATTAAAATCCTGTGGGTATTCTCAACCTCAGTCTCAAGGCCTGACAAGGACGACAAGGCATTACGATTTGTTTTCACAGTCTCATGACCCAGCGAAAAGCAGCATTACCACACATACACTCCCTGTTTGACCTCGCAGATCTTAATTCCTTCTGGTTCACACCTCCAAATCTGTCAAGCAGGGCTTGATTTCACTATTTAAGTGTAGTGAGATGGCAGTTAAAAGTGTTCCTGTGACAGTATTGCTGTGGGACCTGCTAAATGGAGCCAGAGATGGTGTGATGCTGTAAAGGCTGAGAAGAAAGTACCTATTGTTTCATGCGCACCGAGAGCAGAAAACAAGGTGCAGAAAGGTGTGAGGAATCGCCTGTGCCGCACACGGAGAGGAAACTCCACGGTAAATGAGTGTGAAATGTAACAAGATTGTGTGGCAATGCATGACTACAGAACTTTCTTAGGTGTAACTTTCTGAATTTCTTTCAACTTTCTTTATGAAGACTTTTCTCTAGCTGAAAGCGAGTGGTGGAAATATATAAAACACAACTACTGACCAATGAAAAACAAGGACTGGAACTAACCTGTTTATAAAGGAAGCTAAAGCTCAGAATCTATGCCGGGTTAATCTAGTTGCTGTGAGATTGTGTGGTCAGTCCACCGTGTTGTGTGTGAGTGAATATATGGGTCCAGGTGTTTGGATGGTGAGCATGCTGTGCCGTGTGCCGTCATCTCTGTATCACAGATCGTCTGGTTCTCAGAGCACGTAGAAAAGGCCAGACAGATTCTAAAAAAGCCCTGAGCCAGTCAGTAGAGCAAGTCTCAAAAAGTCATGTCCTGACACCTCAAAAAGCCACAGAAGGTGCAAAAATATCACCTTCCCTTAAATTTACCTTAAATTACATCCGGAGGGTTTTCTTTCATTCTTTAAGTACCTGCTCTTTGTTGTTAAGTGTTTTCATGTTTCCCTAAGACTTCTACAACCCAGATAGATAATAATAATAATAACACAATAATCACAATAATTGAATCATAATAACATCTCCAGTAAACACAAAGGCACCATGCAACAGCATATAAAAAGCCTATCCATAAAGAGAAATTCTTGTTGATGGGCTTTGTTGATTAGACATCCGACTGATATTGTTTGTGCTCATCATGCAGCGTTTAAAAAGATAAGTAATGTGCCGTGTTTTCTTATATGCTATGACGAGGGCTTTCTCCTTTTACCTCCCAGATGGGCCAGATATGATGTCTCCTCCCAGCTTGTCATGAAAGCCGAGCCAACTGTACAGATGATCCCCAAGCGGAAGCTGATTTACCATCTAATTCGGGCTCGTCTTTCTGCCCAACTGTTTATGCAAGCGACACATGTTGTATTTACAAACCTGTCGGCTGCTCCTCCTCATTAAGCAGTAGGTTTGGAACGGGGTGTGAATTTTGTGGGCGATTTGCAAGCGGCTGCACGCTCCCTTCGGTTTTTATTGACTGTTGTGCTTCAATCTTCAACCGGTGGCTCTTTCAGGAAAAGCAAATCTCTTTTGGCTTCAAGGTGAACGTAGAAATTTGCTATAAAATAATGAAGCCGTTAACAAAACTTTTTGTCAGGGAACTGAATATAACATCAACAGGAACCCTATCTAGAAGATTCTTTAAATAAAGCAACAAAAACTTTTATAATTCAGGACTATAATACTTCCTGCAGACACAACCAAAGCTTTGAGATGCAAATCAATTATATAAAGCTGCCGAGAAAAGAAGATTTAAAACAGAAGAACTGGCCGCTGTGTTCATATTTTCTCTAAAATACTCCGGACTGTTTATACGCCAGCCTTGACTTAACTAAGGTCACGCTTCTCTGTGGAAAAAAATAATGGAAATCAAATTCAGTTGAACAGTAAACGTTAGCAATGTTTCACATGAATAAAAAAGCTTGTTTAAACTTTGAAGATGCTACATAATGTGAGCTAAAAGTAGCTACTTTCCCACATGTTAAATACTCAAGTGTATAATAGAGATCTGACAGGGAACATTTGTAATATCTTTACTCTTGTTACAGTAAAGTGTTTTTCTTTTAAATATTACTAAGCTGTGACCAGGAGTACAAGTAACATCATCTGGATGTTTACCCGAGTGGAAGTGTGCAGATTGTCTGGACTGTAATCACTCAGCTGTGATTATTCCCTGTGATCGACTGCAGTGAGCAATGATCTACTTTTGACCTTCAGTGGCAACAAGGGTGGACTTTCAGGGCTTAAACCCAAAATGTTTCTAGTAAAGCCTTTAAGGTTTATGATCATGTGTTTTCAGATAAATAATTATTTTGTCTTTTATTGTCTTTTATAAAATCATTAACAGCAATCTGTTCTATAAATCAGAAGCAGTGTCATCAGCCAGACTTTTGGCTGTTGGCATAAAATCTGACACATATTGTAGCTTATTCTGCTATCAGTGGAAAAGTGTAACTCATTTAAATTTTTGCAGATCTTTGCATTTAGCAAAATGCCCTGAAGAAATTAGAGAAACTTTAGTTTTTGGTCAAAAGCACTGAATATTTCAGAGACGTGCTGATAGCAAAGTGAAATACAGTTGTAACTTTGATATATAACTGTTATATATGCTGTAATATGCTTTAGACTACAGAAACCAATTTCTATTGCTGTATTTCTAGTAAAATTTAAAGATTAACCTTTAAATAAAACTAATGTGTCAACATTAAATACACAATATATATCATATTTTAATATATATTTAAGGAATGGCTTCATACTGTATGTATCTGCAGAAGTCTAAAACTTAAACGTCTTTAAAATGCCAATATATACCGTATAATACTGGGAGAAAGTTTAGAAAAGCATGTTCATGAAGTTCGTCAGTATGCAAGTAGTCTTTACCGTTCACTACAAAACTACACATTAAAAAGCTAAATTTGTATGTTTTCCAAAAGTGCATGGATATATCTGGATGGATACATTTGGATGCATGCAAGGCAGTTCAGCCATTGTATATATATGTTATACTTCATTTAACGTAATGAGATATTGATTAGCCAAATCAGATGTGATGGAATGGGAGAAATATTGTAGGGGACGGTAACTAATACTGTGGGAAATTTGGACACAGGTATAATATTGCATTAGCATTGCAAGTGGCGTATAGGTTAGATTCACAGAAAACACGAATAATTTATCTTCAATGCACTGCAAGTCACTTATAATGTCAATGTTGTACTCAAAGTTTTCATGTTGGACATGATAACACTAAAGACACCATTCTATAGAGAAAAAGCATCTTAACCTATGACAAAAAGTCTAAAAGCACAGAAATGACATAACATTGACACCTTGCAAAAAGTTTAGCAGAACTTTTCTTAGGTGTGCTGATTTTGCCTGGTTGTGTAGACTAAATGGTGTTTTGCTGAGACTATGCTTTAGATGTTGTGATAATTAAAGAGCTTGCAAAGCAGCGCTGTAATTAATATTCCTCAACCATCTTGGTGTGCAGTTTGTTTTAAACGCTTAACCCTAAGTATTAAACTTCTGCAATTAATTCTACCCAAACCGCTTCAAGTACAGAGTCCAGTCAAACTTTGTTTTGTTAAAAGTTTTAGCTCTAGGTGTGTTATCTATTTTTAGCTGTATAAAGCTTGAAAATTCCTTCCTTCTGTCCTTCAAGATACTGAATTGGGGTCTTTTCTTTCCTGCACGATGACAGCAGCAAAGCCCTCTTATGTACCACCTACACAAAATAAGTAAAAAAATAAACTTACACCAAACTTTACCACTTTAACTTTATTGTTTTGCTGCTTTGCAAGTACTACTGTTTTTTAAAAACAGCTTAAGATGCTCATGCTCAATGCTTAATATTTTTTATTAGTTCTTAATCCAAACATCTGACAGATACTTTGTATTAATCAAAGCTTATTTGACATGCAGGTTTATACAATAAATGTTTTATTTTGATAATTTGTGATGCTTCTTGCCCTGTTTACTATGACCACATCAACGGTTTACTTTGAATTTTCTACTGATCTACTGTAAAATACACATCCTAAACAGTATGATACATTTTTTAAATTTATTTTTTAAAATTTTTCTTTAATATTGTTTTTAAATAAAGCCTTCTAAATACTTTTATGTCTTTGCTCACACTGGAAAAAACAAATTGTCTATAAGGTATATCTGACACAAACCTTACAGAACAAACACATGACAAAAAAAATGTTTGTACTGTATTTATTCATGTATTCAGTAAGCTCATTTACTCTAAGGCTGGCGGCAGTGGCACTGCGAATCAGCTTGTTCCCTTCACACCAACTTGCAAAAAGATACTCAATTTAAAAAAACATCATATACAGTTACTTACTAGTATAAAAGATTGCCAACAGACACATATGCAAAGCACACAACAGATCTGCTCTTTGTCAGCCTTCTATGCTTACAAGTTACAGGATTCTGAACTGAAGGCAATTCTGCATCATACTCCGTTTGATTATGTTTAATTTACACATTTCCTATACAGTATATCTCCATGACCTTTTATTTTACAATGTAAGTCATTTGTCAAGAACCATAAAAAGCACTTAATCTTAATAGTGGCCATGTTTCTGGTTAAAATAGGGCACAACGATTTGCTCGTTCATTCAGCAGAAGCTCCCCTGCTAAGAAAATCGTTCCTGTTCATTCAACACAATGCCGAATACCCTGCCTGAACTCTCTGAGGTCATAAAAGACAAGGAAATTTTCAATAAACGCTTCCCAGGGGCATAAAGACAAGGACTCGGTCACACAGGATCATGAGCCCAGACCTGTCTAATACTTTCCAAGCATTTCATTACATTTTGACCGTCGATAGACATTCATCTAAAATCAAAAAGGCTGTTTTGCTGATTTATTTTGGACATAAATCAGGAGCAACTTCTATAATGCATACTGGAGAGGATAAAAAGTGTAATTTATTATACTGCAGTCATAAGAGAGCCGCATTACTGCCTGAAAGCAAAGCATGGTAACAAAATGTATACAAAAGTCAAGTCATAAATGAAATCATAATATTGTGCAAGTTATTTCTAGACTATACTGTACCACAATTCTCATCGCAGACTCATAAAAGTTTCATGTCAATGCAGTGAAAAATACATCCTGGCTCTCCTCCAAAACAGCATCTGCTATAAATCGCTAGGCACAATAGTAACTCAAAGTTTCACCACTAAACTGACATGTGCCAAATTTTCCTCTCTGCAACACTGTTGATTTTGCCAGCAGTGGTGGTATGTACATCCATAATAGAAGAGGGTCCTGGATTCATACAGTCATACTGATGAGCTCGGAGGATTGTGGGAAATCTTTGTACCTCTTGCACTCACAACTGCTTCACATACTGTACTTCAAGTTCTAGATGTTCCTGCGTACTGTAAGTCCTGTGCATCAGAGATCTCCGCTCTGGGGTTCGGGGTTACGGGATTCTCGACCCGAGTTGCGACCCAGCCTGGGGAATCTGCTGGAGGCTTTGGATCGGGCAGTTTTATTTCCACTTTCGCTGGCCGCTGGGGTGTCCCTGTTGGAAAACAAACACAAAAACAAATTAAACTCCCCGAGCTCCTTCGGTCTTAACTTCAGATGTTGTAATACCTTTAAAAAACAGATTTCCACCATTTCCACCAGTCACCTAAACGTTTAAAGGAAGCAGAGGAAACAACAGCGGGATGTTTTCTGTGCACAATGACTAACTGCTACTTGTCAGACTCGCTGTAGTAGGTAAATAAACAATGAAACAAGCTCTCCAGAAACTAAATTATTTCCTTACAACCTCACGGGCCGCACAAAGACACACACATAACAAGCAATTCAAAGGTAACAAACTAAAAATGATGAAAGTCTGTAAGTTTAGCACTAAGTGGACAACACCCGTTGGGTAAGTGTGTGTGTCCTGAGGCCTGTCCTGACCTTTAAATCTTTATGTTTATTATGTATTACACCCTTCATGCTTGTCTGTGGGTTTTGCAAATATTTAACCAATTAAAAGTATTAAAAATAGCTTGTCAACTTTCACAACACAATGACACAATCATTAAAAAACTAAGTGCCACATTTAGCGACTGAAATAAGCAGATTAATGGAAATTTTCAATCAGTTTTCTTGGAATAAGCTGCAATTAACACCTTTTGGCTCTATATCGCCATCTCTTCATATCCGCTGGTTGAGTGGATTGCAGAGTATTGTACTTACCTTCACATGTGCTGAAGTCAAATGACATCAAACTGACATTTCCTTTTAAAACCAACCAACAGCTCAACTTGCAAATCATTATTAAAGGTATACCATTGCAAATCAGGGTAAAGAGATTATCTTGAATATTGACTTTTTGTGTACTTGCTCAATAAAAACATTTTTAGTTATTTCTGACCCAAAAGGTTGAGATGAGTATAGGACAGCTCTAGCCTTTGGGAATGTGACTAGTGGTATGTCACTCATGAGCTGTGCGAGACATTGACTCACTTGTGCAGGTGAGATATTTTCACGGGCAAACAACTTGTACAAGACGTGATGGGGCAGCACAGGGAGTTGCTTGGAAAAGTAACAGTGACATCAGAGCATCATGGGAAAGTCATGATAATAGAGCCACTTACTGAGCAGAGCGAGCGAGCAAATCCATCTGTACTGATTACACACAACTAATAGTGGTCTGGAGGTTTTAAAGGAAATTCAATTTGGTACGGTTATGCAATCTGCATCTCTACACTCCCCGATCTGCTTCTTCTCTGCTGTACTGCTGCTGTCAGATTCAACACAGGGCTGAGATATAAAAGAAGACCCAGAAAATGAAAAGGCTGGGCAGGGAGTAACAGACAATGGGAAAGAATGAAGTGCTGAGCAGCTTTCAATCAAACCTGAGCAGCGGGGAAGAAGTTCGAAGCAGGTAAATACTGTGGTGCCATGCCCCCTACCAGTAAATCCATCCACAGCTCCCCAAAAAAGAGAATACGCACACACATGAGCAGACAGAGGGCTTATCCGCAGCAGCTCATGTTATATAACCTCTAAGAACAGAGAATCTGCTCTTCATTTATCCGTCCGCCTATCCTTTGCCCTAGGAACGCTTCTTGTTGTGGTTTTAGATGGATAATATCTAAAAAGCGAATTTTGAATCATCTCACTTGGGAGAACACACTCGATGGTCCCTTTGAGACCACCTCTGCTGAGACCTCCTCAGGCTCTTTAAACCGTAAAGATGCACAGATCCCAAGTGTCCTCTATTTCAAAGACAAACTCAACGTTTTTGTTCTACAAAAACCTCCTCACAAGGTTTTTTGAAAGACCTTCGTCGCCCCGCTCGTAACTGACAGCGGCGGTGAGGAGATGCCAGGGTTCGGCACACAAGAGCCGTTTGAACATGAAAGGATTCCCTGGTTGGCAGCGTTCAGTCACTGTAACCCCTGTGTGACAGCTTTCCAGTGTCTGTTTGCCAGGAGGCAGCTTTTTGGCACGTACTTATTATTACCGATGTGTTTCAGTAGCAGGAACAGGCACTTCAGGCCTGAAAGCTGATTTCAAAGAACAGGAACAGAAAGAACGACACCATGTAAAATACACAATCTGAGTCATATGTTTTTTGTGACAAAAGCCTGCCCGTTCATACACTGCGTCCAACTTCAGCTGGACTCTCTCTGAATTATCTTCCGTCATGGCCGACCCAAAAGTCATTATCTTCTTAATACCTGCCAACGGTTCTCTTTTAATTAAATCAGATTTGATGTAAGGCTAAAATAGGTTCTTCATTAATTTCCTGTTTGTAATTGGGTCACGCTGGCAGACGCAGACGCAGACTTAATGATAAACCAATGAGATGCAGTGCGTGAAAGAAGTCTGAGCCGATCGATGTGCCGATCGATGAGCCAATTGGAATAGACAATTAGCCAGTGAAACGCAGGAAGACATAACGAATTTCCTGTCACACAACAGATTTCAGATGTTGGTTTTTCCAGACTTGTGCATCTCAGCATGTCAGTAAATCATACAGTATATTATTTTGAAACATTGTCTTCTCATACAATTGATTTGCATACCTTTCGCTTGAAATGATTCAAATTTAACATCATCATCAATGCAGTCATTTTTTGATTTTAAAGTGATCATAATGTTACAGGCAATTATTTTCTTACAGGTATTATGGCTATTAACACTATTAATATAAGGATTATCTGATTATAAACTTACATGCAATTACTTTCAATTCGTTTTGTAAACGTTCATCCTATTAAAACAATTGCTATATTATTCATTTTTATTTATACTGTTATTATTTTTGTCACTACTATCTGTATAAATATGTATTACCTGTAATGATAATAAATTAATAACTATGGCTATAGAATAGAATTTAAGTGAACTAAACTAAATTGAATCAAACTGAATCAAATGCAACTGAATCAAATCAAATTGAACTGAACTGAACTTCAGGGGTGCGTTTCCCAAAAGCATCGTTAGCCGACTGCGGTCGCAAGTTCCATCGTTACCAACATAGTTCAATGATTCGGTGTTGGTAACGACAGAACTTGTGACCATAGTTGGCTAAACGATGCTTTTGGAAAACGCACCCCTGAACTGAATCGAACTGAATGTTGGAGAAACTTGCTATCCAAAGATGCTTTTTATAGTGACCAACAGCATTATAACATGCCAAATACTGTATCTTTTTGTCATTTTAAAAAGCAGATTCATGTGTCTGCACTGCAGTCGTTGGAGCGATGCTGTACAGTCCCGAAAAAAATCACGCCAGATACTGTAGTCGCCTGCTGCGTCTGCTGCTTTATCCAGCATGCATTTGTAGCATCTAAAAGTTTGATTGGCTTGGCATATTTATGTAACAACTCTACACTGGCCTATATCTTATATTACAGCACTGAATTACAGTGTGAACATAAGTTCACAAACATAAGTTGATGGTTAATGAATGTGAATTACTGCATGTACTCACTGGCAGAAAGGCAGTAGCTGCAGTAAGGTCTCCTTGGTGGGCTGGGCAGTGAATTCAGGCAGCGTCTGGATCAGTTTATTCATCACCATACGTATGTACGACTGCAGCTGTTTTCTTCTTTCTTCTACGAACTTGGCATCCTGCAAACACACACACACACAGACACACAGAGAGGTACGTTATGCCGCAGGGCTCTTCGACTGGCAGCCTGCGGGCCATATCTGAGCTCTGAAAGAGATCAATAAATGAGAAACGAATGACAAAAGGATTGAAAATAATGCTTTACATGTCTAGAATTTTATGTTTCAAATCTAGTCACAGAATCCTGAACACTGTCACATCAAGTTTGTCAAGATAAATATCTGAGAACAACGTGCTAATTCATTCATAATATTTGCAGGACTAAAGATGAATTTTTCTTCATTGAACTGAAGGATTACAGAGCAAGTATTTTTTCAATTATAAATGAATGTCTCATGCACAGTTGAGCAATGACAATTTGATAAAGGATGTTTTATGTGGGTCGGTATTGCTAAATATACTGAATTTACCAGATTTCTTCAATGTCATTTCTCATTCAAATGTTTTTATAATTCAAACATTTCTAATTCATTCTAAAACTAAAATTATTATGCGTTTCTGTAGCTCAAACAGTATAGCATTGTATTAGCAGTGCAAAGGTCATGGGTTTGATATCTAAAGAACACACAATTACAAAAGAAATCCTTGAATAAACTGTAAGTCACTTTAGATGAAAGCATCCCCCAAATGCATAAATGTTTTTATTTTTCCAAGTAAAACATAAAAAAAATTTGTTGGTGTACCGTTCTGTGTGTAGCAATGACATTATTCATTTTCATCTTTCTGTTTCATCCTTATTTTCATATTGTGTCATTAAACCTTTACAGCACCACAACATCCCAATATAATCCAGCATATCAAACTGATGGATAACCAGATCAACGTCTGTGATGTGGCGGGGAGACATCAAAAGCAAATGAGATAGAACAAGGAACAGTGAGTGAGAGAGATTAATATGTTATTAATGTCCCCTTGATGGCTGATTAATTGGCCCTGATGCTCTGGTTCTCGTCTCTATGTGTGTGTGTGGGACATCATTCATGTCTTGTGTGCTTAAGGAAGTTGACTACTCTAAATGTAGCGTCACCCATCCCATCAGAGGGTGACCGCTCAATCACCCGATGACGGTAAAGAGAATTAGGAAGTGTGTTTGTGCCAGTGTCATTCTGCATCTCAGCATTAGTGCACTGTTAGGCCATAAAGTTCTAATGGTGATCTATCTTCAACAGGCATGAAAAGGCATAAAAGTTGATTATGATACGGGATATGTGGCGGAGATCACCGCTGTCAGATTATCTTACCCGAGAGGGCGTGCCTGCCAAGACTGATTTAATGCCCCGTCTGAGGGCTCACGTCATCCCTCTGAAGACATGTGAGCCATGACACCAAGCACAAATCACTGCACTTTGTTTAGTTTGTTTTGCTTTACTCATTTTCAATAACGTTACGATACATTTTCTGGATTACTCAATAAATATTTTGTTGAGCAACAGCACAGACTGTCACACACACAGTCTTACTGCAAGCGAATACTGTATAACTGATGTTTTTTAGCCTTTATTGTCCACACTAAGATGTTCAGACGATGTGCTAACGCAAACACACGCCTGCAATTCACACAAACAACTCGTGACAAAACCAACAAGCAATCTCTCCAGCCAATGTAGTGTTTCTCTGGAGATAATCTTCACAGAGTGCTGTCTTTGGGCCAGTTTTGTTTCTTTTTATCGACAGGCTCCTCTCCAAATTTCTCAAAGCACAGTTCTGCCCGTCTCTCTCAGACACAGAAAAATCACTGCCAGACGCTTCCATTATAGCCAATAAAGACTTGCTGAAGTGCTTCTCCATCTTCACAAGCCATTGTCTGCAGGAGGAGATGGCTTCAGCCAGCTGGAGCGACACAGAGGATTGTGCTTGTAGAAATCACACGTGCTGCATGTATGGACACGTGTGCAGAAAATGACAAAGTGTGAGGTTAAAGCCGGTACAGTAAAGCCCGACACAACCCGTCATATTCTCGCCGAGAATTAAACGCTTATGAGTGAAAGAAAGGAGGAAGATTTATAATGTGGCTCATTGCGCTGAAGGGAGTACCAACAAAGCAGTGGGATGTTTAGCATGGTTAAATAACCTCATTTCTTGAACAAATACAAACTGATGGTATATACAATACAGTGGGGTCCGGGGTAAAATTCTGTAACTAAACCAAAAACGTAAAATTAATGAAATGATAAGAAATACTTGATATTCCACATACATGCATTCTAGGTCACTGATCAAAAAACAACTGTGTGACATTTTATTGAACTTTGTACAAAAGGTCATATTCCCAGGATTGCATTGGTGCACACAAAACACTAGCATTTTTAGTAAACGTAAAAACGGGATTTCCAAAATCATGACGAGCCAAAGCAACTGCCGAATTAGACAATGACAGTTAGTTAATATAAAATCCACTTTTCAAACAACCCATGGGAGATCATATGGATGTTCTCACGCACGTTTTACACGCTATAGGTGCAAGAAAAAACAACATGCATACACTAGGCATATTGCATATGCATACAAAATCCAGGAGTTATAATTTATTCACTTTGATTTGTGAAAGCAGAAATGGCAAATGCTGCATTAATGGGAACGGGGCACATCCTCCTGGGGCTGTCATCTTTAATGCAAAGAAAGGAAAGTTCAATTAAAGCTGCGCAGAAGAAGCCCGAACAGACAACAGACTGTCTTCCGTGTCTCTGCTTCCCTCAAATTTTTGTTTAAGCTACTAAAATAGTAGGAAATCAATAATGTATGACACAGGTAGCCAGTACAATACTGACCATGTGATAAAAACCGTAAAGAACCGTCCTGTACTCTTGCTCTCAAAAAATATGGTTACTAATGTCTTGAACAAGGTGTGGCCTAATGATGAGAACAAATGGGTCAGTAAATATGTGTGGACCTGCAGAGGGTTTGTGAATAATTCAGCGCACAGAAAGCAGCTGGTGAGAAGTGGCCTCCACATAAAGTTCACACAAAGTCTTAAAATTTAAAGAATCTCCTAATAGTTATTTCATCAAGATTCTCCGGCAAAGGTTCTCACACTAACTGTACCAAACCACTAAAAAACAAGAATATTCACTTGTTTTAATCATTGCAATAAATGCTCTGTAAATGTGGGTCATGAGGATTTTCAAGGGATTTTCATTTGTCTGTGGAGACCAGAAATGTAATAAACAATGTGAGCAAAATGTGGACGTTAACAATTTTCTTTATAAAATCAAAGTGATGTATCTATCTATAGTACGTTTTCACACTAGGGGTTTAGTTTATGAAACAAATGTGAATATATATAAATTTCCCATGTGGTTTTCCCAATATATATAAATGGATGGCCAATCTCCTCAAGCTTTTTAATAGGATACTTTATATGATCTCTCATTACCACCTTAAACCAGCTGCACACTGTGCGGTTTTTTGACCCTTTTATGATCGTCGCTTGTCAGATCTCAGGTTAAATCTACGGCACAATGTATGATATATCAAAAGTCTTCTACAGTACATGAGGCTGTACGGTACACACACTTTGGTCTCACATTAAAGCACCGCTGACTCATCTGTCTATCACTGGAAAAGTATGCAGAAATTCAACAAAAAATGTGCTGAATATCACACATTGTGGCCTGAGACAGTCCCTTAAGATCAGCTTGTCTCCAAAATGATAAAACAAGAAAGCCTCAAAAGCACAGCCTATAAATTTGAGCCTTTAGGTATGAAAAAGTAAAAGTGTAGCTGAGGAGCTCACGAGGTGACAGTTTGACTGGTGTGCTGACAGTTGCTTCTCTTTGATATCATCATTCTTCGCATGGTTGGGCAGGGTTTGGCGCGGTTCTGTGTGGTAGTCAGGGCACATTTGACAGGAAGCTGGGGAGCATTTAGTGTATTCGCCCAGCGAGCCTCTGACAAATCAGCTGTTTAGGAGCTGTTACGATGGCTGAACGCCAAGGGGTCTGACATGTCCCGAGCAGCTGGAGTCATGGACAAAGACATCAACCAGATGACAAATTCATATTTCAAGATAAATGACATAATACACAGAATTTAATAAGGTAATTAAGTAACTTAAAAGGACTTTTTAAGACACAGAGGGATACTGTACACACAAGCCTGAATATGAGAAATCCTTTACATTTGTATTTTTCAGCTATTTTATTCAACAAAACTACAAAAATATGTAACTGATATTTAAGCTCTACAGTACAGAAGGAATATCTAACCCGATGTCACGCTGGTTTCATTCAAAAACACAAAGGGTCTGGAAGGGTAATTACACAAGCTGGTGTCTCAAGCCGAAAGATGAAGCCGAGACTTTCAGATGGAGATTACACAAAGCAAGGCCTCAATTTCATCCAAGTGCAGAAGATCAGGAGCCCACACTTTCAAAGAGTCTGGAAGAATCAAACCAAAACCAAAACGATATTTGATTTCCCATCATTAGTCTAGTCAATGTTACTAGCGCCCCAGAAGAAGGAGAACATAGTTCTGCTACACAGTTCAAAGTCAGCTTTTAGTTCAGTAAGGCAAGATTACAGGATGGACTCTCACAACCAAGATGCATCAAAAATCACAGTAATAAGAGCGAGAGAGAGAACATTCGGGGCGAAAACCATATAGAGTATGTTGCACATGTACTTTACTGGAGCTAGCGCATGTTTTTTGGCAAAAAAAAAGAAATGCACACAGGCATGCAGAGTTAGTTACTCTACTGGCTATCTATCTATCTATCCATCCATCCATCCATCCATCCATGTCTACTATTTACAAAATAAACAAAAGCACTATTAAAATAATTTTAAATTGAACTGAATTGTCTCTTTTAGTGTTACTTGCATAATTCAAACAAAATTATTTAATAATAACCATATATGCAACACTTTATGATTTTTATCTTTTGGTAAGGTGGAGTTTTCTGTTTTTATATTTAGGTATATTTATATTTATAATATTTAGGTCCCTATAGAGAGCCTGATAATAAACCAAATGAGAATACATATGTAACATTTTATCAGTTTTGAAATTCTGGTTACAGTATACTCTATTAGGTATAATACTGATTATTTTAAGTTACTTGTATCTTTGGAGTTACTGAAACGCAAAACACAAATGTTGAAAAGGAAAACTTCAACTTCAAAAGATTATTAAATCCATTTTATCTTATTATTTATACAAATAGATCCAAACACAATGATTCAACTTGTCCAAAGTCACTAAAAGGGTCACAGCTCTGGTAAGGACCGACAAGGATCAGGTATGCGCAATGGCACGTATCATGAAGAAATAGAACCGATCCCTGTTTTTACGAACCGCCGCCAAGCTCCAGTATAATAATAACAGAATTAACGACTACACAGCAGCTAATCTCAATGGGGCCGATGATTACCAACAAAGCCCTGTCGCCATCAAACCTTCACAGCTGCCGTCATTTCGATTTAAAAGCCAGCACTCCACGCACCCTTTTTTCCCCTGCTTTCCTCTTCTAACGGAGCCCTCGGGGCTTCCACACTCCAGTGAAATTTACATGTCAAAGTTGCAGCCGAAACTTGAGCGGAAGGCAGTTAGCAGCTCTCGCCTCTCAGAAACAGGAACAGAGAGGCAGGTGCGTGGATTCTGCACATCAGCTATAACCAGACCGTGCATAAGCCTGTAAAGATCATTACATTTTGGCTATGCAAAATAATTATTATTTGTCATGCAAATAATTGCAATTTAAAAAACTGTTCGTAACACTTGCAGCGTATGCTTAACGGACAAACACCTTAAGAAGAACATGATCCCTTTTAGCCCTTACAGCTTTGTAAACAAATATTTGACAATAACTTTTGTTTGAGTGTGTTATCACTTATGAAATATGAATATCACTCTTTCTTTGTGTAACTGCATTTTATTCAAAGTGACACTTTGCAACACTGCATCCAAACTCTTCAATTTCTTTATCAGTATCTGTGTTCCCTGGGAATCAAACTAATGATGCTCCACAAACTGAGATACAGGAACACTGGCACAACGCTAAAAAAGTGAATCTGGATCCCTTTAAATTCTTCTTTATACTTTCACGCGAATCGCTC
This sequence comes from Beaufortia kweichowensis, assembly GCA_019155185.1. Taxonomy (NCBI): domain Eukaryota; kingdom Metazoa; phylum Chordata; class Actinopteri; order Cypriniformes; family Gastromyzontidae; genus Beaufortia; species Beaufortia kweichowensis. The sequence continues at coordinate 7,616,218 of CM032808.1, forward strand.
GTACTTAGCACACAATAATAACCATGTGAACTCATTTCCTCAGCCGTTTTCCACTCCTCGGTGTTAAGAGCGAAGAGAAAAACAGGGTGCGAAGGTAAAAAAAGTCTGTTTTTGAAGTTAAGACCAACTACTGACTCCTGCTAGTGCAAAACTAATATGCTCAGAGCATCTACAAAGCGTGCTCTCTTCACGCCAGACCCGGGGTTGATTGACTCTTTTGATTGGCTGTCCTTGAGGCTGGAGGCATAGGCTGGCAGGGCCTGTCTGGGTCCTGGTAAATCAGGTCTGTCTTTCACGCTCTAAAAAGTCTACCTTTGAAGGGCTGCTCAGAGGCCACCGGCTCTGGGTGGCACACTCTCAAATCAGGCGGGGAGAGGAAGCAGTGCCACCACCCAATTACATGCCCCTGGGTGAACAGAGGCAAAGAGGAGGAAAATGAAAGGACAGGTGGGAATCAAGAGTGCTGTCAGAGTGGCCCATCATCATTAGCGCATACAGAGCCGCCCTGTTGATGATGCTGATGGGAGCGGGGCAGAGGGCAGGACCACGTGACACGTACCACGGCCAGAGCAATCGGGTCCTTATGCACACTACTCTGCAGCTATAGGAAATCTGTCGATAACGTTGCACAAGAACTCTGTGAGTGGCGAGATTGATGGTGATGGTATTGGACTTTAGATAAGAATATTAGAAAACGGCTTTCAAAGCTCCACCTATCAATACTGTATAATTTTATGGTGGACTTCTGCAAGATTCTCTCGTATGAACTGAGAGCTCTGTTCAGAAAGTGCTGAAGAAGTAGCCATCATAGTAGTTGAAATCCGTAACTCAAACATGGCAATTTGGCAAAAAGTCCACCTTTAAAATAGCACCTTGTTCTCTCGTGTGAACATACTAGCCCGGTTTTCCTCTTTATTTTGACATTTTGTGCTCCACTGAGATAAAACACGACTATCAAAATGTTTCCTCCTAAGGTAACACTGAAAATGGCCTTGAAACTGATTCTGTTAGTATCTCATAAGATAAGCTTGAGGTATTACATGCAGCATGAGAAAGCAGCTTTACGTACCTTGTTGCCGATGGCTTTTTTAGGTGGGAAATTAAAGGTGTCGACCTGTGGGAATTGTGACCGCAGGTAATTGTGCAGAACCCTGAACTCAGCATAACGCCGATACACGTTCCACTCATTGTCCAAGATCCTAATGTATACCTGAAATATAACAGAAAACACACATTTTATTCATTATAGCTGTGTGTATCTGAGTATAGGCATTAAAGTAAGGGTTAATACAAAGTAAATTTTTATTTTTTATTCACAACTATTACAACATTATTTATTTATAACTATTCCAAATTTTACAGTCATTTGACTAAAATGTTTTCATGACCTTGAAAATTTTCAGATGACTGAATGTTTGAAATTAGTTGTGGAGAAAAACTGTGCCAACACATTTATTTCTTTTATTACAAAACAAAAAGTTTATTAAAAAATAGTCAAGAGTACATTTTTGCAAATTCTAGGCAAGAGATACTACCTTAGTAGATGCAAAACTATAAAATGTTTTTATTTATTTTTATTTAGTCATAATTCATACATAATTCAAAGTTACATTTCCAATCTCCAATATTTTGTATAAATTTACTAATATTCTAATGTATGAAAAAGATTAAGTAACCCTAAACATTTCAAAAGTAGTGTATATTAGTGTAGTGTATATTAAATATTTAATTAATTTTAGTCATTATGTCGTCAATGCATAATAGTTTCAGTTTCATTTTTTCAGTTTGAGCATTTTAGGGAGCTAAAGTTAACTCATTAACCTATATTAAAACATTAACATTATTAACTTTCTCAAGGCTTTTTAATACCCTGTGGTATTGAATTTTATGTATTTTTACTATAAACTGTTTTTGTAAATGATGACAACATTAATTACAGGGCCAATTATAGAAGGAGGATGAAGGAGAAGTGAGGGATTGTATTTTCATGCCTTGCTTTATCCTTCAGAGCAGGACAGAGAAGCCCGGCTCATGTTTCCAAAGCAAGAGCCGTGATCACAGTGAAGCAGCACTCCTAAGTCTCCTAAACCGACAGGAGTCAGTCCACTGGGATGCAGAGCAGTGTGTGTGTATGTCTGGCTTTAGTAACAGGATCTCATGAGAGACTTTGACAGTATGTTAGTACCTGTGAAGCCCTGCTGACACTGTGAAACTCAGTGTCACAGCTTCAGTGCAATGGGCATGTGAACTCAAACTACCGGCAAAATAGCTTAAACAGCCTCAAAAAGTTTTTGCACTTTATTTGGTTTCACAGTCTATGGAGATCTTTTAAGTGAAAATCGTGTCTGTGTGTTAAGAGTGAACAAAGAGTCTGAAAACATCACTCAGATCTGTGATCCAAATCAATAACCAAAGGGCACCTGAAAGCTTTTTCCTATAATAAACTACTGTAGGAGAAGACATGTGGAAACGAAACTTTAAAAAACAAAAATCACATCTAATGTGAAATATTCAACAACAAAAACTCTTGACTTGACTGCTGATCAATGGGCTTGTTTTGACCCTGGTTCTAGAGATGAATGGGACCAAATAAGAATTAGTCACAACCAGCAGGCCATTACGGTTTTCTCATAACCATTATCTGTAATAAGACGTGTGCTTGATTTCAGTTTACTGTGGATTGATTTCAGTTTACTGTGGATTGGTGCTTTCGTAAATAGGAAATATAGTTTAATGCAATTCTTCTTACAAATTAGCTTGATGGTAACTTCTTCATGCACATCTGATTAACGATTAAACCTTGAAATTTTCTTGAAAAAACATATTAGTCATTGGGATATTTTGCAGAAACTGTCACAATCATATTAAGACAGGATGATGAACATTCCCACCAAACCACACACACACAAGATTTTATGGCCTTAACTAAAGAAAATCAAAATGACAAACTGACGGTGTATTAAAGCTATTATAATCCCATAGAGCCGGTCTCATTAGCATACATATTTATGGCAACAAATCATCCGCTAAAGAGCAATCGCATCCCCCCCAATAATCGCAAATTAATTCTCCTATAAGTGTTTGAGGAAATCCTCTTGACAACTCTTTGACAAAAATAAAACCGTGCTCAAATATAATAAAACTTCACAGCAGCATGTCGTTACATTTTGAAATTAGGCCAAAGCAACCGAACAACATTAAAGTGGCAAGAACCTTAATCACATTTCACCAGCTCACTCTCCACAGATGATAATCAAAAGAGCTCATTCCTACTTTTCTATGATATTCTGATCCCTAGATATTGCTGGGGTTCCTCCTTTGACATAAATCTATTTTTTGTTATTTGTTTGACAGTTTTATCATTTTTTTTTACCTTTCCTCAACAATCTGCAAGACTGGAGGCATCTGTTAGGAGTCTGTTCAAATGCACAGTATGATAATAATAAAGATTATGCTTGAATGAACAAACACTACAAACTAATTTATCTATTGTTTGTGAAAATCACAATTCAAGTAAAAAGTACATTAAATTATACGAAATGGTAAAACTATACAATAAAGTTGTATTTGGGCAATTCCAGCATTTTCAGTCAAAAGTTAATAAATTACAATATAAATTCTCACAGAATGTATAGTAAAACTATATATTTTTTTCAAAATAAGATTGACAATTGCATGGAATTGCCTATTTACTAACATTAGTTATAGCATAAGCTAACATGAACAACCAATGAACAATTGTTTTAATTATTTCAATGAACAATGGCATTAACTAACTTTACCAAAGATTAATAAATGCTGAAAAACTATATCACTCATTGTTAGTTTATGTTAGCTTAATGCATTCACTAATGCTACTAGATTAATGTGGGATTGTCTGGTAAACACTAAATATTGAGTTACATTAAGCGTTACTATAATATACTGTAGAAGGGAAAGTATGTAAGACTTGTGCACCTTTGCAGTTTTGTATTTGTTTCACCACGGACCGTGTAATAAAAATCTTTATCTTTGGAAACAATGATGGAGGAAGAAAAGAGCAGCCAGTGTATGATTCATACTAAAAGCAAATGTCAGCCTGGGGGAGGATGCTAATATTTTGCCCAGCTATAAAGGCATTTACAATATCTCATTATATCCATATTGCGAGAGGAAGTGTTTTCTCACAAAGATAGCGTGAGATGCACGGAAAAGACACTAAGCGGAGATTTACACACATGCCTAAACACCGTGTCGGTTTCAGCTCAGACTTCCTACACCGTCAGCGGGCCAGCGTGCTATCGGTCTGAAGATGAAATGCGGGGCGTTAATGTCGGTTTGGCAGCGTGTCTAATTGGAGATGCCCAGCTGTGGTAAAAGCTGCGGTTTGACCCCTTCCATTTCCGGTGAAATCATACCGAAGAGACGCCTCCTCATGTCAGAGAGAGAGAGAGCGGTACACTGTTCTATCTACATAGACTCCACACACACTCCACTGAGCCATTCAGTTTAACTACCAGAGGTAGTGCAGAGGTCTCCTCCTGCTGAGGGATCCCTGGAGAGATTTGTCTTTTAGACAGTACTACAATTATGTGCATCATTCTCATTTACCCAAAAAGGTGCATTTTGTATTCGTGTTCAAAAATGGAAATGCAAAACGCCCCACTGGGTTCATTTTTTTTCCATTATCATCAACAAGCTTCAATCTTGTGGTCTCTGATGCTCCTCTAACCGGCTTGTGAAAGGGAACACATAATACTGACTTTTAAAAGAAACCTCACCTCATTTTACTCCAAATAAAATTAGATGAGTCTAATTCCAAGCAACTGTCAACCTTACCATAAAAAAATAAAGTTTTTACCAAAGGTTTTCACCATACTTATAACTCAGATGTCAATATTTGGTGGTTTAAATACCCATGTGAGTTCTCTCTCAAAGTTTTTAAAGCATTTTAAAGCGTTATTTTTTTATAGTCAGGTAATGTGTGGTTTTCAGAATTCACATCTGTAACACTACATATTCCCCATAAATGGCCACATAAAAACAAAAATAAAATAACTATTTTATGCTCTTTAAAAAGCCATCGCTTCTCCATTTGTTGGGTATTATTGCATGTTGGTTTGTGCATTTTCATTTACAAAAATCCTATAAAGCATGCGTCCCATTCACTTTGTCACATCCATAACGTGTGTTATGGATGTCTCCTAATGTTTGTAAGTCGCTTTGGATAAATGTGTCAGCTAAATGCCTAAATGTAATGAAATGTAAATGTGTGTATTTCCGTTTTTTAAAATAAATAACTCAGGCATAAACAGATTTTTTTGGATGTCTGGACTCTATCCACAAGGAAATACAAACAGCTGGTTCAGAATATTGGTAATAAATACATTCTGGGAGAATTTATACTGTTATATTAAAAAATTTGACTAAAAATGTCACATCCAAAATGCTGGAATGACCGAAGCTAACTAATCATTTCATGCTAAACAAAATTCTGGTAAAGTAGCATTTAATAACTAGTCTGAAATAATTCCATTTACTAGCAAAATCAAATTTTAACAGTTTTAGGTACTGATTCTGGAAAACACCATCATCACGGTACACAGTCTTGCTATTTGACACCCACCCTCAAGTTCACTTCTCTCTCCGGGTTCTACCGAGATGAAAAACATTTGCCAAATCAGGCAGAAAATAGAACCCATTTGGAAGATGGCTGTGTCAGAGTCATGGTATACTGTAAAAAAATGGCAGACCCAGAGAAATAAATGAAGAGAGGAAAGAACGGAGAAGAGGGAGCAATAAGAACGAGTGACAAGAGAGTATTTCATTAAAAACATTCAGCTGCAACATCTGTCACCTGTGTGTGAAGTGCGAGCAGGTGTGCATGCATGCGTGTTATGTTCATTACTCTCCAAAATATCAGCAGAAGAGGAATAATTAATGAATAACTCACCCAAAACTTATTTAACTCACCTTCTATTCATTGCAAACATGTATACAGTTATCTGTAAAGCTAAATGATTTATATCTTGCATGAAATTTAAGTAATAGCTCATTGCTAGTATAACAAGACCTGTATGACCGGACAAACTGGCAGCAATAACCAATGATGGTTGAATACCCCTGAAACTACAAAAAAAAAAAAAAGAGTTGGTGGGCCTGACCTTTCTGTCCAACATGCATCAATCTCATTTGGTGTAAGACTTCAGGCGCGATGACCTCTAAAGTTTCGGCCACCATGGGTCATGACAAACAACGCAGGTCGAGCCAGTGTGGGAAGCAGTGATGCACGCAGGGGTGAAGACAGCAGCAGATGGGCCCATAAATACTGTGAGAACGGGTTTTTGCAGCTGGATTTAAATGGGGATTTGGAGAATTTAATAGAAAAAAAGACACCAATGGCAAATAAGGTGGAACAGAGAACAGGGTTATACTGTGATAACAAGCAAGAACTCAAACGCTACTGAGCATACGGTACCATTACACCTGTAGGTATTGCCTTTTATATTAAGCTAATTTAGTTTGGACCACACAGTCTACTACAGTGTATGTCTCATATAGATCTATTTCCCTGAGCCCCATCCAGTTTATAGGCAATTCTGTCTGTGTGCATTGCCTTATGTAGTAGGTGGAGAGTATGTGATTGCCATGAAAGCTCCATTTAGCGGCTGTGTGAGCTCAGATCTAATGCATGAACCCTCTAAGGTCAGCAGCAGAGCCAAAAGAAATTTAGATTCTTGTCCATTTAACTTTGGCTAAATTGCCTTTTAAACCCTCATTGCTAAAGTTCTGATCAACAGTGCGTGCACCTGTTGACGCTGCTTTACTGGAGGTGTAAACACTGTAGGGGTGTACACAAATCAATATTTATTCATTATAATTATTGCACAGCGCTCTGTGATACTTGATTTTGACTGGCCAGACATGACATTCAAAGGTATGTTATACCCTGATATAACGCTCAAAACTAATAACACAGGGTCATCCGGGTACTGCGAGTCCACTTCAAGGCTGAAACTAATTTACAAATTTAGATAACATATGCCAAATGAATACCATAAATGAGATTATATTACAAATGATTCAACAAAATTTCCTGTTTGTCTTGTTTGAACATCATGTCTTGGCTTTACATTAATGTCCTGATGACTCTGGCGGGGTTAATTCTGCGATAACAACCAGCTTTTTATAAAAAACTTTTCAGGTATAGTTTCCAAAAAATAAAAATTCTTTTATTATTTACTCACCCTCATGTCATGTCAAACCTGTATGACTTTCTTGCCTCACCAGAACACAGAAGATATTTTACAAAACGCTTGTTACCGGCACCCATTCACTTTCATAATATGGACACAAGAATCATATATAGGGTTTGAATGACATAAGGGTGAAAAAATTTTTTTTCATAATTTTTATTTTATGTGAACTATCACTTTAAAGAAAAAATTTTACATAGTATACCAATATCTGGTTCAACAATTAATCTTTGAACAATGTACTGTATGTGGTCAAAGAGTATAAAATATAGTCATTTTTCTAAAGTCCATCCAGACAGGTAATAATATTTTGCAATGAAACATACTTCAGGGCGGAAATCAGGCATCATTAAATAATGGCCATAATATAACAGAAATGAAGTATATCAGTTTCAAGAAAGAAAAGTGAGAAAGAATAGAGGACAGGGAGTTTTAGAAAGCTGCCATCTCTTTTTCTTATTCAGTTGTGATGAAGACATTGAGTCTACCCCACGCTCAGTGAAGTTCTGGCCCTCGGTGAGCTCCAGCGGGTTCCTCCATATGAATTAGTCATGAGCGCAGGCTCCACAGCCACCGTAATGAGGACGAGCAGGAGATCGGTTCTGCTTTGTAACGAGCCCCTTTCTAAAGGTTAAACATACACTCTCGCACCTTCTTCCTTCCTGAAGTGTTAACCTAATAATCAACTACTCAGACATGAGCAAATACCACGGCAAAGAGTGCTCTGTCATAACCCATGACGAATATCTCGAAACATCTCTGTATGATTGATGATTTATTTGTTTACAAACAAGAAAGCTTTTCTAATGTCTTTGTAATCAGAACGGCTGGATGCCAACCAATCATTTCGTAATATCTAAGGGAGGTGACTTACAAGATGATGCGAGCGATGGTCCATCCATCACAAGTGCCCTGGTTGCCAGATTTCAATCAAACAGAGTGGCACAATAACCAGCGGGCAATTTTTAATGTCGACGTGTAAAGTACTTTGCAATTAATAACAGCCCGCCGATGATCTGACTGCAATGAGAATCATTATCCCACCAACAGTCATCGTGATTCTCATTATAATCATAACCACCCGCTTCACCATCCCGATCATCATTACACTATAATCAGCGTAATATCCTTCAAAATACATATGCAGGCTTCGGCTTAGCCCACTGCAGTGTGCTCATGCATACAGCATCCGTCATATTGCTTTTTCGTCCACTAAGCCGAGCAAAATTCAGTGTAAGTGAGACGCTTTAATGGCGAAAGACAGTGATATTGATATTAGAGATCTCTTTATATACTCCAAAGTCCTCTCTGGAGACATTCAGACATGAATTATGGAGATGTTCATTTTTATATGGATTTAGAATAATTCAATAGTAGTCAGTTGTATCTGCATATTAACTGATATCTTTAAAGAAGGCAAACTTTTATAGTATGTGACTGTGAAGTTTCTAGGTTAAATGAGATTAGGAGCATAAAAGTAGTCACGGCCATAAAAATGATGAAAATAGGTGTGCTTATCGCTTGAAATGATTATATGATAGATTTCTAGCCTCTAAATTTGTATTTATTAGAATGAAAGAAATACCGTAAATTTGTCTCTTAAACATTGATTTAAAAATTTTGGTTGCAATTTCACCCTAATCACAGACTATAAAAAATATTAAATTAAAATAATAGGAAAAAAGAAGACTGATCAAGTCTTATTAGTTTATTAAAACGAGAACTTAGCAGAGCTGGAAAGCACAGGGCTCAGATGGTCTTGCTGATCAAAGGGAATACCTCATAAAAAACAAAAAAAATTCTGAGTGAGCAGATCAGTGCTTGTACATATGCACTTCAGAAAGCTCAGAGAAAACCCAGAAAACTGAAACAGATGTAGAATATTATGAGTTGCTGCTTGTTCGACATCATGAACTAATGGAACACAATTGTACTGCGAGCAATCAATTTCAATTTGCAAAACTGGTGTTTAATAAATTCACTTGCATTGGGACTACAACAGAATGTGCCAAACTGGGTCCAAACCGATACAGAATCTTTAGAAATTGTAAATTATCCATGTTCAGTCCTGGCCAAAACTGATAACCAACCTCAGAAAATTATTGTCTTCGCTTCAAATATTCAAAATAAACAAATGTACAATGATTACTGTATCAAGACTGTATCAAAAAATAACTACAAAATATTACTTCAAGAGAGGATCAATAAATATTGATAAAACTAATAGAATTGTAGCCAGTGTATGTTTATTTCCACTGAGTCGCATGTTTTTTTGTATATTTAAATAAAACCCACATTCTCTATATGCTATATAGTATGCTATATTTTCTCTTTTTGCATAATAAATTATTTTAATAAATACCCTAAAAGTAGCAAACCCAAACATAATCTTATATTTTGATTTTTATGTATTAAAAGCAAATATTGTACAAATATAGTTTGTACAAATGTAGTTTAACTAATAACTTTTTTATTTTTTGGCAAACAAGCTTTTACGAAATATTAAAAGAAATAATTCAAGCTTGTACAACAGACCAAATCATCTCAAATCAGCTTTATTCGAGTACAAAAGCTTTTTTTTAGTTTAGTTTCAACTTTTAAATTTTTGACTGCACAAAATTATACACCAACAGGGAAATCCTGTCTGCTTGTCATATTCACATCCTGACTCCTCACAGAGGCAGGTATTTTATTCTTTTAAGAACTGATCTAAAAAAGTTTCTTTGTAGGGAGCATCAAAGTATGCAACATCAGCCGTCTATGATGTGTACTGTACAGAGTGATGCAAGGCTGAAGTCTTTATGTGTACTGATGTCTTTGAAGAAAAAAGAGGTAAAGAAGGAAACAAAACAGGACTGAGAAAGAGGAGAAGGAGTATCGTGTAAGTTCGCCGCTGATGGCAGCGGAGATTGCTTCCTGTTACCGTATTAAATTCCCCTAATAAGACTTACGTGGATCCCCATACATCACAAGCACAGCGGCATACACAGAATAATGGTCATTTCTGCTAGATAACAGCAAGCTTGTATCTAACAAAAGGAAAACGGCAGAACAACACAGCCACATTAGAACACATATTTCTTTTCGCGGAGTCATTACATCCTATTTTTTAATAACCTTTTCCCAGCGAAATTGTGTAAGCGTGAATGAGTTGTTTCAGGCAGCTGTTATATTTTTTCATTACGTGACACGAGATCGAAGAGGTGAAATTCTTCACAGCAAAACAAAGCTCTGCTAATATTACTGAAGATCAAATACGTTCCTTCTAGGGAGTCCAACGGCACTCTGATTTCATTTTATAAAGGCTAATTTCGAGGAAAAGAGAAGAGGCAGAACCACATAAGTGGAAAATGGAGTAGCTGCAGTTTTAGAAGGTGGTGGTCCTATAATCCTATAATGTCCTATAATCTGCAGCCAAGAGATGACTAATGCAGGACTACAGACTAAACAATTTACACAGAAGCTATTGACTAAAAAAATATACATTCAGGAAGCAAATGTTGTATTTGGTTGCCAAATTATCGCTTGACATATCTGTAGATAGTTCACTAGCACAATCATTCATGCTCATGTTTAATTCGTGGATGAATTTAGTTGTAAGTTGTAATTTAAGTTGCCAATGTAAGTTAAGATGAACTTGCACAAGTTTTAATTATGTAATTAAATTTAGCTCTTTTGATTCATTTATTTCATATTTTTGTTTTATTTTTGCAAATAATAACAACAATAACAATAATAACAATTATGTTGACAATAATGTTATTATTATAAATATAATATTAATATTAAAAGCAAAACATTAAACAAGTAACTATTGTTTTAATGATAATCATAAATAATAATAATAATTGTTATTTTGTTTATTATTATTATTATTATTATTATTATTGTTATTGTTATTGTTATTATTATTATATATACTACTAATAATAGTATAAGTAATAATACATTTATTTTATATGTCTTTTTGTTTTTTAACAAACTGAAGGTTTCATTTGTACATTGTGTTAGAGAGAAATGACCACAGACTCTTAATAATAACATGTAAGGCAAATATAAGAGCATATAAGCATTTTGTTGAGGAAAAGTTGTAGTTTGCTATAAATAGAAGTTATATTTGCGTTTGCAGTTCTGTTTAGTATTACTGATGCTCTTTGGAGTTCAGCTCTGGAGTTTAATTCAGAATCCTCATCATAATCATCATCTTAGCAATTAGTTCTCTTTCCAAGTTATTTAACACCAGTATCTGAGATAAACTTTAAAGACTGATTTTGCATCTTGTCATTTATCTACATCTGCATCCTGTTGTGAAAAGCATTTAAGTAAAATTAACATGAAAAACTCTGGCTTGAGATTACAAAGTTCACAAAAGTTCATTAGTAGCCTCATGTACACATTGCATCAAAGTACAATGAACGTGATTACATGTGGTTGGATTTACTCGATTTACTCATTATAACTGAGATGACATAACAAAAATAAGGAGCATATTCAGCTAAAATATATATGTCTGAAATACTGTAGATATCTGGAATCAACCAATTCATGCAACCAATTATTTTTAAAAATGTGTAAAATAGAAATAGATGAAGATGAAATAATTAAACCATAGCATCTCATAAGGGTGTTTCTGGGTGTTTTTGTAAGCAAAGACATTGGAAACATTAGACTGCACATTAGACTCTAAATAATCATTTAGAAGATAAAGTGTAAGATAAATCTCCACACAAATAAAGTTTGTTCTCTGTCACCAAGGGTGATTAGATTTTTCAAAAAATCAATGCATCGTATTTGCACACAATTTTATGACCTCATGACATCCATCGACACAAACTGTCTCTCTAATACCCTTATTTCTCTATCCTTCTCCTCTTCTGCGTGTCAAAAGCTCATGTAATAAACAAGACCTCTGACAACATTGGAAAGGGTTACCCTGACCTTTTTGTCAATGCTCATCCATTACTTTAAAAGTACATTGTAACCACAAATCAGAGCACCATATCTACCAATTGTCTGTTTTAAAATCATGGAAACTTAATGGAGGTGGAATGGGAACAATAATCACTGGCCACAGTAATATAAAATAATAACTGAATCTTCTATATTACATAGCATTGCTATATGTATCTGCTCATGCACGTCTTTCTGCGTGAATGATGAGATGAATGCAGGTATGTTCCAATTCAAGTAAACATGTCAATGACATTAGTGATCATGTGGGAGGCACATTGCCTGGAGTCATCAATCCCATCTAGAAATGTGAAGCACTGATACATTGGGTAAAATGTAAAATAATGGAAAAAGTATTATCTATCGTTCATGCTTGGAAAAAAAACAGGATCTGTTTCCATAGGGATGCATTTCAAGGACTCAAGGGAACACTTAAAATCGAAAAACACAGTCAAAACCAATTCACTCAGCAAAATCAACTAATATGCGAGGGCACTATTGCTATGAATACCTATGTGTTATTATAACGTACATGGCCCAAAATCATATATAAAATAGCTGTATTACAAAGGTGATATACTGCCACATCAAAAACTCATTATGTCAACCTGCCTGCTGTCCTGTTTGGTGGAAAACATGCTGTGTTACTTTGGGTCATGTTCACATGTTGCCATCTGTACACAAATATTTGTATTAACACAGTCCTGCATTCAATAAAAACAACCCTTGTGGACCTTTTTGTGATGTCATTATACTGTAAAGACTTTAGAGACCATAAATATTATTTCATGTGTCATACTGTATTGACGTTGCTAGGTAAATATCTTAAATTGCCAAATCATATCAACAAATTTATATTCATAAACTAATGCCTATGCCTTAATAAAAGAGGAAATTCCAGATGACAGGTTTGCTAAAGCACATTTACTGTTTTGAATAAAGCTACAACACATACAAAGTTTAACCGATATAAATGGTACAATAAGTTGCAGCTTCCAGAATGCATAAACTAAAATGTAAAGTTTGACATACTAAATCTACTAAAGCTAATGTTCTAAACACAATAAATTCTCTTAATCCCTTTAATTAGTTTTTAGGCTAGTTTTTATAGATCAGTGGATTTTCATTAGAAAAGCTTCGACAGTATATAGGGAATTAACATGCAATTTATGATTAAAAGAGCTACCTGATACACATGATAGGCGTTGGCAGCACGACCTTGAAGGAACACAGAAGGGATCCAAATGTTGACAAGAGCACGTTGAGTTCTTAGACAGACAGGGAAGGAAAGAACACAAGGGAAGTTTAAATATAAAATATCTTAACATAAAAATTATTTAGCAATACATTAGAATATAGTCTTTTTCCACCAAGGGGTTTAAAAAGGCAGCATTCTTGTCATCAATGAAACCAAAAGGCAACCGGTCTTTACAAGACACAAGGGTTCAAGCCATTTTAATGACCAGCATTCTTTGACATATAAAAAGCGTTACAAGGTGCATTGAGTTGTGAATATAAAAACAGTAACAGCATTCATCAGTTTATTTATAGAACATTCTCTTTCTCAAAACCGGAGGCATTCACTTTATGAAATTCCATAAAATTGATCCGATTCTTAAGAGTCATGCAGCATACCACCTCCAACACACGTACAGACCATTGTAAAAAGAACAGTGAGGAGAAGGCCACTTACGTCTCAAAGTCAGATAGACTGGGATCATCCGAGGTCTGGCTCAGATCCCCTGGAACCTGCCCAAAAACACAACACAGTAAGCTATGGTGAGCATTACAGGTACCTTAAGTCTCCTGCTGAGTTGCTGATTTGAACTGTACAGTTTCATATACTTCCAAATCAGGCATACCTTCTATCTAATAAAGAGTATTATAGCACATATAGGAGACTTTTCTTCCAAAACTTTGAAATCTACCTTTCATCTTTCAGTATTGAAAAATGGTTCACCCAAAAATAAAAATTCTATCATCATTTATTCTCCTTCTTGTTGTTAAAAACCTGTATGACTATTTTTTCAGTACACAAAAGAAAATAGGGGCAATGTTGGTTCTTTTGAAGAAAAAAAAGAAAGAAGAAAAAGTACAGTTATGGAATGACATAAGAGGAAAGAAAATTTTAAAAAGATTATTTTTGAAAGTCATTTGGATGAAAGCGCCTGTTAAATCTCTAAATGTAAATGTAAATGAAAATGCAACAGCCTTATAATGAGAAAGAGATTACAAATTCACTTATGTACGTACTGTATCTTAAATAACAGCAAATCAATAATATAATTAATTAATTATTAACAATAAATAACTTATAATATTATTAATAACATTTATTTATTCATTATTTATTAATATTATTTATTTATATTATTAATAACGATTAATAACAATTGATTTAACATTTTCAACATTTCATTTTAATTTTTTTAGCTGTCAGGAATATAAGTTTAAAGCAAAAGTCTACAGTACGTGGGACCTACTGTACATTATAATTATCTGAAATCTTTTAAAAGTTTAATTTTAAATACAAAACACTAATAAGCTAATTAGTCAACATAATATTTTAATAAAATAATGTTTATTACATTCTTCAATTTAGTAAGAAACTTATTTACCCTCAACCCTGCATTCGAGATAAAGATTTGCATTGATGATGTTGCCAACATTAAAAATTCATGTGAACTCATTTCAACCAACAATCTAGAGACTAGACAGCACCAAAATATACCAAATACTGTAATGTTGGCTTTGCTAATAAGAAATGATCATGTTCATATCAGAAAATAATAACAGTGTAGCAAAAAAATTTTCAAAAAGATCCCAACGATTTATCCCACATTCCAGGAAACACTCAAGCGCAAGCAGCAATGACACTCTAATCCTATTGGAGTGTGCATCTTATCTCCTGGTAATGTCAGCATTTGCTGGGGTCACAGGCTGCTGCGTCTCAGCAGACACTGGCACCAGAGAAGAACAGACACATGAGCCATGGACGTTAGATAAAGCATCCACCATATACAGCTAAGCACAGTTACAGAAAGCCACGGTTCAAAGCCACTGCTGTCAGATGTATCAAAGTAATCCATGGCCGACAGATCAGCAGCAAAGAAGAAAGTGAGAGAAGAAAAACACTGGAGCACGTTGGAGTCTCCACTGTGCCCGAGACAGATCAACAGTTCTGGTCAGATACGGAAATATTTTACCCAAACCGAAAAAAGCTTTTTTCAGATATAAATATGTTTGATGGCATTATCTTAATTTGCATTTACATTTATGCATCTGGCACATGCTTTTATCCAAAGTCAAACAACACTGGTTTTCACGTAAATCATAACCAAACATGAGGAATCGAGAATTTGAGAGATTTTGAGCTGGAATAGAGGGTATTATATTTAGTAAATACCTCAAAAAATCTGCAAAAATCATATTAACTGTATTAATGATGTTTGCCCATTTCAGAGGTGGAATGGTTAATTCAGATCTGTGATTGACATTTGTGATAATTCTTTAACTTTTCTTTAGGACATTCTATGGAATGTCCCCATTACATAAGAAAACAAGTGTGTGTGTGTGACAAAGATGTATCGGCACAGACAGTGATGGATAAGGAGGCAGACCCATTGAAGAAGACAGTGATCTGCCTGTTGAGCAGAGATAGAGAGTAAAAACAAGCACTCAACATATGTATGCGTATATGTGTGTGTGCATGTGAACGCTTGCATGTACTTACCGGGCCGCGCAAGTCAATGAGCTCCTGTCTCATCTGTCCGATCAGGTTGTCTTTGGCCATAAGAGAGCGATACAGCCTCTCGTTAAACTCTATCAGCTCCCCGTGCATCTCAGCGACCTACAAAAAACAAGCACAGATGACAAACTTGCACCAAACTCTCACTGAGATAGCCTGCTTAAAGGCTTAGCTGGCAGCTGTCTTGAAAAGGCTTGTAGAAAGTGTCATTTTTTCAAGGCAAGCCGAGTATGGGTTTTGACTCTCAGGTGTGGAAGTGTTTGGCTGGCGAGCAGTAGCTGCTCATTAAAGCCGGTCCCACACCTGCCGGGTGACTCGTCAGCTGTCACTTAGAGTAAGTGACACAGACACGGAGGAAGCTTCCTGCCTGCCATTCACAACTCGCATCCATTTGTTTATGGAAATCATATGTCAGGGTGTATTTGGGTTAGCTGCTTTTTGCCTGACAGACACATCATGTCACTTTTTGACAGGTTTGTCCCGGTTGCCGGGCCCCACCTGGCCAGACAAACAAGCACGAATTAGTAAAAATATTTGTCATACAAAATCCTAATGTGGCTCTTGAGACAAAATAAATTCCATTAGGCTGCAATACAAATGAAAATTGTACATAGACTGACACTTAACAAAAAGGAAGAAAAAAAATAACTGAACTTATTTTTAGGCAATTATATTTACATAACAATGCTAAATTACTTGAATGTGTAAACTAAACTCTCACAGCACTTGCTAAACAAGTGTGATGCAATAATCTTAAAGGCACATTCACACCAAAAGTGTTTTTTAAAATTTATCTTATTTAGAGAATAGCAGAGTTCACACCATAACTAGGAAGGAAAACACTGACATCCAATCAAAATCAATCAAGTGTGAGCTTAGAATAAACATAATGCTGGTGCTTGTTGATGTGGATGCTAAAATAGTAAGTTTTCATTCCATTCTTGGCGTATACAGGACTTAAATTTGAGTTTTCTTGACAGGCGATAAGAAACATGACATTTTTACAGTCACTTGCTTTTTATTTTCGCTGTGTTGGGCTGTGTGGCCCCGCCCACAGTAAAGTCTCATTGGTCCAAAATCCTGTCCAAAACATACTGTAACTGTATATTAAACCCTGAATATGTTCTGAGTGGTCATTCATGGCTGTGTTGCATGGGATTTACAGTGTGGTTTAATAAAACCTTTAATAAAGATTTTTTAAAAATAGGTGGTGGGCTCAAAGCTGTCAAAACTCAAAAAAATAAACCTTAAAAATATGTCAGATTTTTAAAAAGAATGCAGTATGATTTAAATAGCTTTTAATCACAGCATTAGATCTATTTCTCAAAGTCTGTTTTGAGCAGCAAGAGGCAAAAGAAACTATAAATAGTGACCCTTTTATCACATTTAAAGAAAAAGCATCCAAGTTCAAAACCCAGACTAAAAAGCATGCAGAAAATGATAAAGAAATCTAAATCTAAATCACCAGTCTAAAAGCATGCACAAACAAACACACTAAACCTGTGCCAAAACCATCAAATTGGATATAAACAGAGGAAATCACTGCGCTACTTCCATATTTCACTGTGATCGATACACACACTGAGCTCATTTATAAACACAAGCTTATGAGCAGCATGTGTGGAAGATTCATTCATCTCCAGCAGACACATACACAGATTCACACGCATCGCTTATAGTATTCCCATTCATCATATTTATGCATTTGTGCCCCCACTTTCAAATAGGACGTTAAAAAATGGAAATTAATTTTAAGCGTCAAGGAACCCAATTAATTCTCTGCAAGGAAGCGAGCTAATCAGTTTGTTGTTCAGTAGGCAAAAAGCACGCCATGTCCTTCCTGGGTGAATTTTCCGACCTGCGCAGCCGTGTGCTACAACTCTGAAATGATCTAAACAGGCGACAGGTTCACGCACTTTAGAAAGCCTATCAAACCTCATTAGCGGACTGTCACTGTATCTGTATTCGCTCATTGTAATTATGGGCCGCCCCTGCGCTCCGATGCAGATATGGGAAACACTCTGTTCTGTAATATAACTGTGTGGAAAACCAACAGCATGTACCTGTAGCATTCTCAAAAATAAGGAAAAATTGCAAACTGAAGCTGAATAAACGTCAGAAAGGCTGAAAAGCATGGGTGCACTTACATAAAGTGCTTAAAACTATGCGATAAGAATGAGATGGAAGCCGAGTAATGAGAGGAGCGTTAGATGAATTGCTTAGTTTCAGTAGTTCATTATTTCTACCTGGTTTATATGCCAGACGGCTTTGTAGATAAACAGTGGCAAAGGAGATATTATATTTTGCGAATGACAAGTTTGCAGCTGCTTTGGTGTTTTTCTGCATCCGAATGAAATCAGGCTCCAAACTAATTAAAAATGATTTTCAATCAATTTAAGCTGCTTTGTGGCTTAAAAACCAACTGGTATACAAATGCCATATTTATGCAATGTAACAATTCTGAAATAGGTGAATTTACACTTTAGGCTACGTTTACACAACAACAATGTAGTCAAAAACTGAAGTTCTTCCTTTGCATTTCTAAAAAGTTCACTACACACAACAACGATATGCATTTATACGGATTCACAAAAATAAATTAAACACTGTAATGTGCATGCCACATGCAACACTACCTATTGATTTGCATTTTTGTAATTACACAAAAACGGCAACGGCAATGTTTTCGTAAACAAATAGCCAAAACGTATAAAAACGTTTTCCCCATATTTTGCTAAAACAGGTGTGTAAACAGGCCTACAGACACAATATTATAGACAGGCTTTATTTCTTTTTACTCCATCAACAAACACAGTACTGGGTAAATTCCAGTGCCATTATAAGAAATATCAGCACTCATGTAATTAATTTTCCTTCATCCAATCAAATAAGAGGCATGGAACAAACTATTGCAAAACAAATTTGACCATTCACAGACACAAGCGAGTCAGAATAGGAAATCAAGTCAGAATAGGAAACTCTAATGCCTATAATTGGATGTGAAACAAGTCTGAGAATTGAGCTTAAGAGACAGGCTTAGCAAACACAAACAGACTTGAAGTGTCAGAGAGGTGGGAGGGGAGTGAATGTGTGACAGTGAATGTGCTGGTATCACTTTCGTTCCCAAGCAAACACTTGCTGACGGAAAGAGAGTTCTGCCTGGCAAAGAAGATCCTAACTGGTGGATCAGGAAATGCAGCAGGGATGTAATCAGAATGGAAAAGATTCAGGGTAAAAGAAAACCAGTGAGCTTTAGAAACATACTTGTTGCAGAATAATAATGCTGTGGACTGTGGACCTGTTCATTAGCATAAATTGATTCGTTGGTTATTGTTATTCATTACACAAAATACATCAAACCCAGTTACACAATATCACGCACAACTGTTAATGAGCATAATACGCAATTATAAACCCCATCGGATAGAGTATGTATGTTTATAAATTACCATTACAGCGCTTGCTAAACAAGTGTGATGTGAAAAACCTCTTGTGTTTACTGGTAATTACTATAACCAATTACCATTTCCACTACAGTAGTGTACTGTGGCAACAGTGGAGATGGTTAAAGGAATAGCTCACCAGAAAAAAATCTAATCATTTACCCATCCTCAAGGCATCTTGGATTAAAATACTTCCTTTCTTCAGTTACTTCATGTTCATTTATAGGTCCAAACTTATATACATCCATCATCAAAAAAAACTAAATAAGAATCCTAATGACATTGACAGTGGGTTAAATATGTATTAAAGACTAAAGACTGGACGTTTAGAAAACATGCAAACCCAAATCTTTAAAGAATACTTTAACTAAAAGAGCAATTTCCAGCAGTTCCTGTCCTATTCTCAACAGAAAAATTCTCCAGACTTCAAAAGATCTCCATGAGGTGGACCTCACGTTTTTCATCACAACTTTTCATTTAAAATCATCGAGCCAGAAAGAGGGAGAACACTAATAAAACCCTGCCTCTTTGACATGAGAAAAATGACATTTATTGTGCACTGCAATTTAATTGCATGTACACAAAACAACATCAAAGCCAACACATTCATTGGCTAACTGTATATTATTTTTCTCTGATGTAATATGTCAACATCTACTTCTTTTTGTGTAGTGCATTCCAGGAAAAACTATAAAAAGAATCTTATTTTTATCTGTTTTCTGTTCTCCAATACAAATATTTAAACACCCCTAAAACAAGATACACTTGTTTGAGAAGCAAAATCACATATTCATTTTTAGAGAATTACATTTTTCTTACCCCTTCGGCAAGTATTGTTAGTTCTGTTTTAAGCACAAATCTAACCAAACATAATAAGGTAAGAAGCTATTAGGCTGAGAAAAATAAACTTCCTAAGTAAATTCACTTAAAACTTCAAGCAAATTTTTCTTATTGTCTTATTTTGGTCTTGTTTTTCTGGAAAACAAGATAAATATATAGATTATTACATATTACATTATAAGTAGTATTGTTCGTAGATGTAGAGCCATTTTTTGCATCATTGGGTGTGTCTGCGACTTCTTTAAAGTTTTAGTGTCTAATCCTGCATATTATCAAATTTACAATATAAGGTCATTTTTGCTGATAGAAACTGATAGGAAACGCTAAATTTATACAAAACAGCACTTCAGGATCCAACAAAAAGCTCAGCGTACATCTCCAGCTACGGTCCATTTTCAATGTTTTCCAATGTCCAGCAGAGATCAAAGTGAAGAAGCTCACAGCAAAACAGAAAATCTGAACACGCTCCAAGCCTAAAGCCCCACTGGGTCATTAACTGGTGTGTGGCAGTGTTACAACAACCTTTGAGATAGAGACTAGTGTCCCATAGTGATAATATGAAAGCAAAGCGAGAGAGAAAGCTTGTGGGTGGTGGAGAGATCCTCTGGTGCTGCTTCATAGGAATGATGACATCTCTAAACGTCTCATGCATTTCAGATGATGTAAGCACACATTTACAGTGTTTCTGGCAGATGATAAACATACCAGAAAAAATCTTTTTACCAAAGTACCTCGGACTGTTGCGGATAGTGAAATCAATTCTTTAACTGGATTTATAGACATAAACGCAGGTCTTTATATCATAACTCATAACTAAGATGCCATTGCTCTTAGTTTGCAAAGCGGCACGGCTTTGCAAATATGAATTTAGCTGCATAAATACAGCACAAATGAAATAAAACTTCCATTTGTTTCATATTCATTGCTGCTCTTGTGGAAACTGAAGTAAATATCCAATATTTGTCAACAGAGAAAAATCGCAAGTCTTTTGCATAGTAAGGCAGGAGATGAGAGAGAGATGTCTGCGTGCCAGGCAAGCAAAATTAAATTGCGCTTTTAGAGCTCTGTATTTAACAGTTGAAGTACAAGCAAGGCCACACATCCATGTTAGCTGTCAATCAAAAAAGAGAACTAGGCAACATGAGCCCATAAATAAATAACTGATATCTCAAAATAATAAATAAATACAAGATATTGCACACAACTAGAATTGAATTCATTACAGA
This sequence comes from Beaufortia kweichowensis, assembly GCA_019155185.1. Lineage (NCBI taxonomy): Eukaryota > Metazoa > Chordata > Actinopteri > Cypriniformes > Gastromyzontidae > Beaufortia > Beaufortia kweichowensis. Next base: position 7,637,660 of record CM032808.1, read on the forward strand.
AATAAAGAATTTCATATGAATATATGAATTATGCACAGAACCCGTGTTATCAATTGCCTGGATCAATGTGGACTCATCACACATTTATAGTATTATAAGATATACATTTCAAATTAAGGTGAAAATGAACCTAGACTTTATTATGTAATGCTTTATATCTACAGCATATGCATAATGTTTATAAAAATGCTGCAAGGAAACAGAGACGATATAAAAGTTAATAATTATTCACCACGACCAACAATAATAAAACAACTTTAATGTAGTGCTGAAATTTTGGTATGGTGAGGTTAGAATTTGCTAGGGAAAGTACAGATATTACTCACCTCGATGAGTTTACGCTCATAGTTGGAAGCCAGCTCCTCTATATCAGCCACAGACCTGTTTTGTGGGGCTGGAGGCAGACCATCACAATTCGTCTGAATGATTAATGCTGGGGACCAGAGAACAAAATGTAACCGGCATTAGGAAAAACAATTAAAATGAAACTATACAAAACAGGCCCTGAAAGAAGGAGTAGGAAACACATTATAAACAATAGCCAAACACGACCGAAGTATGTCATTTATTTCAGATATTAAAATGAAAATGCTTTCATCATTTATTCACCCTCATGTCATTCCAAACCTGAATGACTTTCTATCAACTGCAGAACACAAAAGAAGATATTCTGAAAAATGTTGGTAATCAAACAACATTGGCAACCACTGACACAAACAAAACATTTCTCAAAATATTTGTTTTTGTGTTTTACACAAAAAAAAGAGTCAAATTCAACACCATGAAGGAAAAAAAATAGTGACAGAATTTTTATTATTGGGTGAACTATTTCTTTATAGTACTTTCTTCCTATGTCAGTTCAATTTACAGAATTAACTATGTATAATAGGGTTTTGACTTCCCAAAGAAAATATAAACTGCATCTTAAAATCAAGAAAACAAAGTTCTACCTTTATATGATTACGTGTTAAAGTTAACATTGAGTGAAACAATAAAATCCGAGATGCCAGCTGTTCACACCAACAAACGTAGGTCTCCTCCAAAGCTGCAGCACTGTAGCCTTTAAATCCCACGTAATCTAGTTTCAGTGGAGCAGCCGGTGACGTCTTAAGTTCATAAGGAGCAGAAAGGAATTTTCCGCCAATTGAAAACGCAATTAAAATCCGCACCTTCTCGCAAGGCGAACGTCGCCTGAGGCAACACAGGCTAACGGAAACAAGCGAGGCAATAAGAACGCAAATCAACCCTGGACCTGGCTGGCATTCAACCGAACAGCTCTCTCATTTCTCAACACCTAGGAGAGAAAGCAATGGTAAGGGAGAGATTGATTTCAGATAGATTAGACAGCACGGTACTGCTGTTAAATCTCAGCATAACACCGACCGGCTGATAAAGGGTTAGCTGGATCATCGGCACGGTGGAGATATGCCCACAAAGGCGCGTATATCAGCCGGGTAATGTAGAGTTGAGGAGGTGGTGCTCAGCTAAAAAAGTTTACCATAAAGCCGAGAATAAATCTATGGAGTATAAGTCAACAGTCTGAACATTATCACCTCACCCGCACACAACCGCCCGCCATTTCAGCGCTGAGTCTTATCTGCGTTCTGCCAAGAGTCTACACATCCCACTAACTCACACGCCACTACTGTCAGCAAGAGTGAACTGGACATGCATTACCTCCAATGTGCCGCTCAACCTTGATTTCTGTCCACCACAGTCATGGCTGACAGCATTAATAATAAATGTACTTGTCCAGCGCTGTTGCGTGTGAGGTTTCTCACACTGAGGAAACCATCACAACCACAATACATACAACAGTATGTTATAGCCCTGTAAAGCCAAATGAAAGAATTTGTGTTGTATGTAAAATGTGAGGGCAAAAGCCAGACAGAAATACACCTAAAACAAATTAGACGTCATTTCTGTTTTCTTCATATTGATTAGCACTTGCTGGGGAAAATGTATTTGTTTCGGGGCATTAGACAATACAGATAAAAAAGCCTGCCAGAATAAAAAAACAGATCATTTTGGTCTGAGCTGCATTGGAGGATGGGTTTGTGTTATCAATAATATATATTAAAATATATGTTTATATACAGTATCAGTTTGGAAACACTTATTCCCTGTTGTTTAGATTTTTCCACATTTTAGAATAGTAGTAAACTCATCAAAACTAATAACACAATTGCAACTGTGGGAATTATGTTGTGAAAATTAACGCTATGTTATATTTTAGCCTTTTCAAAAGTAGTCACCCTTTGTCTAGAATTTGCAAAATCATACTCTTGACATTTTATCATCCAGCTTTTTAAGGTCTCAACCTGGGAAACTTTGCAAACAGCACTAAAGGAATTTCTATCTATGCTGGACTCTTATTGTATGCTTTTTATTTGGTCTAAGTAATCTATTTAAAAAAGATTTTGTAAAAAAAATTCTAAATAAAGAAATAAATAAAGTTTTTTTGTCCACAAAAGTAATTTCAAACAGAGAAATGTACACCTTCAGATTTTTACATCATTAGAAACATTTTTGTTCATTTTTGTAAATTGTGTCTAAACCTTTGACTGCTATTGTAAATATATTTTTCTAGTTATATTAGTTTTTTTGGTAAAGAAGGAACAAGGAATAATTTATACATTAACCTTAGATCTCTGTCATAAGAACATACAAAAGAGGATTAAAAAAAATCGTCCAATTGGGAAATAAACTGGGACAGATTACTCATAGGAAATATGAACATCTGCTTTTCATTATAAGCTCATGATTATTCATATAATCAAATATGCTTTAGGTACACACACCAGGTAAAGATATGAATACATATATAAAGACATGCCGGATAGTGTCGAATACATCTGTGAGAATAAATGTACATTACAGTCTTGACAGACATATGGAAAGCAAGTCCCTGTTGATGCGATGAAGAAAAGTTAAAAAAATACCACAGTTAATAACAGTGTTGATCAAAGTAATCTCCATCTATTTTCCCATCATGCACCAGTCGCTTCCTGCGAGACAGCTTGAGATAACAGCAGCGTATCATTCCATTAGCGATCTTTACTAAGTACAGGATGCAGTCAATTTGACGTCCGGACGTGAAATAGCATACTAAACACACTGCGCACCTTGAAGAGGGCAAACACAGAACAACCGTAGAGAAGTTTGCTCATAATCCTCCATCTTACACATTTGATCACTTCGTGTCTTCATCTGACCTCAGTCTAACTTAAGAGAGAATACACAACAACAACAAAGTAAAAATAAGTAACATTAAAAAAACTAAACGGTCACAGATTGCAATGTTCTGCTTCTCTCTTCGATGTAAGGACCTCGAAAACAGGCTAATTCAACCTATGTGCTTTACTTTAAAGTTAAGGTACTGCTCAAACTGCTCTGTTGGGTTAATCTTTCCCTGCAATTTTCCATTCGTCATGGCTAATGTTAGCATTTTTTCCATCACATCCACACAAAAAAAACCTCCTTGTGGCAGTTTCTCTATAATCCGAATATGTAGCGAAAAACTGCTTTTATCATCAGCTGGTTCTTCCTCGCATCGAAGAAAGGGCATCGGCTATGCAATCAGGCTCTTGTATAAAAGAGCAGACATCGGAAATTAGAACAAGTATCAATAAACGAGTGAAGACTGATAACAGTAATGCCACACGTCTTACAGGAAGCGATAAAGCAAGACTAATGAGAAAGAGGTCAGAGATGTTTGTCTGGCAGGTGGTGATGCGGAGGCAATGGGTCTTACATCATCAACACAAAAATATATTTTCCTAGGATGGGCACATACACAACAATAAAGAGGTCTCATTACTGTTTAAGTTTCCTTATATAGTCTGATGGTAACGCTATGTCTTACAATAGATCATAAGGAGATGGAAAGCTTGCAGTGTTTGATCAAGAAATCCCTTTCTTGAGCACTGCGGTTAAAATAACCAAGACTGATTTAGCTTGCAATCTTACAAGAGCTTTATTCTGAGGATCCAGATGCTGTTCTTCATCATTAAAATAAATTATATGATAAATAAAACAAAAACAACCATGTAAATCAGGAAAAAATGGCATATTTCAATATTTGGCCAAGCTTGACAATCTGTATAAAATTGATCTTTTATATATCATTAAGTAAGCATGCATAATGAAGCACATCAAACCGAACCATTTCAAAATCATTTTTCTCCCTATTTCAGCATTCTGGGGTATAAAAGCACAGCAGAAAACTTTTAAAATACTAGACCAAATTGTTCCTAATTTCTCATTTCCCTTCAGATTTGTACACAGATCTTTACTATAAATCTTAAACAGCATCTCTCTTGATGTGTGACTATTGGAAATACAAAGTATTCCTCATTATTTACATTAGCATTGAAGCAATAAGGAATGTGACCTGAAAATGTCGTCTGCACTGAAAACACAGAACCAGCGTTTGTTGTGTCTCATTAATGGTGAAATTCTAAAAACACTGTTGTTCAAATAAGGCCCAGGCTTGATTCAACTATAATGAAGATTCAAATCATCTTCCAGTAACCTTTAGAGGCCTCAATAACCTGAGATTCATTCATTGAAAGTTAGTTATATAACACTGCTGTGACTTTAAAAAAAGTCTCAATATACACAGAGTTCCTCAGTGCTTTTTGGTTATTTTGTTATTTCGGTGCTGTTTAAGTATGGGGGGGATGCTTGTTGTTATTAGCACAAAGCTACTTTATTGGACACTCAACACGCTAATTCAAGTCAGTGTAATTGACTGCCATTTCTAAAAGTCAATCTAATTGCTTTTTCGTTATTGTGTTAATAGTCTTGACAGCGGTAAAGGGAAATGCCCCTCCCCATGAGAGGCCCGAAGCCTACAGACGATTAATTTGCCTCTCCGCCATAATTAAATGCACCGCGCCTGATAAACTTGCAGATGACTAATGAGAAATGTTAAAGTAGGTCAAATCAATTATTCCAACATGCAGCCACCAAAAAACAGTACAAAAAGTATCCGCCAGTCTCATGAGGCAACATTAGGCGAGTAAAAGAGTTCCAAACAGTTCTAATCATTGCTTCTTGCCTGTCAGGACTGATGGCCGGGAGAGAATGTGGGAAGACGCTTTCGATCTTCATTCCAGGAGAAATAAAGAAAAACACACCATTAAAGTCTGGTGATAATGGCACTGGCACAACACGATTCAACTGGGAATATTGTAGTTATAGTTTCTAATAGTTAGAAACGAGCATAGAAACTGTTGTTTTCTGAAATCAGCTACCAAAATATGAAGAGACTTGCTGTATGATTTATCCTTCAAGTTGTCAGAGCAGTAATATAGAATATGGAGCTTTACAGAACAACAAAAGTATATACAATAAAAAATAAATAAGGAGCTGCACACTGGCTGAAAACTTTTTCTTTGTAAACAGGCAGGATGTTCAAAACTTGTGACAGGAAAGGGTGAAAGTAGGGTTTTTTAAGTGTTAGGAATGTTATTTAAACTTTAGGAACGTTATTTAAATGTTAGGCACGTTATATAAACGTTCTCGCTCCAATCCCCACCCCCTAAAAAATAAATAAAACACAACACATTAAATCTTTGTAGGAACAATACTTCAAAATGTCTTTCCTGTTTGATAAGGCTAGCAATGCAAGGGTCATGGGTTGAAAGGGAAAGTTCACCCAAAAATAAATTATTTTATTATTTAATCCCCTCATGTCATGTCAAACCTGTATGACTTTGTTCCACAAAAGAAAGAATCATATACAGGGTTTGAATGAAGGGTGAAAAAATTATGACATAATAATCACAGACTTGAAGGACAGGTAAACTTTAGGTATTAATATCCTCCTTTGTTTATAAAAAGACAGGAGACGCACAATAAAATCAAAAGTAAAGAGGCTGGATGTCTAGTGTAAGGGAAACCTGGTTACAAATCTCCACTTTTCTATTCAAATAGTTAATGACAAAAAGCCTTTCACACCAAATACGCAAGATGTTCCTGATAGAAAATTAAAAACCAAGCAGCAGGAGGTGATTCATCTTTGCACTCCATTAGCAAGTGTAATTTAGATATTTCCTATTTTAAGGCATGGGAAGTACAGAGAAGGCCGTATCTTGGCTGGCAGAGGGACCCAGTGCTAGTCTGATGCTATCACACTTTATTATGAAAACTTGCAGTCTGACACCAGGGTACAATGGCCTTCACCCACGGCCAGCGTTCATCACTAAGGACATAGAGCCTGTGAAGAGAGCTGAAAATGAATCCTACTGGAGAGGACATTGGTGTACCACCTCTGACCCATAGTAATATTACCGGCTCCTGCTGAGGACAATGATACAGTACATCTGGAGCTCTGGAAGTTTTATAGATGGATACTGTGGCTGCCAGTTATGAGATACAAATTAATTATAACTTACATGCCTTTAAATCAGATTTACTCAATGGATATAGTAACACCATATACCAATAAAAACTAAACCTGATTCAGCCAATTATGATATTAAACAGTAAAATGCCTATGTGTAATGACCATTAAACTGTATATCTGACCATTGTCTACAATTCTTACGAGAGACACAAAGAACCGTCAGAGACAAAAAGAACTGTCACTGTACATATTAAGTATACACATAAAAATGCACTATCCAAACTATAATTTTTAAAAAATTAAATTTTTTAAATAAATGGTTTTTTAGGTATTTTTATTAGCATTAACATTTTTCTTAACAAACATTATTTTAATAATGTGTCAGATATGTGTCAAAGATAATTAATTAAAATGAATATTTCATCTCCATGTATTCATGTATTTGGCAAGCTGCCATTTAATAAGCTAAATAATATACAGGCAGCTGGTCGTTTTTGCAAAATAAACGTTTCAGGGTGACTCAACATTGGGGTCCTGACCACCCTTTTGGGTTTTTTTTTTTCTAAAAATTGTCAGCTGGGCTCATAAACTACTAGCAGGGTTAAATACAGTGATCAAGAAACCCATTAAATGACTACAATGACTGATCTGAAAAACTAGTGCCTTCCCTCTAGCAAATGATGGCATAAATCGTATAAATCTTAAGGACCACCCGATCAAGGACACATTTTACGAGACATTTCTCTTTTCCTATCGGCATCATATATGATTTTGTAGACATTTTCATTTTCATGCAACATGAAGTAAGATAGCAGCATATTGATAATGACACCTTCATTATCTGAATCTAGTCTCAAATACTGCCGTGCCAGCAGCCACCTCAGATCTCATTCCCAAAATAACTTGCAACAATCATGTTCAATCAAAGCTGCCATGTAGTCGCTATTTTCATGGCCTTAGTAACAGTCTACATCTAAATTAGAAAAACAAAACATGTCAAGCAGAAAGGGTAAAAAATGTGTTAACCAAATGGTACGGCATGATGGTAGAAATGCCAAAATAATGGGTTTGACTTGCAGGAAACACACATACTGATAAAACATGTACCTTAAGTCACTTTAAAATGTATTTAATTCAATATTTTAATATTTAAATTAAATATTTTTTCTACGGTTGGAAAAGTGGACCTTCTGCTATCCATAAAAAATTCCCTGACGGCAGATGGCAGAGCAATTTTCCGTTTTAAATCAATATGAATATCCGACAGCAAGGTTATCACAAAGCAACCTCTGAGAAAGATGCTATTCCATGCAATTTCACCAAGAATGACTCTTTTCATATAGAGAGATTACAGTCCATCCGCCTGGCCATGAGCAGGAAACGCATCACAGCATTTTTATGTGATACTATTCTATATCCAGAGGGCTTCAGCACTGAACATACTAATCTAAAAATGTCATATAGAGGAAGCGTATGGCCCTCGTAATTACCAGGCCTGTGTGGGCCTGTGACATCATCACTCCATATGCCATCTGTGATATCACTGGTAAGAATCTGTCAATGCAGACTAATAACAGTGGGATGCAATAGAAAATAAATAATTTAAAGAGGATTAGAAAATTAACAGAACTTTTGTCGTTTTACTCATCCTCAAATTGTTGTAAAACCCATATGGCACTTTTTTTTGTATAAGACAAAATTAAAAATGATTGAAGAATTGTTATGCGGCTCTTACAACGGCACACAGTGACAGTTCAAAGTGACCAGGAGATGACGCACAATCCAAATAAAATAAAAAAAACTGATACTACAAACACAACAACAAATGTCTTTTTAGCATCAAAGACATTAAATGACACATTTAAAACGAAAGATTTAGCAAAAAACTACTTAAAGTTGTATTTTAATGCCTTTGTGGAGCTGGACAGCCCCTGGTCACTATAAACCGTTGTCAAAACGTTCTTTAAAAAAGTCACAAATAACACAATAAAACAAATAACAGCCTGTGGGTTTGATACAAACTAGTGTTTTAACTTTCATTGACTTTCAAGACAAAATAAAAGCTGCTGATATTGTTTCCAGTTCTCTAAATAAGTTGCAAAGTGCAAAATTTGAGATCTTAAATCTAAAGTGGAGAACTTTCGCAACGAACTGTAGCATTGGTGGATGATGTCACACCTTCCCAAACACAGAAACTCTTCAAGGCTGAGCAAGGACATTCTCTAAGAGGAAATGGAGGTAATCTCCTTCCCTGGCATGCATGCAAGTACACAAATAAGCTTTTACATGCATATCCGATTTAATCAGCCAGGAACCTAATTACTGTTCAGATTATACTGTCATTAGATATTAAGTCACCAGTGGCAATATGTTAATAAGATCGAGCATTGTGGTGTGAAAGATCGCTGTTCCCTTGTGGTCATATGCTATGTATTTATGATAAATCCGCAAGTTGGAATAACAAAGATTGAAAGGATCAGTTATATAAATGCATTTAGACGATGGATCTGAACACCATCTCATGCATTTTAATACATAGTATCAACAATAAGCTGTCTTACATTTCCATCTGATTTGGCAACATACAAATATTTTCCTGAAAAACTAATAATAAAAAATAGGAAAAGGAGTATAGCAAAAACCAGAAACAATATAAACATATTTGAAAAGCCTATAGGTCTAATGATGCTGGAAGAATTCCTTTCCTCAGAAATAGCGACAGCAGCTGCCATTCGAGATGCTTATGAGATGAACTCAGCTGGAGAAAACAGATGCTCCAATAGTTTTTGATTTTGGCTAAATATATGTCGGATGTTGTGTTGATGAACTCAGAAATGCAAGAAATAATGTGAATCTGGGGTAGGAAAATATTTTACTTTCTTCTTACAAGCTGAATAAAAGATTTCAGAGTGGCAGCAGAAAAGAAAAACTAAAACCCTGAAAGGATTAGAGGTCAGAGGGTCGACTGCATCAAAACCTACATGAAAAACAATGTCAAAAGTCTGCTTGCATAATTAATGCACAGACACCATTATGGAGCCTAAGATGTGAGGGTATGTATTGTTCTACAATACGGTTGTGGGCAACTGGAAATCTCTAAAAGAAAAGGTTAAATTTCATGAAACCTTTTTAAACCAAGCCACTCTAAAATCTGTATAAAAAACCTTTATTAAAATATCTTATACTGTATATTTACTAGGGCTGCCCCTGACTAAAGATTTTTCTAGTCGACTAGTAGTTCTTCAATATATAAGCAATTAATCGCACATTTATGATATGAATGTAATTAATGCATGTTAAAGACATTATTATGATTTAACTGGAGTGTGTTTTTCCTGCCCATTATACAGCCAATTAAACTGTTTCAGCCGTAGATAAAACAGTTTAGTTTCCTTTTTTTATGGCAAAATAGTTTCGTTTAATTTCTTTATCAAGATAATTTAGAAAAATGTTTAGAGCATTTTCAATTCGTAGCTCACGTGCGGGGCATGCTTTAGGACCCCGGGGAATCCCAGGGCAGAGTGAAGCACTTTAAGAGAAGGCTTGTGAATGAATGAGATGTCTTGAAATAAAACCATTTAAATTGTTCTAATTTCTTTCATTTTCCAACATAAACTGCTTCTTGTTGGTCTTGACATGCACTGTACCATTTGTGGAATATGTCAAGTACAGAACATACTTGATGCACTTGAAGAGGACTATAAATGCAGTTTGACACAATCATTACAGTACATTAACACACTCATAAAGCATTCTGAAATGAGAACTAAAGCAACTAAAGTCTCGGAGTCAGAAGGTTAGTCTGAACCTAGTTTCAGAATTAAAAAGACAAATGTCCTCAAACACTAAAACAGCTTGTAGTCTGGAGTTTGATATAGCTTTCATGCAATGTAACTGTCATGCTTATTATTACACAATTAGTTATAAAAGAAGAGGTTTTGGCTCAAAAAAAACGTACAAGTCTCACAAAATCTTATCCCCTCTTCAGTCGGGTTGCTAGGTTAACAAGAACCAGTCCAATTAGCCACGATAACCATCATGCATGTTGAAGAGCTTAAATCACTGTGCTGAGAGGCACATTAGCATGGGCAACACCTGCGCTTACTCTTCATGTAGAGCCTGGGGACAGACAGAGCGGCCGGCCACGCTTTGATAAGCCAGAAGCGCAGGGCTGCTTCTCTAATAAGCTCGACACATTTCTAACGTAGAGCGTTCCTGGAGGGCCTCAGCATGATACAGGCCTCTGAAGTCCAGCTTCATCTCAATAACATCAGATAAGCAGCTGGCACTCACCGGAATGCAACTTCACTTTATAGGTTTCACAGGGTAAGTGATCCTATAGTCAAGTCATAAAGAGATCAGTTTAGATAAAAATAGGGTAAAATGTGATCAGGAATGTGAACAGGGCATGATGTAGGTAGATGTTTCGTGAGCATGTGCACTAAAAAGAGAAAAAGACTGAAATAGTACAATATCTATATTATGAAAATGTGGGGTTTTGACTGTGCTTCTATAAAATGTGCTGTTACAGTATAAAACAAAAATGCTGTTATTGTACAGTACCAGTCAAACGTTTAGACACAACTGACAAAAATGTTTCTCATCATCTTTAAAAATATTTTACAAATTCCAATGAAATATACACAAAAATATAATTGTGCCAACATATCAACATATATAATTTTATATATTATATTTTTAAATGGATTACTTGGAGCAAATAATGAATGAAAAATAGTCAATAAGAGTCCGGCATAGACAGAAATTTACAGATACATGTAGATATGGTTTTGCTAATTCTAGACAAAGGGTGACTACTTTTGAAGATGCTCAAATATAACAGAGTGTTCATATATATCGGAAGCTTTTAGTCACAACATAATTCCCACAGTTACAATTGTGTTATTTTATGGTTTTAATGAAGAGTTTACTACTATTCTAAAATGTGAGAAAAAAAATCTAACAGTAATTAAATGCTTCCAAACTTTTGACGGGTACTGTATATGAATCAATCAATCATTAATAATTAAATAATAACCCAGTGTGTTATAAAAGAAGAACATCTTTAAACACTTTTAAAACACAAACTGAGTGTGGCTTTCCGTGTAATTATTTACATTTGTGTACATCCAGTTGAGCAAAGTTTTTAGTTCTGTGCTTAATTACTGTATATGAAGTTTATGTTGTGAAATACTGATTTGGAAACTCATATATTTCCATGTGTTAGTATGCCATGAACTACTATAAAGCAACAAACAAGAGTTTTCTTTCCTTATGTCTTTATTTACCAATCTCCTGTCAGGCTTTTTATTTAAGATCTAACTATTCCGATCACCTAACTCACAGAACCGGGTGCAAAACTCCCAAAGCAACGCTGGATAAATGTAATCCTCTGCCCTTTTTACTCAGCTGTCTGTTTCTCTCTTTCTCTCTGGACCCAAATCACAAATTAGTGCCACCGTCACACTCAGACTGTCAGCGGAGGTCTTGAAGTCCAGAGCAGTCAAGAACTACACCATCCGCTCTGTCGCCAGAGGGGAGCACCCGCGAAGGTGTCGGACGACGGCTTGACAGTAAATGAAAAATATCCACAGGCAATGAAAGGTGTCCAGGTGCTCCGACTGAGTGTACGCCCGTCCACCCTCTCCATCATCAGACACGTCGGCAATGCAATAACTAACACCGCTTGAGCCTGAGGGCGAGTTACGAGGTCCGTGTTTAACCCGCAGGCGATGATTAAAATGTTCATTAACACCGTTCGTTAACAGGTGATCAGGTACGTCATCCCCTCGCAGAAGACCACCTGGCCCCACCTACGCGCCGCGAGTCTCCGCTCTGTCGCAAACACACCCCCTGTTTAATAAAGACCAAGCTCTCTCGCACACGGCGGGAATCCGCATTAGTCAAAGTAAACACAATAACCCACATTACCCACACGCGGCTGCACACTCATCCACACCTCTCAACCAAAGCGAAGGTGCGAACAACAAAGCGGTTTCACTTCCAGAGCCCAACAGAGACGGGTAAATACAATCCACCGTGTAATGAATTTGAAACATGAAATTATTAACGGTTTCCCAACCGCACTGACGAATAATGGCCTTCATTGACTCATTAACTGCGGCTGTCACGAGAGAGACGAAAGCCCGCCACGTTTATTCATTTTTAAATAGCAACCCTGATCTATTTTCTGAACTGAGATTCATTTGGCTTGTCAGACGCTCATACAAATGGATACATTACAAGTCAATGAAGGCTGATGAAGCAATGCATCTATAACGAGTTGAACGCTGTGGAAAGTTCGTAGCATGATAGACATGTGATGTGTCTGAATTTATGTACTTTAAGGATTGTTATGCGTTTATTAAAGATCTTTCTTCTCAACCAATAATGTTGTTTGATCTATGGTGTACTAAGAACAACCATAAAAGCAATTCAATACCTTAGTATTCCGCATCCAGACAACTAGGAACTCTGATTTTTCCCATCTCCTACTTGGAAATAACATGTGCAATGGTGCTCGATCTCAGGACAGCTGATTAACTCTTAAGACTTTAGGGAGACGTGTACAGTTAGATTAGTACTAAGCTACAGTACGTTATGTGTAATGTTTTTACATCACACATTCCAAAGCTTAATGTTTTTACAGCAAAAAAAGCTTCTGTAAGTTTTGTTATGAAGTTTTAACAAATACATTTTTGGCGTGACTGACCTGAACTCACTGTGGTCGCAAATGAGACACTATAGCTCAAACATTCCAATCTCCGGTCTCGAATGTGGCACTACATTTGAAAAGAGATGAACTTTTTTCCTTTGAATAATAATAAAGTCTTTCATCTCCCATGGCCTTATGGGACAGCAAATCCCATACTTACTATATCACGATTATGTGTTCAACACCATACTCATTTGATATTTCAGCAGTATAGATATCTGGACACACAGATTAATATCCTCGCGAATGAGAGGTAACAAGTTACTATGAGATACACCGCACAGATTTTCAGTTCACTGCACACTGCTACAGATTTATTGCATTCTACAGATCTACCATCTATCCTCTAAGGCAAATGTAGGGTATCTCTCAGCTCGGGTTATCCCACAACTGATGACTCTCCCTTTGACCCACATATCTGACGAATGAGAAGAGCAAAACCCCAGCTGCTCCGTTTTCATCCTCCTCAAGCAACGAGGCACTTACAGTAGCTGCCTTCATTTGCATGACATCCTGCTCTATTCTCATGTCTAAATAAAGGATATTTGATATCGGAATAAAAGGGATTGTTTAATTCCCATTTTGGCAGAGTGAAGTGTTTACATAATTACAAGCTTTAATCGAATGCGATTTGACTTGGGAGATAGGAGGGATTCTCAAAACATTTTGTGATCTCAGATAGCATAGGATCATATGAGGTTACATCAAGAATGTGCTATTTTTTTTTTTTAAAAAGAACAACTCATTTTACGTGCACTGTGCAATTGTAAATCAATTTGATGTGTCCCATCCATACTTTCAAGTTCAAAGTCAGATTACAGTACAACAACTCATTAGCCCAGAAGACATGAAGTAGAGAGGAATAATTTAGAGCTTCAGGTTTTTTGTAACAATGTGGAGGGAAAATTTGCATTATTAGTGTTGCATTAATAGCATCACATTTTACAAGGAGCTACAATAGACCCAGCATGCGTGGCATGATGCGCCAGTAAAGGCGCTTTATTAAGCATCAGTCTGAGGTTTTTCTCAGCTCACTCTCCTGTGGGAGACGCGTGTCTCCACTTTCACACACAGATCCGACTGACACTGTAATCGCTGGAGTCGCGGCTGCTGATCTGTGGAGACGCGCATTTCTGTCGAATCCATTACGGCATAAAGCGGAATCACAAAGGTTCACAACTGATTGTTGCTAGGTGCATATCACCCAGTTAGCCGGATTTATCGGAGGGCTGAGATGCAAACTACCCACACGGGAATTTTGATAAACGGTTCCCACTCTTTTCACTTTGCATAAAAGACCTGAACTTACAGTGAAGAAAAGCCAACCAATGATCTTGTGATGCAATCTGTTGATGAAATGATGTAACTGAAATAGCCACCATATTACAAGAAAACAGTGAGATTGTTCAGCTTCCCAATAAGAAATGACTTGTAAGTCATCACGCACATGCTAACAGTCTGCAGAAGGGAAAGAACAAATACAATGCAATATTTCAATGACATTTTTAATCATGAATTTTATGGTCCCTTTTAAACCCTCTAGGGGTTGCAAATGCCTGCCGATCCAACGCATCACTGAACAGATAACTGCATTTATACACAAAAAAGTAATTAAAAGTCTTTCCTCAGAAAACAATTCACAGTAATGTTATCTGTTTTTGATAAGGTTGATTTATCTGCACACTTTTTGAGCACAAAAGTCTTTCACAGTTCATGAGAGACCTAAAAATGCCTATTAAATTTACGATAATAAAAACTAGGACTTTCAGATTAAGAAAATAATTGTTTCATTCAGACAATATGCTGATTAATGAACACAATCAATTGTGAATCATTTATAATGACAGAACTTTACTTTTGAGTATTAAATCTGAAAATTACGTTAATTAAATTAACTTACAAAACTAACAAAAGTCAGTGTGTGTGATTAATGTAGTTAATTTCACATTATTATTTTACCTGTTAACCTTCACCGTTCCATAGGTGGTATATTCAATATTTCATAGTTGAATTCTAATTAAATCATGACAAACTATGCAATGATGGAAACGTCTAAGACTCATTTTTTCATAACAAAAAACATAAACTAAACTGAGACTAAAAATAAAACTAATAAAAAATTAAGTCCACGTTTATGTCCACATACTATGTCCAACAAAAATCTAATATCCAAAATTTAAAAAAAACTGAAAATAAGTTACAAGAAAGGCACATATTCAGTCTTACCATCATTGCCCTGACTGCCTTCTCTTTTCAGCATCTGTACAGCACCAACATACTTCTTCAACTGGACCTTCAGAACCTCATTCTCCCTGCAAAAAAACAAAAATGTGGACATTAATAAGGTAAAGCTAAATATATGCATACAGTGGTTGAACTATTTAAGAATTATTGCATATCTATCAATCAATCAAAAAAATAACTAAACAAATATTTTTGTTTCTTGTAAATAAAGTGGAACAATTCATTAAAGTACAGAGACCTTTGGGACAAATAAAGTCCAGATGAATGTGCAGTACACACGTGCAGCTCACCGTGAACCTCCTACAGAAAGCCCCCCACAGAATTCAATTCCAGGAGCTGTTTTACACCATAGGTTTAATAAGCCTGTTCAAGGGAATGAGAAGTGTGTGCGCACGCGTGCTTACATGGTTACTGCTGGTTTGGGAAAAATCAATCAGAATCAATCCAGGCTGTGCTACTGTGAAAAACATCCTTTTCTATTCCTCCAGGATGTCTTTTGTAACTCACTCGTCACTGCCTATTTTTATAGATAGGTAGAATGAAGGAGCTCCGAGTGGCGTCTGGAGGCCTCTCAAAGGAGCGGACCCTGTCGATTTTCGCAGCGGCGAGCCTCGTTCGGTTCAGCGGCGATTTAATTAAAGTTAATAAGTGACAGCTTCTCTGCGGGGAGGATTCGGCGAGTCCGCTGCACCACGTTGATCTTCTCTATCGCCCCTACAGAGCGAGTCTCCGTATTCACACTTGCTAGTGTATTCATAGTACAAAACTAACATCCAACACAAGATGGGGACCGCTGCCTGTTGATGCCCTTTCTAAAGGACTTACGGGTCTACTTAATAAGTACCACCTTGGACAGACAGATAATGTCATTCACTCCATTTACTCAAGTCTAAATGAGGCAGACATTGTCTGGAATTAATGTGGGTGTTAAAATCATATATCTATAGAACAAAAAGGTCGCTGATGTTAATATTATTCATAACACAACAGGTCATTGGTCTCTAATAATGGTAGGAGGAGTAATTTAAAGTCTTTAGTTTGAAGGTGAAGTGTGTAATTTTACATAGCCTTCTCATGTTCCAGTTTCAAGTCAAGAAAAACATTCATAAGCAAAGAATAATTTAATGTATGATGCGTTTAAAACAATGCTGTTACATATATATATATATCATATCATCTATGATTTGTGACGATTTAGTTCCATTGTTTTTTTGGCTGAGGTCACATGCACCTCAGGTAGTCTATTTATAACCAAACACAAACCTATTCAATCTAAACAAAAGGATATTACTTTTGAAAAGCACTCTTACTCGATAGATTCCCTAAATGTAAATCCATTAGTGAAATTGGATCAAGGACAAAGTATTACCAGAATAAACTCCAATGAAGAGGGAAGCAGAACAAACTCGCAGTGTCCTCCATGAGATTAAATACAAAGTGGCACAAGTCTAGCATCTACATGTTGTGCATTCAGAGCACATTAAACTGATCACATTCAAATTAACACAAGCATGTTATTAATATGTGGATATAACCCGGACCAGACTACTTTTTTTTCACAGTGTTCGCCTAGACAACATCTCCCATTTGTGACTAATAAAATTAGTTGGAGTTTATATGCAGGCCTCTTGACTTTTCTCAATTCGTATTATTATTGTTCTTGATATTTGGTGACAAATATCACCACCTCTATCGGTGTTTTATCTACCCTAATTTTAAAACGCTCCTTAAACTGAGTTATAATGGACATCCCAGAGCTGACACACAAACATGCTTGTATTCTGCCTTACCTTACAAATCGTATGGAAAATCAGTTTAATGCCTGTGGATGACCCAAAGACAGCTTGTTTATTGTCATTTACTGGCTTGGAATCTGATATTTGGTAAAACAAGGAGCTGGAATGTGGGTTCTAGGCCCGATCGCATTCCCAACCACATGCAAAAGCAGTCAAAAACTACATATTTGGGGTGGGTGCAACAATATACAATGGCATGATACAAAAATTACGACATGTATTGTCATTCTATAGAGATTTTTTACAATAACATCTGTTTAATCATATTGGTTAAGCTGCCAACATGTGACCCGCATCAACATATATAACGTTTTAAAGTGTGTTTGTTTTTTATTGTGTGCATTTACTGCTTCAGAAAGTTCTCTCTTAGAGTTTAGATTTCTTAACTACTTTCTAAATTTAAATTTTATTATAAAATTTAATTTATGCAATTAAAGATGGTTTAACTTTATCTTGAATGCTGTGAAAGTTTTATGTCAAGTTATATGCAGAACAAAATGTCATTTATAATGTTATTGTTACGGAAATAAATCTGTTATTTGAAAGTTAAAACTTTTTATCTAAGGACTTGCATTATGTAGTAAGACTCTTTGTACTTGTAACCCTTACACAACACAAAATATAAAAAGGTTCAGGGTACAAGGCACTTAGAGACGCATAACTGAAGTGACTTTAAAACGAAGGCCAACACTGTGTCAATTAGCCTAAACGGGCTGATGAGGAGTAAGTGGAGGGATACACCATACAGGCACGGTGCAGATGTCGACAACGCAATACCGAGTGTGGTTTTCTTTCCCACAATCCTCACTTTGACACAGCATCATCCTGACAAGCCTGCCTCCTGCTCTCAGCTGCTGTCCTCCTACTGAGCTAAATTAATTTGTTCATTCACTCCCCACATTATCCCCCTGAGGAACCACTACATTAAAGCTGATGAAATGCTCACAAAAGCATAATGCCTCTCCCAGTAATCCAGCACTATACCTCAGGAAGACAAAACCACTGGCACAGTCTGGCAGTCCTGGCACTTTCAATATAGTAACTGGTTAGAAAGATGGCTTAAACTGGTGATTCTAAACCGGTTTTGCTTCAAGGTCCAAATTTTACATTGGACATCAAGTAGCGACCCAACGCAGAAGCAAAATTGTTTATCAAACCTATTTAAATGACACAGGCTAAACAGAAAATTAACTATCCTTTCATCCATTTCTGCTCAGCTTCGTATGGATAGGCGTGTGAGTATTTTGGCCTCTTGCAATATGGATTCCTCAATTCTTAAACACTGCCCACTGAGCCAGGCGAAATCAATGGAGCTTAGCCCATGAGCACACCTCACAGGTGCTGCCACCCAGCACACAGCCATACGGAGCATTTCCAAACCTTATTTTTAGTCTCTATCGACTGAGCCAGATTAGGCTCGAGCTAGACAAACTGGCTCAACCTTTCACGACTCTGAGAACGGAAGCAGGGGAAAGACTTGGTTAGAAAAACATGCATTACACAGTGAATTAGTGTGATGATGAATGTGTGATGTCCACAAAATATCCTCAAATACAATCTATATGTGGTCAAAAACTACCAATAGTTTAACGAAAGTCAACATGACCTTCCAATAACATTTTTTCACAAAATTTTTTCACCGGCTGTTCCAAACAGTAATATGTTGTCCAGACTGTTCCTTTCAGTCTCAGTATTCCATGTTTGGCCAAATTCAGACAAGTGTTTCTGGTTCCTCATATTGTTGTGACATTACCTCATGAGAGCCTGGACTTTGGCTGCATGTCTCTCCTCGAGCTCAGCCAGTCTCTTCTTCAAGCTGTCCACCTCCTGTCTAAGCCCTGCAGAATGCTCCATCTCTCCATCCAACAGACCACGCAGAGACCTGTACGAAACACACACACAGAGCTGACCCAATTTCTCTTTAATGACTAGTAGTGCACATAATAATTACTCAGCTGCACATTATTGGCTATGCAAATTACACTTTATGAATGGGGGGTTCTTATTATGTCTAAATACGGTTTAAAATCCTGAGGTGTATTTTCTTGCAATATACACTAATAAAAACATCAATATAATTTAGCCTATTTCTTTAAAATATTTTATTTATTTCTTTAATATTTATTTTTTATTTGCGTTTGATTTTATATTAAGTTGGATAATGGGGTTAAATGAGCTGATGAATGCGCTCAACATTAAACATGTGCATACAAACTGAGAAAATGGGAATTATTAAATAATAAATAATATCATTAATAAATATTATTTACCATTTTTTAAATCATACAGCAAAATGTGGGATAGAGCCAAATATACCTTTTTTCATTAAAACCAGTTAAGTAACTGGTGTGGGGAATAGACATTTGATACGTTGGCAGAATAATAGTACACTGATAAAATTTCAGCTACAATATCTAACAGTTCTCAAAACAAACAAAAAAAGAGAAATTCTTACGTGTTTTGCTCTGTAAGCTCATCTTTCCTATTCATCATGGCCACGATGGCTTGGCGTAGTTCAGCTGGGTAAAAAAAATCAATGTTACCAAATCTGAAGACCTGCTCAAACTAAACAATGGCTTTTGTCCTCACCTGACCAAAAAATGTGATTATTGAACAATAAAACGCAATATCTCAGTGGGATTTAGTGTCCCACAGGGGACATGTCTTTCAATAAGAGTTACGGTTTTATACAGCTGACATTTTCATTTGTGTTGCACCACAGAACTAATAAAGAGAACAATGTGAGTCTTAAAATACCAGCACGACATTAATTTCTTTAAAGTGAAGGTGATGTGAAAGGGTAAGACATTTATAACAGCTGAAAGGGAAGCCTATGTAGATTTTGTCTCAAACGACACCAGTTTTTGAGTAATCAGACTGTAACATTTTGCTCTTTATGCACTTCAAAATGTTTGGATCTGCTTGGAAGTGTCTAAATCCAGACTTTCATGGCAAGCCGAAAGCTTTTATTGTAGTCTTAAAGCTGGATAACCTGGCATCGGATGACCTAGATAACCCAAACAACATGCTTCCAAAAGACAAAGCCTCAACTTTCCTATCAGCCCATTATCATTTAATGAATCTCACAGGAACCCAAGGCTGGGTCAGAGCCATATAAACCTGGCTGGCCTGATTCACATTTCACAAGCTTAAAGCACCTCCGCCATGTTATTTTTTGCATCTTTTGCGCTCTCTCTCTCTCTCTCTCTCTCTCTCTC
The DNA here is from genome assembly GCA_019155185.1 of Beaufortia kweichowensis. Classification (NCBI taxonomy): domain Eukaryota; kingdom Metazoa; phylum Chordata; class Actinopteri; order Cypriniformes; family Gastromyzontidae; genus Beaufortia; species Beaufortia kweichowensis. Next base: position 7,657,985 of record CM032808.1, read on the forward strand.
TCTCTCTCTCTCTCTCTCTCTCTCTCTCTCTCTCTCTCTCTCTCTCTCTCTCTCTCTCTCTCTCTCTCTCTCTCTCTCTCACCACAAGAGATCAATTTGGCAGCCATAAGCGGTATCAGAAATTAGTTCAATAAACATATGTGCAATGCCCTATTCAAAACCTAATTTCAGAAAGTGTTCACAGACACCAAGATCGGACCTATCATACTGAGCCATTTTCTGTGCTTGCTGGAGAAGGATCTGGAAAACTCAAAAAAGCAGAAGAACCCGCTCCCCTTGATCTGAAGGTAAAGAAACACACCAAGTATGATTGTAATCCTGAGAGGAAGCAGACTAGATACAACTAGAAGCAGAGGCAAAGCTTTGACTTTCTTCCCAGCATGAAGGTTCGGAGACAGCGCCATGAGACACATGCCATTAGTTCGCATTTATCCATTAGATTTTTCATCAAAGTTAATCTACAGTACACAGCATGCAGGGGGATTCCCAATGCAGTAACATGGGGTTAAGTGTCTGGTTTTGTGGTAACAAATAAGTGTTGTGATCTCAGTACCGCCTTGTATTGCCTGGTCACTTCTAGTAGGGACTGAACATGCAGATTTGTGTAATTTCTGTGCAGTCAAAAGTAATGGCTGCAAAAAATGTCTCTTTTCAAACAGGTTTGCCTAAAGACTTCCACTGCTTTTTATTGGTTAACAAACAGGAAATCCCGCCCCAAACTTATGCCAATAGTTGAGTAAAAGTTGACATGTCAGAATGCTCAAATGGAAAATAGGAAAGTTTTTGAACTTTAAAATAAATTATGCACATCACCTTTAACTTTAATAACATAATGAAAGGAAATGGTGAACAAGAAAATATGACACAGACACACAAAAATCAAATGTGCATTGTTAGAGGTTTTCCATGGCGAGGTTTGAGAAACACTGACCTAGATCACAAAGCTGTCTACCACGTTGTCCATTAAACGCTCACATCTTTAATTGTATTTTGGAGACATTAGCATTTTCAAGTCCCAAAGGTAATGTTTGTCATATCCGTAATTAAAAAGCAATTAATAGGTTATTAAGTCAAACTGAGTAAGCCACTTTTGAATTGTACTTATTTTATTTAGCAACTCAAGCATATTTTGCCATTCTACATAGAACATTTTCTCTTTTCATTTTTTGTACTTTTATTTTTGAAAGTATAAATGGATCAGTCACCCCCTCCATATTAAAGAAAAAGAGAGAGAGAGAGAGAGAGAGAGAGAGAGAGAGAGAGAGAGAGAGAGAGAGAGAGAGAGAGAGAGAGAGAGAGAGAGAGAGAGAGAGAGAGAGAGAGAGAGAGAGAGAGAGAGAGGATAACTGAAGCAACAGTGCCCTCAACTGGGAAAAGAAATGTTACTAAAGTGGTATTACAGAAAAAAAATCTAGTTTTATATCTTGTTCATTATCTTAATATCCTCACATCTGTCCAAATCACTAGACAACAGAGCTGTAGTCAATGCAAATTACCACATTGATGCCATCTGTTCACAGGCAAAATCCTTAAAGTCCTACATGCTTTTGATAATGCTCAAATACACAAAGGTATAAATAAAAGAAGAGTTCACCCCAAAATTTTCATTACATATTTACTCACCCTCAAAAACCATATGCTGTTATTTTTTACCCATATGCAGTAGACTACACATTTTTGAAAAAAAGACACTTCATGCAGATGATTTTCATAAAACCAACTTTCCCAATTGTACAAAATATGTATAGAGTCAAGAGCTACATGAAGAGTCTTTACATTTTACTTTCATGTTCGACAGTACGCTACAGAACACTATAAAGGTTTGAAACAACATGAGATTGAGCAAATGACAGTACTTTCATGAGTGAACTTTTCTCTTAAATGTAGTATAAAGTTGATGGCTGCCAGTCTATACAAATAAAAAAGCAGTAAGGACCGAATGAAAAGCATCCTATGAAAATCTAAGATCAACTCACCAACAGTCATGGATTCAGGAAGTCCATCAGTCGGCAGAACACTGGACACGGGAGTAATCTGTTGTGGCGAGTCGGGTTCAATGCTAACACATGCATAAACAAACAAGAATCAGTCTTCGCACAATACTTTATTAACAGTAATCTTATAAAAATGTGTTTTGTTTTTCATCAGTTACCTAAATTGGAGTTGGCTTCGTTTTTCACTGTCAGCTGGTGGGCTTGAGCTCTCCTTCTGCTCATGAAATTCTGCATTCTCAACTGAACTACCAGCTGAAATACAAAAACAACACATTTCTCCTACCATGACAAAGATACTGATCAATCAGAAAAAACGTTTTTTTTGCTAACATAATTTAGGCTACATAGGCTATTGGACAAAATTAAGTAAAAAAAAGGTAAGCTTTGTTTTAACTTTGTTTTCACAACTTCCATTTGGTCTGCTTTAAATCTGGCATGTAACACCTACTTCACAAAAAAGTAAAATTACAAATCATTACAACATTACATCTGACCTTGTTGTGTGTAGGGCTTTGTGGAGGTCACAGGTATGAGAATATGTGAGCTGTCATTATCATTGTTACTGATGAGTTGCCTTGGACTCCATGTGGAAATACTCGACAAGCTCCCCACAACCATCCTGTGCAGAGCAGAATGTTAAAGTTATGGAAAATCTAAAAAGGTTTGAGGTTGAATGTCATTAAAAACCTGTGAATGACTTTCTGTGGAACACAAAAGAAGATATTACGAAAAATGTCTCAGTGCTTTTACAGTATGTCCATACAATGAATATCAGTGGGGCACAACATTCTTTAAAATGTTTTTTTCTGCAGAAGAAAAAAATAATACAGGTTTGGACTGACATGAGGGTGAGTAAATGTGAGTAAAAGAAGTTTTATTTTGGGTGAATTATCCCTTTAAAAGGGTTCAATGTACCAAAAAAGCAACACTTTTAATACTGAAAATTTCATCTTTAGTAAAAAATAACATTGAAACTACTGAAAAACACAACTCATAAACCTGAAACATTTGCATGTCACTGTCATTTACACATCATTCAGTTTTTAAACACCTAACCCACCCTGTTACAGTGGGATTATAAGCAGAATAGATACTATAAATACTAAAAACCTTGAACATTTGAAGCTGGGGAAAAATGACTAAAGTCTATTTTTAACATGGTTCCTAATTATATCAGTTTGACGTTAACAGACTAAGCTGCTCGCTGTGGCAGATTGGTTTGTGATCCAGTCAATGTGATGCAGGCTTTGCAAAGAGGCTGTTATTGACTTAAAAACTACATTAAGCCCTACAGCAAAGCCGCATCCCAGAGAGCTGCAAAGCATCGTTTCTCCTTTCACATGTGAAGGGGGTGTTTCTTAAATGCACAGGAGGAAAACGTTAAGCAGGACAAACATTAATTATCACCACATCCCAGGAAAGATAAAAAGTAAACTCACGGCTCTCCACTCCCATGATCCTCTTGGGGCTCTGGTCTGCTCTTTCCATAAATATCATCCTCTTCCTCCTCTTCATTGTCAATGCTCTTGCTATCAGGCAGGACTCCATTCTGTGGAGGTGTTTCGGCCCAGCTCACAATCCCCGGCTCCATCAGCCCGTTCTGTGTTGGAGAAATGGAGTCTGGAAGGTCCAGAGCCTCCTCAGAACTCACATGACCCACCGAACTCTTCCTCAGACTCCTCACAACATCCTCACCTGCCTCGTCTTCATCTTCCGCACCCGCATCCAAGTCATCATCAAAGGAGATGATGTGTGTTATTTTCTTTTTACGCCGGCGCTCCTTTCTCAACCCGGAATCTAAAATATGGTAAATAAACCAGATTTCACTCTTCATCATTAATAACACTAAAACCCTATAAAACATTCATCTGCAGCGCAGTGGGAAAATAAACAAGAATGCATCAGCAACTAAAGCACGTACCTGCAGAAGTGCTACGGGGCAAGACAGGAAGCGGGTCTGACTGAACATCTGTGCGAGGAATAAAACCAGGAACCACTGCAGTGGCGGTACCGATTTCCCGCAGGAGCGTGCTGACGCCCTGGGTCGATTCCTTCCACAAACTGCTCATGCCTTGTGTGGACTCCTTAAGGAGGTGAGAGACAGATGACCCCCCACGAATTTGCCCATTTAGGTCCGTGTTGTCAATGTTGATGGCAAACAAGATGGAATTGAGCCCTGTGGAGACACACACAGAATTTCAACTTGCACAGGACAGGACGCCCAGCTAGACAATAGTGAACATTATACAAACTCTATATAAGGTAAATACAAAAAGAAAATGTTTGTTATCGAAATTTATTCTCCTATCCAATCAGATCACATTTTTTATGTGGCAACATTTATTGTATTGTATTTAGTGTATTGCGCATTGTATTGTATGTGGTATGAATGAGTACAACTAAAAAACAACAGTTTTAGATGAATATTCTGTATTCCTATTGGTGCATCCCTGGTTGTTGTAATTAAACCACAAAGGTCAACAGTTTGAGATGAAGGATAAAAACAACAGATGGTCCTCATACACATCCTGAAAAAAGAAAACTGCCAAGCACACACTCACCAGCAGCCATTGTAGGCAGCATACTGGCTCTCTCCTCATCAAGGACAAAAGCCCAGTCTTCATAAAAGGCACTAAATGATAAAAAATTGACAAATAAGTAATTTCACATTTCAAGGGTCTTACTAATATGTAAAGATAAACATTCAGTCAAATGGGAGCCAAAAGACAAAGGAGCGCAGGATGACATCATGGGGGTTTGTACCTAAGGCGGGCTCGGTCAGCCAGCAGCATGTGAAGGTAACGCTCTAGTGAGTGCTCGTTCAGGGCACATCGAAGCCACGCTCGACCCCGGCCCAGCTCGGACGTGATATTTCGCAGGGAGTAAAAGCGCTGCAGTTCATGACGGTTGAGGTGCTCCTTTACATAAAACCAGAACGTCAGCTCTGTAACACAAAGAGCTTGTGTTTAACATTTTCAGTTCCACATTATGACCCTAGGGAGGTCATTTTATTGACCAATGAAAATATTACCAGGAACAGGACAGATCATCAAAATTTATTTTTTAAGTTCAGCTTCATAAAAATAATAAAGAGAACAAGATTGCAGAAGCAGAAGAAAATCGAAATCAACTTTCATACAACAACAAAAAAAAATTCCCAAATACAAAGACAGTTTCCAAACCTACATTTTTCTTGTGCTGTTGGTCTCATTTGGACTATTTTTGGAGCTCAGGCCTCATGTTACTTGTTGGTTTTTGCCTATACAGGACTTCCTACTGAATCAACGCAACAGTGTATTTTTTGTGGTGTGATGCTCCATGTCCATCTGTCTGTATCAGTTTGTATCAGTTTTAGTGTGGTTGCTTAGGGTTTGAGACAGTCACGCCTATCCGGGCTTTGTGGTGTCGGATATGAAGTGTTGCAGCCCTGTAGTTACAGATCTGGTCTGAAGATTTCATCACTCATTGATAAATGGTTGATAAATTAACTGTTGCATTTTGGACTTAAGCAAGCCTCTTAAAGGAGCAGTTCACCCAAAAATAAAATGTATGTCATAATTTTTTTTACCCTTATGTCATTCAAACCCTGTAAAATGATTCTTTCTTTTGTAAAATGGTAACCAGCGTTTTTCAAAATATCTTCTTCTGTGTTCTTCTGAAGCAAGAAAGTCACACAGGTTTGACATGACATGAGGGTGAGTAAATGATAAAAGTTTTTATCACTTTAAGCCCAGGTTGCTCATTTTACTGTAACAGCAAAAACTTGCATAACTGAAAACACAGCAAAAATAGCTTAGTCTAATAATTCGCAAATATATCATATTAAAAATTTAAAATGATGTACATATGCAATTCTGCTCTCTTATATATCTACCTCAAGCATTGCAAGGCAGCGCTCCTTGAATGCACACAGCACCATTACAAATGAAAAAAACATCTGCAAGACAAAACTATAACCATTTACAACACAGTGGGCAACTTTGTAAAACAAAGTACTCAGCTTTGATTCATAGTATCATTGTTAGTCTTGCTATTATTTTAACTCGAAACCACGGCAGGTGCAGGGACTAACCTCAGAAAAACCTTGTTTCTCTTTTTAGTGCTTTTTACAGGGCTTGTTGCATAACCATCTGGTTTCATAAACACTCTCAGCACCTGGATTTCCTGTATATGCACTCATGAGCATCTGTTTCCTCTATGGACAACCCAGAGCACCACATGTGTTCGCTGTTACTAGGGAAATCTCTGAGGTAAAATCTCTCATGAGAAACAACTAAGACAAACTCATTAGGTAGTGCAATGAGGTCAGCCAATGAAAAACAGCATGTCAGGTTCTTCTTTGCAAGAATGACACATCGATTAAAAAGGTTGGCAACTGATCAAAGCCAAATAAAAGAAAATAAGTGAATTTGAAAGACTCAGGTACAGTACCTGCTTCAGTTTTACTGCTAAATCCAGCGGCTTGTTTTATAGCAGCTGCTGTGAGTGCTAACCCACGACTTTTCCTCAAACCGTGCTGAAGCACAGCTTCAAACTGGGCACACAGGCATATGACTCTGTAGAAAAACAGCAATCAGTTTCATCAAACAAAGTTGTCGGGTCAAGCTGTTCAAGGTGTGCTAAAGTTATATAAATCATATATAAAAAGTAACTGATCTAACACATTTTATTCAAAGTATCTTGAAATTTGTATATAAAACATCTCACATAACTGTTTCCAGATTCATAAATAATATACAACAATATTAAGTTCTACTCACCTGCTATCAGAGTCAGAGGCAATCTCCTTCCTTCCACCAAAGCGGATTTGGCACTAAGGAGATAAACAATTATTTAGTGGTAGGATCTTGGTTACAAATTATTATTACTAAATTCACATACTTAAAGGAACAGCTGGTAAAAAGGTGAAAGACAAAATTTTGCATGCTTAAAATGGCATATGGCTCAGCAAGGCATGACATTGTGACACTTCTTTATTATAGAGGAAAAGCAATTATTAGTATTTACATTTCTTAAGAATAGCACATATATCAGTTTAAATATTATATGAGCAATTTTTTAGCAAATTATGTAAAAAAAAAAAAGGAATTCATTTCAGCAATTTTGTGAACATCTGATTGACTGTTGATAATTTATATGATGTGCTGTATGATTGCGATTAATATCGTTCCTCTTGATCTCTATTTTTATCACCATCAAACACCAAAAACCCACACCAGCCTATCACTACTTCTTTTCTATGTTGCTTTTTGAGACAGCATCCTCCAATGAAGTTTCCTGTTGGCACTGACTTTATCGTCATATGTCTCACCAAAAATGTAAAGTCCACCTTACCTGTTTAACTGCATCGAGAAGCCTCTCTAACAGGTTTTGTCTTTTCAGGTCATTTTGCTGCGGGCCTGTAAGGTACAATGTCCTGATATATTACTGGGTAATCTACCTCACTTCACATGTTCATGCTTAAAATAAATACATAAAACCACAGGGCATGAAATAAATGCCACTTATTAACATCAAGATAAACAATTTACTGCACAGTAACATTGCACGAAGGCAGATGATTGAGAGTGATGGATATGGCAGATTTTACATTGTGTAACCTTTAAAATGTGAAGAATATATATTTAAATATTGCATAGGTCTGTATGACAATTTACAGTCTAAAATGGTATTTCCTTGCAGAATGCTCATCTGGCATTAAAATGTTTGAATTGAAGTAGATAAAAGACACAAATATATGCACTGTAGACACACACATTTTTATCTACAGTACTATAACTGCTTTATCTAATGTCATTTAATTTTTGTATCACATTTTTAAGCACCATATCATTTAGTTGCACAAGAAGTGTGACACATTCAAGGCTTTGCATTCTCATACTGTACTGACACATGCTGAATGCTTTGAAACCTGTAGTAAACACATCAGATTTGCAACTCACCGTTCATTCTGAATATCCAGACAAAACGGGATAACGCGATTTAACATACGGCATGAATCCCACTTGTGTCTGTCCCTAAAAAATGTCAAATTAATTTCCGGGAATGTTTACCAACACTGTTTACATCTGGAGTCCATACTGTCATTTACTGTGACATTAGCAGTTACAGTACACCCGCGGCCTAACTCACAAAACACTGACACTTTAAAAGCTATTTAATCCTTCACAACTATCAGGTCGTTGCTCTATAAAGTAATCATCACTTCGCCATCACTGTGGCTTACTGTAGTACATTATTTTCGCGGTGTTTCACTTAGTATTGATGTGCTAACTTCAGTCCGCTAACGCCACTGCGAAGCGCTCTTGCTAGTCACATGACAGTGCCCGGGTGTCACGTGACATCAACAGTGTCATGTGTTAAGAATAACGAACTACACAGAAAACTATTTAAAGACAAAACACACGTGTTCTCAAATTATAATTGATTTATGCATTTATTGCACACATTAAAGGACTTTCGTAGTAAATTGAATACATTTAATATATTAAAGGGATAGTTCATTTATTCACCGTCATGTCGTTCAAAACTTGTAAATGACTCTGTGTAACACTAAAGAAAATATTTTACAAAAGGTCTCTGTGGTTTTGTTTTCATACAATGGAAATTAATGAGGCTCAGTGTTATTTGGTTATCAACATTCTTCAAAATATCTTCTGTTGTGTTTTCCAAATGATAGAAAGTCATACAGGTTTGTAATGCCATGAAGGTAAATAAATGATTAATTAATTTTTAGGAGCGAACTATCCCTTTAAGGATTATATATGAACTAGAGCAGGCAACACATTGTAATTATTGAACATCATTCGTTTCATTTCAATTTGAAATGAAAATGTGAAAGAAAAAATAGAAACGGAGACCAATTTAAAAGAATGTTTTTAAAATCTAACATCACAGATATAACTAAATCATCTTTTAAAAAAGACTCTCTTTCTGTGTTCATTTCAGTAGACAACAAGAATGTGTCTGTAATCCATTCATCCAGCCATCCACATTCATTTCAATGGCTATTTAAAGCAGTCAGAGTGAGCAGGTCTGATTTCTCAAAGATGATGCTCACAATGTCAGTCTTTAGTATCATCTCTTCCTATATGACAGGTGTGCAGTGGTAAGCTTGTATTGTCTTTGTGGTAACCAGCAATGTACTGCCTTCCTCAGTGGAGGGAAGAGGGAGATTGGAGTTGTAGTGATCCTGATTCAATCCATCATCAGATGATCTTTGGTCAGTCATAGATTTATCTGCATCTTCAGATTGTTCTGTGATATCCGAGCTTCTCTTACTCACAGAGCGAGTCTTTTCTTCTTGACCTATTACCGTATGATATTTTATTGACTTTATAAGAATTTGGTTACCACACAATTAATTACTATAAAGATACTGGCTGACACAGATCTTGTGGTTTATATCTTATCTTTGTATTGTACTGTGTTTATATATTGTATATACATTGCATATGAAATATATATATATATATATAGATTAAAGGTTTTAAGAATGCTAACAATAAAATATTCAATTACAAGTATAGAAAACAAACTTTACATTGTCAAGGCGTTTGAACCAGACTACCAAAAATGTTCTGCCTTTTTTCTTCAAATATACAAAATGAAATCTTTCATCAATATACCTTTTTTGATGATGATGGGTTTACAGGTTTTTCTGCGTATAACTTGCAAAATAATGGTCAGTGCCGTAAAAGCTCCCAGGAACACAAACAATACGATCAAAATTAAACGTACATTTTGAGTTTTTTCAACTTCATTTTCTGGTACTGAAAAGAACACAATGAGGGTCTGAATAAGTGTTTCAAGTCATAAGACATATTGTGGACTTGATGATGATAAAATTCTGCTAAAATGAGTAAATGCACTTTACATGTATATCACAGGAAACAACCGAGTTCACATATAATACGATATAAAAGCAGAACTTACTTAAGGTGCAGAACGTTGTGCAAATTTTGGGTGGGGAGTTGCATCTAATGGAGCAAGGTTGACATTCCTCAAGTAGTCCATCGTAATAATAATTTTTTGCACATTTTCCCTCAGCAGGAACAATACTGTAAAGCAGCAGCCATACATAGACAATCATCTTCTGCTGAGGAGTTGAGGGTTCACTGAAGTTACATAGCAGGCATTATATAAGCCCTGTATGTAAATATGTCTTGAGAAGGGGGTGTCCCTAAACTATCAACACTTGTCTTTCGAATTGTTTTAAATTAGAAAAAGTTTACATTTTAGTCACATCTGCGCATGACTGAAATGGGACTACCCTGATACCCTAAATTTCCATTTTCTTTTTACACCTTTTTTATGCATATGTGACCCTGCCTGTGAAACCCAGCTAATGTCATTTTTTTTGTGATTTACTGTTTTCAGCATAAAACCATGCTAAATAATGTTAAGAACATTCTGTGAAAATATAACCTTGATATATTTAATATTGACTGAGTAAGACTATGTCAAAGATTGAAATCATAGTATAATTATTAGGTGAACTCAAACTTTAATGCTCATTCTCTCAGAATTAGATTTTTAGACTTTAGCCTGGTTTTCACAGACATGGGTCACATGATGATTTTATTAAATGGCTGACTGTTTCTTCAGAAAATTGTGATATTTTGTTATTTTTCCAACAATTTTTCAAAGATTATTATTGTAAATCTGTTGGTTGTGGTGAAAACGAAACTGGTTTATACTTATTTCACTCTGTGTTAAGAAATAGTTTGAGCATGTCATTTTTAATTATGGATCCCATATTTTAAGATTAAAATATGCACATTGGTTAAGCAATAAAACATAAACACATTTGTATATCTTTGTATATGTTCAAATGTGAAAAGTAGAAATATAATTAAGGCAAGTTAAAAGGTTTCCAGCACAGTTTTAATGTGTACTTATATAAAAAATAATACATTGAAATATGCCTCTGAATGAAATAAAAGGTGGTGGATCTGCAGAAATGTATTCCACTTTTTTATTTTAACTCTCTTTTTTCTAACTAAAACAATACCAGATTAATAAAACTCTTTTTTGCTTAAAAATTTAATTGAATAAGTGAAATAAGTAAATTGAATAAGTGAAAAGCTTATATACATAATGCAGATTATATTTTCCTGAACAAAAGATTAAGCATTACATTATGTGACAACACCAACACAACCAGCATAAGACATATACAAAATCAATCATATATATCATTATACATAAATGTGACTGAAGAACACTGATAATGTTAGAAATCTATAATGCATTTATTTGCATTTTAACATTTTAAATGCAAATCCTTTCTAGGCAGTATACATGCAGTTGTCAATGGAAGGGTCTCTTCTGCAGAGCACTGTGGGAATAGAAGCGTCTATTACAAGTCAAATCACAGCCCAACACTGAACATCGAGCAAAGTTTGCTGTGCAGAAGATAAGTTGTATTCGATTCTCTGTCCTGGCCAATTGGAGCCCTTGTAAAAACTAGCATACTATGAATGATTAACAAGACCACACGTTACATGATCAATAAAAGATCATTACATACACACAGATTTTCACTGCATTTAAACTCTTTGTAATCTTTAAAAGTTTTTAGAATCTGTTACCTGTATGTTATATCACCAAAGGATCTCTGTTCAGGTGGTTGGTCATCTCAGATGGTTGTGTATTTAGATAAGAATTCATGACAATCATAACTGGTTGGTCTGCTCTGGCAGTGCGGTTTGCTGGAGAATCACGCGTTTGGATTCTTCCATTCTTCCTGAAGGAACTTCTCAGTCCATTGGAGAGACTGCTGGAGACTTTTCTCATAACACCAGATATTCCTTTGGTGCGTTTGTACTGACCAAGGTCATCTTCCAGCTCTTCAGGGGGAACTTCAATGTTACCAGTGTACCAAAAGACCCACCAGATGAGACTGAGAAAAATGATCACAGCTCCAGCATATATTAAAAAGTCATGGAAGAAGATCTCCCAAAAGACCCCCGCCAGAAGGATAAAGAGTCCAAAGATGTCATGAAAAACTGCAAACCAAAATGCACATTTACAACGACCAACCCCAGGAAGTTTTTTGTCCATAACGGCAATCACATGTACAGTATTGTCCTTTAATTCAAGTGAAGACTAGACTGCAGCTTGTCTATTTAGATACACGGACATCATGAGAAAGACACAGTTTGAGTCTGTGTTGTAGTATAATCCTGACGTCCACCTGTACTGACGTTCAAAGTACATTGAAGTGAATAAACCTTGTGTTTGGCGGAACGAGCAATGCTTTTATCTTGACAGATACAGTATCAGAAACGTGTCCTTGTATGAGTACTAATGAAAACACACCACAGCAATTTTGTCAATGCTTAATATTGGTACAAAAATGGTACACTTAAACTTTTACAGTGAAAAAATACAATAAAATGATATTTATATGATACAAAACATGTATTTTTGTTTAAAAAAGTAGCCCTTTAATAATTATTCAACCAATTCTAGATCTAGCCCGCATTTTCCGCTCTTTACGTTTCACTTTTTGTTTTGTGATTGATACCCAGACCACACCGAGGACAACAAACACTATTCCAACTGACATACACAGTGGTCCCACATCAAACCTATTATTGTTTACTTCAGTAACACTAGAATCGCCATTTAGTATTAAGTCACCAAAACTGTAGAAAAGCAATACCAAACCAGCACCTAACGAAAGTCCACCAGTGACCAAGATGAAGATGGGTTTGTGGTAGTAAGTACAGCATGTGGGGGTTTTGGGTGGAGGGTCTTGAGCCGGAGCTAACTGAAGCTCGGAGTGCATCCTGATCCTACAAATCTAACCCAGAATAAAACAAACGAGTTTTAGTTGATAGGTCTGCAAAAAATAATACCTTTAGGGGGTTGTTGCCCCAACAATTAAAATTGTTTTATCATTTATTCACCCTCATGTCACTCCAAACTTGTATGACTCAAGCAGAAGACAAAACACAAAACTGAGACATTTCTTAAGATATTTTCTTTTGTGTTCCACAGGTTTTGAACTAACATGAATAAATAATGACAGGATTTTATTTTTGGGAGAACTATATCCCAATAACATTCCCACAAGAAACAGAATTTACATTGAACAAATTTTCACTTGCCTTTCCAATTTTGCTTCTAAAGAGATTTCTCCTTGTGTTGCAGTAAGCCAATGGTATAATTTAAGGTGACTTTTCCAAAAGACAATCCTTACAGATGTGAAAAACCTCAATTCAATTCAAATGTAAAAAGTGTCATAAAACTATACGGATGATGAGTAAAGCTTTCTCTTATTAGTGATAATCATCACTGACACTAACTCCTGTGAGCAGGAACATCATCACAAACATTACAGCAGCTGTCCTAACACATCAGTGGGCGTGTTGTCTGCCTAAACAAAAGTAATATAATACTAATGCAGACCTAATGCAACCAGAACATTTTATCTTCCATCCTGACAAACCCACAGACTTCTCGTAAGCATTAAATGATAAGTCAAAAAAATAATAGAATAAAAATTATTTTAATTCATCATTGATCTGTCAGAGAACAAACTCAGACACAAGGCTTAATATCTGTAAGCATGTACAGTACATTGTTTTTTAAACAGGCAAATGTATATATTTGTCCAATATATGAAAATAGTTAACAGAACTGAAAAACTGTCCATCAATAGCATTTCTGGGTTTATTTGCATCAAGCTTTGCTTTTCAGACTACGTGTTGTGACCCTCTTGGTCAGTGTCTTGTCTTTTCCGTTTTTCTTTTGTCCTTTGCCAGCAGCAGGCTTGGGTGCTTTTTTCAATCCTTTTTTGGGTAAGTCCTATTAAAAAAAAAAATGTCCAAAATTGTTGTCATTTAAAAAACAATACAATAAATGAATGTATCGAATTAATTAAAAAATACATTTCTATTTAATACACTTACACATCTTCCCTAAGAAATGACAATTAGGCATTACTAACCATCAGTTTAGTTTTTTTGGTTGGTGTCTCAATTGGCACAAGCTGTGGAATATCCTCTTCTTCACTTTCCAGATCCTCCTCTTCTTCAGAGACATCCTCTGGTACTTCCAGCTTCTTAGTTTCCGTTTTCTTCTTTTGTGCTCCCTGAAAATAAAACGATAAAACCAGCAGCTTAACAAAACAGCAGTGATGAACGCCCGTGAAATGAATGTTGTCCTGAGGGCAGCTTCACCTTTGATAAATTGGTGTTCTTCTTGATCTCCTCCAACAACACAAGGTGACTTAAATCAGAGGTGTAGATGGGCAGAGCGGCTGAGTTTTGACTTTTTAAATGGATGATTTTTATCATCTTTCCTTTCTAGGAGGAAAAAGATAGCAAGCGGAGGTTAAAACACAAGAAACAAAAACATGTAGTATTTATAAATAAAAAAGGAAGACTGATTTAATAAAATGACAGTGGGTTGGTTAGGTAAACAAAGCTTGCAGACCCATTCCACTCACCATGTCCAACTTTGTAGAGACGGTGGAAACCACAGTGAGCACATTCTCTACTATCTCATCTGCCGTCATGCCTGAATGTGCTACACGTGCCATGCTGCAAACAGCAAAGACACAATCAGGTCAATTGGTCAACATTATTAACATGTGTGTTAAAGGTTCATGTGCCAAAGCTTGTAGAGACGAGTTCCAATAGATGAAGACACTCATCTGGATACGCAATGAGTTACTATAGCACCTTTTTTAAACCAATTCCAGCTGTGATGGAGCAGGAAATGGTTTGCTGAAGTGCTTTAAGATTTTTCATAATAATTAGCAATGTGCATACCAACAAGACCCTTTCTTTAAAACACAGAGGGTGGTGCCCTGAATGAGACGTTCCAGATCTCTGGCCAGGTGTTTGCTTTGCAAATCCACTGATAGAGGAGCTCTAAGACAAAAAACAAATATATTAATTTATCATTCACAAAAAGGGTTATTTTGTGGTTAGAAATGCTGTTTTCTTACTTCTTCCGTTCATAGAAATGCTTCCCAATGTGGGAGGGTAATCTGCGACGAATGCGTGCGTCTGACAAAAACAAATCAAAGTTGCCCAACAGTCGTCTCTTGGCTTCAAACGGCTTGTATTCAGTCTTCAACCCTTTAAAGGGAATGACCTAACAAGAGAAAACCAAATAGAAGACGGTTTTCAAAACAGCCGTGTCGTCACAAAAAGGACCTGCTCAAGAAGTGACAGATGTTTCAGAGATTGTAGAGACAAGCTTCATTGCAGAGAGAAGACTCGTCTGGATGTGCTCTGATTTCCTTTAGCACTTTTTAACCCGTGACCAGCATTAAGATGGAAGGACAGGGTTTGCTGAAGTGCACGTCAATAACTGAAAATACTGGTAATGAAAGACAGATAAATTACCTCTACATCATGTTTGACTCCTCTCTCTGTAAGCAACCTTTTGTAAAATCTCTCCGTCTGTTCTGATGTCATGTTGGGCTCATCTCTGGTGAAGAGACAGACCTCTCCCGACTCTGTTCTCAGCCCATTGGGTAAGGGACTGTGAAACACAACACAAGTGTTTAGGAGGAAAACACAATGAACATAATGAAATATCCAAAAATCAACTTTTTTAATCAACAAACTCACATGCGAATGGTTTGCTCCTTTCTAGGGATTTTCCAAAAGGTAAACAGAAGAGAGATAGGTTGACACTCATCCATAAGGAGCTTCTGTGATGTAGCAGCTTTCTTTATGTAGGCCTGTAATGCCAGTGCAGCTTTCTTCACCTGCAGTAAAATATAATAACACAAAAATATATTTGAATTACGGAATAGATCTATATTAACAATGTCAAAACCTTTTCGAAGGAAGTCATAAATCACAAGCAAGAACCTTAACTCCATCAGCCATTTAATAAATGAACAAACTAAAACATTACAATATACACAAGGAAAACTTGTGTAATAAGCAATACCATGTGACTTCACCAGCAAAGCAGTTAGCCAACATGCTGTTTAGTTGGTTACTCGAGCTTTACAAGTTACCCTTCAAATTTACAAATGTACGCCCAAAGAAAACAAACAAAGCAGGACAAATATTGTACAAAACCATGTAATATAAATGTGCTCATTCACCTGAGACCGATCAAGATTCACTTCATCTCGTGTGGACTCCATGTTGCACGTGTGTAGAGAACGAGCACAGCGCAAGCGCACATCCGATGTATACGTCACAAGACCTTTATTTTGAAAAATATTTTAGGGGACCGCATGTGCAGAACGAAACAGGACAAATAACTAAATATGTTGACATGAAAGGGGTACTATTACATTATTGACTTTTCAACATTATATATATATATATATATATATATATATATATATATATATATATATATATATATATATATATATATATATATATATATATATATATAATTAATAATAGATGTATTAGATATTATAGTTTATCTTTCCCGCAGACCAACATGTCTATCGAACATAAATGTTTTAAGACTGACTTCCATTTAATAAAATCATAGTTTGTAGACCTTTATCTGCACATTCAATATAATCCCCACTCTTGTATTTCTTGAAGACCTTTACATTAATACAGTATACCCAGCATGTATTTTCAGTCAATAGTCTAAGTCCTTCAAATAAATGATCATATTTAGAAACCAATACGTGCGCAGCAACACGTTTATTTATTCTTTTGGGGGATTTTATTAACACGTGTCTATCTGCTGTTCTCTACTGCCCCCAAGCGTCAATAAATGTCTTGACTGTCATCTAATATCTTGCTTGAGCAACATGTAGTTTGTTGATCATATCGTGTTTCCAAAGAGTCCAAAGATTAATTTCCATTTAACTTTATTTTAGCATTTGTTTATTTTTTCAAGTTATGACAGAAGTGTACAGAATATACACTTGTTAACGTGACAAGTTATTTTTCCACTTGAGTGCATTTGTCTTTTATTATGTAACAGTAAACAAATTCATATAGTCATCTTGTGCATAATTACATCTCTACAATAAGTGTCATTTTATTTAAAGGGCCCTTGTATGGCCTGCCCTCAATGTGATTTGAACAAATACTACTCTATCAGGACTCGCTAGGTAATATAGAAGGTTACTGGCAAGCCTTGACCCTGTGGACCCTATTTCATGCCATAACAAACAGTCAGGCATGCCAATATAATGATGTTATAAAGTGATTTGAATTAGAGACTTTCATTTTTATGAGAGGGGGAGTATGGTTGATCTGATTGTTGTTTACATCTGGGCGGACCACACAAGAATGGCCTAAATGTGATTCCCTCTGCCATGGGTATTTCCAACATTAAGTTAATAAGCCAATGCCGTAAAAGAAAATTGCATCCATTTTACAATTTAAAGTGTACCAGTGGAAAGAAACTGGCTTTAAAACTGGCTACATGAGTGGCATAGCTGAGCTCTCAATATGAGAAAGCTGTCACACAGAGCTTCTTTCTATATTAATATTCTTCCTAAAATTGATACTGTCACTTTAATAATGTCCTTTTTGCAAAGTAATTTGTCTAGACTGATCCACAGTGGGAGGATGGAACAGTCTGGAGGACATCTGGCACAACTGCATCCTCCTCAATCCCAGAGCGCACCAGGGCAATGCTATTCTCTGCATTTAGTCCTTCTCGGGTACCAACTTCAGCACCTTGCCAATTGCGATTGTCTTGCCTATAAAAAACATAAAACATTACAAATGCCATATACTTTTCACAAATGCAATCAGATTTCATAGCTTTTTTTGATGTCGTACCCTCATCTCTCAAGGTAAAACGTCCCATCTGAGGGAAGTCTTTAAAAGTCTCTAAGCAGATAGTCCCTGCGGCTCTAAGACGAGCGATGCAGACTTGGTCTTGTTTGACAAAGCGTGGACGAGTCTTGCTCTTTTCTCCTGTCTTCTTGTCCACCAGACAGATTAAGGCCTATTTTCGGAGATTTTCGAGGAATCGTTAGTAATTAAGTAATTGCAACTACTGTCTGAGGCTGTCTGTCTACATCTCACTGTAAAACAACTTACTGTTATCTGCACTTCTTCTATGCAGGTATGAATGTGTAGCACTGCATTGTAACCTGGGCATATAATAGATTTGTGTTCGATAATGACAATCTGGAAACAAGAACGCAGAAAAAAGAATTAGATCAACAATCAACAAGAACAATGCTGAAATAAAATAATTGTAATGACTACATAAAATGCTTTGAAATCCAGACCTGGGCATCGAAAGTGCGGCCCGAGTGGCAGAGGTTTTCAGCGTTGC
The DNA here is from genome assembly GCA_019155185.1 of Beaufortia kweichowensis. Lineage (NCBI taxonomy): Eukaryota > Metazoa > Chordata > Actinopteri > Cypriniformes > Gastromyzontidae > Beaufortia > Beaufortia kweichowensis. The sequence continues at coordinate 7,676,230 of CM032808.1, forward strand.
ATAAGATAAAGCCTGGCAGAATCTCTTCCTCCTCTATGCCCTTGAGCCGAAGCTTCAGGTTTTCGCCAGGCCCGGCATACTCTGTCTCCAAATCATCAGAGAGCAGACTCAACACCTCCACCGTGTGCTGGGGAATAAGAAACAACACTTTGTCTCATATATTTACTGTGATTATTCAAGACGTTAATATGTTCATTCATATAATATTTAAGTATTACAGGATTACTACAGAAACAATCTTGCATAGCAATATCATGACAACATATATGCATTTGTGACTAATAACAAAAGAATATCCTCTTATGCCTATGGTAGGTTTGTAAAATCTTACCCTATTTGGCATCATAATAAGTTGTTGTGCTTTGCAGATACTTCCCGACTCCAGTTTCCCAAGCACTACGGTTCCCATGTCCTATAAAGCAGATTATAAAAGAGACAAAAATTAATTCTGGAGTCTATTTTTCATTATTAAATAATTCCTTTTCCCTTGTCCATCTTATCTGAAGCTTCTTGCTAAGGATATTTTTGTTAATGAATCGGTTGATCCTTGCCAGCTCTTTCAGAAAACTATGCTTTAATAATCTGAACTTAATCTCATTTCATTCTCATTTCAAACAGGACCTAGATTCTATTTTCATTTTTTCTGTAGATTACATAATGTTGACAACACAGTTTTCTCATTCTGTTATACTAGAGATTTATTCCTGCCAAAATACTCCCCCACACTGCAGTATTGCAGGAGAGATGTTACTTATGCAAATATATGTGATAAATTAAACAAAAGATATAGTCATTAAATCTCAGATTAATTGTTAGACAGTTATTTCATTTTTCTTTTCATTCATCTTACCTTGTATTTGTCTACAATAGGCAATCTGAGGGGACCATCACTTGATCTGTTGAAATTTGGCAGGCTGTCCAGATGCGAAATGAATGGTAATCCCCTACAAAGTTGCAGGTTTGAATAAATTAATATATTTAACACTGTATACAGGCTCATATATACTGTATTCTTATGAGTAGCATTGTCATATTTACTTACGTATACCAGGGACATAACTCAGAAGATTCCTTCAGATTGGCTCCCGTCAGCCCAGAGCAGGGCATGAAGTGAATATCTTTCTTTGGATTAAAGCCCACCTTCTTCAGAAATGGCAATAACTTCTCTTTACATTCCTCATATCTGTGTGAAAAAGGAGCGATAACCTTTTGCAATGCAAAAATAAAAGTTAACCTGTATTTATTTACCTATCTAAACTCCAGTTGACAGTGGGATCATCCATTTTGTTAATGAGGACGATCAGGTGTTTGACTCCAGCTGTTTTGGCCAGCATCGCATGCTCTCGTGTCTGACCTCCTTTCTCAAATCCAGTCTCAAACTCCCCCTTTCTGGCAGAGATGACCTTTAGATAAGAGAATGCCATTTTATTAAGTGTCCATCAATAAATCTAAGCAAATTCAACATCAAAGTGAGACCTACTAATGTAAAAAATGACACATTTTTTATTTCATACTTTAGTTCTACAATATTGATATATTTTTCACAGTTCATTGTGTTTAATGTACATTGTGTGCTTTGAGTGACAATGACTTAAGACTGAACTTACCAGCACTGCCAAATCAGCTTGGGATGCCCCCCCAATCATGTTGGGTACAAAGCTTTTATGACCCGGAGCGTCAAGAATAGTAAAGTGCTTTTTCTCTGTTTCAAAGTAAGCCCTTCCAACTTCTACTGTTTTCCCTTTGTCTCTTTCCTCTTGGTTTGTGTCTAAAGCCCAGGAGAGATACCTAGATAAACAGATGGATGATGTCACTCCAACCCAGACTGCATTATGTAAAGAAAAATTCACCAAAACAAGTTTCAAATATAGGGATAAATGTTTAAAAAACAGTATATTTATACTATGATATGTTGTTTGGATATTCTTAGTGGAATATTATGGCAATGCATAAAGAAGAAACATGCTCACCAAGTCTCTCTGTTCTTCTCTTTTGCCTCCCGTTCATATTTATCCAGCGTTCGTTTTTCCACCATGCCAGTTAGGTACCTGAACAATAATAAGCATTTTGCAAAAGCACATAATATGCATTGTATGCATTACCTATAAGTTTTGTTAATCAGAGTTTGCTAAAAAACATTGATGGTGTACTTACATGATCTGTCCGCCAATTGTTGACTTCCCAGCATCTGTACAAAATTACATCAAACAATGATAATATAACAAGAATCATTCATTAATCTGACATGCTCGGTTAAAAAGAAAAGTGAATTTATGTATTGGGAGTCATAATAGCCCAAACAAACGTACCCACATGTCCAATGAACACAACATTAACATGTTCCTTCTTAGGAGCATCTGGTGGAGGCGGTGGCAGTTTGGGGGTGGGCATCTCCTCATCCTCCTCCATCATTTCATCCTGTGCCTCATCGCCACAACACTCAGTCTCTGCTGGGGTTCCACCCCCGGGTTCCTCCTCATCCGGTTCCCCTTTCTGCTCCCACGTCTCCACCGTGCTGGCATCGGTCTCTCCGTTTTCCACTGCAGCTGGGGGAAAAGTCACGTTATCATGCTTGCGTTTTACTGCAGAAATAGACCTCTGGTCTGGACTTTAGTAAAATCTATACAGATTGTTAAATGTATTTCTAATAAATATATTCTGTGAGAATTTAAAAATGTCAAGTTTTGATCTTAAAAAAATCTAACCTTTCAACTAGTACCAGTGTCATGTAACCTATTGTCACAGAAAAAAGAATATGTAGCTACATCGCTGTAAATATTTAAAAACATTAAATATGTATTAACAACATGTAATTTAGAAAGAAAGGGCCTCTTTAGGACACAAGCCAACAAAGAGACTGGTACAAACTACTGCAAGACTTAATAGAGGAATTTCAATAAACTAATTCATATGCCACTACAGACACTGCACTGCATAATGATTAAGAGAATCACAACAGGTTTATTTGTGCAAATCTATGCTTGTCTACGTCAACTTAGTTTGATGACTATTGCAAAATGCTGCCAGTTATCATTTACAAACTGTACATTTGGAATCAAGGCTAAATGAATAAGCACTACTGATTCATTCATGGAAACACTCTCAACTGCTTCCCGGGTTACTGTGTGTGGCCTGACGTGCAAGTAAAGGTATAAATAAGGCCTGTAATATGAGCACACATGTGCTGATGTAATAAGCTCTAGTTGGCCTCTGTATGGCTGATGAACCAGCAGCGTAACACTCACAAAACGTCCAAAAAACACTTGACATACCCACTGGTTCAGAAATCTCCATGCTGGCCACTGCGTCTGTTCCTGTGAAGAATAAACACAATCGATACAGACATTCAATTATGTAACATTACAATAATGTTACCTGTCTTAGGTACCTCCTATGGAAGTTATTCAGCATTTCTGATACTGTTACAGATGTGATTGTTTGTGTAATAGCAGTTTGAATTTATATCATTCAAACATAGGAAAGACAACAGACAGTACATTTTCCTTCCCATACTTACTTATTACATGTATATTGCTTTACAGCTTTCTGTAAATTGAGAATATCCTATAGGATGTTCTTCTAGGAGTGTGACAATACAACAGGTGTCACACAATATTTCCCCTTATTAATTATTTATTGACAGATTAGCAGATCATGTGTCTAAAAGCGGTTTGTGACAGTTCTGGGCTTTACAGAATTTCATCATTTGGGGGTTTTTACACATGAAAACACAACAGAAATCCCAGTGTCCACTGTGACCACAAAAGGCATTATTGTGGGTCTTACAAGAATCTCAAGGGGAGTGTCAGTATCACTTCTTTTACGGAGTATGCATTGTAAATGTGTTAAACTGTCAAGTCTTTACATGAATACATGGATGGAGGGGGAGAAACGGATCAGAAACGCCGAGCTGTGAAGTCGGCTGCTAAACCAGCAATGCAAAGCTAACCTAGTTCAATGTCGGAACAGAAATGTGTATTTATAAATAAAGAGAAATATAATGAGAAACAGCTCTCTTAATAGCACTAAACTACAAGTTCTGGCCCCTTGTCAGCGAGCCTGCAATAAACATTACAGCTAAAAGCCCTTTTATGGTCACACCGTATCAGCTCGTGCATTAACGCTGTCGGTTTACCATCAGACGTGTCGTTTTCCGGTGGACCCCGGGAAAGAAAGGACGGCACGAACTCCGGCGCGTTCACGTTGAGCCCGATGAAGGCGGACTGAAGTTCAGTGTCAGCCGTGGCCTCGACATCGTCCTCCTGTTCCCAAGAATCAGGGGCTGTGTCTCTCGAGTCCATAGCGGCTGCAACGCGGATAAGCTCTTGTTTCTAGCGGCTTGCGCTATAACCCACAACGCGGATTTCACCAAAAGCAAATCTGCTGTATTTTAGTGTCTAGTCAAGGTAATTTGAGGGGTTGGGGAACTTTAAATGTGGTGAAATGGGGCATGGGGTGCCTGTTCTTCATGCGACACCATAGACGTGTAGCTGGTTAGCTGATCCTCTCTCTCTTACATGCGCACACAGTGTAAAAACGTGGACTGTGAACGCAGCGACTGATGACGAAGGCCACCACAACAGTTTTTCAAAGTAACACCATTATGCTGAAGCTACAACATTAAAAACCCTAAATATTACAGTAGAGGGCTTTTATGCAATATTTTTTATCTCCCAATATTTTGTTATAAGAAATCAAATATATTTTTATTTACCTTTATTTTATTTATAATGTCGTTTTCACAACGAGAATAATAAATAGATATACAGATAGAAATATCGATAAACAAATGCAAAGATAATGCAAATACATTACTTACAACTGTTACATGTGTTAACTGGAACAAAATCGTAGATAATTTTGAAAAAAGAACAATTTCAGATATTTAGATAACATTTTCTTTTCTGTGTAGATGGTTAGTCTTTGGCATCTGATATTCCTCCTGCTGTAATCGCAAAAGTTGCCTCATTTTCTGGCATGTCTGGGCTAAAAAAAAGCACAAGTTTTGTAAAAGATTATGTATATATATATATATATAGTATAATAGAGTAAATTGTATTAACGTATTCAATATAAATATTATCAAAATAATAAACAATGAAGATTAATAATGTGTAACTAATAATCTATTTTAAACCAGTTATTTATATTATTAAATATTTTATATTTATTGTTTTGTAATTCTTCTTGGAGTGTGAATAAAAACTTTTGATGACAATAATGAACAAAAGGATTAACAAAATATTAAAAACTAATAAAACTGTAGTTAATGTATGATAAAACCCATATTCCTTCATATTCTGTAGTGTGCCTTTTTTGCCAGATAATATTGTCAAATAATTACATTAAACAAGTTTAGTTTTGCTCTATTTTGTACTCCTCATGCTCCTCATATTTAAATGGTTTAACCTGATTTAACCTAACCAAATTTTTGGTGACTGCTTTATATTATCCATTTAATCTTAACCAGGCAACAAAACAAAAACATAAATTACCTATCAAATATCTTAGCAATTCTTAATTCAGCACGTCCTTTCCTTAAGCTGATGCGTGTGGTGGAGGCATGTGCCAGTATGTGTCCTCCAATAGGCTTTTTTGGATCTGCTTGAAATCTAAGATCATTGTAGACAGTAAAGCAGTTAAAATGTTAACTTGAATTTAATCTAAATTGAATATTCAAAGTTGAATTACTAGTTTTATACTTACGTCATTCCAGCTCCTGGATCTGCAGTCATCTGATTGGTAACAAACACTGCAACATTGTACTCTATAGCCCACAAATTACTGTTATTGATCAGAGCAGCCAGAGAATAATTAACATATTAAAACCATGTGCTAGATGATTTTGTGAGAAAAACAGACCTTCAGAGATCTTCTGCAGCCTAGAGAGCATTTGTGCAAGCTTCTGTTGTCTCTCGGCCAGCTCACCTCTTCCAGAAAAGTCTACTCGGAACAGAGCCATGATTGAGTCTATTATCTGTGGGAAATTAAAAATTGATAGCCATAAGAATATGCACAAATACTTCCAAAAAAATTGATTTTTGGCAGTTTTACACTCTCTGACCAGAAGCTTGAAGACACCTCCTTCCTCATGAAACTTGGCTGCAACAAAGTCTAATAATTCCATCTGATGCTCACCTATTAATAAAGGTGTTTGCTGTTTTATTGTCTAGCCATCTATGTGGGAAAGTAAAATTTAAGTGAAGAAATTATACCACTCACTCGTATATGCACGTGCATAAAGCACATTATCCAATACAGCTTCATGATCCACATTAAAACGGTCAGCTATGTCCTTCAACCTTTCTGGGCGACTGGTGTCACAATTGTTAAGGAGAAAAGAGGAGCTTCTCCATACTAAATAGGTGGAATAAGATGAATTTATCACAGAAAAGCAAATGTGAAAGAGATACAAGGTGTTCTCAGAATCAATAAAGATGATCTTTCCTCCTGTGTATCCATATTGACCAGGAAGCTGAGCAGTTACTTTAGAAAAAAGAGTGAGAGTAATGGTTTAGAAACTGTTTAGAAATGAATATTACATTTTATGTTTAAGAACACAAGATATATTATAAAAAGCAAAATCTTACCACACAGTGTATGGGAGAGTTGAGTCTTTCCAGTTCTGAACTCTTAATGAGATATGAGAACAATTTTTAAAAGATGTATATTTCGGTACAAATGTATTATATGTATAAAGCATAGAATATAATTCTGGCATATTATCATGTAATCAAACAGCACTCTACCACCAAAAGCTTCAGTAATGGCCATACTCTCCACACCTCCTCCAAGGAGCTTACTAAAAAAACATTTCTCCTTTCAGATGTAGTAAGATTTTATCAGATAAAATGTTTAATAGATGTCATGTGGACTGCTTGTAGGTTTTAGGGGAAATGTTTTCAACTGGTTTTGCTACGGTAGACTTTACATTGGACATTAAAAACACAATTTTATCAAACAAATTGATGATGATAAATGTGACAGATGAGTGATGGGTAAATATACTCCAAATGGCATTAATTGGACTTTAAAAATATGAGAAGCATTTTCTCTTCTTGTTCAAATGGAGATTATAATTTGATAAGATTATAATCAGGGGTTAAGGGTTAGTTTTATTTCTTACTCAAATTCCAGACTGCCTGTGGTAATGTGAAAGACTTGTTTCCTTTTCACACAGTATTCAGAGGCTGTCTGAAATCCACATACCTGCATGAAAGTTTAAAGTTTAAAGAAACAAAATAAACTGGTACAATGTGCCATCAAATGAGAATAGCATTTTGCAATAATTATACTAATAAAATTCAATCAAATTACCAGCAATTTTCCAGCAGCTTCTTTTATTTTGTCCACTTTCGCCTCAGACAGTCCCTTTACATTACAGAGAGCACGACGTGTGGTCATCAGGATCCCTTTCACTGTACAAATCCCCACAGACTTCAGTTTCTTAATGTCAGCCATGTTCTTCAAAGAGAGGGACACCAGTTATAACAAATCATGAATTTTACTTAATTACACGATTGACTTACCTAAACTATTTTACATATTTACTTATACATTTTACTTACAATGCCATGCTTCTGTAAGAGCTCTATGTCTTGAAAAAACGATTCCTGTAGGTAATTTGGGTAAATGTCATGATTATCACCATTATCATAGCACAGTTTCATGTTTTTATTAAGTATTTAAGTTCCACTCAGTATAACCGTGTTGTAATCGGCATGATTTACAGAAATTAATGTATGCTACCTCATCTTCTTGGTACCCTGTCTCATCGTCCAAAGTCTGGTCTTCCACACACTTCATTCTATTACAAACCTTTATAACAAAATATATTGTTTCGGTGGCTAAATGTTTAAGTAAAACTTTCTCAAATGTATTCTGTTTTAAAATGTATAAATGTAAACAGGTAATATGAGTGACATTTTACCTCACGTTTAAGTCTGAGAGAACGCTGACAGAAACTTCCTGTGATGTTGGGCCGAGTAATAATTTTAGCGCGGGTCTCTCTCAAGCCTAGCGCGTTGCATCGTACGTCACATGCGCCGGGGATTCACTACATGCTGTTGTGTACTGAAGTATGCTTTTCAATGTAAAATATATATATATATATATATATTAAGGCAATGGATGTGAAGATTAAAAGTAAATAAACCATATAAATAATTTGAATCTGCAGTCATTAGTTAAAATTTTAGGACATACACAGTTAGAAAAATATATTTAAATATATATATTTTTATATATTTTATATATTTTTAAAAAATATATTAAAATATAAATATATTAAAATATATTAAAAAACACTAGTTCATATATGGCAATATATCACATTTCTGTATGGGGCCCATTCATAGCAGTTGTATAAAACACATTAAAAAACAACTGACTACCACGCAATGACGTCCTCACAACTCGCAACCTCATAAAGTTACGTCTTAGCAACGAATCCAGGAATTTCACTCCATAACGAGTTATGTTGCCACAACAAAAGTTAACGTTGATTACGAAAGTTTACGTCAACCATGCACGGGCACGTCTGAACATGTTCTTTTTTCAAAAGCGCATGCGCAGCGCACAAGCGCAAAACTTCATTAACCACGCCCATACATAACTAACAATACACAGTATAAGACACATAGTATAAACATAAATGAATGGCAATACTGTAACCAGCCCATTTTAGTCCATAAATAAGTGTAGCAAAAATAACCAAAAAGCAGATTTCTGGACAATATACAACATTATGCACACATACATAAACCCAAAAGTGTATTGCTGTAAATAATACTTACATGCTGCAAATCAATAAATGCTTGTTTTGCTCTTGCTGTATTGTGATGAGCACAATGAGGTGCAATTTTCCCAAAGGTAATTCTTGACTGTAAATGGTTTACTTTATGTAAATGGTTTTTTATTTTACTTTTATTTTTAAAATGTAAAATAAATGAATGAATATGAATGAATAAATGAATAAATGAATAAAAGGCCTGTTTCTGTTCACCAAAAGGCAGGTTTATTTTGATTCACTAAAACTTTTCAAATATGTCTGTTAATTGAAATCAATAAAATACATTTATACAATATAAAAACGTAAAAATAAGAAATAGTGTGTTATTAATAAAATAAAATAAGTTTTAAAACTCAGAAGGAGCACCAAAGTTATTTCACTATTCACTTTAATATTTTATAGTTGAATTCTAATCATGACATCTATATATTGATGGAAATGGCTCTTCTGTAATGGAGGAGAAAACAGTGTTTAGGTTTCAGTTGTAGATGTGGAAAAAGCTGCAAGAAAAAGGTGTTTCTCAATTAGACCTTTCAAGTACATGAAGACATCAAGTGTGATAGAGTGGAAGAAAACTCCATGCATAAAAAAAGCAAAAGTTCCCAATATTTGGTATTGGGTTCTCCGTTCTGGTATTTTGTCTCCAGTTATGGGGGTGAAACTCCTAAAAAGCATGTTGCACATTATGTTTAGTCCATGCAATAAAGTTTAACGTCTGCAGGTGGAGTTGTGTCTTTTGCAGCCTCTATCAGCATTCGTCTTCTTCTCTCCCTGGCTGAGTCCATGTTGTGTGTTTCCAGCCATGCAGGTTTAATTGTATAGGATGGTGGCATATTTTCAACTTCCAGATTGCCATCACTAATTGTCATCTTCTTTCTATCGGCTCTACATGAGACAGTGTTTTCACCTTAAAGAATATGGTTTCAACAACTCCTCCAAGATGTCCTCCACCAGTGGCTCACTGTCTGTTGTGGCTTCTCTGTTTAAATCTTGAATATCTGTCCATCCTTTCACTGTCTGTTGTTTTTCGGTACCAGTGTTTTGTCCACCAGTGGCTCAGAACTTCTCTGTTTAAGTATCGATCCTTTCACTGTCTGTTGTGGCCGGCTTTCCTCCTCAGTCTCTAAATCTTGAATATCTGTATCCATCCGAGATTGTGTATAATGTTGAGGATGGTCATTTATTCTTACCTTCTTTTTCGTCTCTACCAGTGTTTTGTCCACCTGAGGCTCAGTATTTCTCTTCTTCTGTTTCTTTCTTTTCACTGTCTGTTCAGGCCAGTTTTCATCCTCTGACTGTAAATCTTGAATGTCTCTTGTTTCCATCCAAGATTGTGTATAAGGTTGAGGATCTTCATTTGCTCTCACCTTCTTTTTATTTCTTTCTCCTTGTCTCTTATGTTCTCTCTCTATCATCTCTACCAGTGTTTTTTCCTCCTGAGGCTCAGTATTTCTCTTCTTCTGTTTCTTTCTTTTCACTGTCTGTTCAGGCCAGTTTTCATCCTCTGACTGTAAATCTTGAATGTAGTCTGTATCTATCCAAGATTGTGTATAAGGTTGAGGATGGTCATTTGCTCTCACCTTCTTCTGTTTCTTTCTTTTCACTGTCTGTTCAGGCCAGTTTTCATCCTCTGACTGTAAATCTTGAATGTAGTCTGTATCTATCCTAGATTGTGTATAAGGTTGAGGATGGTCATTTGCTCTCACCTTCTTCTGTTTCTTTCTTTTCACTGTCTGTTCAGGCCAGTTTTCATCCTCTGACTGTAAATCTTGAATGTTGCTTGTATCCATCCAAGATTGTGTATAAGGTTGAGGATCTTCATTTGCTCTCACCTTCTTCTGTTTCTTTCTTTTCACTGTCTGTTCAGGCCAGTTTTCATCCTCTGACTGTAAATCTTGAATGTCGCTTGTATCCATCCAAGATTGTGTATAAGGTTGAGGATCTTCATTTGTTCTCACCTTCTTCTGTTTCTTTCTTTTCACTGTCTGTTCAGGCCAGTTTTCATCCTCTGACTGTAAATCTTGAATGTCGCTTGTATCCATCCAATATTGTGTATAATGTTGAGGATGGTCAGTTTCTCTTACCTTCTTTTTTTTTCTTTTTCCTTGTCTTTTATGTTCTCTATCTATCTCTGTCTCTTCCTGAGCCAGTGTTTTGTCCACCTGAGGCTCAGTATTTCTCTTCTTCTGTTTCTTTCTTTTCACTGTCTGTTCAGGCCAGTTTTCACCCTCTGACTGTAAATCTTGAATGTCTCTTGTTTCCATCCAAGATTGTGTGTAAGGTTGAGGATGGTCAATTGCTCTTGCCTTCTTTTTCTTTCGTTCTCCTCGTCTTTCCGGTTCTTCCTCCATATCCATTACCCAAGTCAGTGTTACAGCTCTACAGGATGATGGCAATACTACATTCAACATTTTCCCTACCGGAGGCTCAAGACCGTATGACTGTCCGTTTATTTCTCTATAGGTCATTTCCACATGTGGACTGTTATACATGTGTGGTGTAGTGTACATGTCTCTGGTATACCTCTGTCTTCTGCTCCATGGCCAGTCACGGTTATACTGCTGTTGTCTATTGAATGGCCAGCGGAAGCTGAACCATTCGGATAATCGCCTAAATAGCCTCATTTCACAATGGATGACCCTGTATGTCACCGTTGATAAATATGTTATACTGTAAGAAAAATATCCAAATATTACCAGTAACTCACTCACTCACCTCTGGAACTCTGTGCCAGACTGAGACGCTGCGTGTATATATAGCTTCCAGCAGAGTTACGTCATCAAATGAAGTGACGTCAACAGACGCACTGCGGGGGAGGCTGTAGTGGGAAGGGCCCCGAAATATCTTATTTAAGACGTAAATATATGTAATATATATATATATATATATATATATATATATATATATATATATATATATATATATATATTTGTAAATAAATTACTTTATTATGGCTGAGCCTAACTGGTTAACCAACATCTAAAAGAGCAATTCAATGCAAAACTGCAAAAACTTTCGTCCATATTTCCACCAAATCAAAAGAGCACTAATGATTAAAACTCATTTACATTTATCTGAGAAGCCTGGACAGACTTTCCAAACCATTCTCCACATTCAAGCAGCGCGCGCGTCAGATGGTCATAAGGATATCGAGAAAGACTGCGCGCAGACAAATGCCGAGAGAAAGGGACGTTTTAGACAGTATAAATGGTAAAATGCTTTATTCCACTCCTTCGCTGAATGCAAAGAATCAAGTAACTTCCTATTGGTAGCTTAAATGAAAAAACATTCAAGAACCTGTTGTATTCCGTTTGTAAAAAAACAAGACACATTTATAATGTCGTAGTAGTTTTGAAAATAGTTTTGACGCACGCAAGCGGTATGAACTTGTAATGGCACGGCACTGGTACGAGATTTTTAAGAGAAATGTGCATAAATTTCACCGAGTTAATCGGTAAAGTGACCCCGCATCCACTCCTGCACTTTAATCCAAACACCTGCAATTCTGTTCCGTTTTTATAAGGAATTTAAATTCTACCTGGAAACTCTTATTATTTTTAACAACTTTAAAACCATTAATACGGCTTCATTGTATCATTCATGTATTTTTCTTATTATGCATTTTGTTTATCCCTGACATTGTGTTTGTAAGTTATTAAAGTAGGCCTAATAATAATATAAATCATTGATCTGAACACCTCCATCATGAAACATTTCAGAATAATAGTAAACTCATGTAAACCTAAATGTAACTAGTAATTATGTTACTGGTAATAATGGGACTAAAAAATCTAAATTAATCAAAACGTGTAAAATTTTGCCATCTTCTATAGTCTTTTCCTCACGTAGCTTAATTTAACTATATTATTTAAGTATATCTGAGTTCCCATTGGCTATTTTTCTTCTTTATTTAGGTAATCCATTTAACGATTATCTCTTTGTTTTGTACTGAAAGAAATTATTATGTTGGCAAAGTTATATATTTGTCTACAAAAATAATTCAATACATGCATGCATTCACCATCAGATAAAAAGACCTTTAAGATAAGAAATATTTTTTTAAGGCATCGTTTTTTCTGTTATTATAATATATATGACACATAAATACAAATAAAGAGATTGACTTGTTTTATTTCTGCTGTGATGTGGAGCACACAGCATTACTATTGACGGTAATGTGTTTTGAAACATAAGTATTTCTTGAAACCTACAGAGATATTTTACAATCCATTGCACTGTATGGCTTATTTCTCAGAAGTGACACTGCAGAAGTCTTGCATGATCTTACTTCTACCTGTAAAGACACCACTGGTAAAGAACCATTTCTAAAGGTTTTTATATTTCTAAATCAAAAACAAGAAACAACCATAATCTTGAGACAGAAACAATTTCACAGTCAACACTGGGCTTGGTGTGACTTCATAAAAATGTACAGATCTTTGAAGGTAATGTTAATGATTTTCTATTACTTCAGTGTTGATACAGTATGTTACAATGGTCAATGACTGCACCACAGACTGAACAGTCCTTTGGAAATATAATAAATCCACAACAAAAACAAAAAAACTGTCAAACAGTTGCTTACGTCTCATGTTATCTATAAAAAAGTAAAATGTAAGAGCTTGAACCTCAGTCTACATTTCCAAAGGATGTTTTTGTGAGAAAGGCAGAGAGAGAGGGAAGTTTCTAACAAGTCATACGCTTGTACATGCAAAATCTTTACAAGGCAATCATTTCTTGATGTTGACCAACCACAGTGTCTTTAACTTCAGTTCCTGCTCCCTCTCTCTTTCCCATTTTATATGCATTTTCAATCTTTTCATGATTTGCAACTCAAGAATGGTAAATTATGTTATCAGAGCTTTCCAGGAGCAGGAGGCATCATTCCTGGCATTCCTCCAGACATGCCAGCATTTGGACCCAACAAAATCTGCATTAGAAGAACACAAAGGTGAATGCCATTTAAAACTGACAAAAAAGAACAAACATGTAAATGTGAAAAGTATTTTAGCACTTTTTTGTATATTGGCATTTTAAAAACTTTCTCAAAAAAGACAAACATGTTTTAAATTATACATAAATTGTTAACGTTTCTTTATTTGTTACCCTGTCTGTGAAAACCATGCCAAAGTGTCTTTATGAGAATTATGAAAATGATGAAATCTGATTATGAGCAACACTTTGGAGTGTCTGCTTCACTGTACCTGTCTCTGCTGTTGTAACTGTTGTTGTTCCAGTTGTAACCTCTCTGTCTCAAAGACAACTGGCAGAACCAGAATCATAAAGGAAGTTGTACCGACCCATAGAGCTGAGCGGGAAAAACTAAAAGAAGAACACAAAATGTGAATATTATGTGAGGTCTATCAGTTGCAAATTAATTTGCAGTTAATTTTAAGTCCACTGTAGGAAGCACACCTGTACAGTTTTTGCTACAGACAGTGAACACTGTGCAGATACTTCAGCTGTGGATCGCAGTGATTCAGGAAACATCTCAGTAAGTCCCCAGAGTCTCTCAAGCAATGTTTCATCCAACTGTAAGAGACAAAATCCAGATATGTTCTGCTTCTATGAAAAATCTAAAATGCATCTCGCACAGGATGTGATGAAGTGGCCTTGGTCAAACAGACAACACAACATTCAATGGAAAAGCTTTAGACATGCATGTATATTGCATTTGACAGTAGGTTTTAACTGAGTCTATTTCATCTGCAATAATAAAATATGCTCTAGTGTGTATATGAAATACGAACAAAACGAACACCGACTCTTTGTAGGCAAGCAAACAGCTAAACATGACAATGACAACGGCACCAAACAAAATATCTTTCTTTCTCTTTAATTATTTTTTTAAATCATTTTCTGAAACCGAGTAAGGCATACCTCTTCATCCTCATCATCTCCCTCGATCTCATCTTCAGGGGGTCGTGTCTCCACAGGGCCAGAGTCTGGAGAGAGCTCCCGGATTGCAGCCATTTAAAATCTGACACAAGAAGACCCCTACCAACGTTTAAATTGTTATTTTGTAAAGGTTTGATAGTCGTTGTTAAATCTATATTTTAGGCACACTGCAGTTCAGATGAACAGCGCACGCATTGAAACCTGAGGTCACTTGGGTTACATGTGAGACGGATGTACTTCCCGGCGCCTTGTAAGGAAACACAAAGACATAGTGAGACACCTGTCGACAGGGAGGTATTATTGCACATCATGATTGCGTAAAGGACGATTGAATAAGTATGCGTCTTAAATTCTACAGTGACACTTTGAAAATTTTGAAAATCAAGTTTTAAACTCATTATAATAGTCGTTATAAAAAGCTATAATACAAAAACCTCAAATAATAATAATTTACCCTTATTCTTGGGAGTTCATTTCTCTAACATGTGCTTTTATTGACACAATTCTCTCTGATTTTATCGTTTAGTGTAGAAGGAATAGACATAAAATGCTAATTTTCGCAAGGGAATAAAAACACGGTGCGGCTAGAAGACAAAATATGCCTACTATGGGAGTTTCACAAGGTTGTTGACAGACATTTGTATATTTGTGCGTGCTATGGTCCCGCCCTCATTCTTAAAGCCTTGAGTCATCTTGTGTGTGTGTGTTTTTTATGAATGAAAGGATCCAGCCCGCGGATGGTGGAGTGATTCCGGGAAAAAGGCGTTTTGCTCTCTAGTCCGTCTAAACACGGGCCCTGCTGTGATAACGTATGTTTGCTAAAATATCGGGCCGGCGGTAAAAAAATCGGAGTCTTCGGTATTCGGCGACGTGTGAAATAAAGCAAACAAGAGAAAACACCATCAGGCAAGATTTTGTTTCTCTATTCAGTATTTGTTTACAACTAAGGAAACGGGAGGTGTTAGCGAACCTGCTGTAGTACACGCAATGTCAGTGTTTGTTTTAACGTTATAACCACTACTGATCACGTTACGGTATATATTTTTGGTGTTAAGAGTTCGTGTAGAGTAATATTTTATAAATTCCAATAGTGTTAGTCAACATAAACGTCAGTAAAGCGTGTGTGTTTTGTAACGACACGAGCTGTAGCAGCAAGCTAATGCGAAATAAGGAAATAGCCGCTACAATGGTGTCGGTCCATACTATGGAAAATATATTAAAACATATTTTAATGTATATATGAACAAATAAAGTACATCGCGTAAGTAATAATATGTATGTTATATTTTTCGGAATCACAACAACGCGTAATGTGGTTTTTAATGAGTAATAGCTACTCGGCAAGGTCTTGGTTTCAACGTAGAACTTACGTAATAAACGGATTTTTACGTTGTTACAGCGTATTGATTTTTATGAAATTGTCGCGAAAAGTAATTTTGCTAAATAAGCAATTTTGAAACGGGTATGCTCGATGCCCCGGTGTTGTACACTAAATAATGTATTTAGTTTTTTATATTAACAATGTATTTCACTGTAAGTGAGAATAGTTGTTGTGAGAAGTAAATAGGAACGTTATAAATAAGGTATACCACAAAATTGAAAAGGAAAGTAGTGGCTGCTGACTGTGCAGACAGGAATGGAGGACTTGTGCTGAATCACGGTGACTCCGTGAAAATGTTCGCAGTCGGTTATTTCAGGCGCTCAGCCCACACATGACTGGAAACTCATGGTCAGCAGCGTTCACTTCTCCATATGGACTTTGAGCAGCCACCACATACTGTATACCGCTGGGATACTGGAAGCCTAAATTTAGCTAATTAAAATGAAAATTGGTGGTCCTTGTTCTCGAAATGGTCATGCTATAAAACAAACAAAGCTCAGAAATAATGCATCTGGGCAATTGTCAACCTTACCATAAAAAAGAAAGCTTTAACCAAAGGTTTTCATCATAGTGATAGCTAAGATGACAATATTTGGTGGTTTAAATACCCATCTGAGGTCTCTCTGAAGGTTTTTAAAGCATGATTTTTCCTAGTCAGGTAAAGTGCTGTTTTTAGAAATGTCACGTCCATAACAGTCCATATTCCTCATAATTAGGCACATGAAAATAACTATTTTATGTTCTTTGAAGAGTCATCTCTTCTCCATTTGTTGAGTATTATTGCAATTGGTTTGCGTATTTCAGTTCACAGAAATCAAAATATGTTGCTTCTCATTTTTAGTTTTTAAATAGATAACTTGTGTATAGATTGAACGCAAGATTATAGATTGATTTTTTTTCTGATGTCTGGACTCTATCAACAGGGCTTTAGTAAAATATAAACATATTGTTCAATGTATTGGTAATAAATACATTCTGTGAGAATTTCTATTTTAAGTTTTGACTAAAAATGGCACATTTATAACACTGAAATTGTCCATGTCCACTGATGTTCTGCTTTCTTTACATTTACAGGATTTAGGAATATATTCAGGGATATAGAAAAGTCAGACAATGACTTCAGACGGCAGAGCTAGTAAAGCTCTCAAGGTAAAGATTGTTTATTAACTAAAACTATGTCACAAGTTTATATCAGATTTTATATGGAGCGTAAAATGCCGGCCCAACCCACAATTACACTATTACTGGTTATGCTTTATTTACATCTTTAAAGACATGAAAAATCACACCATGAGTTTAGATTTCTCTAAGCTTTGATTCATTTATATATCTATATCTAACAAAATAGTTAGGACAGGATATATCAAAGAGATTGCCCTTTGCAACAGACTGTATTTGAAGGGACATTTCTGTCATTCTGACATCATTTATTCACCTTCATGTCATTCAGAACTTGTATATGTCTCTTTCTTCTGTGAAACACAAAAGAAGATATTTTAAGAAGTGTGTAAAAACAATAGTCCAGTCAGTAAAGGCAGTGTTGTTTGGTTAGCAGCGTTCTTTAAAATATCTTCTTTTGTGTTCTCCAGAAGAAAAAATTCATGAAATGACAGGAGGATGAGTAAATGATGAAAGATTTTTTTATTTTGGGGTGAACTATCACTATATCCTTAAGCTTTAGAAACATCATAGTCATGACCAGGCCCACAAAATATCTGTAGACATGGCATTATAAAATATATTTGTTCCAATTTTCTGAGAGAGTCTGTAAAAGAAGTATTTTTTTATTACTTTGTATAAGAAAATGTCTGTTCCTAATGGCATCCTAAAAGTATATGCTTAACATTTTTGCAACACAAATTTTAAGAAATGTCATGTTCTTTTAAGTACTTATATAGATGCACAACCAGAAGAGTGACAATGTACCTGTGTCATGTTTTCAGGTAAAGAAGGAATGTGGAGAGAATGTTCCAGTGTTATCTGACAGTGAGCTGATGTCACTGTCCGTGCGTGAGCTGAACATGCACTTACGTGGTTTGTCGCGGGATGAGGTGCAAAAGCTGAAGCAAAGACGACGTACGTTGAAAAACCGAGGCTACGCAGCGAGCTGCCGGGTGAAGCGCGTGTCCCAGCGCGAGGCCTTAGAACAGCAAAAGAAGGAGCTGCAGCGGGAGGTGGAGAGGTTGGGCGCCGAGAACGCAGGCATGCGACGGGAACTGGAAGGGTTGGGTGCCCGTCTCGCCGCTCTGCAGCGTTTCGCTCGAGGTTTGGAATCTGGAGGAGGTAGTCTGCTGGCCACCACGCCCCGCCTAAACACGGCCTCCGTCATCACCATAGTGAAGACACCACAGCAGGTGCACTCCTCTAGAGAGCAGGGTGCATCCTAGGGCACAGTGGCACCACACATACATGGATACACAGACACACACAGGTACACAGACAGAAAGGACCATGTTCGCTCAGTTGCACAGAACTATTCGCCGTGATTTCAGAATTTTATTTATACGTATAAATATATATATATGTGTGTATATATATATATATATATATATACAGGAGCAAAAACACACCAGTTGGCAAACCGTTGTATCTGGGACTGTTAGATTCACTTAGATAAATGTATGTGTGCACATACAGTCTAATACACATCCAAGAATAATCTTGTACTGTTGTGCTGTCCTCAATATGACAAGTGTATACATCTGCATAAAGCTATTGCTAATGATGCCATTAGGCACATTTCTATGCCCGTGTTTATATTACTGTGCTTTCTGGGTGGCCACGCATGTTGAAAATAGTCCTAACAACACAGTCTTCATTAGACTAATGTGTGAGCTTGACTCATCACTTATGACCACCGACATTTCAGAAGCTGGTTAGTTTTGCTGAAATATCTTCATGGTATTTATTAATCATGCGACTGATGCAGATCTATTGATATACATGCTATTTCTATATTTTAATGTTTGTATAAAAGACAAATGTTCAACAACAGACATAAAAGCTATTTTATTTGTGTTCAAGACAAAAATGTTGAAGGTAATTTGTGCTGTGATTGGTCTGAATACTACTTATGTTTGATTAGTTTGGGATTGTTTTTCTTAATTATTGTAATGGGTTTGACATGAGTATTTTTTGTAATGTTTACTTGATGTAATGAGTAGTTTAGTAATGGTAAGGTATACGGCCCCATTACTTTATATGATTCAGTACGCGTGAGGGTAATATTTGTACTAATGTTAGAGCAGCTTGTTTGTAGTGGTATTTTTGTATTTAAAACCAAGACCATATATATATTATTTGCTATTTATGATTAAAACCTTATCTGAATATGTTGAACAGCTGGATTATTAAAAAAATACCATGAGAAGGAAAGCGCAGAAGGGAAATTTGAGAAAGATGTGAAAATAGAGGACAAAGAGGAAGTGGGAAGGCAAAATGGGAAGTGAGCAATTACAGTACAACTCACATCGGAGAAAGATGAAGGATTAGAAAGTGAAAGTTGGAATATGAGAGAGACCGAAACGAGGTTATCACATGTATGTCACGTCAACTCGTGGTTGTCGAGATTCTTGCCAACTACAAGCCTGCTTTAGGGGAAATACTGTATGACCAGGTCATGATTGATCATTGTAAACACAAAATAATTTGGTGATTTTTTTTTTTCCTAATTAAATGTATTTAGCTAGATCATTATTAGTACTGAAAATCATCTAACTTGCTAATATGTCTATGACACGTTTGCTTTTAAATGTGTCTAATGTTTTGTAAAGGGGTAAAGCACAAAAAATGTTGTTTGTATTTATTATCTGTATTTTTCTATGGTAAATTCATTGTCTATTTTATATCGTTTAATTGAAATAAATGTTGTATATATTGTACATAGAATTACATTCACCTTCGTTGTGTTCAAAATGACTAAATGACAAACATACAGAGACAAAATTCTTTATTGTTTTCTAGATACTTGTCAAGAGCATCAAAGGGAAAAAATAGAAGCGCAATCTTTGACATTGTAATACATAATGCTCTGTTTAAAATAACATGACAGTACAAAGAAAATATTTAGAGTTTCTACGAAATGTTTCCACAAAATATCATATTTGAAACAGGACTTCCTATGTCTTTGTTACTTTAAATCACTTAAGCTCTCTGAATAATGTGAGAAAATACATAGATACAGCTTGCCAAAATATACTAGGATATTTGGATATCCCCCTAAATATACAAAACCACTTAGTGCAAGTTACAATAACATCTATATTAAAAGAAATTCTCTTGGAAAAATACACTGCAAAACTCTAGCACACTAATAAGCAGGTACCATACAAACTCATACTTGGTTTCAGCTGCTTTGTTTTTAATACTGGCCTACAATAAAAGCATAGGACAGCAGTTAATATTTAACACAAACATGCCAACTAACCAACCAGAGGCGTAAAGTTTAGTTGTTGATGACCTATTCCTATCTGAATATATGTAATGGCGGGTGCTTCTAAAGAATGGGAGCGACTTTGGTGTGGCTCTCAAAAGGTCAGTGATAACAGGCGTGTCCCATAAAGATAAGCAATGACTGCATAGTGTGTACAGTACATCTATGAAATGTTAGTTATGCCTCCCTCTAGTGGGATATCTAGATTAAGTGCCTATTTTAAACTGGTTACATTTTCTTATTCTGTATTGGACACCTAACAATAGATAATGCCGTAAGCTGCCGTACTCTAGGAGCATAACCTCAATCCATTTTTTTAAACCGCTCAGCTAACCTAGATAGTAGCTTAACATAAGCGTTCCAGGGTGGTCACACTTTAATGAAAGCTTGTGCTAATCTGCACCAGGCAAAGAAAATGCCCCAGTTATACCCTTATAGTCCGGACAGCTGAGCACTGCTCAAGCCTAGAGTAGAGCAGATTTCTATAAATCTGTAATCTTATGGACCATCAACCACTCCAGTACCGTCCCTTATTCATCAATCAAAACAACAGCAGCGTTACAAGGAGCCGACAGTAATTTCACCCTCCCTTTGAATCACCGGAGAAGCTATAAACACTGCTGAAACTTAGAAGCAAAGGTGCACGTAAACTTAAACCAGAATCAGAGGAAACTAACAAATGACAAATTACCATCAGTCAAATACGCAGCTCTTTATAAATATATTGAGATGTTAAAACACCCCATATGTAAAACTACAAGCATAAAAAATACATCATTTCAAACTTTGAAACATCAGACCACGTTTTAAAATTTGGCTAGGAATTCCAAGTGTAGCTGAATGTATTAATAAACGTATAAACGAACAAAGGACAGAAAGTCCTTATACTAAGCAAGTATAAGCAGCCTGAAATCCATATTCTACTGCACTATATCCATAAACTACTCGCTCAGGATGGTCCTCATGTTAACACAACATCACTATTACATTATCGTAACAATAAACCTTTACTAGGTACCTTAGATTAGGACTGATAGCGAGTGAATTAAAACTCATCATCAGAGCTAAGCAGCAGGGTTTTCTCATTGTCCCGAGAGCTTATGGAGCTGTGATTACGGGAGATCGGCGGGGCAGTAACTCCCTGCTCCAGGGTGGACTGCTGGGTGTACTGTTGGTAAGCTGGGGAGAAATTGTGGATGGCATCCTGAACCATGTCTCCAGGGTTCATGGTCTCCTTCAAACTGCTGGAGATGCTCTTCATGGGGGCACAGCGACCTAGAGAAGGGGGTACAATAGTTATGTACATGCAAATGGACAGACTTTTCTACTGCACTATATACGCTTGGAAAACCTATGAAAGAAAAAGAGCGACTGACTCATAAGGTACGTTCACACAGAAAAAGAATACAGCTGTCACTCCTGTTTTAGAGAATATGATCACATTCACACACAGTTCAAGACTGACAACTGAATTCTGTAACCTTTTGTAAGTAGCTCAACTTTATTTTTTTTCAACCCAAAAATGTGGTTATTTTTTCATTATTTATGCACCCTCATGTCATTCCAAACCTGCATGACTTACTTCTGCAGAACACAGAAGATGATATTATGAAGAATGTTGGTAACCAAACAACATTTGCCCCCATTGATTCCATTGTATGGACAAAAAAAACACTTTCCACATTTCCTAAAATATTTTCTTTTGTGTTCCATAGAAGAAATAGCCAAATACAGGTTTTAAAAGACATTAGGGTGAATAAATGAAGACAGTATTTTACTTTTGGGTGAACTATCCTGATTTGTGCCCACTTTCCGGTGTTACTTAAATGGCAATAGTTTTTCCCTTTAGTCACTGTTACTATGGTTACAGGTGTTATTCAAGGCTATCGCAAGAATACAAAGGGGCTTGACTTTTGTTATTTATGCAGACAGCCAGTATTTAAGCTGTGGGTTGTTGTATGAACAGTCGAGTCGCAGCTGTCAGTAAACCGATTGTGTGAACATACCCTTAGTACACAGTCCCTACATCAACAAACAGGAAGAAAATAAAAGGTTAAGATCAGAAACTGCAGCCTACCGTACTGTCCATATGTAGGAACAGGGCCTTTAAAATGCAGCATGAAAAGAAGAAAAGACAGGGGTGGGGGGATATTGCGTGGAATGATGGGAATGAAGGAAATATAAATGCAAGATGGGCAAAGACAGGCGTAACATAAGCATAACAGAACAGCCGATATTAATAAATGAATAATGAAGGAATGATTACAGAAAAAGCAGAACAGGAAAAGGAAAAAGTCAGCCATGAGAGTCGTTATCACTGACAAATGTAAAGACAATGATTGTTCAGTTTCAGGAAGCATCCTGGCAAAAATCATTCAAACTTTTCTTAACTAGAAGTATTTTATACAGATTTAAAAAATGCAATTTGTTCATGTACAAAGAAACAAAACTGCTGTCTAAATCTCACCAAGGGAATCCAGCCTCTTGTCCATGTAGACTTTATATGTAAACGCATGTCGCAGGGCCAACGCAGCAAAGAACATCTCAATGCAAATGATGAAATTCTGGTATCCGGCTGCAACGGTTCCTTCACCGACAGAAACTTCAGCAGAGCTGATCTGAGGAATGGCACCGCACTTCTCCAGGATGGCCAGCAGCATCCCTACAAGACCAGTGAGATCACATTACCACTTTGTCAATACAATAATATTTCTAAAAACAAGTCTTAAAAAAACAGAAACGCAGATTGTTTTTGGGAGTAAAACCTTTGCTCACCTTGCCAGAAGGAGAGGAAGATTACCGATTTGACCATGAGGAATTTCAGCATGGGCCTGTAGGGGCTGAGGAGGTCTCGGGTGGCAAAATAAAACAGGAAGAGGGCGTAGAGGGACAGGCTGACGGAGATGTTATAGATGATGGTCACGTACAGGTAACCGCTGGCGACGCTGTGAGGTCAGAAACAACAAATCATAGGCTGCATCCGAAATCGCGTACTGTGACAGTACGTACTGAATTAGAAGTAGTGCCTACTTATCAACCGTCAAACCAGTACGTTCTATATAGTATGAATACGGGAAGTATGAATGAAATTCGGATGTACTACGTCCGCCATTTTATGCATCACGTGACATACATTCCTCACAGCAGCCCGAACATTTAAAGAGCCCGCCACACTGCGCTGATACCTGCGATGTTTTCCAACAATCTTATTGACATATTTTACAGCCAATTTACAAACATATCCCATCGATTTACGTTGTTTAAAAGTTTAATAAACGAGTCATTTATTTGGACGATGTTAAACAAGCGCAATAAAAGCACAAGCACAAAGTTTTTCCTGAGGTATTTAAAATAGTGTGGATTTTCTAAAAATAAGTAGGCTTCTAGAAAAAAGTGTCCATTACATAACACTTCAAAATATAGTAGACCATCCGGTATAACCGCATTTCTCGAATACACATGAATTCGAAAATCACCATCACGGTATTATCCCAAAGCAGCCTAGTGTCAGTTTTCCAATTCGGATCTGTAGTTTTACATAAAAATATTAGACATAAGCATGAGAAGCACATACTTAAAATCACCATCACGGTATTTCCCAAAGGCCTGCAGGATGACTGTAATCATGGCCATCAGCGGTTTGACAACACAAAATTGTAAAGTTGCCTGTGAAAAGAAGCATATAATGAAAATTTAAATCTGGAAAACAAATGAGTATATATATTATATATACTTACATACTGTCTTTATTAAAGACATTATTTTATTTATATATATTATCTTTAATAGGATTCGTAAGTGAACCTGTTTGCAGAATCTAAGGAAGCCAATAGAGTAGGTCTTTCCCCAAAGACAGCATGTTCCATATATACAGCTGGACCTGAAGGAAAACATGACAGGATCTTACAAATAAAGCCATCACACAACTTGAACTTGAGAAAAGCACTGCAGAGTCTCATTAAAATATCAAAAGGAAAAATGAGTCTGGGACAAACAATTAAAATGAACACAAAGAGAATGACTAAGTGTGGCACTTACTCGATGGGTTTTCCTCTGATCTCAGCCATGATAGCACTTTCACCTCCAAGATATTCATAACAAAGACTCAAGAAATTATAGATCACAAATGCTGCAGAAAAGCAGTAAAATAAAACAGACATTAGAATCTGCATTAAAATACAAACATACCAATAAATGTATAACTCGTAATTAAATAAATATAAGATCTAATATCCAAAACTAAAAAATAAACAGACAGAGGGAAAAGCCTGCTCATAAATGATGCGATATAATACATCATACTAAAAGAGTATTTGATGGCCAGAGTAAAGTTTGAAAATTAGTTATAATAACAACAATAACACTAAACAATACAACAACAATAACTAACAAAAAAAAAAAACTAAAACAAATATTGGACACAAAACAGTGAAAATAAGCTCTCTTCTGCAGTTTAATCTCTTACTGAGGCTCAGACAGTGGAGGAGGGCTTTCTGCTTAAATCCCCTCATCACCAAACACCAACAAAAGACTTTCACTAAACAAAAGCATTGTGGTGCACAATAAATTGTCCCTCGTGAACATCATCCCATGCAACAAAACAGCCGGAAATGCACTGGGCAGCATCCTTCAGCCTTTGAGTATGTCATGTTTTTGTCTACAAAAGAGATTATAATACAGGACAGTAACCTCTTCTGGTCTGTTCATAATAAAGTAATTTTTATTTTAAAGATTTTTAGTGAACAAAATGGGTGGACATCAGCTGTAATGCCTTATGTATAAATGGAATATAAAATACATGTTCAATAATACAGGGCAAAGCTTAATCTCCACTATGAAACGGTGCTCTGGAATACTTGATTCTGATTGGCCAGTCGTGTTATTGACCAATAACAAACTCTCACATCATCCAGGTGAGTCAACTTCTTAAAAATAATTTACTTGTAAATAAATTATAAGACAATATTCTTAATTAATTAATAACAAATATGAGATTATGATATTAAGATATTACAAACGATTAATCCAAATTGCATGTTTGTCTTGTTTGAACAACAGTCATTTCTAAAGCTTAGGAGTGGATATGCATCGATGATATTCTTTCTCTAACGATTCTGAATTAATTCTCAAATTGAATGGATTCTGTCAGAACTTGTTCATCCTGAACTTTGTTAAAATAAAAGCAATCTTAAACTTCAAGATGGGAATACTGTCAGTTCAATATCTAAAGCTAAAAAGGATTTATTTATTTAAAATGCAAATTATCATATTTGCACATTTATGAAGAATCGCTGTATCGTGAGTCCCAGAATCGAATCGGATTACCTAAAGATTCCCACCCCTACTAAAGTCATTTCTTTTATAACATTAATAACATTTACTGATTGGTGGATCTCTTTTAAAGGTAGTGTCAGTCCTTTTACAGAAACATTTACATTTACAGAAGCATATCTGACTAAGCAAGCTCACCAAATTATTGCTCAAAACATACTGCTCTATAGAAAAAAATTTTTATAAGATTTTTCCTTTAAAACCACTACTGTTGTTTTCTATTGACTCAATGTGTGACTCCATGTGATGCTGGATATAATTCTTTCCATTTCAGGAATTAAGCATCATAAACTGGCATTAATAAAAGCATCTCTAGTGGGTGTAAATGTGTCCTCTTGCCTTGTTAAGCAGTGCATGTGTGAATCACTGCATGTGAGGATGGAGGCTGTAGATCAGCTCTATATATAGCATGTGCACCCTGCAGACACAGCTGCTCCTAACTGTAGTTTACTGCTGCCGAGTCGGGAATCAGACGTAGTTCATGTGGATGACAGCTTTTTAATCACCCCCTCTGTTTGAACCTCACCCACATGACATTTGAAACAGTCTCACACCTCATCAGGCAAAAACCAAGCCTAAACCAATGAAACACTCTCCTATTAAAGCTAAGCAAACACAAAGCTTTTCCTCAATTACTTAAAATTCATATAAAACGGATGAGAATATTACTATGGCAACATATTAGATGCGTGTCAAATGAGCATCTGGTTTATCCATGAGCAGGTTTCCTCTCTCCAGTGATGCATGCTAAACACGGTTACTATGCAACAATGGCTTCTGGAAATCCCAGCTGACCGTACAGTCTGAGAGCTAGGAAGTACAGACCACAACAGGCATACGGCACCACTGGAGGAGTCATGTTTAAACTTACCCTCATAGCAATCCCTGACTGTGTCAAAGTAAACATAGTACTGATCGTTGGTAAAGAACAGAAGACTGAGCCAGGAGTCAAAGGCGTAGATGGGGACGATGAATAGGATGCGTACTATGTGCCTCTGCTCCTTAGGTGAACTGTAGTAACGCAGATGCATGTAGATCTGCAAAAAAACATATTGGGTCTCAATTACTAACCAATAGTTTCAAGCGGAAATCGTAATCAATCAAATAAATTTGCTTTATAAAGCAATTGTGACCCTGCCTTAGGACTGTCAAACGATTAATCGTGATTAATCGCATCCAGAATAAATTCTCATTCAGATGTGAATAAATACATCTTAATATTTCCTAAATATATATATGTATGTGTTGGTTTTTGTAAATACAAAATTTATATGCACAGTACACAGACATATATTATGTAAACACAAACTTGTACTCTGGATGGGATTAATCGCAATTAATCATTTGACAGCCTTACCCTGCCTGTTTTTTTATATATATAAAAACCATTCTTTATAACTAAAACAACATTCTTTAAAATATATCCTTGATATCTTTTAATATTGGCTGAGTAAGGCCATTTCAAACATTGAAATCAACTACTTTTCTATTATTGTTTTATGCGAGATGAATTATTATTTTCAACACTTTACTGAATTT
The DNA here is from genome assembly GCA_019155185.1 of Beaufortia kweichowensis. Taxonomy (NCBI): domain Eukaryota; kingdom Metazoa; phylum Chordata; class Actinopteri; order Cypriniformes; family Gastromyzontidae; genus Beaufortia; species Beaufortia kweichowensis. The sequence goes on from CM032808.1 coordinate 7,703,602, forward strand.
ATTACCTATGTTTGTCATTTTTATGGCCACGACTGATTTGATGCTCATTATCTCATAATTAAATTTTGAAACTTTGGATTTCACAGACAGGGTCCCAATTTAATAACACTCAGAACAAACTTTTGAATGTAGGTAAGAAAGTGTATATATCCAGGTTACCTGGTGGCAGGTAAGTAAAAGTGCTGTCCACACAAAGAAGCCAGATACGGCCTGGGCTGTGGTCGTCATGAGGAAGATGGGCTGATCCGGAGTGAGCAGAGGAGCCTTTGGATACCAGGAAATGTTGGGGCCTGGAGGAGACATTGTGGCCAGCGATCCAGGAGCCATTCTGACAACTTCCCCTCCAAACTTATCGAATGAGGGCACGTCACGTCTCAAAAGCTGTAAAATATATAGAGATTATTTAAAGGAACTAGGCTATATGGATAAGTAATACAAAAAAGATGCAATACAACAACTTTTCATTCTGTGTTATAATGGACCACTATCAACAATAGAGAGTGGAAAGCAATGTATTAAAACTAAATTCAACCCAGACAGACTATTATCTAGGAAATTAGAAGTTGAAAGTATTTATAATTTACATTGACTAACATCATGGCTCTTGTATAATAACAACTGTTGGGTTTATACAGGAAAATGTAATATTTTTGAGAGTATGTCCAAATATCTGATTTAGGTTCATTCAGCATGCTAGATAATGGTCATTGGTCACACCAATGACAAATTACATGTTAAAAAAAGACCAATTCCATATTAACATAAATAAAATAAATAAATAAATATGAATTTTCACAAAATGCATTATTATGTTCTGTTTATCTGTTAATATTTTACTAAAGCCACACAACAAAAACTGTATCAGTCCATGAAAGCACTTGAACGATTTAAGAGGCAACATACTTTGTAGGATTTCAGTGAATTAAAATGCACAAACCAGAAGCAATAAAATGGCTCTTCAAAGAACATAAAATAGTTATTTTAATTTTCATGTACTATACATGTAAATATACATGTACTATAATATGGACTGTTATAGATGTGACAGTTCTGAAAACATTACTTTACCCGAGTATGAAAAACCATTCTTTAAACATGACATTGTCATAGAATTGTCCAAAATAAATAAAACCTAATACATAGTTATATGACCGGTTTGGTCAAATTGTGCATTTAATCCTATTATCAAACATGTTGTTGAGAAGATTATTGACCGTTAACCATAAGAAACCACCCTAGTAATGGGACATTTTTGCTGGTTTTACCTGTAAACTAACAGAGTAGGCAAAATAAAAGCTCAAAAATCACACGTTGCAAGTTTCCAATTTTCAAAGACTTTTGTGTTAATCAACAACCTTAATTTTGAAAACTTTACCTCGTTTGTTCACAAAAGAAAATAAAGTTTTTGCCAACTACAGATGTAAACAACTTACCACCAACATAAACGCAGCTTGAAAATCATCCGCCGTGCACAAAGAAAAAGAGATTCGGCCTTAAATCCTCGCAGGCATCGTTACTGTCCGTCATCCATGTTTATACTCCAGCGCTGATGCTCTCTGCTGCTAAATCCGCGCTCTGTCCTTTTATTTCTTCCCATGAAGTGACTCACCGCGCTTTCCAATCTTTACTATGTGTTTTACGCTCTTTAATCCGGTCTTAGTTCAATAACTTTTTCTTTGCCGAAACCCAGCACTAAATAAAGTCTCTTGCGGATTAGTTTAACAGGGATAAAACTGGAGAGCAGCTACAACAGAGCCAGTTTGACTTTTTCTAAAATGGGTTACGGTTTCAAAATTCAAAATAAAAGTCGTCACTCGAGCGACGTAATCGTCAATACTTTATGCATTTTTAAAGAATTATGTATTGCTATAAAGCCTATTTAATGTTAGCAACGATTATATAAATAAATAAATGTATAAGAAACTTGATGTTATGTATATGTAATAAGTGTGTTTGAAGTGTTAAAACAAGATAAAACACTCAATACTTTGATATGTGTGTTTATTTATAAATGAAGTTGTCATGGTTAATGTCAATACAGGAGTTTTTCTTTAAAATTTTCTGTATACCACATTTGTAAGAGAGAGATGGGGGCTTGTAATAATGCTCAAATGGTGATCAAAATGATAACAAGGCCCACTAGAGCCATTGTAATAATAGATTAATTTCACTCTCATCCCCAGAATCATTACAAATCCATTTAATAAGGTCTAAAGGCCAAACTCACTACATTCTTGGAACTTCTTAAGTTTTGCATATTTAATATTTTACATGAAAAGGGCGGTGACACGAAATTTCATAAGTCAGTAAGGTAACAACATACAACACTTTTCTGTGTTAAAGTAACAGTGCGAGGGATACATTTCATAAACTCTATCAATAATCAATTTTAAATTTACATTTTAACAAGCAAGTCCTTCTTTTTCCCAGCATTTCAGACAAACAGAGAACAGTTATGACCATTGTCAGGTTGGAGGTTCTTTTTTCCGCTTCCACTGATTTTGATCCAGATCTTGTGGTCCTCATTAAACATTCTCTTTCCCTGTCCACAACTGATTCACGTCTCCATATTTTCGATGTCTCATCCCAACAGCAACAACCTGCAGCGCGTGAGGACGGGGAGCATGTTGTCCTTTACAAAAGTGTGGTTCCTTTCTTCTTGCTTTTTGCCTACACTTAAGCCTCTGTTTCACACTCCCATTTTATTTAGAAAGATGAATATAAATGCTTTAGGGGAGTTGTCTGTTGTAGTCCTGTAAAACAAAGCAAATAACACATTTTAACAGTGGAATAAAATTTATTGCATTAGAATATGGTTAAAAAAATGTTTGTCCTACCTCCTAAAAAAACAGTAATAGATAGAATTTGCACTCATTTCCCCATGTGTTCGAATGGAACGCTGACCTGTGAGAGGTAAAAGACGGGTCACAAAGGGGCAATAATAATAAAACAGATCAAACAAATGAAATGAAAAACTGTGAACCTGTGGGGGAGTGATGCGGATTTGATCATGACGCAGTGGGAGATCAGGGGAGGCGTTTGCAGGAGCGCCACGATGAAGCCGTAAACAGACTCTTCTCTCTCGCTCCGCTCCTCGACCTGCTCTTGGAGATGCATTACCTGTAGAAAACAACAGACAGAAAAATAACCTGCCCATTAACAAAATAACACCAGTGTCGGGTAAGATACTTCACAAAAGTATTAATTACATCATCAGCTTTGTATTTAGATTACTCTCTTCTTACATTTAACTGTAAGCATTACAGTTCTTAATACAATTCAATACATTTCATTGTTCAAGACATATATTTTAACCTGAATTTTGACTAAATAAACTAATGTATTTCAACTCATATTAATGCAAACTCAATTTAGATTTTTAATTCAATATTCTTTAATGCAGATTTGTTTGTGTATGAAGTGTGTATGAAAGTATGTTTAATAAGTAACTGTATTTAAATGACCTAATAATAAAGGATCCTGTACTTTACTTTCGTTTACTTAGAAAATAATTTAATTACAGTAATTAATAATCCAGTACACCCAACACTACATGACACTAATGCCTCCAGTCCTCCTCAGACTCACCAGACTGTGGAACACGTGATGCAGGTGTTGAACTGGCTGGATCTGGTCCATTGCGGACCCTGTTAGGGGCTGGGAGGTTGGGACCGGTGGGAAGGGCACGAGCTGCTGAACCCGGTGGTCCACCTCCTGTCCTCTCGTCTCTTTCCTCTCCCTCTGCCCTCTGCTCCTTCTCTTTGTCCTCTGCTGTCCTGCTAGATCCCTGAAAGAGCCAGAAGGTGAGAAATTTAACTTGAATATAATGTCTTGAAGATCTACCTTCTTTTGAATGCATATCAATCACAGAATTAAAATCACAGAATTAAAAAATAAAGGGAGATGTGTTAAAGTGTGGATGGAACCAGGTTTATCCGAGAAGTAGAGCACAGTTGCTGTGTGGTATACTGTACTACAATTATTCTGGAGTAAATAATGTAGACAAATTACTTACAAATTTTAGCATGTTCCAGTCAAACACATAGTCGTAAGAAAACCCCTGTCTGTGGAAAAGGGTCCTAAACAGCTGTCTCAGGTAGGAGTAGTCTGGCTTGTCATCAAATCGAAATGAGCGGCAGAAGTTCATGTAGGTTGAAAATTCGGCTACAGAAATAGTACAGAGGAAGTAAAGATACCATATCTTAATTGTGTGTTACCACAACACAGTAAAACCACACAAATAGTGGGAAAAAGAGCATAAAATTACATATGCATAACACCAACTGCATCCATCTACTTACATGGATAGCCCTTGCAGAGAACCTCAATGGGGGTTGACATCTTTTTCTCACTGATTCGCTCATACTTCTGTCTTTTTGTGGCTGCTTTTAGGCCTTGCCAGGGAAGGGAACCCAAGTTAAAGTACATGAGAACATAGCCAAGGGATTCAAGATCATCCCGTCGAGATTGCTCTGTGGAAAAAGTAAGCACATAAGAAATAATCCAAAATAAAGAGTCAACGGCAATGTTTTTTAATACCAGAATGCATTGCACTGACAATCTTACCAATGCCCAAATGAGTGTTAATTGAGGCATAGCGAGCAGTACCAGTCAGGTTTTTATTCTCACGATATGGAATGTGTTGATGTGTGCGGGCATCTCTGTACTTTTTGGCCAAGCCGAAGTCTATAATGTAGACCAGATTTCCCTTTTTACCGAGCCCCATTAGGAAATTATCAGGTTTAATGTCTCTGTGAATGAAGTTCTTGGAGTGGATGTACTCGATTCGACTGATCTAGATAGAAAAAGCATATTTTCAAAATCAACTGTACAAAATACAAAAAAGTGTTTATGATGGGTTAACATAATTTTCAATAAGGATTATATATTTTTGGGGATAATATTGTTTGTGGATAGTATTGTGCATTAGTATTGTGCTCTGGCTTGTTTATGTCATTTAAATGCAATTACCATCTGATCTGCAAGCAGTAGGACAGTTTTAAGAGTGAATTTTCTTGAGCAGAAGTTAAACAGGTCCTCCAGACTCGGACCCAAGAGCTCCATCACCATGACATTGTAGTCCCCTTCAGCACCACACCATTTGATTGAGGGAATACCCACTGTAGTTAAAAGAAGATTAGGAAACCTTTTTTACAGCATCAGAGATTAAACAGTGGAAACTGATCTACTTCTAAGAAGTCTCACCTCCACCTTGCATCATCTTATAGAACTTGCTCTCGATATGTAATTGTGGATGTTTTGTCTTCACACTCTCCAGTTTAATGGCTACCTCCTCTCCTGATGTGATGTTTGCACCTAAAAGATTTTATTTTACACAATACTTAGGCTTAAAAATCTAATAAAATCTACATCAATCGCAAAATACTGAAAATGCATAATATAATGTATGTTTTACCCAAGTAAATATCGCCGAACGAGCCACTTCCAATCTTTCGTCCGAGGCGATATTTACTCCCAACACGTAACTCCATGATTTTTTCCTTAAAAACAGCCTTAGAATCATACAAAACATTAGCATTATGCAGATAAACTAAACATTTCTCCTTCTATATAGGTAAAATGAACAAGCATACAGCAGCAACACACAGACCTGCCCACTTCAGCATTATATCAAGACTATCACCAGATCAGATTTATATCATTTCAAATAGAAAAGCTGAACACAAAATACCAGTGTGCACGTAGTCAACACTGGAAGTAATCTATCTAACATCCGACATCTAAAGTCATGTGATGTGGTGCAACACAGTTGCGAATGAACTTGCAACGAACAGGTTAATATTTAATCTCGGGCACCATCACAGATCGTCAGTGTGCACTTACATGTGACGCATACAGTATACTAAGACCTGTAATGTCTTTTACTAAGAATAATATTTACAATAGCATTTTTGTTAGTTAAACGGTGTTTGCATAAATAAATACACATGACAAATCTCTCTTCAGTGCTTTTCAGCCAATTTTCTAGCAGCCGCACCCAAGAAGATGTTGACTCCGGGGTTTCACTAACTGATCATAGACGCTTACAATTACTCAGACAACCAAATGAACCATCAACGCCAATGTCCCAAAATGACCTCAAAGCAGGAACATCTTTCCTTACCTAATGTGATGGTGGTGGAAAAGTGAGGCTGATCGACAGTCTTGCGCTCGTACGACAGGACCCTGGACAGCGAAGAGTGCAAGCGTCATATCATGCGTCTCATTATAAATGTCATTCCTAGCATCGCTTTCCACCCCACACATTCAAATCCTTTATTTAATATGTCACCACATGGATTGACCTACTTGCATTAGCAGGCTAGCGAGCAGCAGCCTCCCTTGTTTGTATCCCAGCGCACTTCTCGCAGAAATGATGTCATTCACAAACTAGCAAAAGGACCCGGATCACTTCAAGGGGCCGCGCGCTTGACGCGTGTGTGCGCTTCCGTTTATAAAAAAACGTTTTGTAATAATAAACGTAATATTTTTAATAATGAACGTTTTATTGTTTTGAATACTTATTTAACATGTTATTATAATAACGTGTATTTTATTCCTAAATAGATAAATTGTTTTTTTCTCAAAATAAATAATTACGAATTAGGATAAGCATCCCTTTGCATTTTGTATTCTTTCCAAAATCTTTCCGTTTTTACTTTGCTTTTCCTACAGTAACCTGCAAGTAATCTACAGCACCCCAGTAAATATCTTTAACCCTTGTTGAATCTGTAAAATTTGAAATAATATTAAAAGCCATAAGAAACCCACAAAAAATACCAATATATGTTTTCCTATTCATAATATTGTGTTTGTCTTTGAACATCAGTTGCTAAAGCTTTTTGTGATGAAAATATTTATTGATTTTATATTACTGCCAAATAGATTAATTATTTAAACAAATATAATTCTTTTTAGTTAAAATGAAAATGTTAAAGAAATGTAAACGTATGAGCAGGACTGTGTATCTTAACAGTAACTGTAACATTAACAGTGCATGACAGCTATATTAATAAAAAAAACTATTTGAAAACTATTAACAAGTCATGGATTCTTTAGATAAAGACAATAAATAACAGTAAATCAGCAGACTCCAACAGACTTGTAATATTGCAGTACTGGAGAGTGTATTTTAGCTGTAAAAATAAATCTGTTTGAGATTCATAATATTCAGAACAGCATGACTCAAGAATAAATAAAAATGCACACAAGTGACAACAAAATTAAATTCAACCTTTATTAATTGTCTTGTTCTTTTTTTTAAATTAATTTCTCTTGTAAAATCAGAAACAAAAAACCTGAACACGAGTGATAAAGCCCGCCTTAATTTATAATGGTACACAACAACAAAAATAAACAATTGGTAACTTTTTAAGTGTCGGCTAAAACACCCATCCAGCTCAGCTTGGTACAATAAGGTTTGGCATATTCAATGTTTCAGTATGAATGCCTTCAGTTGGTTGCATCTTCTAAAAAAATCTTTTTTTCTTTATTATTATTATTGCAATTCAGACAATATATAAAACAAAAAAGGCTGCTAAAACCACAACTTAAGAAATATTCATTAGTGCCAATGTTCTTGAACTTGCCGTCTACAATCACACATACGCACACACACAGCCACGCGCCTACATACGCATCATGCACACATAGACATCAAACACCTGAAATAAGCCACCACTCACACATTTGCTCGCCTCCCTCATCCAGCACTGATCTTTGTAAATTCACCATGCTTGTTAATCTCTGGCCGCCACACATTCATCGATGCCTCGCAAACACTCTGAACGTCACCGCCTCTACCGAGACTTCACTCATGCACGCACAGGCAGAAAGGGCACCTTGTACAGCTAAGTAACATCCAAGTGATCGTCGTAATGACAACATACTTGATTTAAGAAAAAAACGAGGTCAGCGTTTGGAAAAAACATAACACAAATCTGGATTTCACCATCATTAAAAACAAAAGACAACGAGATACAGTTTGTCAGACATCAGAACAGTGTTTCGAGTAATTTAAGTCTGCATGAAAATGGAGCTGTAACAACGTATCATCCTCTACGCCGAATGTTCAACAAACATTGTACGATGCATATTTTAGTCCTTTTTTTGTCTGGTTTCTCTGTTATAGTGCATGCCTGAGTGAGAGCATCTCAGTATGCGAGTGTGATCTCTATGACCTCAAGGTTTAGGATTCATCCAGTTGAGTCAGTATTTAAGTCCAACTGTTTCAAGTCTTGCTGTAGAAGTCTTCATATAAGAGTAAGAAATGGGATGTGTTGGTGTGTGTGTGTATATTGGTAGCTAACTCTGTACTGCCTTACTCATGTAAAACTCTACTGCTTCTCCATGTTCCCGAGGACGGGCTTTGTAATGGAGCTTGGATATGGGGAACAGAGTTTGGAACACTGCTTGGGTAAAAATGATGTTAAACAGTGTATGTATACATTTGTAACCACTGTTGTCTATATAATTTTGCCATAATGCATTTCATTTGCTAGGTTTTGTAATGCAGTTTAATCTGCTTCTCAAGATGATTAAGTGTATATCTGTTGTTTAAGAGCTTGAATCTCGTCTACACACGTGTTACAAATGTATACTAAATACTTGGCTGTATATTTATGCATTCTCTACCCATCTGGTTACTGAGGGCATATACAGTAGGCATGTAAATCTCCTGTATTGTGATGAACGTTCCTATATTCCTGCATGTGTTTGTGATAATATAGGAGGTTAACTGTTACATTTATATATGTGTGTTGCTGTATGTCTATTTGTCTGCATCAGTCAGATAAAGTCTGCCTTTCCCCCAACAGGTCTCCAGGCAACAGTGCTGCAGGGCTGCTCATCTGGTGCCGATCGTCCATGGCTGGAGACCCCCACAGACTGCTGCTTGTATACCCTGCGGTCATACCCCCCCACAACCCCGCTCTGCCGGGATCGACGCCCCCTGCATTGCCACCAACACCATTGCTGCTCCACTGAGCGAAAATGCTTAAGCCTGCTCCCTGGGCAGAGGCTGGGTCTGGGGAGCTGCCCGTACCGTCCAAACTCTGCCAGGTAGAGCCCGAGGGCCCAGTCCCACTGCTGCTGTTACTTCCTCCTGATGTCGAACTTCCCACCGCAGCTCGTTCTCTGTCGCCGCTCCCGGTGCTGACGGTACCCACTGCACCTGCCCCGGATGACCCCGCCACACCTGCTGGCCCGGAGACGGCTGCGCCGGCCACGCCTCCTCCGCTGTTGTTCCCGCCCGCTCCAGCCTGGGAATGTGCAAAATAGCGAGCGACCTCCTCCTCGCTTACAAACTCAGCCAAGATTGTGGTATTACCCAAAACACACCTGGTTGGAAATGAATAAAGATTACAAATAGAAAGGCATCCTGAAAGGTGCCAACACATTAAATAAAGTTCATGTAAGACTACATTCTTTTGCATTTTGGATGGACTCGTGACCTTGATGTTGCTACATGCTCTATCAGCTGAGCTACAAGAAATCTAAAGGATCTGGGTCAAGATAAGAATCGGCAGACACTTACATGTGCAGTGCGCTTTGAGCTTTGGCTGCTTCTTGGCGAGTACTGTAGCGAATCAGAGCACTGCCTTGGGTCAGACCAAGGTGAAAGGTCAACAATGGGCCATGCTGCATACATATAGTCCGCAAGGTGGAGCCATCAATCTAGAGATTGAAAAATCACAATCAATATGAAAAATAATTATGTTTATTGCTATGTTTGTTTACATGTATGTTTAGTTATGTCTAGTCATTGCATGCATACCTGAGGGGTAAGATTACTCAGCACCAGCCAGCAGCTCCCCCTAGAGGCTCCTCCATCACTCCATGCAGAACCTAAACAGAGAGAAAATCTCATTTTAGCATTTTCTGTGTATTTGTCTAAATAAAGACACACACAGACACCCCATTTGTATGTTTAAAAGCTTACACTTGTGTTCTTTTTTTTATAGCTTATGGTACTTGGTGTTTACAGTATTGTTTAAAGTGTGTAAGGTGTTCAATTACCAGGCCCAAATCTGGATTCCTGGCTGCCTCCAGAGCCTCCCCATCCTCTACCCAATCGTGGGCCGCCTCCTGCCCAGGGAGACATGGAGGGCTGTTTCTGATGGGTCAGTCCAGGAGGTGGGCGTGGCAGATGAGAGCTGTTGCGATTGGTCTTCCAAGGCTTGTTGTGTCCTATGGGCTCAGGCGGCCAGCTGGGCTTGTAGTCTGTGTACTTAGCTGTGTAACATAAACAAAGCTCAGTTCTCTAAGCTACTCAGGAAACAGTACAGGAAACAAACAAATCTTGCGTGTCTTTTTTTTTTAAATCATCCTAAAAGAAATGGAATATTATGTGATTGTGTTTGGGTACCTGGGTTGTGTGCATTGTTAAGGGGGCTCTCGGAGGCACTGTAGGGCCAGGCACCAGGTGAAGGCAGCAAGGTGTTGAGGGTGGGATTTGATTCTGTTCCAAAAATGCAAAACACAAGACTTGTTTGTGAGTATTTACATAAGCATGTAAATTACTTCCAAAATTCAAAGCTTTGAGTTCTGTGTGTTTGTGCTGGAGGAGCAACTACTGACACAAGAAATCAGTTTGTCCAGCATGTAAAACATTTAGTTATTCTATACTGTTTCTAATGCTCTTAAAAACCTGTGACATCAAGACTTACGCCTAAATGCTTGGAATAATTTGTAAAGATGTATCAATTGTGCTCAAGTTTTATAATAACATTTCAAACTGATGTGCTGGACTGGACTGGGCTATTTCATAGTTTCAATCAATTGTTCAAAAACGTGAAAAGTAGCAATGACAAAAGAGTAGCTATGTCGTAACTTTTAACTTCTAATGCAACACATTTGTGTCACAGTGTGTTACAAGAGTAATGTAGGGTGTCTGCACCTGTGTTATCTCTTAGCAACTGGTGCTCAGTGTCATTGAGGCTTGACATCGATGAGCTCAGCATACTTCCAGGTGTCATGTAGGGATCAGATTCAGGGTCCACACTCTGAATTCCTTTCCAAGGCACTCCTGGTTGAAACTCTGAAGTAAAAAGATCACATTTAAATGCATGTACAACACAAAGATACATTATTTATTTAGTTAATCTTTAAAAGCAACTATAGGTGTAACCATACACCCATCTCATTATATATATATAATATGATACACGACACTGGGTTCACAGTTACGTTGTATCACAATATTTTAAATAAAATGCAAAAATCTGATAGATGTCATTAAAAAATAATACTGAATTTCAACACAAAGTTAAAATTAAGAAAGGAGTCAAGTAATATTAACCCCAAGGAAACAGTTAATGCACAAACAAAGAAACATTAAACAGTACATATGTTGATAAAGATCACATGTTGACAACTTAACCAATAGGAATAAACAAACATTATATCATAAAACAACCGCCACAGCTCTAGACACATGTTACATTTTTGTATCATGATATGTAATGCATTTTTACACCTTCATCAGCAACAAAAGCTAATAAAACTTCAATAACATTACAACTTCAACACAATCATAATACCAGTAAAACTAATAAAACAAAGAACATTACATACAGTAATTGTAAAGAATCACATAAAACATATCTAGCCTTCCTATTGTAAGTTACATGCAAAGCTGAACATGCACTGACTGATTACCTGGAGGCCAGCTGGACGTGCCAGTCTTGGTGCCCATTTTGTTTCCAGGACTTCTGTGCCAGTGGTCTGAAGGTCCTTGTGGTGGCACACCCAAACCCTCACCTCCCAGCATCTCATACTGGGAATATGGGGAACCACCGCTCATTTTTAGAGGAGCAGCAATGGGACCTACATGACACAAACACAGGACAGATGAATTGCACAGACTGCCAAGCTTGTATGTGAAAACAAAAAGAAGTCTTTGTATGAGGAACCCAAACATGTGGGCATCAAAAATGTACCATTTTTATGGAGAGTGCTATCAGGAGGGGAGGGGGCTGGAGAGTGATTTTCCATCATCCATTTAAAACGAGACTGTAGGCCTCCGCTGTCTTTAAGACCAGCTGGGCCACCAACCATGGGACCCAGTTCAAGACCAGAGAGGCTCACTCCAGGTCCAAACCCTTTTGACACACAAACCACAACAAAGGTAAGCAACAAAGCTTACAATGCATTCAGTTTATTAACTTTATCAGTTGTGTCCTCACTAGGAATTGCGCTGATAGTGTCATTTTACCATCACTGCTTCAATATCCAATAGATGCTCTGCAATATAAACAGATACTCACCAGAATAAGTGCCCTGTGTTTTCTGATGCAGGTCTGCCACAGAGCCTGCCAGGCCAGGGTGTGATAGTGGGTCTGCCATGGGCATCTTTGGGCCACCTGCACCAAGGTGTGAAGGAGAGAGTTTGGAGCTTCCCCCGACACTTCCCACCTGCTGCTGCTGTCTCTGCTGCTGAAGAACAGCCATAATTCTAGCGAGCTGAAATAAAAAACATCAAGTCAGGTTTGGGATGACGACACCAAATTCACAGGTGCTCACATTCCTCATTTCCACAAAAGCAGATGACAACAAAGAACAACTTGCTGTTTGTTCTGCAATTCTGTTACGTTATAACAAAACACTACAAACGAAATGAAAATCAAACGATACCTGTTGGGGATCTGCTTGCTGCCGTATATTTGGTGGGAACTTGCGCTGATTCTGCAGCATCTGCTGCGGCTGCTGTTGTTGTTGTTGCTGCGGTTGCTGTTGCAGTAGCAGCTGACAGGCCTGTAAGATCACATGAGTCACAGGGTCAAAACCAAAGAGAAGTCTGTTCCTACTAAACAGCAGGAGTGGTGTGCTGTGCAGATGAAGTATTGGGCTGGAACTCACCAGCTGGAACTGAATGTGAGGGGGATAGATGCTGCTGAGCATGGCAATGTGCTGTGGGGAAAGTTGTGGAGGAAAGATGCCTCCCCCAACACCTCCGCTGGGAGGAGGCTTCAGCACAGAGCCTGGCACCTGGAACAACAGGAAAAGACAGAGTAAGTCCTATTACCTTAGAATACCTTCGACTTACATTGGACACACCTGCATTTCTCATTTACTCAAAATAAGGATCATTATTTTACGAATGTGTTTTTGGAAACTCCTCAAAAGCGTAAACACTGTTTTCACATTTTAGTGTGAACTACGCCGGCAGACTTTTAGTCATGGGATCCATGTGACCCCTATGCAAGATGAAGGACTACATGCCACAAATTTTGCTGTTTTTCTATTAGTTTGCTACTAATGTTAAAAATTGTGTCAGTATATGAATGGAAAATGACACACAATGTATAATGCTTTACTCATGCACAGTACAGGGACATGAGCATTTTCAGATGTTTCAGTGTGCATAAACAACTTATGGAAAACGCTTATAAAAGCTTGTGTAAACGAAACATCGTCCCTGATCATACTGTGTACAGTGAATTTATAGCATAATTTGAGTTAATATCAGGCTATTTCTTGTCAATTTCAGCTTACTAATAGAAAACAATTTTCACTTTTTAAACCAACAGTTGGTTTAATAAAAAACCTAATCAGTCACAACCACAATTATAAGTACCTGAGGTGACAGGAACTGATGAGGCACTTGCGCTCGTACTGATGGGTTAATGGGCGGTTGGTGCCTGGACTGTGCCATCCCACCTCCGCTACCAAACAACTGACCACCCGCCTGCAAGAAAGGATACTAGATTAGTAAACAGATCTGGCTGCGTTAAAAGTCTAAATAAACAAAACATGCAACAGACAGCATTACTTTCAATGGTAAAGAAAGATGCAGCTACCTTGTCATAATAAGGCCCAGGTTCACAAGCTTCTTTGGAACCAGGTGAACGGAAGACTGCTCCTGCCCCGCCTCCACGTCCTCCTTTACGCATGTCTCCATTGTACTCGTTCAGGCCCATGCCACGTTTCTCTCCTTCCATCTTTTTATCCTGTGGAGGACCAGGGGCTAGATCCAAGGAACGACCACTGGAATCTTCTCCCTGTTAGCAACTCTTAGTATTAGTAAAGCTAATAGACATCCAAGAGTATACTCAAAGTGCAAATAATATCAACTGGTGGTATAAGTGTCATATATAACACTCAAGACAAAACTAAATGAGTAAATTTAACTTTCTAAAGTGGTTATTTTTTTTACATTAAACTGATAAGGAATCATGTTGGCAGCTCTTATAAGATATATAAAGACACCTAAAAGACAAGCTGCAAGCTGTGATGTTGCTTAGATACTATGAAAACTTAAACTCAATCCATTGTGTCTACCAAACACATTAATAACATCATTTTCGTCTCAACTTGTTTGAGACATGTTGTGCTTTGTATTTTCACATTCCAGCGTTGCCTTTGTGCAAAAACCATGAAACAGTCCAGCTCACAATTAGCTGCTTGAAAATATCTTCAGAGATTTACACTGTATAGCAGAAGTCTTACACAAGTCTTACAATGTTTCAATTAGTTCTTACCAGAATCCCCATGTTTGAAAACTGTCTCGTCATAGGATTCATCCAAGAGTCTCCTGCACCCTTCATGGAGCCCTAAATAACAGTTACAAATAAACTAAATATTATGAAGTATCTAAAAATCATTATTATTATACTTATGCATCTTATGTGGATAAACACTGACTAAAGAGCTTTCAATACAGATAGCTTGACAATCAAATACCTTGTTGCCTTTCTTGGCTCCCCAGCCTCCCGAGTTGTAGGAGGAGCTGCTGCCTTGGGAACCAGCACTGTTCCATACACCAGCACTCTCATCCTCCTCCTCCCAGCTGGAGTGACGTGAAGCACTGACAGAACCCTCTCCTTCACCCCAACCTTCTTGCATAGACTTTGAACCTGTAAAATATAAAATGTATTTAATTTCTGAATTCATGATTTTTGCTTTGACACAAATGGTTGCTAATCCTGTACATTTTTAAGAAAAATATTTAAAACACAGATCTCTAGCACCAATATTATCTACAGGCCTTACCAGGCTTCACTGGATTGGGAGAGGGGTCTCCCCATCCTGATGACTTTCCGGTGTCATCAGGGTCACCCCAACCGGTGGGTGCATCGGTAGGCTTGCCCCAAGCTGCAGTACCATTGTCAACACATGGACTGGAAGGAGAGCCACTTCTGCCCCATCCAGCTGGAGCTAAGAGATTACAAAATGCATGTATTATGAAATTGGTGGTGGTCAACCTATTAAACATCCTAACCCATGCTTAGTTTGGATGTTCTGCACATGTGAGAGATGTCCATTCTTGTTAATAACGCATTACTTCTGAAAAAAGTAAAGGAGTCTTACCTATTCCTGGCCCCTTGCTGGATGAATGTGCAAGATTTATATCTCTATTCCCAAGGCCTGTTGGCATTCTTCCAGGTGGCTGCTGCTGCAGGGATGGGGGCCCCTGTTGAGGAGACGCTGATTGTGCCTGCCCAGATGGGGCGTTACTCTTATCCCACAAGTTGACGCTTTTGCTGCTGTAGTTGCTGGGGTCACCCCAAGCAGATGTTCCATCATCTATCTCCATCTTCCTGCTAATGGACTGCGGAGAAGGCTCCTCCCAACCACTGGTCTCTAAGCTATCTCCAGGACCACTGGAAGGTTGTGGTATGGGCCCTGAAGTCCACCCTGAACTTTGGCTCTGGGCTGAAGGACCCCCTGTTCTTCCCCAGCCCCCTTGCATGCCCCCTGTGTCCACTGACTGACACTGCTGGGACTGTGATTGTTGTTGCTGCTGCTGCTGTGCCGGGCCTTTTTGTGTGGCCGACTGGCTGTTTGGCATTTGTGAAGGGTGCATTTTCTCACCCCAGCCTTGGTGAGATTTGCCACCCATGTCTCCACCCACTCTTGAGCCCCCAGCTCCCCATGCCCCTCTAGAAGCTCCCTCATCCCAATTACCCCACGTTCCCACTTCTGGCTCTCCACTAGTACCTCCACTAGCCTTCCCATCCCCCCAACCACCACTGCATGATTTGGGTTCATTCTCTCCCCAGTCACTATTACTTCTCTGACCCCAATTGCCTGCATCCCCCCTACCCATTTCTTTCCAACTCCCTTTTCCTTTCTCCTCCTGACTGTCTCCCCAACTACTTGCTGGAGTACCCGGTGTTTGAAAGTCTCCCCACCCGCCTCTACGCTCTCGCCACTCATGTCCTTCACTGTCCCTTTCCCAACCTTTCCCTGGGCCTTCTGACCCTCCCCAGCCCCCAGAGGGCTTTCCCTGCCCAACAGAAGAATTACCTCCTCCACTTCCAGATTGTGAGACGCCAGGCTTTTGGATATTGACACCAGAGGGTGGGGGGCCTCTGGTGTGCAAAGAACTGCTGCTACTGCTGTTGTCCCAGCCTTCGCCAGGTGAGACAGCTGGTGGTCCAAGAATGGAGTTTGAGTTCAAGTTAGTATTTAGAGGTGCACCTTGAAGCAGAGAGGAGGATGATGGATCAGTAGTAGTAGATGAACCAGTACAACCAGAGTATGGTTGAGTGTGGACAGGTGCAGAAGAGGAATTGACTCCACCTGGTGCTGCTGCTGGTCCTCCTCCTTTCAAATCCCACGCCACATTTTGACGAATTTGTGTCTGACCCCAGCCAGAGTTGGACAGCACTCTGGGATCCAGGTCAGACCGGGTAAGCAGACTCTGTAAGGCCACTTCAGGGTCGGGAGGCTGACGAGAGCGTTGGTGGCCAATGCGCTGATTGCCGCTTCTAGAATTTCCTCCACCACTAGAGGATGAGGTACCTCCTTCACCTCTGCTACCCTGGCCTCCCCACTCACTTGAGTCCCCTGCCCCTACATCTTCAACTACCTTCTGATTGTCCCAAGCTCTTGTCATAGTTGAAGGTGTGGAGGAGGAAGTTGTTGGGTTGCCAACACTGCCACCACTGCTGCTGCTGTTACTGCTTGAGCCATCTTTCCTACCTTGATTGCTGACACCCCCAGCCCCACCTGATGCCCCCCAATCCCCAATCAATGTATGGTCCCCACCCCATGCTCCCTGAGATACCCCGGAGGTCTGACTCTTACTTCCTGTTCCCCATGCACTTGCCCCAGTCAAATCGCTTCGTTCATCCTGGCCAGTGGAGCCCCATGCACTTCCTCCTTCAGCAGATACGGAGCTTCCCCCTGCTCCATCCTCCCAAGATTCAGTCCTTGAGGCACCCGTTTTGGAGTTTGCAGGAAAAGGCTGAGCTCTCCACAATGATGAGCTGGTGGAGGAGGTTGAGGAAGCAGAGCCATCCCCTCCACCTGTGCTTCCAGAGTCCATATCAGCCCCCTCTGCCACTCCTGCATTTTTTGGTCCTGCTCCTTGTTCCAGTGTTGCACCACCCCACTCTCCACAGGATGGCTCTCTGTCTCTGGATTGCATTTGGTGAAGTTGGTGCTGATGAGAGGCTTGATTCACAGAAAGAGGGTTGCTGGCAGACAAAGATGAGCTTTGGAGGGAAGAGGAGCCCCCCTCTGTAACTGTCCCAGCCCCATCCTGTACCAGGGCTGGCCAAGCAGAGGGATTGGCATTAGGGTTAAAATTGGCACCTGGAATCCCACAGCTGACACCAAGGGAGCCATCAGAGTTCCCTGCAAGAGGGGCAGCTTTGGATATGGGGGGAAATGAGCCTGCTGCTACTGCGTTTCCCCCTATGAGTTCATGGGAGGATGAAGCCCAAACACTACCAGACTGCATACATTCATTGGGTGAAGTTGAGGATGTGGGTGGGGATGGGCTGCCGGAATTGACTCCTTTCCTGCTTCCATTCCCTACTCCCACAACTTTAGCTTGCTGCTGAAGATGCCTCTCACCCCATGAGGCGCTGCAGTTTAGAATCCCGCTACCATCTGCACATCCCGTACCTGCTGTATCCCCCGACTTTGACCCATCTCCAGCAGCAATACTGGGCCATTCCTCCAGATCTGACCGGTCCACTATCACCTTTTCCCTGCCCTGAGAGAGGGGCTGGCTGCCAGAGCTGGCCCCCCACATGGAATTTGCATAATTTGAAGAAGTAGAAGCAGCGATTGATGAGGAGGATGACGTTTGGGGCAGTGAGGGAGCAGTTGGACCCACAGAGCCCTGGCTTGGATCTGCAAGAAAAATACCAAAGCAGGAACCTTTAGAATCCTTTCAACAAACATCACTGTTGGCTCCAGAATTTATGCTATTAATCAATATGTGTTTTACGTGCTATTTAATTTCTCTAAATAAGGCATAATATCTCATTCACTAAATTTTATGTTTATGACTTTGCATTAGTCTAATTGTTCACTTGATGATCCCTACCTGAGGCAGAAGCCACTGTTTCATTGGGGCTTTCTCCCCCGCTGTTGCCTCCCCCCAGCAGCATGGAGGACAGTGGTGGCTGGCCCCTCTTCAGTAGCACTTTATGGTCCTGCTGGCAACGGAATCGAGGGGGCACTTCACGGGGCATGTAGCGCTGAGAATTCTGCGTGCTGGAGGAGGGCTGTCCGTTGGCCACCGCCGGCCGCTTAGCATTGTTCCCACCCTGAGGGAGGGCGCCAGCAGCCGGGGTGGCAGCGGATGGGGTTGAAGAGGGGACGGGGCCAGGGCTGGGGGAGGCTGAGTTGGGGGTGGCAGGAGACTGTGCAGATGGAGGCTTGGTCAATTCTGGCACTGTGTAGTGGAAAATTTAGGATCAAATGAGAGCAGAAGTGCAGAAAAGTATTCAGGTGAAGAAAAAATAAGTAGATTGTAAACATTAAGTCTATGTGAATTTTATGGTCTGTGTTATCAGTCAAGTAATCAAATAATTTACATTTACTCATTGAGCAGATGCTGTTATTAAAAGCACCTAACATATGATAGAGCATTTCAAATTTTTCACATAATTCACTAGTAATTGTGTAGCAAATTATCTCTATAGGTTCCAAAAGCAAATAATAAAAGACATAATAATAATAAACAATAACATAGTTACCTTTACTTTTTTGCTCTACAACCTGAAACAAAAAAAACAACAATATTATTGCTAGTAAAATTACTCAAAGGGTATATAACATTATATAACGTTAAGAGTATATGTTAAACGCTTAAGCTTTGTTTATCCAATGACATCCAGTCATCGTGACAGATTTGACACGACTAAGGATGACATTGCAACTAACAAATCTAATGCAATTCCAATAAGCACAACTAACTAAATATACATATTTACATACATGTGGATCCTTGTCTGATATCCTTACCTTCTGTGAGGTTTCCCGTTTCCTTTTATCTTCCTTTTTCCTTTTCTTGTCTTCCATGAACTGCTGTTCCCTTTCCTGACACTCCTTTCTAGAAGACACAAAAACGTCTAATAAAAAAAAACATGAACAATTATCATATCTAAGCCATCTTTTTCTGCCATCACACTCCTGCCTATATCACCAGTGCCAAGGATCTGAAAATATACAGTTTACTGCATCTCGCATTCAATCGGGCCAGGACTGAGACCTGCTGCCTTATTACCTAAAATGCAAAACTGACGGAGACATGAGACACAACAGCGGCACCAAACATATAAACGTAATATAGCAAACCACATATCGTGTATGTAACTTGGTCAATGAAATTTTGTTTAGGCGACATTCGAAAATAATGGGTTGAAAAACAATGAATGCAGAATAAATCACAGTATTAAATTCATTTTCGTAATCGGAGAAACGAAAGTGTCATTACTGTGTGCGAGTGTGCAGTTGACGGGGCAGCGCGTTCGGATAGGCGCTCCGTTCACCCGCCCATTTCCACCGATGCGATAAGCAATATTCCATACATAAACTATCTGAACGATTCGTGCAAAAACAAATAATGCAATAACATTCGACGACCGTTTTAACGACAATCACTATAATATTGCCACGCAAATTGATGCGTTTTAGTGGTTTTGCCAAACTCGGATGAATGTTAAAGTGTTAGCTAGTTGTTAGCAAGAAAACATCGATACATACCAAACCTAAATCTCAGGTCATTTGTGTCAATTTTATCCAGAAGGCACCGATTGTTTACATAAGGGATCACAGTAAAACCAAAGGGGTAAGCAAGTATCAAAACAAGACATGCATTTGATCAAATGTGAGTAACATTAGCGAGCCAGGACTACGAGTCCAGATATCCCTCCCGCTTAGCCCATGAGACAAACCATGTTTTTTCAGTTAATGCAAAAATTATGTATGTAAATAAGCAAGGTTCTAATTGAAAAACAGCCACTATGTTTTTTGCCATAGACTGGTGGCGAAGCGGAAAGCTAAAGTTGCAAACAAGCAGATGCTAATGGCTAATTTAACTAGCAGTCGAGCTTGTGGCTAACAGATTTCGACGAGAAAAACGTTTCAACCGTGAAAGATTTTACACCACTGCAGTTTTTAAATGCATAACAATGTATTTAGAAGGAAAAACAATCTATGTAATTTGTTCTTTAAATTAAAGCACTTACCTCAGGAATTACATATACTGCAGCTAGTGTTCTAGCTACAGCTAAAGTGCTTAAGTGCGAAATTCAGGGTTTTGAGGCAACGTGAAATACAATACTCCATCAAGATCCAATAACGAGATATGAAAACACTCCTTCTATAATGCTAGTTTTTAAATATGAAATACGATAATGTAAACGAAAGAGGCGGAATCTATGTTTAAAGCGCTGTAAAGTCAGTTGGTTGACGGTCGGCCATTTTAGTGCTCAGTATGAATGTGTGTCTGGATAGATCTGACGGAAGGGGGGCAGTCGAGGGAGATTTTGACCTTCAATATTAAAAGTCCAATAACTTATTAATTGGCTGTTATAAAAAATAAAGGCATACTGTTTATTATGAATAAATATCTCTTTCAGATGGTATTCAGTTGCACATATGAGACTGCAAATGGATTCCCATGCCTCAGCATATTACATCAAATTTTACATACATTATTTAAATACAAAATTTAATACAAGTCTTTGTATCAACTCCAGTATAAAATTTTATTTAAATATGCTCTTTAATGTCAGATCATTACATAACCATAACAAAATACATTTTATTACTCACATAGTATTGTTTAAGAAATGTTATTTTAATGTCTGCACACCAATACTACATATTGTTTAAATAGGCCAGGGGTTATAGATTATAAACATTATAGGACTTTATTGGTGATGTTTTCATTACAATTGATTACCACATTATTTTTGACATGGTGTTTTCACAGAAATGTCTAACCACATATTTGTTGGTAACTCAGAAAAATATGGGCCCACGAAGAAAAGGAGCAAAGAAATTAAAGGAGGAGAATGTCACCGAAACAAAGGAGCTTGAACATTCTGATGCAGAACCATCAAATGGCAGCATTAAAGAAGAAGAAAAGCCACTGAAAAAGAAGATCAAGGGAATGAAGAAGTACATAGGAGCTCACGTCTCAATATCAGGTGAGCAAATGATCAGTATCCTCAGTATTCTGAAGTAAGTGTTTCTGTTGAACATGTGTACATTTTCCAAATATACTTAAGGAGGAATATGGAAAGCAGTTGAAGCAAGTGTGGCCATAGGAGGTCATGCATTCGCCCTTTTCTTGGGCTCCCAGCGCTCCTGGACCAGACCTGCCCTAGATCCAGCTGCTGCAGTTAAATTTCAAGAAGCCTGTGCTGTACATGGATTCGATCCGATACACATCCTGCCACATGGATCTTATTTGATGAACTGTGGTTCCCCCAAAGAAGGTCAGTGCATTGAATGTACATCACCAAGGTGTACATACTTGGAAATATTTAAAGACAATGTTGCATTATCAACTATCAAATTTCTATATAAAAATATCGCAGACTTGTTGTCCAGATGTTTTCAGTAAGAGCCAGGCCATGCTTGTGGATGAACTGAGTCGCTGTAGTGCATTGGGTCTCCGCCAGTTTAACTTTCACCCTGGGGCCGCTATAGACTCCATCCCTGATAAATGCATGGAGAAAATCGCCCAAGCAATTAATCACGCACATCAACAAACTCCTGCCATCATAACAGGTCAACTGGACAATTCTGATATTTAATGCATGAGCACAGCTGCTTTAATAGAGTTGTGGTCAGTGTGTAACTACACTATTATCTATTTTTTTCTATAGTGCTTGAAAACATGAGTGGTCAGGGCACCACTGTTGGTGGTCAGTTCATTGAACTGAGAAGCATAATAGACCGGGTGCGTGACAAGACACGTGTCGGAGTGTGTCTGGACACTTGCCATGCTTTTGCAGCAGGTATGGTGTGAGGTCCCCTGGGTATACCAATAAATGTTCAAAAACATATATTTTGGTTTCTGAACAGATGATACTTTAAATTAAGTGTTCTCTATAGGCTATGACATTTCACCAGCTGGAGGTGTGAAGAATATGCTCGATGAATTTGACCGTGTGGTTGGATTGAATTATTTGAATGCAGTTCATCTTAATGACTCTAAAGGTATTTCATTGTTTTGAACCTTATACTGCATAAACACACAACATTATCAGTATTGCTGTACGCTGTTATATAATAACTCACTTTTAATGGGAAAAAAATTGTTTCATTATATTAATTGACCATAACTTAAATTAAAAGCAATCTAAGGGATCTTCATTTCTGCTTTTATTTTTCTTAAGGAAAATTAGGCTGCCATCTAGACCGTCATGAAGACATCGGCCGTGGCCAAATAGGTATTACTGCTTTCCGAGAAATTGTGAATGAGCCTCGATTGGATAATATTCCTCTGATATTAGAAACACCTGGTCGGTAAGTTTTAACGCAAAACATGAATTATGAAAGTGTAAGCGCAACAATGAGATATCTATTTTCATTCTACAGCCCAGGTTTTGAGTATCCTGAACAGATTGAGCTTCTTTACTCCCTTTGTGGAAAATAGTGAAGTCTGTTTTGTGCCAGCTGAAGCTTATCCATACGAGAACTTGCTGGAACATCCATTAGAGTTATTATTGTCAAAGCATAATAAACATTTCAGTTTGTGCCAGTCTGCATCTTTATTAATCAAGCATTTATTAATGCCTCTGTATAATGTGATTACAAGATGTCAGTAGTCATTCTTTTTCTGTATGTTTTCATTGCTTATAATACAAAAGTTATTATTTTTTATAGAAGATGTTTTTCTGTATGACAAAATTTGGTCTGCTTTTCAAATAAAGAAACAATGAATTTAAAATTATTACTTCTTATTGTGATAATCAGTATTTTGAACTTCAAAACATATTTAATAAGTCTCTGCTAATTATGCCGTTATGAACAATGTTTTGACCATTAGAGGGAGCCTGCACTTAAGAAATGGATACATACCTTGGCACATCACGTGGTACAGGCTCTATAAATCCATTTCTTGTGTATGCTTGTCACTTAATGAATTTTGATCTGATTTTTAAATTACCCTTGATTCTGGTACACTTTAATTGTTGTAAATATTTCGCTTACTTTTTACTGTAACTCTCTTCTAAAGGAAACAATCCTAAGCCCAGCTCAGGGTTGCTAAGTCTGTGGACTGTCTCTATATTCCTGCCATGGGTTGCTTTTTATTCCACACGTTAAAGGTGAAAAGTTTTTGTTTTTCAATCATTTAATGTAAGATGAAGTTATGCACAAAATCAAACTGTATTTATGATTACTACACTACAGTCATTTTCAAATTATGTGTAATGCATAACCGTGACTGTAAAATTTGTATTTTAGGTACAATAGTGGCACATTTTGGGTTTTGGTATTTAGGCTCCTGTCGCTGGGCTAGTTTTGATTGGTTTGGTTTTATTACTTATACCTGGCAACCCTGTCCCAGCTGCTGAGACTCCTCACCTCAGGTGCAGCTGTTCTCACAGAGGGTACAGCTCTTCACTTCTACAGCCCACCATTAGCAAGACCACACAAGCAAGCCACATGCAGTCCTGCAGTAAACACTACTCTGTTTTTAGAAAGGCTGCCATCTGTAAGGATTCTTTATACATCAGTAGTTGTTTTCTGAAATAACGTTTTCTTGGTAAACATTAGCTTGAAATGCAAGCTTAATATGTTTTGCCTACACAATTGGAACATATATGTTGCTTTAGGCTTCAGATGTGGCAGCAGGAAGACATTTGAGAGTGTGAATTTACACAGAAAGAACAAGATACCTTTTACTGGAATGTCATATTCTACACCAGTCTACAGGAAATGTTATGACAGTGGGTTCTCAATGAACCACAGGGCAAACAAGCAGTGTTGGGGATGATACTTCGATACAAGCTTCCATTAATTTTAAGAAGTTAGTATTTAGTAGTAGGTAGTAAGTAGCAGTAGACTTACAAAATACTGCGAGGACGAACTTCATGAAACTTTGTACTCTGTACACTCCAGCAAAAGAAACAGTTTTAATGCTGAACAACGTTGCTTTACATAACATTCCAAGTGAACCACAAAAAATTGCTTAATTTAACAATAAATGGTGTTAAAGCACTATTTTAAATTGTTACCTGCCATTAGAAACTATCGTTTTCAATGAGATTTGAGAGTGTTTGGTCATGCTACAGTGCAACATGATTGAAAAAATAGTTTGATACTGCAAATCCTTGCTACTTGTGGTTAAATACTCATACCTAAACAAATATTACAACCAATATGATCATAAAAGTTAAATAATACAACCTAAAATACAATTTCTGAGCATTCACTCAATGTCAAATGTGTCTGTTTGAACAGTGGTAAACCCCATGTTGAACATTTGTCACGATCTGTGAGAACAAACCTTTCTGGTTTAAACAAAATCTGAGAATCACATGGGTGTCTGTGACAGTTTTGGCTGTGGGAAATTAACAGCAAAGTTACTGTGTTTAAATTGTCAGCAGGACATGACAGAATTGTAAACGCGGGTGTTTTGGTTAGCTGTAAAGTTGTGTGAATCACATCAGGCTCAGCACAGCTTCATATCCACAGCTGTTTTCACAGTCTGTTTTTTTTCTGCATTTATTACAATCTCACATATTGCCAGTCAGCAAAACAAATATAACTAATTTGATTAAGCTTTACTGCAAGGACACATTTTAATCAAAATGTGGAACCACACGATTGTGCACTCAAAGTAGTTAAATGCTTTCTTCAGCAAAAACATTCTGTAAAGTTACTATTTTACAAGCACTCAGTATAAAATGGCTGTATATGGCTTCAGCCGTCTCTCCGCTGCTGACCCTTACCGAGGAATTTTTCCGGAGTGGTGGCTGGGCGTCGAGCCACAGAGCGACAGGCCTTCACACACAGCAGCCCAGCAGCCACAGGCTCCAGCCTGGTCCTCCAAAGACCTCATTGCCCTGGTAACCACACAACAACCAGATACTCTGTGCCTGTCTGTAAATATTTCTTTTCCTGAATTTCAGCTAAAGGATGCAGATCAATATTAAGGTGCAGTGTTATTGAAACAGAGGCTGAATCTCATGAAAGCATGTCAAAGTAAATAAAAATAAACATGAATTTGTGTTGCAAAAAAATTAACAAATGCATCCAAACATATTACTTCTCCATCTTTCTCAATTGTTATTCTCATTGCTAAAACACTTTATGCATGCATTTAAATACAGGTTTATTTACATCACAATTAATTCATTAAAAATAATTAATTTTATTAAAATAACATCTTTTTATTCAATGTTTTTTTCACTTTAATATTTTAATAGTTCATAACAATAAACATAACAAAAAATAAAAACTGTTAATGTTTTTAAAATGTTAAAAATTTGTTAACATTTGTTAAAAAATGTTAATATTATCAAAATACCTAAAAGTTTAAAAGTTTTAAAAAATTAAAATATCATAGTTCAGTTATCAGGCGTAATTGTTTCATGTTATTATATCCTATTGGTTGTACATGGCAAACTGTGTAGTGTTGATTTTTTTTCTGTTTATCTCTAAATCCCTAAAGCTCAAACCACACTCCAGATATTCCATCACACTATCTACCACTTTGAATGTGCTATCATATGTCCCTGCTGTATAAAAACACAAATGACTTGCCAGCGAGTGCCAGTCCGCTTCCAGGATGGAAACACTCCACTATAAAAAATCCCACCACAGGGGTAATTACACTAAGATATGTGCACAGACTTCAGATGCACAGACAGAAGAATCCAAAAAAAACAAACTACCTCATGTTTACTCAGACAGACACAAACATTTATTTGCAATTCAGAGAAACGTAAATGAAAGAATTAAGACCATGTGGGAAGAAAAGGATCTATTTGTTGTTTTAGGAAGTATATACTTTGAGATGTTTTTATCTGACTCTGTGTCTAGTCATTTTCAAAGGCCAATAGAAAAAATGTTGGTCTTTTTGTATGTGTGTGTTTGAGTGTGTGTGAAACAAGTAAGGCGTGGACACACAAATACACAAAGGGGTCAGAGGTCAGACTACAACATTCCTCACAGCTCTGGACACACACACTCTTGACCTGTGTTTTTTCCAGCGCTTTAGGCATACTCTAAAACAGTTTAAATGAAGTAAACACACACATAGTTATGTCATTTGTCTTGTGTGTTATCACACCAATCTGAAAGATATGGCTTCATCATACCTCAACTTGGCTGTGTTGCCACAAAAGTAAAAGAGATCCAAATATTGAAATTAATTTACTCTCCCTCATGTCATTCCAAACCTGTATGACTTTCTTTGTTTTGCAAAACACTAAAGAAGATATTTTGAAGAATGTTGGTAACCAAATAACATTGGCCCCTATTGACTTTCATTGTATAAACATAAAACCACTAAGACATTTCTCTAAATATCTTCTTTTGTGTTCCACAGAGAAAAAGAGTCGACATAAGGGTTAATAAATAATGACTGAATTTTTATTTTTGGGCAAGCTATCCATTTAAAAGGTAATAAGACCCCAGGAAGACTAGTGTTAAACCCACTTTATTGCTTAGACACTACATACATGTGTGTGTTTAAGTGAGTGTGTGTTGGGTTTCCTGCTAGCTCAGGTCTAGCCTCACAATTGCCTATTGTTTAGGCCGAGTCACACTTCCTGACGGCAGAATTCACGGAAGCAAAGACATAGTCCAAACAAATTCTTTATGCTACACCTCCACCCCAGTTTCATCGCACCCGCCGTTCCAAGGAGCCGTGTGCCCAGAAAGGGCATGTTCCTAACAGGAAGGTAATTAGCTCCTCAGGAAAGCAGAAAGGAAGCAGGTGGAGTCAGAAATTTAACTGGCTTCTCGTGCACTTACAAAATGGAAACTTTAATGCATTTATTTTAATTAAACGTTTATTTAGTCTGTAAGGTTTTAAAGATGCACAGCCTGTAGTTTTGGGGGTAATTTTACATACCACAATGCAAGCATTCCTTATTAGACTTTATCCCACACATTTAATGCCACAACACCCCCCCCATCACATTCGACACCCACACACACAGACTAAAAAATGGAGCTTTCCTTCTGAGACGGCAACATCTGGCTTTCATAATCCAAGCCAATGCTCCTTTCCAGTTCTTAATGGACTTTAAATGGAGATCTGACCACTGGGCTCAGTGTCTGTGTTGTGGCTCAACAATTAGACAAATATTTGCTTTTGGGGAAAAGTGGATGGAGAAATATGAGAAAAATATGTTTAGAATTTAACAACATGGCGGATTGTCTCTAATTGAAGGTCACTGACCCTTACATTTGTTATCCATTCCAACACAAACAAGACAATAATTCACAAATACTGTACACTTTAGAAAAAAAAGAATCAGGAAACAAGACAACAGGAATTTTGGAGCAGTTGAACAAATATTCAGCAAGTTAATCATTTACTTTTAACATACTTGTCTAATGACAAAGCTCCAAAAAAGCAATGAGGTCATGTACAAATTCTCAACAGCATGTTTGCTTTGGAATTACAGTAGCTTCTGTAAATTTAGATGTATTTGTCTGTTGGAATCCAGACAGGAGTATTGTGAATAGAAAAATGCTAATATAATCGAAGGCTTTGACAAAGAAATGTGTGTTACTCTGTGGATCAAGTTCTGTTTAAAAAGGCTGAAATGCTGACAGAGTTTAAACCTTGGCAGGCTTCATAACCTGTGTGAAAGTAATTTCCTGAGGAGACATCCTTTCTCAACGGGAAATATTCATCCTGTTTTACTAGCCCCTTTTCTTTGCCTCCACCTCCATTCCTGTACCTTCAGTACTTTTAAAGTGCCTTTGATTCTTATCCCTTTCACTGCATTATGCACCTGCTTTTTGAAACCCTAAACATCTGCTTTCTAGGGATATCACTGGGTCTGTTGGAATCCATGTGTACATGTTTATGCATTTGGCAAATGTTTTTATCCGAAACGACATACAATGCAGTCAAGTGTGTTCCTTGAAAATCAAACCCATGACGTTGGCATTGCTTATGTCATGTTCTCATTAACTGAACTACAGGAACACATGTACAGTACAATGCATAAATAGTCCTGTCACAATTATGCAACAACAAAACTGCAGCTTGGATAACATTATTGACATCTAACGGCCTAATACCAGTATTTGGCTGTAAGCAAGACACACAATCCCAGTCGTGGACAAAACCCCCATGCATGTGACAACACAAACCCAGTGTGCATACTTAAAGACATGCTGTTTGTCTGTGGATTGGGGTAATTAGTCTCTCATCATACTCTCATCACGGAAACTACAGGATGATCTGTATCTCTACAAAGAGATGATGGCCCAGTCTAAACAAAGAGATGGGAGTGGATTTAAACAACTATGCAAATACATGGAGGAATCACAAACATACTTTACGTTACACACAAATTTTAAAGAAGTATGGTTATAGGGTCTTACTAACAAAACGTAACATGATTTTTGGAGTCTTTGGTCTGGGGAACTGTGTAAATAATGTGGCATATGACTATGCAAAACATTTATTATCACTATACTTTGTATTATTATTATTTTTTTATTCTACGTTCTCTGTAGTGTTGTGTGATTGAACATAAAATGTTGTGTATTACTGTCCATAGGGCCTAAAATAATTTCCATTGACAGGACAATAAAATGTATTTTATGCTATTAGTTTATATTCTTCCTATACTGTAGGTCTTGACGCAGTACAACTCAAAAACAGGATGAAAGTCAAAAAGGAAATACACAAAAAGGGTGGGAACTATAAATAACATCAGCGTTGCAACAGTGTGTACACAAAGCTCAATTGCAGGCTTATCTTACATTTCTTAATAATCACCTCTCAATCAAGAAAAGGCATCAAGTGTGGGAAAGAAAGAATCACATTGTTTTCTCAAAGCCATTTATCATCGTCAAATCACAGGCGAAAATAACTCAATGCGTGTTTGAATGCCTTCGTGGTCCATTTGAAGCTTTTGAAGCGAAATGTGATATTACAAATTTCAACACTCGCTATTTGTTAGCCCAGAGTTCATTAGGAGGTGGCATACATAGAGGAAAGCCAGCCGCAGGACATCGCTCAAATCTGAGCTTAATAAACATTGCCATGATAAGCTAAGAATTCTCTGCTGGACGCTTTGCTTTTTGGCACCGTTCTCAGGAATCACGGTTAACGGATATAAACAGCAGTGGGTTCATGGGAGACTGTGGAAAGAACTTTGAAAACATGTTAAAATGGTAGACGTATTGTGTGTTTGTTCAGAAGTAAACAGCAAATCAGGTTTTAGAAGGAGGAGCAAGTCATGATGGACAGTGCAAATCAGATCTTTATATTCAAAATGTTTCAAGAGGAACTGTACCGAGACTGGTTTGAATGCAGGAAAAAGGAAAAGATAGACTGTTGTGAAGGGAAAAAGGGGGAGAAAACCTAAAATGATGTCCCTGCCTCCCTTTTGGGACCAACATCTGAACAGTGTCCAAAAGCTACATGTTATTCACAGCAAATAGCATACATGCTTCAGTAGAGAGAATTGTTTACTCTGGGAAGAACAAAATGGATCTGTCTTTTATTCCTGGCTATTTTTTTCTATATGATATGAGAGGACTGTACTGAATCACAATCAATTTCCCACTGTTGCACTCGTGTCACTGTTGGATCTGACCCTTTCATTGATTCATTCATTTGCTTACATCAACAACACTGCTCTGGGTTATGAATTATTCTGACCCAATAGTGAGAACTGAAGCCATCTAGACTTTGATCATAGGTCTTTTAAACAGTTTATGCAGTCCCTGGCAAAAAGGCAAACATCCAACAAGAATGCTTTATGTAAAATAAATTCATCTAATGTTTCATTTTAAAAGTATGTAATGTAGTGAAATTTTGATTAAAAAAAAAGAATTATTTAGTACCAGGCATGCAGTGTTGGGTGCAATTGATTACTTAAACAATTAATTACTGTAATTAAATTACTTTCCCCCTAAAGAAGCAACATAAGGATTTACTCTTTAATTTAATGAAGTAATTTATTTACAGTTACATTTGATGTAAGTGCACTATATACTGTGTGTATACATTTTAAGGCGAGTCTGTATTAAAATGAGTTATAAATGTGTATATTTTGTTGAAGTTCATATAAAGATCTATGTATAGAAAAGTTTAATAGTTCCAGTTTGGTGATGCTTAAATCAAGTTTCATAATTTAACAGCATTCCTTACAAAATGAACTATGGTTTATATATAGTAACTATAACTTTTTGCTTTTATTAGTAAAACCATAGTTACCACAAATTTACTATATTAACCACAGTTTAACCATGATATTTTTAGTGAAACTATATGGTATGCCTAATACAAATGGTAATCAATCTGCAAAAAAGCATACCTAGATATCAAATCTAATGGATTTATTTGTTATTTGTTTGTTTATTTGATTCTATATGTTACTACACTTTTACTAGGCTAAACATAAATAACGTAAAACCCGTATTAAACGGCGTCATTAATTTGATTTTATAGCGCAACAATAAACACTTAAATGAAGCATTATTTGTCTAACCCCAATTAAATGTACAGAAGGTGATTTTCTTGACAGTATTCGTTCACAGGTGGCAGATGTAAAGCCGTCATTTTAAACACATTGGCGAATTGCTCTATTTTCCAGCTCGTGTTGGATCTGCCCGCCCACAGATCCCTCTTCAGTCTGAACGCTCCTCCAGCTGCAGCTCATACTGACCGCCACTTCTCCCAGCGAAAACTACATTCAAGAGCCCAAAGTTACACTGTCGCTGTTACAGAATAACAGCAGGATCTTATCTTATGTGGAGATAAATATTATTCATGCTTTCTGGATCGTGATGAACTTGTTTTCATCAACTTGCAGGGTGAGTTGTACAGTTTTGAATATTTACTGTCACACTGTTATTTCTGTCGCAGTCTTCAAAATGGATCGACATACCAAAGTATAAAACCTATGTTTGTTTTTAGTTTTTGTAGGTCATATTAAATGGTTTAACAGTAGAGGCAGTAGATCTTGAGGGACTATGAGGGAGTGGGATCCTTTACATGAAATCTAATCTGTGCTGCTGTAAAATTAGTATGTGTGCATGTGCCACTAACCTCACTACAGTCAAATAAGCAGTTACATTTATTTTCCTTTCGTCTACACTACTGATAAATTATGTTAATAAGATGCATGCAACAATACTGTAGTATACTTTAGAAGTTGCAACAGATACTATAGTAGGCTTTTTTCAACCCCAAAGTATACTACAGTATTTACTAAGTGTAGTATTTAGTATACCACAGTAAACTACAGTTTACTATAGTAAACTTTAAAGTATACTACAGTATTTACTACAGTTTATTACTTTACTAGTTAATACTACAGAATATTGTAGTATAATTTAACAAAGTGAGTATAGCAAGTTAGTATAACAAAATGAGTATACTACAGTATTTTACAGTTTACTATAGTAAATACCAAAGTATACTACAGTATTTACTATAGTTAATGCCACAAAATACTGTAGCAGATTCAGACCAGATTCTCTTTTTTGGCAGCTGCAATCACACTATGTTCATGCATTCATTTATATTCAGAGTTTAAAAAAAGTCAGGAGGACATTTGATGCACATTTAAAGTTCAACACAGATCTGCAAATCACTTAACTGTCTAGTGACAGTACAGCAACACTGATCCATTCTTATTGGTCAATCCTTTGTTTTAAAGACTTTAGATTTTAGTAATTTCACCAAAATAGTCAGTATGCCTCTGGCTTTTCAACCGCCTCATATAGTTATAGCAGTGACTATGGACTGACATTCCAGCAATGACAGACATTTGGCTCTTTAACCAGTTGTTATATATCTTCACATATAAAACCACTCAGATTGTATTTCCATTTGTGGTATTTTCCATCATGGACCCATTCTGCCAGACGGTCAGAGAGGTCAGAGCGCTGTGCATGAAAATACGCTATTTTCTGATAATGCAAGCTATTATATTTGTGATTTAGTGCTAGGCTGCCCTCCTTTCTTTAGACCAAATTAGAGCTCAGAGAGGAGTGGAGGTCATTGGGTGAAAGAGAAAAATGAAGCCTTATCTTAAATGTTTGTCAACCTAGTTAACTGGGTTATAAAGTATTGCAGAAAGGGAAAATAGGTTAAAACAGAGCACAGTTTAAAACTCTGTTGGTTATTGTGACGTTATTGATGTTCACATCATTTATTTGACTGACACCATATAAATCTGCAACAGAGGATTGCAAAGCCCAGATGCTATTAGAGAGATCAGACAGATCTCTGATGCAGACTTATGCCCACATACAGGAAGCCGGTGTGTTTCCAAAACGTGTTTCCAATCAGGGATGCTGGTACTGTACTTGATGTCTGTAATAGACACAATCCAGAGATATTTCTCTAAGGAATTCATTCACACAGCCGGGTCCAATTAGACTGCGGTTTACGGGGTTAACGTGCACATCTTTTTTATTCAAACAATGCATTTCTGTTCAAACAATTTTCCAGAGATGTAATTGCATTGTTTGCATTTAATAGCAAGACTTGCTGAAGTTTTAAGATGGTGTTTTTGTCTGTGGCCATTTGTCATGTCAGGAAGCAACAACAGCCCTGCTAAATGTCAGTCTAAGTCTATATTATACAGAATAATATCATTCTGTATATGTATATATATATATATATAATATGAACTGTAATGATGTACTGTATATTTATTTTACTGTACAGCATCAGTGGCATCCAAAAAGTCTGAGAAAAATCAATTTTAACATACTTGCACTGTATTGTTCTTCTATAGTACAAAAAGATTATATGGTCATGTTCACATCTTTGTATTTATTTAATGACCTAAACATAGTAGGATTTTTTTGGGAATCACAATGTTAGGTTTTGTTGACTTTTTTACTTGGTTTGTTTACTTGTTTTTACATCCAACAAGGCTTATTTCTAAAAGAACATTCTTAAATAATACATAATATGTGTCCTCAGGCAGCACAATATGTCAAAATACTGTTACTATAATTACTATAAAATTGCCCAATACTTAGGAATTCCAAAATTCATAAACCATTTTTTAATTAAACTTTTTACTTTTACTTCTATGCTGGTAGTAAAAATTATAATAAATAAGAAAAAAATCAAAACAGAAGCATATTCACTAGTGTTCTCAGACTCAGACTGTATGTTTTGGATCTTGATCTGGCTACACTTCCACCTGTCTGACTCTCTCACACAGGAGGTCTGATGACTTTACAAGAGACCCTTCAAACCGTGGCGGCTGATTGGACTAAAGCCATCAAAATTGGGAGGAGGTTCGGGGAGAAGGAAGGGATAGAGGGATTAGGCGCTAATCCTGGACATGACCAATCCTTAAAGAGCTTCAAGACGTACTATTGCCCAGATTATTACATTTAATTTATTACCTTGTAAAGACTCCTGTATCTGCCCGGGGGAATCCTGGGGAGCGGGCCGCTGGATTGGCGTGTCTATCACAACAAAGGATCAGGAGCGGAGGCCACTGGAAGGAGAATGAAGGACAGGAGCGGCTCTATCCAGTATATATGAGCGAGCGTGTCCAGGATTAAGCCGGTCTTACTCATCAGCAGGGTGCAGGGTAGAGGTTACTGAATAAACTTGCATAAAGAAAGCACACAGTCACATTAATCAGACAGAAGGACTGATCCAGGTATGTTGTTACTCTTCAGTGAGTTTTTAAAAGTTACTATAAATAATCAAAGATATAGCAGATGTGATTTATGATCTGACACAGACTTGTTAAAGGGTTTGGCTAAGTGTCTTGTGTTTATCACACAGTTAGTGGTCTTTAGTGGCAATTCAGTGTGAAATATACAACATAGGCAAAGCAGGATATGTGGTAACTTGATGGAATGGAACTGATGAATGAGAGGCTGATGCAAACAATGTAATATTTCTTTTTCCCAAAGATTAATAAAAAGGTTGGCATTACTAGATTTAAAATAACTATAAATAATTAGAATAAGAATTCATTGACTCAGGTTATGTTGATTTTGGCTATTAACTGAAGTTGACTATTAACAGAAACATTTACTAAAAGTTTTTGTTTGTTAATTTAATACCATTCTTTAGAGTTATAGTTAGTTTTTAAAATGGAAAATAGGCTTTAAATATGAGGAAGCTTTTAGTATCTTTTTTTATTGTCACAGACCAGAGAAATGCTTGGGTAAAATAGACAATTAAAGGGATAGTTCACTCAAAAATAAAAATGATATCCTTTAATCATGCGTAATCATCATTTATTCATTCTTATGTTATTCAAAACCTGTATATAACTCTTTCGTCTGTGAAACACAAAAGAAGATACTTGTACAATGGAAGTCAATGAGGGCTGATGTTGTTTGGTTACCAACATTATTCATAATATCTTCCTTTGTGTTCTGCAGAAGAAAGAAAGTCATATAGGTTTGGAATGACATGAGGGTGAGTAGAATGATGAAAGAGTTTTCATTTTTGGGTGAACTATCCCATTAATAACAGAATGCTCTTCATGTGAATGACCGTGAGAAGTCAAAGAGTCTGAATTTAGTCTTTTAAAGGGCTTTGAACTTTGTTACAATAATGCAAAGCACACACTTTTACAGCAAATGTTAGTAATGTAGCATGTCATTGCTAATGCCTTATGTTTCTCTTTTTAGAAAAATATTGTTTACATTTAGTTTGTTAATATTTGATTTTCTAGGGCATGCAGGAGCAAACTCTCTGGACCTTACTGAAGGAGTACATGGTTTCAGTCCTAAACCACAGCAATATCTGCAGCCAGAGCTGAATTTATTTCTGAACTGATTTTTTTAAACTAGAAACCCAGAACAACTGTGAAGCCCAGAATCTCTGACCACATATGCAGCAGAGGTTTTCAGGAATTGGAGTCATGCATATTTTCAGCTCACATTTATCCTCGCTAAATCTTTCTGGATATGAACAAAGGCCAAAGACAAAAACGGGACGTAGCTGCATCTGTGTTCCTTTTAAAAACCAGTACTAAGAAACTTTCCACTCAGTTGCATCTTTTAAAACGTCTGTTCTTTGGAGGCTTAATTCACATTTTGAGGCTTTAAGGGTGACACGTGTATAATTTGCTCTGCATTGTTCTCATTGTTTTTTCAGCGTACGATTTTGTGTTGCATAGTCTTTGCATTTTTACCGGCTCAGGAAACCTGTCTATCCGAAGACGCCATGAACTTTGGAAAGTTCTCTGGCCTTAAAGGCCTGGTGTCCCACTCCTCAGGAAAGCGTCGCTTTAAAGGTGACCTCACCCCAGACATGATCAGCCCCCCGCTGGGCGACTTCCGCCACACCATGCACGTTGGGCGCGGAGGGGACGTATTCGGCGACACCTCGTTCCTCAGCAACCACGGCGGTGCAGGAAATAACACAGATGGAGACTCTTCCTCAACTTCAGAGAAGAATGAGGGATTCTTCTCCCGAACACTTCGCCATGTCCGCAGGACTCCAGACAGACCCCGCGGTGGCTCCAAGGACCTGTCGCCCCCACCTCCACCCATTTCTCCAATCATAAAAAATGCCATCTCTCTCCCTCGTCTGGATGTGGACTCGCCCAACGGTTGTCCTGTTAAAGTGCTTTTCCCTAATACACCCAAGACACCAGAAAACTCCACTTACTTGTACGGTGAGTCCATTAAGATTCACTTCTTTTATAGTCTGATTTAGTCACAGTCATTAGTTCAGAAGTCAGATGTTAAGGTAACTGAGTTATTCTGTTTAGGATAACTGTGTAAAAAGTTTTACTCTTAATATGCAATTCTGAGTCACACCTGTAACCAAACTCAGTGTGCACAGAACAGAAATAAGCAGTAAGAAGAAGAAGAGTTACATTGTATTAAACTACAGTGTAAGTGTAGCAGACCTTTGTGATGCTGGTTTTCATATGAATTATGTTTGAGGACTAGTTTTTCGTCCTTCAGAAAAAGATCAAACAAATCTGAACATCTGTGCCAGTCCCATACTCCCTTTCAGCACACAAGACCCGGGCATCACAGTTCAGTGATCCGTGTCTAAATACCTATGCCTCACCCTTACAAATACTTCAAACGTGCCTCACTGGCTGCTCTACAGGACAGTCTGTTTAAAAGCATCTAAACAGTCTACAGCATGCCTCTGAATTTGACCATAGGGCTCAATAATAAGTGAAATACTTGACTACAATTTAATCATTAAAGGGATAGTTCACCCAAAAATGAATAATCTGTCATCATTTATTATTCATATTTGTGTCGGTTAAAACCTGTTTATGACTTGGAACACAAAAGAAGGTGTTTTGAGAAATGTCTCAGTTGTGTCCATACAATAGAAGTCAATGGGGGCCAATGTTGTTTGGTTATCAACATTCCTCAAAATATCTTCTTTTGTGTTCTGCAGAAGAAAGAAAATCATACAGGTTTAAAATGACATGAGAATAAATTAAATTATGAAACAAAATCCTTTGGTACAAAACGAAAGCGTTGCTTAGACTGGAATAAATATCCCATCCTCAGGGTGAACTTTAATATGGTTTTGACTAGGAAGTATTTGCAGAACACAAATGCTAATTTCAAGTCCTGTTTTTAATAATGTAAATTGTGTTTCTGTATTCATAAACATTTATAGTATCTGTAATTAGTCATCTCTGCCTTTACTGTGCCAAGTCTGAGCTCCATATGGGCAGAACTCTCAATGTTTAATGGCATGGACTCCGACCGCATGGCATAAATTCTTGGCATCGGCTACTGTTGCTAATGCCGTAGCCCGTCCATCACTGCCATCTTCTGGATGCCGAGAGTTCTGCAGCTCTCACAACAAAAACTCACAAGCCCTGGTTTTGTTTTCTTTTCATGTTTTGCAGGTTTGGAGTCTGGCTTCCTCACTTTGCCGAGGCTGTCGCGCACCGAGCGTCAATCACAGGGCAGCTCTCCCCCGCCCTGCCCTCCAGAAATCCACAGAGGTTCCCTCACTGACACGGGCATCTCCTCCTTCCCCTGTTCAGACTCCGTCAGCCCCGCGGACTCCATGAACTCTTTCACACTGGATCTGGGCCCGTCCCTCATGTCTGAGGTCTTTGCTATGATTGACAGCCCTGTGTGTGAAAAGAGCATCTCCATCAGTGAAAAGACGCACAAGGCTGCATGGCTGGTGGACTCCCTCCTGAGAGAAGATGGTGATGGCAGGACGCGGTTGTATGGTGGAGAGTGGAAACATTCAGACTTTGTAAATGACGAGTCGCCGAAAAAGTCTAAGGTGCGAGATCTGATCTTCTCATACGCTGTTGAGGATCATGGCATGGAGCCAGAGCGTTTCCAGAGGGCTGCTGATGTGCTGGCACGTCATTATGGAGGAGGACTCAGGAAAACAGATGCAAACAGGAGACCTTATAACTATCCCGATGAGGACGAGGAGATCAAAGTCTAATACTATGAGATGCCTTAGAGAAAACTCCAAATTATAAGCACTTTCAATAACATTTTTAATGGGGAAAAGTAAGATAATGGATTTTATGATTGACTGGTTAAAAGGTGGCCTTTCAATGATTGCATCAGGATGGATTAGACCATATGCTACAAATGCAATGTTCAGCTTCTTCTGAATTTGGTTAAAAGAATAGATCATGAAATGCTTTTTGATCCAGGCACAAAAACATTAGAAAGAATTGTAAGTGGATGTATGAAGACTTTTTGACATATGAATAATGTTGGTGGTTAGGAGACAAGGCCAATGCCCAGGCGCTGATACTGACAAGGGTCCATTATGGTCCTATAATGTATATCCTGTTTACTGGACCTGGGAAAAGTGGGTCCACTCATAAGAAAAAACATTCAAGACTTTTAAAAGATGCAAAAGAGAGCCAGTATATGGAAGGCGTTATTCTCAAACCAGTCCAGGAAACATTTATGTAATGACCTAAAACATTAGCTTTGGTCCAGTAAAACCTGCTATGTTTGCTTTGTAATGCATAATTGAGACAATAAATAAAAGCTATAAGATGGCAAAAAATATGCCATTCAGATATTCACATTTTGCAATATTTCAAGTAAATCTTTGTCATATGTAGTGTACAGTAATAACATGTAAAAGTATGGACAGACAGTATATTTGCTAGCCAATTTATATCTACTATGCAACTCACTTTAGCTGCAGTTTTTACACAGAATTAAAACATTTTGCATTTATTTAGATTTAAAAGAACAGATCCACATTTTGGATGAAGTTCTGTGGCAGTTTCATTTTTAATCACTGAGAAGTTGTACAGCAAGGCCAAAGGTCATTGTGATGCACAAAACTGTGATGTTTGGGAATTCACAAAAAAAACAAAAATTGCTGTCAGTGTTATAATTCTTTTTATTACATGATAAATATCTTCAGATCAACACAATATACTGTAATATTATACGACCCCTAAGAACATTTGTCAATGTGAAAATATGATTAAATATTAATATGAATTTAGTTCTTCATTCATTTAATTACATGTTATAATACCCTATGTACATACTGTACGTATGTGCAGGTTTGCATAAGAATTTTACAAAATACCAATGTATGTTACCTTTTTCATTTAAAGTCTTCATTAAAAGAAGTAAATAAACAATGTCAGCTCTAAAATGTTTTTGTTGATATGTGTGACCATTATGGTGCTGTAGATGTTTTGGTAGCAAGGCCTAATACATAAATATCTAATGTATCATGTGTCAGTCCACCCCAAACCGAAACCGAGAGCGCTTAAGTTTGTCCGTTGTGTATTTTTATCTGTCAGCCTTTACAAACCCTCTATCTCTACAGATCAACACAACACCAGAGACCAGTGTCACAAAAAGACCCTTCAAAAAAAGACTGAAAAAGTTGAAAGCATTAGACTGTAAATATCGTACCTGAAGTCAAAGAACACAATATAAACTGTTACAAGATTGAGCTTAATTGTCAAACAAAGCGCTGGGTTTTATAAGTTCATTTTCCAGTTGTTAAATTTTTCTTTTTAAGACTTACTGAGCTGGAAAGGAAAGCTGCTTGTTAAGAGCTTGGGGAGGTTGAGGAGGAGGTACTTTGGGTCTTCTGCCTTGGGGTTTCTTTTGTGGTCCAGTATCAGGCAACGTAGGCAGTGGCGCTTGGGTGGTTTCAGGCTTGGCTGAAGGCAGCGGTTGTACCTCAGGGACTCTGGGCAGAGGAACGGGGAAAGCTCTTGGCTGGTTTAATGGGAAAGCTCCAGTCTGGCTCGCAGAAGGACCTTTGCTGAGGTTTGGTGTCTTTTGCTGAATAAAGGACCTCCTTGCTGTAATGCAAAAAATAGAAATGAGAAATGTAGTTTTTTCTGTAATAATTATACTTCAGAAATACATAAACGGCAACATACGTTTGTAGGGAGCTGAGATCTTTAACATAGGCTCCTGGGACTGAGAAGAAAGCTCCTGAGTGGGCTCTGATTGGCTGGCGTTCTGTGTCCTGACAAGAGATTGGCTGTTGGGAGGGGCGTGTGCAGGAGTGTAGCGGGGAAGCGGTGAAGGGATGTAATTATGCGCAGGTGGATCAGAATCATTGTTCCAAACAACAGCATCACGGTTCATGGATTTGACGAAGTCCTCAGATGAAGATGAGCTAAAATATACAAAGAAATGTACTCAAAACTATACTGTAAAATATACTTCTGTTTTTTTCAGGCTTATGATTTGTTTGGTTAATTGAAAACCCTGATTGTGTAAGAAACCACAGAAGAATATTCAATACCTATCTGTTTTTGACAGGGAAGTTCGGCCAAAGGGAGAGGAGGGCGGTGGAAAGACATTGTCAGAAAGAGACCTCTGGGATGTTGGAGTCATATCTTGCGAATCTGAGCTTGAAAGTGACTCCGGGAACTTAAAATCAGATTCTAAAAAACAATATTGTGTTAGTGTGGGCAAATTATTGCTATTAAGACAATAATTGTTCTTATTAAATGGTTGCCATGAAAATATGTATTTATAAAAGTAACAATTAATAAAAATTAATTAATTTAAAATTAATAAAAAATTTAATTCTTTCATCTTGATTTGTTAGTCCAACCATGTATGACTTTCTTTCTTCTGCGGTCCTCCTTTGACTTCCATTATATGGACACAAAACCTCATACAAAGTCATACAGGTTTTGAATGACCCAAATGTAAATAAATGATGACAACATTTTATTTTTGGATGAAAGTTGACCAATCAGCATCCAGGACCAGAATTAGAAAAAAAAACCCACTAATATTGTAGTACTGTACCTTCGGGAAAGAGGCTCTTGGAATGCTGAATAAGTGGCTCTATGATCGTCACAACTTGCACAGAAGAGGCAGATGCCATATCCATCAAGGATGTCTCTCTGAATAGAAGACAGACGGGATTAAGATCTGATAGCATAGTTGAGCTATTCAGATGATATTTTGCTTTTGAGGAAACGTGTGGGCTATACTGACCCCTCACAGCGAGGCCACAGTAGATTAGGACCGAGCACTATTGCAATGTTACTGGGTGTCATCTTATTTACTGCTTGATACTCTGATAAATGTGACAGAAACTGCACAAGGTACCTGACAGAGAGAGAGAGAGAAAGTTTGGGATCAATAGGATTAGTTGATCTACTTGATGTATGAGACACTGAAAGGGTTAAATATATACTATACCTGAGGTTGTTATAGTTTTCTGTGGGAAGTTTTTGCAACGTGATACGCAGTTGATTAAGTTTTTCATCTATCTCTTTTTCACTAAAATTACATTAAAAGGTCAAGACAATAAATACATCTTCAAGCTCAGTATCTGGAGTGTTTGTCTGTCTTAAACAACGAAGAAAAAACAAACAAAAACAAACTCACCCTGCAGCCCTGAACCAGTCATTATATAGTTCAAACGTCATAAGCGGTTCAGGCAACTCTCTCAAATAACATTTAAGAGCCCCTGAAAATGAAACAAACAAAACAACTTCTGTTTTCTGTGTTTGTCAACTTAACCTCACCACACTTTGAAACCACATTCGTGTAACCTACAAAGCACTTCATACGACTGTCCAGTTGTCTCCATTATTGTCAGTTAAAGCTTCAGCTAATATTAAGCTTATAAATCACAAACGCACAACTACCATTCACTTACTCATACCTTTTTTATTTTTTCATGTTTTAGAATAATAGTTAACTCATCAAAATTGTGGAATAACAATGTAACAGTGGGAATTTTGTTACGTGACTAAAATTATCCAAGATAAATCAAAACTATTTAAGTATTTTATCCTCTTCAAAGTAGCCATCCTTTGCCTAGAATTTGTAGAAATGCACGTCATTAACCAGCTTCTTAAAGTTTCAGCTAGAGATGCTTTAAAAAATATTAAGGAGTTTCCATCTATTCTGGAGTCTTACTGGTTGCTTTGTCTTCATTATTTGGTCATCGATTTCAATTTTATTACAATTATTTATGTAATATTTTCCAAAATTAATATGTTGGGACAATAATATTTTTCCTCAACATGACTAATTTCACATATTCATACATGTACCGTCAAATGAAAATAAGTTTGAAACATCACAATAAGCACCTGCTACAGCATGAGGGTCAGAGCTAAACTCCTTTTGGTCGACCGTCGCGGAATCCAAACAGCTCTTCAGTTTTTTCATAACAGATGCAGCTGCTGCTAGCCTGAACAACCCCTAGAAAAGTGTTTTCAAGATAGATTGTGAGAGATGAAAGTGAAAACAGTGTGAAATAAATGTGAAATGTAAAATAAAGGACATGTAGATATGTGGGCGTGCAGTTATGCGCGTGGGGGCGAATGCGCATATGAGGTCAACTGCATTAAAATACATGCGTGTATGTGTGGGTAGAATAAAACCACACCTCTTCTCTGAGTCCTGTACGCAGCAGCATGCTTACACACTCCTCAATAGGCACTGCAATCTTCCGATCACAATGCTGAAGGTGCGACAACAGAGGTTCGCCAAATACCTTGTTTTCTGATGAAGTCACTTGAGGCTCTATATTAAAATAACCAAATACACATTTCATTACAATGCTACATACAATGATGTCTGTGTAGTATGGAAGGTTAATTGTGTACCAGTGTTACTGTGGCTTTCTTTCAGCTCAGATATGTTTCTCTCCAGGAATTCAAAAGAGTCCTTGTGATATTCAGCTTGTAGCTCCAGAAGCTGTCAGAGATTTTTAGTTAATGCTCCATTTATATCGGAAAAGTGCAAACTGCACCATATAATGAGGATACGGGTACTTACACGAATGAAAAAGCTTGCATACTCATCCTCTTTAGTAGCAAAATGGTAAAGGTCTGCAGAGTACTGATCCTGGAAGAAAAGATGCAATTTTATATTTATTATTACAAGGTGCACTGGAATACTTGAATCTGATTGGCCAGTCGTGACATTCCACAGTATGTTAATCCCCGAAAAAACAACCGCTTTACACTAATAACGCAGGCTTATCCGGGTACCTTGACCTTGAAAATAAGTTACTTATAAAAAACTTTTTTTTTTAAATCGAGTTGAAATGATTAAACCTAATTGCATCTTCGTCTTGTTTGAAAGTCATGTCTAAAGGCGATGAATCAATATTTAATGTTCAATAAGTTGACTCATTTGGCAAGCCGTGTCAGAATGTGTCAGTAAATGTGTCAGTATGTACAACATTTTTGTTTTCCTCACTCTTGTTGAATAAAATTGTCTGCTAAATACCTAAATGTAAGAATTTCAATGTTACAAGTATTAAAAAAAAATTTGCAATAAAATATATCTGGGGTAACAGGGATGAGGTGTAAAGACTTTGTTAACCTTGATGGACTCCAGTCTTCTCCAGGCTTCCTCTACATCTTCTCTGAGACCGTCCTGCTTGGCCTGTGGACCTGTACTGGTCTGAGATCTAAAAATAAAAGTGCACAAAGGAGACACGCATTACAAACACACTATGTAATACTATAGATATTGACACATCTATTGTCATATAAAACTAATAAAATATTCACCTGACACGTGCACTATTCCAGTCTGTCGTAAGTTTGGCAAATTGTTTTTTGTTTTTTAAGATTTCTGGAAGGTCTTCCTACATTGGTAGAAAGCATAAATATTGATTGTTTCGGCTCATGTGTTACTGTTCGTAGTGAGAAAAATGCTACTGTACCTCACTGAGCTTATTAAGAGGCACTAGAACTTCTTTCTCCAACTTCATCTCAAAGTCAGCCAAAGTCCGTGCCAGAAAATTTTGCATGAAGCAGCACATTTCAAGAACTTTTCTGCAGGAAGGCAAAACTGGGTGTGCTTAGAAACATGACCTTTTTATTTGCACAACATAAAAAGTGTATTTCCAAGGCAAATTGTGCCATTTGACCTTGACTAAGGTGAAGTTTTAAACAACCTGTCATGATAGAATGCCAATAAAGTACTTGCCTAATAGAGGATTCACCATCAAAATCTTTAAAGCTCTCAGCCATGCTAACAGACAGCATCATGAGAGGTAACTTTTTCTGTAAAGGAGAAAAGTGAATATGAAAGTGAATACATATATGGCATGTTTAAATACTTCCACTTTTCTGCTTGTTTATTTATATTCGACTACATCATAGCTAAGCAACAATGCAACAATGCAACACAAACATGCCGTCTCATGTTACAAAAACAGAGAGGACAACTAAGCA
This sequence comes from Beaufortia kweichowensis, assembly GCA_019155185.1. Classification (NCBI taxonomy): domain Eukaryota; kingdom Metazoa; phylum Chordata; class Actinopteri; order Cypriniformes; family Gastromyzontidae; genus Beaufortia; species Beaufortia kweichowensis. Next base: position 7,747,626 of record CM032808.1, read on the forward strand.
AAAAGTAAAGAAATAAAGCTGATTTTTTTCCACACAAAAACTCAGATCCGGACAGATTTGAGATTGGCATTTAATTACATGACCATTCGTTTTCTTCATCATTACTTATTTCTCATAAACAGCATGTGGATAATCTGCTTCAGTTTCTATGCCAACACGTTTACAGATCACATGAATCATTGGACCAGTTTACCATTCGTCGCTCTGAGTCCAGTCCCTGTTGACTTTGCAGGCAGCCCGCCAGTTTCTTGTGGATGATCTGAGCAGCTCTTCTGGCTGGTTCCACACGCTGTTCCACCTTTAAGCAAATGGATAAATGTCACCTCACATTTTATGCACTATAGGTGTTAAGTAGAGTTAAGTAAGGTAAAATTAAGGTTGTAGTTAAGTAAAAATAACTCACCAAAACCAGATCATCTGAAAGAAGATCGGTTGCATCTTGGGACCTGCAGGGCAGAAGCACAGAATAAGTTTCGTGGTTACTTAAAAATTTCTTTTTTACCTTGGTAGTGTTGCGATCTCTTCTGTGCTTTTATTTTCATCTCTTAAATTGAGGTGTTTTTTTTAATGCACTGCTGTGGTAGAAATATTGGTTTGTAGGTTACAATGCATCAGTGTGCAGTAACCGATTTTAACTTTGTCAACCAAGATGGAATAAATATAAATAAAATATAAATATAACCATTAATGCTTTGGTTAAAAACATTTTTCATAAATTGTGGTTTATTTAGATTACTATTTAGTTGGCAGATCCTCAAGTTAAAGAAATGGTAAACTGAAATTTTACTATACATTATCTATTCCTTGGTAAAGCCCCTCTCGCTGACTTACAAAGTGAATTCTACAAAAAATATAACACTCCATTCACAAAAAGCCAGCAGATTCAAACAACATAAGTCTATAATAAAATGAGACAGTATACATGTTTCTCCTTCACACTGACCAAAGTGGCTGTAACTTAAATTAGACAGTCTAAATTAGAGGGCTGTTTTAGAAAAAATGTCAGTCGAGAGGAAGTGAACCGTGAGCAGAAGCACAAAACCATTCTTTACCTACGCTCTCTCTTTAATCGTCTTAAAGGCACAGTTCACCCAAAACTCTAAATTCGGTCATCATTTATTTACCCTAATGTTGTTCATAACCTGTATATGACACTTTCTTTTGCGGAACACAAAAGAAGATATTTTGAGAAATGTCTCAGTGGTTCTGTATCCATACAATGGAAGTCAATGGGGGTCAATGTTGTTTGGTTACCAACATTGGCCTACATTTATAGCTTTAAAACATCATATAAAGAGTTTAACATAGTAGTGTGTGTGCACGCTCTGTGTCAGGGGTATATTAATATCCTGTTAACCTCGTATCAGTGTGGGTTGCAAAACCAGCACCTCGTTCTGTGCAACATGCAGATGTGCTCTCCACCCTTAACAACTGAAACCTTTCATCACTGCTTCCTACAAGACAGTTGCGTCAGCAAGTGATATATATTCTAGACAATAACGTCCACATATGTAAATATCTCTGAAATATCTGTATGAATGAAGGGGAGAGCGGGGTAAGCCATGTCACGTTCTCCAGTATTGTTCTTGAGGTAAATGAGATATTAATCTTAGGGCAAAACGAAAAATGACTACAGATATTTCAGAATCATCTGCTATGAATTTAAGAATTTATTTAAGAATTTTTAAAACATGACGTCTATAGCAATAAATATTGTGTGACACATATACGGAGACACATTTCACCCCATTCTCTATAATAGGGTGAAATTTATATCTCTTAAAAAATGCACAGCAGCGAAACATGTCATAGACCTATTATCGGAGCACATTGTTTGTATGACATTTTGTTTCTGTCCTTCCCCCAGGTTTAAACAATGACCGGAAGAATTTTTTTTAATCAAACTTACTGTAACACATCAGTTTATATATAATGTCTTCAGAACAAGCTCTTCACCACAACAAACTATAAAACAGGTCGTCTACTTCATTTTTAGACAGACATCACAAATGCTATGAGACGATAAACTAGTACCAGTTGAGTCAATATAAATATAATCTGTCAGAATCAGATTTTGTCAAATAAGATTAGTAGTAGTATGAATATAAAACACAAGCTGATCACAAACACTTACATTCATGTAACATCATTACATACAACAACACAAACATGGTTTGTGTGAAAAACACATGAAAGTACTTACTTCCCCCCATTTCCAAACTGCTTTAAAATGTTAAATTGCTTGAGCATAATTGTAAAAAATCTGTCGCCTTTGTAGTCCCTTTATATGTACAAGCAGGTCAAGAGGATTGTAGTTACATTTCACGACAAATTTTGTTGTCGCAATTTAATAAACAGACGGAGACATTCAGACTTGTTTCGACAACAGTTTCAAGTCGACGGCTTCACATTTGTGCACACACCTCATCGACACAGAGAAAGAGGAAGTTACATTAGAGGAAAGACATTTTCATATCACACTGTGAAAGTCATGCAGCTTTATCTAGCCTGAAAACAGATTCACTTGATTTGCAGTAGAGAGTTTGCTGTGCTCTTTTACATTTACATTTAGGCATTTAGCTGACGCTTTTATCCAAAGTGACTTACAAATATTAGGAGACAATGAAGCGGCACATCAAAAGCGGCAACAATAGTACTAAGAGGTGCTTTCCTTTCCTTTTAGTAGTTGAACTTAAACAGGAAAACAATTAACAAAGATTATAATAACACAAAAGATATTCAACAAACTTTTAATAACCAATTTTAATATAACTATAATTAAACAAATAAAATAGTTTGAAATAATGTAAATAATCATTGATTGACCACAAATCTGAATATTGGAAGTTGGTGTCTGTTACTACATGGGCCTGTATTCTTGTTTTGTAGGATTTTGTATATGGTATACATTGTGCAACTGTTAAGTAGTCATATTTGTTGATTATTATACCATGTTGTGGTAATTACATGCTGCTGCACCTCAATTTAATAAAAGTACTTAATTTAATCGCATTGTTGGGTTCACTGAAGGCCCTTTTTAAATAAAACATAAGAATTTTAAAAGGCTGTGCGCTAAGCAGGATGTGAGAGGTGAAAGGGGAAATCACTTTATATCTAATAAGGTGTCATCATAAAATTGCTTTGGGAAAAATTGTGGTGAGGATAATGAACTGAAACCAGTGGAATGTCTTACGTAAAAGGTCTACAATGAGGAAGATGAAGCCTCCTACAGGTAACTATGGGCAACTACATCCTCTTCTGTACAATTACAACGAATATAGCATCTCATTAACACATTAGGCTTCCAGAATCTTTGTGACCTCTTACTTTGTCTTTTTGTTTTAACATGAAACAACATTTACCATAGAAGCAACACTATTTTGGTGCAAACTATATGAAAACGGTAATATTTAAATTTCTGATTCCGTTAAGCCACATTGAACGGTCATTAATGTTTCAGTCTCTTAATAACCATAAACTATGGTACATTTTTAGATGATTATCCAAAGTGTGTTTCAATTCTCAACACTACCATCTATAAGAAACAAAATAAGATTACAATTTCCTAGGGAAACTATACCAAGATGCTGTTCATTGCAGGTTAAAAGAGAATAGACTTTACTGTACTACAAAGAAATGTGCTTCTATAATCTGTCTGTTTCATAATCTCTCAAGTTTGTTTTTGCTTAATCTAATTAACAATATAATACCAAAACATTTATTCATCAATGTATTTATTTGTATACAACAATTTTCAAATAAACAGTTCATCAGATTTTCTATTAATACCCCCCATGTAATAATTGCTTCAGTACTGGTGAATGATTGACAAATGTTAAAACTATTTGTAAATGACTGTGTTTAAGAACAAAAGAAAAAGTTGCATCATTGTCATCAAGGTAATATTGCTTTCCTAAATGGTCAAGGCAAGTCAGGCTAACGGGTAAAACACTGTAAGGACACATCACTGGACCAAGTTGTGACAAAAAATAATGGTTTCTGTTAAAGAAAAATGTAAAACCCCTGAGTGATGGGGTATTATAGAGTTTACATGGTGAGACAAGCAAAAATTTTGGTGAGATGTGCTGATACAGATGTTATAACACTGGTGTATTGATACTGTTGCCTTTTTCTGTGCATTGTTTCATGTTATGTTGCATTGTTTTCTGCATTTAAAAACATTAACATTTCAACTGAGGATACAACCTGCAGCACCTAAACAAAATGAGGCCACAAAGGTGGACATAATTTAAGACGTGACATAATGGCATTCTATTCATGTTAAATGTCTGGCTAGTGTTTTACTGTTCCGCATTATAACCTACTCCACCTGTCAATACACTGATAACCCTACCTTCACTCTTCCATGATATTCCAATCTAATGTAATGATGATAACATAACAGAAAAACAAAAGTTGTAACTCCAGCAGCTTTAGAGTCTGAGCACAGTGAATGTGTCAGAGGAGGAATAGGGCGAGTAAAGCTTGGTGGTGTTGAAAAATAAAATACCCAACAAGCTCCAACACCTTATATCCAGTCTTGATCACTTCCTACAGATGTCCAAATCCCCTTCCAACCTTTAATAGGTGGAAGGACGAAATGTATGGATACCCCTGAGCTGTTTACTCTAACCAACTAGACCACAAGCCACACCCCCACCCCCCAAAAAGCCCTGTCCTGTGGGATGCATGTCAAGCTAGCGTTTCGCCTTTGCCTCTTGTGCTTCTTTATCTGAAAAAGATTACGAAAAAGTTTATTCATCACCATCCCAGTAAAAAAATTATTGATCAACCTAAATTTCACATAGATCTCAACTGGCAATGTATAAAGGAATCAGAAGAGCTCACCTTTTCTCAGATCTTCTCTCTTTTTTGCTGCATCCTCTCTCTGCTTTTTGATAATGGCCAGTCTGGCAAGATCTGCCCTGGCTTGCTCAGTCTTTCCTTCTAGATGCAGCTTCATGTAGCGCTCCTTAGCCTTTTGCTTTTCAATCTCCTCCCTATAAACAGAAACATGTATATAAAAGACAGCTAGGCAACATGACGTTTAATTAGATTACAAATAACCAAACTAGACCACATACCTTTCCCGACGTGAGAGCTCTTTAGGTTCGCTGACATCTACCTCGGCAACTTTCTTGCTCTTCTGGGCGACCCGATTCGGGTTTTCGATTTCAATTAAACCCTCCACACCTTTCCTTTTTTGGGGCTTTAAGAAGATTTAAAACATTATAATTGCAAAGGAGTTGAAGTAGTAGTTCCTTTGAGCACTTGTGGTGCCATCATATTATTTATATAAGCAATAAGGTTTAAGAGTCACGACTGCAGGGCGTTGTTAGGCATGTTCAGCCGTGACTTATTCACGATAAAGCACCACTTGACTGACTGTGATATGTGTTTATATTGCTAAGGGTGCTGGACAGTGACATCATTGGGTGAAGCGCTTATAGCTGTGCTTTATCATGAATAAAACACAGCTATTCACCAATCAGAATCAAGAACTGAAACCAACAGTTTTATCATTATTTATAACCGTTAGAACAACTAATAATTTGCAGTAAGTAACTTTTGGCTCCCTACCGCCATCTCTGTTTGAAATATACAATTACAGGTTACCATACGTACTTGTTATTACGTGATTTGAAGTGACGTCAGACTTAGAAGCTTATCAGTTGAGGCAAATACATAGTTTTGAACACTGTTTTTATGGATTTGCTCAATAGGTGATTTTTGTTACAGAAATAAAACCTCATACTTCTTCATCACTGCTGCTTTCCTCTTCTGATCCTGATGCACTTTCACCCTCGGCCCCTTCATTCGCCTCCTACAACCAGGAAGACAAAAGAAAGATCGTGAATGGCACTACATCTATCCAACTAATGTAAAGAAACGTCACCTCCGGTACACTTTGTACCGTGGCAACTAAATATACGTGACAAACGATAAACACCAGCACACTCACCTTTTCCCTCTGAGCTCTCATCTGTCGATCAATCTCCTCGGGATTACTAAACTGCTTCCCACGGCCTTTATGGCCCTTTTTGCCTACGATGTGGTGGACATTATCAAATGAATATATCAAATGATCGTTAACAACAGCCTTTATGAGTCAGCGGAGAAAACAGCGAGACAATCACGTGTCAAGCATGGCGAGAGCTTGCACGTTTTCCCAGCCTTGATTTAGCTATTATAAGAACCTGTGGCTTCTAACAAGCCCCTTAAGATTATCACACGGCTAAAATCGGCCGTCATAACTGTTAAAAGCGATTCAGTGTAATAATAGCTTTAGTGGGGTGTTGGTAAAGGTAGAAAAGCGCCAAGGCGCAAGATACTCACCTCCTCTCGGCATTGTGATAACGCTCAAACTGGGACGACGGAAAAGCTCTAAGAAAAGGATAATAATAGTTCCTAAAATTGAAATGATCTATAGGGAGTTAAGAACTATATTACGTTCAGTCAAACGAGGGTATTAAATTAAAATAAAAGGTAATCTTGTCGGACTTAAATCGACCCTGTTGAAAGCGCTACTTTGCCGCTTCCTGAGAGCGACGTCACAGGAATAACACTGTTGATGATTGACTGCTCGTTTGACCAATCACAATTCGGAGCTGTTTTTACGATCGAAACAGTTGCCAGGTTATATAAGAATTTTTCATATATTTTTTTATTTATATATTTTTTACCTATATACTTGTATATAATCTAATTAAAAAAATTATTCACTTATATTTAATTTATTTTCTAATTTTAGACTAAATCGTTTATTTAGCAAATGCTGAATGTGATGTGTGTAATTATCTGAACACTCTTGGACACACAGTACAATACTATATATATATAATACTTAAATAAAACTTAAATGCTACTAACTTAGCAAACCATGTTGAAAAGTTTTATTAATATTCAACAGATAACAGTAGGCATAAAACACACTAATGCTGTACAATCCTTTAATAATACACAGAACTAAACAGACCACAAAGCATAAATGTTAACAGAAAATAACAGAGCAGCCTTTGTGGCTCTCGTCACTCTTTATCTTTTAGGATTCATGGTGCATGTGATTATTTTCCACTTCAGCGTGATTCATCTGAGGCGAGTCTGTGCTTTTCTTTCGTTTGATGCAACAGAATGATGCAACGGAAAGAAATACTCCAGCTGTGATCAGTTCTCCTCCGGCCATGTAAAAAATAAGTTCATAGTTCCTGTAAGTGTCCACCAAATAACCTGTGGAACAAGTGCAATTAGAAATAATTCAAAAGTACTATTTATAAATATAATCAAATTAACATTATATCACTTTACAAATTATGTTTCAGTCTACTGCATGTTTCTTACCAGCAGAGGGAGGACCAATCAGCACAGACACTGCCTCAATGAGGAGCACTAGACCAAGTGCACTGGAAAACCCGCTTGTCCCCACAATACCCATCAGCACTTCAAATTGTAAAGCACCCACCATACCATAAGAGAGCCCAAAAAACACACAGAAGATAACAAGCCCCTTGTAGTCTGTGCTGGTGGCCGAACAAACATCTGTTAGGCCGTTGAAGAGCAAGGCTATGCTGAAGAAATACGCCATCTTGGGTCTGACCCTTTTTAAACCGGCCACAATGCCACATGTAGGTCGTGCAAAGATGTCAATAAATCCTATAATAGATAACAAAAAGGCAGCGTCCTGATCAGGCACTCCTTGATCCTTAGCATAGTTGACTAGGAGGATAGTTGGGACAAACAGGCCGAGAACAACTATAAATTTTGCAATGATGTAAATAATAAGCCCTCTGTCACGAAGTACACTAAAGTCCAAAAGTTTCTTTCTCCTGGACCTTCCATCATTATTATTTTTACACACGTCACTCTCTTGTCCAGCCTTAGACGGCAGCATTTCGTTTAGTTCTTGGGAAAAGGCCTCTCCTTTGGCTATGGTTTTTCTTTCTTTGCGTTTCAGGGGTCTCATGACTGCTCCACAGGTGCAACAATTCAGCAGAAGACCGCCCATGATGAGAAAGCCTCCCCTCCATCCATAGCGGTTCAGAAGTACTTGTCCTAACGGAGAAAGGACTGACAGGAATACAGGGCTTCCAGCTGCAGCCAGTCCATTAGCCAATGGTCTGCGTTTGTCAAAGTAGCACCCCAGCATAATCAGCGACGGTTGAAAGTTTAAGGCCAGTCCGAGACCTTTAAGAAGGGAAAACATTGCTTATTTCTTCTTTTTTTTTGCCTATAATTCTTTGTTCACAAAATGGAAGCATCCACTATACTGTACATTACTGTTTAATCTTTCAGACATGGTTTTATAATAGCATTTTAGACATTACGTACCAATTGTCTTTTAATTACCTGTGATGACACCAGCTGTCAGGTAAAGCTGGATGATGTTAGTAGTGAAAGATGCACTTATCATCCCTCCTGAGGCTAGTAATCCTCCAACCAACATGACTGGACGACATCCGAATTTATTAACCATGATGCTGGAAACTGGACCTGAAGAAAGATGTGTACTTTTTAAGCTTTTAAAGATTTTACAAATCAGACAGCATTTCCTATTATTATCCTACCTGAGCCATAGAGCATGGCTAACATGATGGAGGAAATCCAGGCTGTGTCACTGTATCCACAGTTAAAGTCCTTCATCAGTTCTTTAAAATAAACACTTACAGCTTTGGGAAAAGCATAGGAGAAGCCAGTAATGATAAAACCTCCCAGCAGAACAGCCCAGCCCCAGCCGCCATCCGGGGGACGTATGGCCTCTCTCTCCTCTACACTTATTCCCATAGTTGCTTATGATGTGTGGTAGGCCTGCAAATGAGAAAACATAAAAATACTGTCTATTAAAGTCATGCATTATATAATAAAACAATCAGAAGGAAACCGGGGGCAGATCTGTACACCATTCAGTTGTCAACTTTTTTTTTAACCACAGTACACAGAGGAAGTAGCATGTAACAAATATCAAAAATGTTTACTGGCAGGAAATATATTTATTGACAAAACAACAAACCACGTTTATCACCCACTGTGTACTTACTGTGTTTAAAATATCATACTGAGCAAATCAATCTTATTCACATTCTTCTAAAGGTTAAAAAGTTTTTATTGGCTGAATAAACTGTTCAATTGACTTAATGTTGCTATAAAGTGCTTCATGGGCTGTTTTATGACTTTCAATTTTGTTGTATGTTTTGTTTTGTAATTTTTGTTTTTTTTAAACCAAAATCACTGTTTCACTTATTAACCCTTATTTACCCACAATATAAGTTTGTTAAATATTTGTTCTTGAGTCTTAGACTTTCCATCAATATATAGTTTGTCGTGATTAGATTAGAATTCAATAATGAAATATTAAAGTGAATAGTGAAATAACCTAACTAAATATTAACAGGCAAGTAAATTCCTTACCTGATCTGTGAAATAACACAGTAAACCCCTTCAGGAAGCTGTATTAACTGGGCCTCCTTAGTGTCTCATGTTGTCAACCAAGCCCCATCGCGCTGTGTATCAGAATTGTTTAAAAAGATAATCCACTAAATAAACCTTCTGGTAAACCTCTTTACATTTCTCGACCCTCCTACTAATGATCTGTAAAGCACACAAAATCTCTTTTTCATAGGAAATGCAGCAAAATTTCTGAATCATGAAAGTGGTATTAAAAAATTATATTTAGTCGTTTACTTGTTTTGATATCAGAACAGCCTATTGTTTATTTTATCCTAAACATACAGAGTCATTACACTAATGAAAGTAATACAATAATAATAGTATATTTCTACAAATGTTTACAGCAAAATATTGGATGGGGTGTCTTTTACAATGATGTGCTGCATTGTTGGAAAATAACGGCAACACACTAAATACATTTGTTTATTCCATTTAATTCTTGTTTAGTGTAGATTTTTGAAACCGAAGGTTGTGCAACCTTGGGAGTGTACGTGCCTTACACTCCATATGAAAATCCTTCTAAATCTGCATGTGCAGTTTTAAACCTTTGCAGCTCTTGACTAATCTTACTTGTGAACCAAAGAAAGAGCGCAATTGTTTCCCATAATTTACTTACACATATACAGAATGTTTTTAGGATTGCCATGTAGGAGAACTTACTGACATTTACATTTAGGCTTTTAGCTGACGCTTTTATCCAAAGCGACTTACAAATACTGAGGCCAAAGAAATAAAACATTTGGTATAACTGGATAGTTTTGAAAATAAAACTTATCAAGAGTGATAAGACATTAACCTAAAAATTTTTAATGACACAATTGGCAATTAAAAAACATTTAGACAATTAACATATATAAAGTAAGATATAAAAATCAAATGATTTGTGTGAAACATTACTGATATTTTACAGGGTACAAAGGAAATTGTAAAAGGGGTTTTTGCCCCTGTCATTTTTTTCTTCTGGAATTTTTTTTCATATCTTCAAGTTCCTTCTGTATCAGATGTGTTTCTGCTGTTGATTCTGAAAGCTGAGAAAAATATTTTAATTCACTTTGTGCAAGTCAATTAGCCTACCCATTTTCAAGCATTATATTTACCTGACACTCACCATATCAAGAAGAATCTCAATCTTTAGTTTAAGAAGATTATTCTCTTCTTCTAATTGTAGATTTCTCTTTTTTAACCGCTGTACTTCTCTTCCTGATGTATTACCAGCAGACTCTGTGATTAACATAAAGACATTTATAGCAATTATATACATTTATAATATAACATTTATATTTATTGTTGACAATGCCATACCTGTGATCCATTGGCCATCTTCAAATTTTAGGCTCTGGCCCCCAATAGTCATTACTGGTGCTCCATACTCTAGACCCAGTTCTACCTCCCGTATAGAACGATCCAACTGACAATTTTGCAATTTGGACAAAGGATGAATATAACTGACTTTATTTACATATTTTATTAGCAACAAACGTTTTATTTTCACTTACTGTATGTAAATTGGAAAGAGATGCAGACTTCCGAGGAGGAGTTTTCTTGGGACTAAATGTGTTGCCAAACAAAGGCATTTTGAAGTAAAAACCGTTTGATTTTAACCTGCACCAACAAAAATACTTATTTAAGACTCAGAGTATTAGCAATAACATCTCTATGTTCTGTTTAGTATTAAACGCTTTAGTTATTTACCAACAGAGTATTCAAGAAACGGACATTAATATAAAATAAATCTTTATTCAGCCAAAAAGACTAAATTGAGGTTCTCTTCAATACTGGTGGTTACTATCCGCGCTCAGCAGGTAACAAACAAGCGACTAGTTATAAAGCGTACTGGCTATTACACATTTTAACATACATAACGTTTTACAACAAGGACACATTTGGCACTTTTATGAACGACATAAAACACACTTACACGACTGCTTCAGCTTCACAACTGATTTATTAATGCTCCGGAAAACCATGGAACGTGTAAACTTCCGGAGAAGCCTAGCAACACAGGAAATACGTCTATATAAGTTAAAAGTATTCATACATATACGTGTAATAATGGAAAAAAAAAACATTTGTTGCTTTTTACTTTTTCACTTACAGTTACAAATAGCTTCGCAAAAAAAAAAAAATCTTCATTTAGAGCTAGGAGGCATTGCACAACTTACTATGGCATGCATGCTGTTTAGTACGTGGTCACAGACTTCTAGATTTTAATAATAAAGGTAATAGTTTTTAAATGTTCTTCAATCATTTTAATGTTTGAAATTACTTAAAATATAATTGTGACAACATATTAAATTTCTTTGGTGCTGTTTAAAAAGCTTTCCACGTTGAGACCTCAAGAAGTTGGATGATTAAAAACCAAGACAAAATCTAGACAAACGGAGACTACTTTTGAAGATGCCAAAATATAACATAGTTTAATTTATTTGGGATGCTTTCAGTCACAACATAATTCCCACAGTTACAATTGTGGTATTTTATGGTTTTGATGAGTTTACTACTATTCTAAAATGTGAAAAAGTTGTTTTAAATTAAAAAAAATATCGCTTAGGGACACATTTTTGATCTTTGGTATATTTACTAATGTAATATGATATGAACAACGAGTATAGATCTAAACAAGCAACGGAAAATATACTGCTAATTTATTCAACTGTCTACATATTCTACTAACAAATACACAAAAAAAATCCATTAGGGTGTTCATGTTTTAGAAAATAAGCGAACGTTAATGCTATCTACAAAGTAAACTTCATTAAAACAGACAAAATTACGTTTTGGTTAGATGTTTTCGAAAGTTTCTTCTTCTACAGAAAAGCGTCCCATGCCCCTAGTGGCTGAAGACTCCACATTGAACAAAAAGATCTTTCTCTGCCTTTAGGACCTTACAGGCTGGACCGTTTAGTTAAACTTCAGCAAAACTTGGCGAAAACGGTTTCGAAGAGAAGTCTCACGTGCACTGTCTATGAATCTGGGGCAGAAAGAAAGAAAACTATGATTTATGATGAATAGTTGAACCGTTTACCTGACAGTTCAAGGATTTATTGCTTTAATAAACAGCCCCTGGTGGAAGAGAAGATCTAAAATCTTAGGTGGGTAAAATGTCTCTTCAGCAATCTCCTATTTTAGCTCGCTACTTAGCTGATCTTTGCAATAGATGCTAACACACCGCTTGTCATACGTTACCTGTGTCGTTTGTTTATAGTTACTCTTCAGGTAAAGTAATAACATTGATCTCCAGACCCTTCCTCGCTACAGCAGTTCGGGGAATGTAGCTTGCTAATTGGCTATCAGGAGACTTCAAAGTGTTTTTAAATGCGATACGTCGTGCGGACGGGTTGTTACAATTTCATTTTAAAACATTAAACTCTAAGAAGATAAGACATATTCTCGATATTTGTTAGTATTGTACTGTGATTATAAACATAGCTCAGCACTGATAAATTGTGTGTAAACAAACCTGAAGTTGACAGCATTAGCTAGCTAGCCTAGTGCTAACCAGCATTAATGCTAATGCTAACATGAAGCTTGTGGAACTCAACTTTCTCGTTAGTGTGTTTCATTGACAGTTCTTTTCGCGTTAAGTGAGTGTCAATTATATGTTTATTGTCTTACAAATATTGAGGGGATATTTAAGTACGGATTTGTGGTAGCGGTTTTTAGTTCTTCAGTCTGGAGAGAGTTGTGGGTGGTTTTCTTACGCGAGCTCGAGGATGGGCTTTGACTTGCTTTCCTCACATTCTAGGCCGTGCAGATTTAAGACCTGCTTTTATAACATTTCTCTTGTTAACATTTTTTTTAAATAATATTTTAGCTGTTAACACTAGCAACTGTACAATAAACTTGCATTAAAAACTTGATTTGTATTAACTTACTATAACAGTTACTAATAAATGATGTAAAAATGTGTTGCTCATTGTTAGTTCGTGTCAAATAATGCATTAAGTAATGTTAATGAATGAGACCGTGTCGTAAAGTGTTAACATTAAGTCAATATAGTTTATTCTTAAATGACAAATGACTGCAACTACATTTATACATTATTCCAATATATCAGTATTTAGTTTATTGTTTATGCTATATAAAATAGTTTACAGTAATGGTACATTGTTCCTAAACTACTAAAAGATCTTTGTCTTGTTTATTAGTTGTATAACATATTGTATGTTACAGCTATGGATTCAGAACGACAGAAGCGTAAAGAAGACATACAGAAAGCTTTGGCATTCATTCAGTAAGTAGTCTTTATACAAATGTAATGTTAATTGCTTACATCATCTGTGGTCTGTGTCGACTTCAGTAGTTCTAAAATGTTTTCTTTTTGGTGCAGGTCGTCCTTGCCTTTCCCTGAACCTGAAAGTTATGAGGTCAGAGCATTTTTGATTCACTCCCAATTATTGTATTTTTAACATGTTTCCCCGAAATAAAGGGCTGTATCTAGATAATGCAATGTAGATTGCCTTTCATTCTTCCATAGGCATTTTTGACTCAGCTAGTATGTAATTTGCTGGATGAGGGTAACGCTGTGTTTCGTGATGGGGAGTGGAGTCCAGCGTCAAGACATTACAGCGAGGGAGTAAATGTGGCTCGCTATGCTCAGTCTGAAGCGCTCGTTATTCCTCCAGAACTGTTAGAGGGCCTGTATGTCAACCGGGCAGCCGCACACTATCATCTCGTAAGTTGGCAATACCATTATGTTATTTATTCCTTTGTGTAATCTGATGCTTAAAACAGTACACTTAATGGAGTCCAGTATTAGTGACATGTAATACTTCAATAATAACATTTCTTTTTTTGTAGGCGGAGTATGAGCGAGGAGTGCAGGACTGTGACAGCGCACTGTGTGTGTCAGAGGGAAGTCGCAGGGCACTCTACAGGAAGGCACTTTGTCTCAGAGAGATGGGTCGACTTAGGGAGGCTTATGAGTGTGGAACTGGATGTCTGCTAAATGCCCCTCATGTATGCAGAAACATTTCTGTGTCACTTAGCTTGTAGCTTGCAATATTTTGGATTAAAATATATGTTTAATGATTAACGTTGTGTTTGTTTGCTTTAATGAACACAGGACAGGCAAGTCAGTGAGCTTGCACAGGATCTAGCCAACAAACTTGGTTTGAAAATCCGCAAAGCCTACGTCAGCCCTCAGGTTTGTGATTTTAGATATTGGTTCACAGATTCAGTGTTTATACATTACCTAACTTGTTTTTTTTTTATTTTAGCTTGATTCCTCATCATCTGGGGCAGACAACAATGGTGAAACTAATTCTCCTACAGGGGAGGCAAGTATTAATCTCTGCTTGATAAGTAACCATATATTCCCTAGATTTAAAAATGAGATATTTTATATAAATTAAATTGGCAAATCTTCCTCCTTTTTCTTTTCAGACCTCATCAAATGGTCTTGAATCTTTGACTGATATTGGATCAGGTATTTCCACTCTTCAGTTTTGATGTACATTTTGATATACAATACAAATTATATTCCATATATACAGTTTGGATTAAAAATATGACTACATTGTGTTTATTAATGAGGAATGAGTGCATAGTTGAGACAGTTATTTGTATGTCTTGCAGACCTGTCTAATGCCCAGTGCATCCCTGCCCCTCTGGCCACACCAATCCCAGTCAGTGATGACCCACAAATGCCCTCACTGAGCCCCATTGTGCCCCAAGACATGCCAGAGAGCCCAAGCCAGGAGCCGTCAGGACGTGTACCATACTCTGTGCCTGTTTCTGAACACATGGGTGATTGTGTGATGAATGAGGAATGTCTAGACACCTTGCTTGAAAGTATTCCCAAAGGAGCTGAGGTCAGCGTGGTAAGTGAAACTGTAAACACAGTCGTCCAATTGCTGATTGATCAACTAGAATATATGTAGCTATAATAAGTGTTATAGTGCTAAGCCTAAACTGTTGTTTGAGTACTTGAAAATGTAAGTATTTTCATACATTGACTTCAGTACTTACTGTTTCTACATCAGAATCCAGTTCAGGGAGCCATTCCCACTAACCTCCCAAATACAGCTATGGGTTTAAGGCCTCCATACTCTCCCGGTCTCCCAGCCTCCTCCTCAACTCCTTATTTTAACTCTGCTGTCAGTCCACTTACCCCACTGGACTACTCAATGACAATGGAATCACTCGGATCCTTCAGCTCTGGGGCCGGAACGGAAGACACGGCCGGAAAGACTGTGTCTGGATCACTGAGCACAGGTGGATTAGATTCCCTCTCTGAGTACACACTTCCAGGTGAGTTAGAAAGTTTACACTGACCTGGTACAACTTTATTAAAATATTCAGCAAGCATTGGTATATCATCATCTCATTTATATTTCTTCCTCGACAATATTAGGTGGACGAATATCTCACAGTTTCATACCTGGTTTGCGAAATCATAATGCCACCAATGCAGTAAGTCTTACTTGTTGTGCTTACTTTTCAATGAACTATTTTGTATAATTTACTTCAACCATTTGTTTCACTTTTGTTGTTTTGTTCTTTGCTCCCAATAGAATGGCCCAACAGGTACCAATCTTTCTCTGCTGTCACGAAACCCTCTGGCTGCCACACATGAGTTTCGACAGGCCTGTAATGCCTGCTACAGTCGCATAGGTATTGTAACCTGTAACTTTGTCTATTAATGTCAGACTTTTAACAGCAAATTGTGTAATAACACATAATACCTGGCCTAAAGAAGTAAACGTTTTCTGATTCAGGTCCCCGGGTAATGGACTACAAATATCAGCCTGATGCAGCGCATCGCTGTAAGAGAGACGTGCTTCTCTGTCGACTCAAATCGTCAGACGACCCAACCTGGAAAAGGGTGCGACCTCGACCAGCTCGTAATAACTTCCTTGGGGCATTTGTCCTCTGTAAAGGTATGGCACTGCATTTGTTAAAGAGAGAAACAAATGGGTTTTGAATTCAGATATATGATGTACTAGATGTTTTGAATATGAATGCACAGTATATTTGATAGTTTGTTTTGCATGGGTCTTTGTGCTGGAGTCCTTATCGCTGTGTCAGGGATCAGCTGACTACATCACTCTTTTATAATGGCTCCCTTGTCCTTTTATTATAGTAAATATTTAATGACTCAAGTTACAGACATACTAAACAGTTTTCTGCCTGTTCTATCATACATTTATGTTTTGATATCTTTAACCATGAAAGAATCTTGATTGGAGCTTTGTTTACCTTTTAAAAAGTATAGGTTTATAATATGTGACACTGTCTGTGAAATCCAGGCTAAATTCTCAAAATCTAATTAGCATCAAGTAGTCATAGCCATTAAAATGATAAAATATGTAATTTTATTTTATTTTTAAGTGTTTATTGCTGTAAATGAATATATGATTGATTTCAATATACAGTACTCAAATAATTATTTTAAATACTAAAATTTAACATTTTATTAATTGCATTAATATTGATTCCTTCTGTCATTGCAGAGGTACAAGAGCGTCAGGAGTGCCAGTATGGTGAGAACTGCACTTTTGCTTACTGCCAGGAGGAGATCGATGTGTGGACCCAAGAGAGGAAAGGAGCTCTAAGCCGTGAGCTTCTGTTCGACCCTCTGGGCACCAATGAACGACGGGCCCTCAGCGTCACCCGTCTGCTTCAGCTCCACATGGGCATGTTTATGTTCCTCTGTGAGGTAACAGCACACTTTTACCCCATCCTGTCTAATCCCTCTGTAATACCTACATGTTTTACTTCTTGGGTTGCGTTGTCTGAGCGCTTGTCTTTTTTGTGTACTGTAGGAATGTTTTGACAGTAAGCCTCGTATCATTAGCAAGCGAAGCAAGGAGAACCTCGCCGTGTGTTCCAACCTTACTGCACGGCACCCTTTTGACGATAACAAGTGAGTCTCTATCTTGTATCACTAATATGATTTCACTGCACTTAAGTCTTGAATGGCTATTGGATCATGTCCATTCCCAAACGTGTGTCTCTTGTATAACCCTACAGGTGCCTGGTGCACGTGGTTCGCTCAGCAAACGTGCGCTACAGTAAAATACGGCCTCTTCACCCGCTCTGCCAGTTCGACGTGTGCCGACATGAGGTGCGATACGGCTGCCAGCGGGAGGACAGCTGCTCCTTTGCACACTCGGTCATAGAGCTCAAATGTTGGGTGCTACAGCAGGACACAGGTATGTTTATACTTTATCTATTAAAATAGATTATGTGAAGTTATATGTGCATATAGTGATTTGTATGTATATTTTGACTCAAGGTATTACCCATGAGGAGATGGTGCAGGAGTCTAAGAGACACTGGCACAGATTGGAACAGAATGCACAAAGACAAAAGGTAATCGCTGTCTAGATCGCATGACTAGCTGTGCAATGTTGTCACGCACTTGCCTAAATCTAGTATCTACTTTGTTTGCTCTTGCGACAGATTTAAACGTGGTTAAATTTTTGCCATTAAACAAAATTGATAAAATAATGATTTTCTTTTATTACCTCGTTGCATTCAGCCCATGCTCGGACCCCACCAACCCACCAGTAGCACCCACAACAACAGTGCTATCAGCAGTGGTGTTGTTTCTGGAGGTGTGGTCAGTGGGGGAGGAGACTGCATTGGGGGCGGAGGCTCAGTAGGAGGAGGACTGGTGGGATGCGGTCGAGGGCGTGGCCTGAATCTAAAGATGAAGTTTGTGTGTGGACAGTGTTGGAGGGAGGGCCAGGTCAACGAACCAGACAAATCACTGAAGTACTGCACTGCCAAAGCCAAACACAGGTTTGCTTTCTTTGTATACGCAGGGATATTGCTGCTTAGTGGATTCTCATCAAAAATGTACATGATTGTTCTGTTTACTGGAACTGTTATAACGTTATATCCGACATAATGGAAAACTGTCAAAAATCATTTGTTCTGTTTTTGTTCTTTTGATTTGGATTTACAGCTGGACAAAAGAGCGCAGGGTGTTGCTGGTGAAATCATTTGAGAAGAAAAAGTGGGTGGTAGTGCGACCGCTGCCTTTTTCCCGTACCTATCCCCAACAATATGATGTAAGTTATTCCTTCAAGTGGCACAAACTTGAAAAGTTATAGAGTAATGTACAGTCAGACAGTCTTTATTATAGTCAAAATAAACCCAGACCCCAGAAAGGCCATCTGATCCAGAGAGGCTTTATTGTGCAATCAATGATTGGACAAATGTACATCGTCCTACTAATTATAACTGCGGTAGATCATTTGATTTAACATGTGAACAGTATGAACAGTCTAATTCAATTTTACATTTTGGATGCCATTTGCGGTTCATACGGTTTATTGCATATTTTTACCTTTTCCTGCAGATGTGTGTTCATGTCATGAAACAGAAGAAGTGCCACTATATTGGGAACTGCTCTTTTGCACACAGTTTGGAGGAGAGGGATGTGTGGACCTATATGAAAAACAACAGCTGTGAGAATCTAACTTTGCCTTCTTCAGCTACACTATTAATAGCAATGATGTTTTATCTGTTTGACCTAAATGCTCTAATGTGAGCGATGTGTCTCTGTATTCACTAAGTGAGAGACATGCAGCAGATGTACGAGATGTGGCTATCACTCACCAATCAGAATCGGCATACAGATGGAGCCCTCATGACTCCTCCCCCAGAAGAAAAGCAGATAGCCATGCCAACTGATTATTCTGAGTCAATGGTGGGTGGCTGGAAAATTCATTTCTTTTTGTTTGTGTGATTAAGTGGAAAAGGTATCATGAAAATGTATCTTCAAATTAGCCTGTGCTTTTTGCTGACAGGTTGGACGGCGACTGTCTGGAGGTGGAGGGGATCTGTGACCAGGGCTGATATGTGCAGTTGCCCATGATGCGGTTGTCTAGATGAGACTTCCTGTTCAGATGTCAGTTTTTAAGGCCCTTCCCCACTTTTCCAGTGCCACTTTGGGAAGTAGCAGGTTCTGCTGCCCGCTGGGCAGAGTGCTTGACAATAGGACTAACACAGTGATTGTTGCCTCACACACACACACACCACACTTCATTACTCATTAGCACACACATCTGCACACTCACTGACATGACACTTGGCACAGACTCATTGGTGTCATGTACGTTAAGATTGCAACATGAAAGTTGAGTTGCAGATGATATCGCATCATTTTCCTTGAACCGAACTGTTCACATGATGCTTTTCCAAAGCTTGTACAGGAAGAATTAATTCCCCTAACGTCGAATTAAAGAACCAGTCAAGTTGCCACTCGTGTTTCGAGGCATCGGATGGCAGATTTATGACGTGGTGCTTAACTCTGTGCTCTTGCCATATTGGTAGAGGAGTTTGAATGTATAGCCAACAGTGGCCATTTACAAAAAATGAGATTTGTCAGATGTAGAATGTACTTAATACACAAGTTAATGAATTAAGCATAACTTTAAACACCCACCCCCACCTTTATAAATGCTTGCATAATGTCAGTCACAGATCATGCACTGACATGTCTTAATTTCCTTGTTTAATGCATTTGAGATGATGGGTCAGCGCTTAGTAAAGTGAAAAGCAGAGTGTGCTGGAAATGAAAATGTTACTGCAGCACTAGTTCTCAGTGCCGGTCCAGTGTGATCTGATGATTTGTATTAGCTTGGTTCCAGCTCCATATTTTGCTTCGATTTTAAAAACAGAGATGAGTGGGTAATGTGGATAATGAAATATTCCTCTGTGTTGTCTTATTTGAGCTTATAGGTTGGGGTAGGCAGTATATATAATCTATAAGCATACTCAAAGGCGACTCCTGGGTACTCCACAGGTCAGTGTGGGCCAGTAGCTCTCCGAATATAACATTTATTGATGTCAAATTATGAGCATGAATGGAGACAAATAAGCAAGAAAATAGGCAAAGAGCTTAATGCCCATGCATATATTCAGTCCCAAACTATAGACATGCTGTGCTACCCTTACTGTCCTTACTTTCAATGGACATAATATATATATATAATTATACACAAACACACATACACATAAATATATCTACTATATTTGCATATTACTAATGATTATTGATAACTTAGCAGTTAAGCTTAATTAAGTATAACCTTACCTTGTATTGATTACATAGAACTTCTTGTTATTGAGCTATGCTATATGACATGTATTACTGATTAGATGGTTAGTGATTTTTTTCCTTACGAGTTACTCCAGGAATGTCGGATGTTATGGGAGATTGAAGGAGAATTTGCGATCCCAAACTGCTTCAGAAAGTAATTGATGTGGAATAAGGTTTTAGCCTTGAAAAGAACAGAAAAAGTACTTTGTCAGGGTTTGATATGAAAGAGCAGATTTGGGTATATCTGTATGGTAGCAAGTTTACATTATAACCGGGTTGGACATTCTGGAGTGACCTAGTTGTACGCTTTACTGAGGGATCATTTTATTACTACCGCTATTATTATGATGATGACAGTAATAATGATTGCCATTATGACTACTTCTATCCTCCTATATGCTATTGATATATGTATATGTTAATTGCTATGTATAACACTTTAAATATATGTATCCATGTATGAATATAATACTTAACAGTGAATTATGTCCATGTATGCTTGGTGAACTGTCCAGAATGGAAGGAACTGGATTACATCATGTCACCACCTTAGGGTAGCCGTGTACTTGTGATCTTTAGACATAAAATCGGTGGAAAAACAAGAGAACGCTTTAAGATTTGAAGTGTGGAAGTCATGCTTTTGATAAGTGTACATATGGCTTGTTTTTGGTGCCGCTCCATTTTGTAGGAGAACAGGACATTTGTTTCAGTGGTAAATAGGGTTTCTAGAATGGTTGTAGTGTCTTTGAAAACTAGCAAAAACCAGATAGATCACGAAGCATACATGGATGTTTATGTTTGTCTGCATAGCGCCTTATACAATATATATATACAACATTTATATACAATTATAAATACCTTAACAAATAATCCTACTCTTTCAATATAATGATATATATACACTGTTAGACAATTAAGAAAATAGATTCAAGGGGATGAAAGTGCATTGTAGATTTTCCCTGAAGATTGAGACTAATGTAATTGGTTTTGCACACAACTCCTATTATTTTGTATTCAAATGAATGTGATTAGATTGATTTGTTGGCTTTCATTCTGGGCAACGACAAGGGTGAGGTAGTGTGCATAACTACAGAGAGCAAGATCAAACTGAGACGCTCAGTTCACAGTCTCTGTTGCTCAAACATGAGATGGGGTTTACAATCTGTCATATTTATATCAAAGGGTTAGTACTGCTGGAACAGTGGTCATCTACAGTACTCACTATTCTCATTCTCTGCTTGAGTTTATCATGAAAATTGAATACTATGGGCTTCCCAGAGTAAAAAAAAAAAAGATTGCCCATGTTAAAATGACCTTTGTGTTTTACTCTTTTTGGATAAAAACAAATGTTTATAATAATCTTGCCAGCAATGCAGGATTTAACAAACATCGGTCATTATATGTTACCGTGGGTTTATTTTTCACTTGCTTAACCAGATAACTAGTTTAAATCAGTTTTGAAGAAATGAAAAGGCAAAGTAACACTTGTTTTTGTACTGTATTTTTACATTCCTTTGTTTTGTTTCTCCTTTTCCTCCCTGGTTGGAAGTGAAATATGATTACAGTGGACCAAATCTCATGAATGTGTTTAACAATAAATAGACTGTTTTAGAAAATAAATGTGATTTTATTGACTGTTTGAGTTCTCTTTAACTGTTGTACTTGCTTAGATTAATAATACTTCTTTAGACAGATGCATATAATAATATGAGATGTTGTGGGATCAACTTAGCAAAATAATTTTGTCTGTATAGCCAATGACACAAACTTAACCTTGCAACGACCTTTAACTGAATGATAAGGTAGGAAGGTAGTTTGTTGAACAATGTTTAAGGAATACCCGTATGTGTTTTGGGTGTTAACCGACTGACGAAGCGACAAGTCTTCCTTTCACTTTATAACAAGGCTCTTTATATTAAAATGAATGTCAGATTGAATTTAAAATGATATCATTACATGAATGAAAAACTGGTGGTTCAGTCTAAGTGTTAATACTTCATGCAGCTCCATGAAGATGTAAATGACATGAACACGTTGGTTTTTCTGTTACTTTCGTAACACCGATATACGCAGATGTTTTGATCTGTCTTAGATAACTTGTCTTCATTGTTATTGGCTGGCGCAATGAATATTTAAAGCTGCATCCGCCAATAAAACATCGCGCTTCATTGACTATTAATCAAAAGGCAAATTTAAAAACATTCATTGGTTAAAATGTTCGAGCCCACTGAAAGTAAATCAATTTAGGTGGGACTAGTTAAGTAACTTCTGTGGTTTCAGGGTGGACCTTGTGACCATTAACTAAAGTTTCTGAATTCTGTCGCTGGGACTGAATGTGAATGAGAGTTTGATTTGACAGCTGTCTCCTGCAAACACCTTTTTTTTTCGATTGTTAAGAACGAACACTGGTTTAAGATGTGCTCTGAAATTCCCGAAATATTCAAGGCCTTGCTTGACCTCCCATTTTTCTGTCCCTTCTATTGAAGACAACGGTAAGAATTTGTTTTTTTATATATATTGTATACGTATGCGTTGCAATGAATCGTAACTTGACAATCTTTGATATTTTGATATCCTATTTGCTTTCGAAAACCAAATGTTTTTTTTTTTTTGCATTAAAGGGGCTGTCACGTTGTTGGTTTTTTAAAATGCATATGTCAGGTCGTTTAAATATATAGTTTATATATTTTATATATATATATAGATATAGATATAAATATTAAATATATTTATATATATTTCACTTGAATAATCCCACTTAATAATAATTTATTTTCTAGAAAAAGCATTGTATATTTTATATTATATGTGATTCTGCATATGGCTGCTGCAAATAATGTTTTGTAAATGATAATACATGGGTCTTCGTGGCTTTAACCCTGCTGGGTTTTTGATAAGTTTGTGGGCAATACTGAAGTCACGCATGTACAAATTTGTAGGGAGGAATATTGTGGAATAACCATATGGCCAGTGAATGAATATAAATCCAACCATATCATTGTCTGTAAAACATAACATTGTATCTTAACAGATATAATAAAATATTTCAAAGCAGAAGTAACTGTCTAATCTGAACAGAACATTTTTGCATTTTTCCATTGGCAACTGTTAATAAGATGCAAGGGACTTGCATTTAATGCATGGTTTCTTTAATTGGACCTGCTTTTGTTAATTTATTTATTTTTTATTTCAATATATTTATATAAACATACCACAACTATAACGAGATAAGACCTGAAATAGAACAAAATGGAGCAATACGTGAATGCACATCATGCGCTGTAAACATATGGGTAAGAAAAACAACTTCCTACACGGGAATTTTTTAATGCCTCGCAATTGGTCTGTCTGCACACTGCACGAGTCATGACTGCACGTGTGAGGCCATGTGCCAACACACAAACAACTGTGTGCCTAGGTTATTCTCCCTCGAGACA
Organism: Beaufortia kweichowensis; assembly: GCA_019155185.1. Classification (NCBI taxonomy): domain Eukaryota; kingdom Metazoa; phylum Chordata; class Actinopteri; order Cypriniformes; family Gastromyzontidae; genus Beaufortia; species Beaufortia kweichowensis. The sequence continues at coordinate 7,771,560 of CM032808.1, forward strand.
TAAACAAATTAAGTAGAATGACTAAGCATATTTTTTGTTTTAATCTCAAACATTGATTTGTTATTAGTAGTGAGTGAATTAACCCGTAATAAAAAGTTGGCTTAAAGGTCAAATCGTATTTATACTATAGTTTATACAATAGTTATATTGTCAAGTTAAATCATATAAATAAAAGTTTTTAGAATAAACAAGTTAGCTGCAATTCATCAAAGGGTATATGTATTTTTTAAAATCTGTTTGTTTATGGCGTAAACAAACTATGTATGTACACAAGCACAAACTGTGTCAAGGTATTATACGTCTCGTGACACGTTTTTCGAATATGTTAGTGAAAACATACATAACAGTTTTAACCGACCAATGAGAAGTCGCTCTTGCAAGCCAACGCTACGTAATATATGCAGTTCCGCGCCTCTATATACTGCGTGTAATAAATTATTCATGAGATCACAGCGCTACTAACCTATCAGCACCCAAAGCTTTTCCCACAAAGGGGGCGTGGTTTATATTAATATTACAACACTGTGTCTGTAGTTAGCAGGAAAGTCTGGCCAAGACCAAACACAGACAGCAGTGGTGTCTGTAAATACAGTTCTTGATCGCCGATGTGTTTTAAATGATCGAGTTTGTTTGTTTTTCGAAGTTTTAAAAAAAATAGCATTTTTTCTCTCGATTTGGCGTTTGTGCTTTTAAAGTGTATTCTCACACGCCGCTCGAAAGCTTTAGCGAGAAATGGCCACGGAGCCTGTTTCCGTCACGATGGATGCAGGTACGGGTACTCCAGTTGATTTTCCCTTGGTCTTAAGGAAAATCATGGAAATCCCGCCACCGAATCTTCTAGAAGGCGACGACGGTAAGTGTCTCGGCTCTCGTGCGTGCGCAGCCTGCGGTCGGAGGCAGCTGCTCTGCAGAATGATTGACATCTTATATGTAAACGTTTGACAAGTGCATTCAGTATATAAACATTTTTAAAGCGTCATGTCAATACAGTGCGTGTTTGTAGCGATATTTGTACGCAGCACTTAATACTAAAAATGTGTCTGGACCTGACGGCTAGTTTTTCGTCTATTTTAAGTTATACGATTCCGAAATTATATCACACTTCAAATACACATACGACATATGGTTACTTTAATTTCCTAAAATAACAATTTCTGATGTTTTTTACGGTCTTGAGCTACTAAGTATATATGCAGTCTTTGAATGCTGTGCTACCATGGGAGCTTTGGGTGAAGCAACTTGCTGGGCGGCTAAAATAAATAAAAAGCTAAAAAAAATGTGCTTGGCTGTATTGCTTCTTTTATAGGTTGGAGTTCAAATTACTTACCATTGTTATGGTACATTTATATTGCAGAAAATGACAAAGAGAAACTCTTGGGAGGTGGTGTGGACTCTGATGGGGTCAGTGAAATGGGGCCATCGGCCGCCCTGACTCCTGCTATCTGGGACAAGACCATTCCCTATAATGGTGATACCTTCCACCTGGAATACATGGATCTGGAGGAATTTCTTATAGAGAATGGGATTTCTGGCGCAGGGGATGAGGATCAGCAGAAGAGCCTTGTGAAGGAAAACACAGAGATCACAATTGATAAGTCATCTGCAATTTCTGCAGACAAGACTAGCTCAACTGCCCCGATCTCTCTTTTACCAGTCATGGAACTGGATCAGTGCGAGGAGGAAGTGGTCACAATCGCGGCATCCAGCTCAAGTGACATCCATTTAGGTTAGCAGAGAGAGACAAAAGAACACAGTGTACTTTCGTTTTCAACCCACAAAAACATTGTATGCTTGAGTCATTTATTAGGAATGTTATTTCAATTAACATATAAACGCAACATACCTTTTTTATTGTAAAACTACAACAATATTGCAATATAACAATGTATGAGAAAATCGCAATAATTCTTTGCAAGTAATAAAATAGATACTAGATTCAGTTTCATTGTTGGTATATATTGATTCACTACAGACAAGGAGCGTGTGACACCAGATCCCATTGATCCAGATGACATCGAAGTAGATGTAAACTTTCAACCAGATCCCACAGACCTTGTTCTCTCAAGTGTACCAGGAGGTGAACTGTTTAACCCAAGGAAACATCGCTTTTCCGATGAGGATCTGAAACCGCAGCCTATGATCAAGAAAGCCAAGAAAGTGTTTGTGCCTGACGAGCAAAAGGTAATTAACACTATTGCATCCAAAGTTTCACACATCTAGTCACAAGTCTAGACAACAGCACTAGTAAATTTAGTTTAAAAAAATTATAAAAATTACAATGAATTACAATCACAACAATAATTAACTGTGATGCTTAAGATTAAGAGGGAAAAATAATTTCATCTTCACTCACTATCTCAGGATGACAAATACTGGCAACGGAGGAAGAAGAATAATATTGCGGCCAAACGTTCACGGGACGCGAGGACGGCTTAAGGAGAATCAGATCACGGTTCGAGCAGCCTTTCTTGAGCGAGAGAACGTGGCTCTGAGGCAGGAAGTGGCAGAGCTACGCAAGGACTTTGGCCGCTGCAAGAATGTTGTGACTCGCTATGAAGCCAAATACGGACCACTGTAAGACATAGATGTGTGGCACAAGCCCGCTTCAGCACACAGACAGTTTTTATTTAAAAACATACTTATCAGAGCATTCAACGCCCTGAGCATAAAACTAGCTCCTAGTCAGTGTTTATGTTAAATATGTATACTTTTATACATATGTTGATTAACCAATTAATTTTTCTTCTTTTTCAAGTGAACCAACTGAAGACTTTTAAACAATTATTGATTTATTTGCATTTTGTTTAAAGGCAATAAATTAATAATAGTACAAAGTATGGAGAGCTGAATAGTCAGGGTAATCAGAAGAGGTGATGATGAAGAGGAAATATGAGCAGATGAGCAAATGAATGGTAGAACTACAGTAAGTGACATTCATAAGCTTATACTGATGAATCATGTAAATTAATAAAACCACCAGACATTGTAAGTTCCATGCAACAGCATACCGAGTATATCCTATTACATTTTTATGTGCTTTTTTGTATTGCATTACTATTGAAAATGTCTCCTTCACCTTTTATGTGTCATGATTTACTGTGGAAGTAGTTTTAGGGAATAGTGTGTATTAAAGAAATAGTCAATAGTCTTTATGTATACAGATTTGTATAGAGAATGACACTGATTGACAATACACTTTCTTATTTATGACTATGGGTTTTTTCTCCTGGGTTTTTCTATTATTACAGAATATTAATTCTAAGAATTCGTTTGGGACAGTTGGTACAATGTACCAAACAGTACATTTGTGTCTGTGGGACAGTCTTTAACCGTAAAAAAAGGACAAGTTTCAGATTTTTAAAAAGGGGAAAAATTTATTACATTACATGTTTTTCAGTACATATAGATATGGTACCCTGTTCTAAATTGTAAGCTATTATATATATATATATAATGTTATTTGCTTACAAATATGGTCAATGTTTTGTCAGTAAACAAGCTAGAAGTGCTAGAAATGACAGCGGAAAATGTAATGACGATGTGTGCATTACACATCTACAAAATGTTAAAAATATACATACATAGATGGAGTCTTTTTAATAGAAGATTTACAGCAGGGGAGTTTTTGAGATTATATATGTAAAATTACATACTGTTGTTTATTACATAATGGTTTCAGAAGGTCAGTATATGTATGGATAAAATGCTCTGTACATTGATCAAATTAAGCGCTGATATAAAAATATGCTTTATTAAAAACATGTCAGCAGATGTATGCACGGTGTAAACTAAACAATAGCTCAGTAAGCATCCTTAAGTGTCTTCAGCTGAGTGCCTCAGCTTGTCACTCATCTTTAGTCATTTATTATCTGTAATATGTCCTTTTTAAACATTTAATATTATTAAGAAAGTCATAGCCCAAATTGCTCTCTAGTGTTCACGTCATGCACATTTTACTGGAATAATATTATGTAAAGATAATCTAATATTTAATTTAATTCTGACCAAAGCTCAGCTAAAAGCTGATAAAAAAGTTTTCTGGTAAAAAGTGCAGAACATCACTTTAATCAGCGATATAAACTTATTAAAGGTCTGTGTCAAATGCTCTTTAAAATAGCTTGAGCTTCCTTTCTGAAAGGTGCGAAATGCAAGAGACAATAAATACAAGAAAATGATTTAATGGCCATTTAAATGGGGCTTTCTGGCAATGTTTCTTTTGTTTAACAAAAAAATCTTGTGTTATTTTTGTACTTAGCCAACATTGTTTGAATAAATAAGCTTTTTGTCAGAGTTTAATGCTTTTCTATTTGTCTTTGGAAAGAAAGGATATTCTTTTCAAGTCCTTATAAGATGTTTCGACATGTCTTAATGTCTTGGCTGTTTCATGTTGTACATATTAATAAAAAACTCAAAAACAGGTGTGGTCTACGTATCTACATACTTTTGTTAATTACTGAATCTCAAGTTTCATATGGGAGAGAAGTGTTATGTAACACAGATGGATGCCAAATAAAGTTACATAATGTTAAGAGAGAAGCCAAAAAAGTCAGCTTTATATGCAAGGATACAAAACTGACACAAATAAATAACAGCCTGGGTCAAATAAATGCTTTGCTCACTTTTATGCATTTCACATACACCAAAATCAACTTCCAGTGCATTCAAGCTATATATTTAACATGCCTAGTTTGTGTTTTGCATGTTCCTGGATTTTAAACTAATTATAATGTGACTGGGTCTGATGAAACAATAGTTTAGAAACAAAAACAACATATTTTTCAAGAAAATCCAAACCATGACCTTAAATTTAATTAAACTTACATATCCACTTGTATCCACTGATGAACGTATCCTTAATGCTTTCTGATAACCTGATACATTTTCCAACATTTCTCAATAAAAATATCCAATACCACAATTTTTAAAAACGTTTTATTGAACAAGTCTGATAACAAAACACTTCTGCATGAAAAAAACAACAGCAACATACAATGAACTGCATCGGTATCTTCACCTCTTCTTGAAGCCGTATTTTTTTCTTTCATAGAAAAGGTCAGTCTTTGAGCTACCAAGGTTCACGATCTTAGGGCAGCCATCTCTCTGTGTTAAAAAAAACAACAATGAACAGTTTTAAAAATAAAAAGCTATAAACATTTTGCATAAACAGTCTCACATACACTAAACAAAATTTTAACAAAAACTATTTGAGAAAAAGTGTGTCAGATGTACTCACGTCTTTCTCCTGGATGGTGCACTCTTTACAGTAGTAGGCATCAGATACTCCAGGTCCTCCACAGATGACACAGCGGCCCTGATATGACCCGTAGTTGCATTCATCACAAATGCGAACCAATGTGCAAGGTCTCACATACGAGTCGCAGATAACGCATTTGCCATCACCTAAATGAAAAAGCACACACATTTGATGAGAGACAATTCGGGCGAGATAGGAGAAAATGCTTTTTAACAAAACAAAAAAAATGTTAAGAACTATTACATGTGACAAAAACTTGAATACTTACATTTTTCACACACGCGTCCAATAGCTGGAAAAATAAGAGATATGATTAGATTCAAAGCCTTTACAACTTTACTAAACTTAACACAATGTACTGAAAACACAGCAGCACAAACAGTGGCTGACTAGCTGTATACAAACTAGTAAGCACAATCGCGTCTGTTCTCTTCGTTTTAACGCTTCACGATATATTATTCATTATAAATATTTTGTTAAAGCCATTAGCTGTTAACTAATAATTACTTGGTTCGAGTTGAACTGCTACTTTAATGTAATGACTTGATCGCTTCGAAGTCTCCAATTCAACTGCATTCTTAGCACACTGACTGCCTTGTTAGCTTTAATTCTGTTCATCAAACAAAAATCTGGACGAAGATTCTGGCACAACTCTCTATATAAAAAATAATGAGCCTTACCAACACCGGCCTGTTTTCTGCAAAAAATCAAATCTGGATGATGTTTAGCCATTTTAAAAGAAAGATGCAGCTAGCTGGCCACACATTAGCGTAACGGCGCCGCAGAAGTGACCTCTGAACTTTTCTTCTTCTGATTGTTTCTGATCAGAAGATGCGTAGCGTCTTTTAGTGACATCTGCTGGACAAAGTATACCATAACATCAGCGACGAATGAAAAAATACATTTTTGTAGTCCTTAAAATGGAATAAGGATGAAAGTAAGCAGATAGATGAATGTATGCATTAATAAAATAAAGAACACACAGAAAATAATAGATTGGAAAATACTAAATCAGAAACGTTGTTGCGTTTTAAGACAAGGTCCTAAAAGCAAAAACGAACAACTGGAAATACATAGAGTGGAAACATAGAGTTACTAAATATTAAAACTAAATATTTCTATTCTTCCTTTATGACGTGATTTTTTCTTAAAAATTAATAAGAGAAGATAAACATTTTAAATAGTTTCTTTATCTTTTTTAAAACAAACGCAATCACATCCATTTATTTTAACATCCTTTCAAGACAACGTGTTCTTAAACCCACACGTCATTTTCTGGCGTCACATCTTTGTCAGTGAACAAAATGGCAACCTACTGCTTAACCGTCGCCAGGCTTCAGGTACCTTAAATGTCCTTTTGAAACTGTCAAAATGCACAACTTGACTTGTTGGTGTCTGCAACAGAGCCGTGCATGCTTATGTGTATCATTTTTAAGGAGACACAGTACGTGAAGTGATGTTTTTATGTTGAAATGTGCTCGCGGAGTGTGCCTAGGTCACTGTGTCCAAGGATGTCTGCTGCAGATGGGTTTCGTCTGACGTATAGCGTACAATCTTATTTCCAGCTGTTTGATAAAGGACAACAAAAGCACGGGTTAAGAAATACTTGTAGCTGTTTTACAGATACACTTATCGTTGATTTTTTTATGTTTGGTTGTTTGGTTTAACTCGCAAGGTGAACGCAAGGTTAAAACAGCGCTGTGAGGATAACGGCGCCGACCATGGAAATATAACAACAGAACCGCTACTTGGGGTCGGCGCAGTGATTTCTTGAAAATACAGTGAAAATGACTAATGTTTTATCCATAAAGCATGTAAGATATGGGTTCATGATTCGGCATATTAAAGCTTCACATTATTTGACAAATTTGAGCAGGTACTTTCACAACATGAAATGCTAATCCATTTGAATGCTTTTCCCGTCTTGTGAGTTTATCTGTAAATTAACTGTAAGGTTAGATATCTGGGAACACTAAAATCAAATGCAGCTAGCAAAGATCACATTGATATTATCATGTGATGATTGAGTAACAAAATAACAGATTATATTTGTTGTGTGTATGTTAACTGCAAGATTTATTCAGGAGTTTAATGCTCTTAATGCTGTTTACTGTATTTCTTACAGTGTTATTTATAAGTTTGTTTTACAACTTTCCCATAATGCTTCCCCGTTTTTTTTTTTTTTAGCTTGCTCTGGGCCAGGGTGCCAGGCGCCTGCATGTTGCAGCAGCTCTCAACGCAAAGGCCAAGGTGGCCATGAGCCGCTTTGAGCCAAACACTTATGTCAACTACGACAAGCTTCGCACAAATATTGACATTGTGCGCAAAAGGTTAGCAGGCCCAGTATTTTACACTTCCCTTTGTTTGTTTACATACCCCTTATCTCTTTCACGTTTCAGAGTGTCTTTTTTACAAACACTGATGAAATCTTAATTGGCTCAATGTTTTTTAAATACTTGGGAAGTTTAGGATAAATTTTAAAGAACAGATTCCTGTAGGTATTGTGCTATTATTCAATTATTGTTAACTGTATATTCACTTAACATTTGAAATTTTATCTCATTTCCATCTTCCAGACTCAACCGGCCTCTCACTCTGTCAGAGAAGATTGTCTACGGCCATCTGGATGACCCATCCGGACAGGAAATTGTTCGAGGTCGCACATACTTGCGCCTGCGACCAGATCGAGTTGCTATGCAAGATGCAACTGCACAGATGGCCATGCTGCAGTTTATCAGCAGTGGACTTCCAAAAGTAGCAGTGCCATCCACCATTCATTGTGACCATCTTATTGAGGCCCAGACTGGGGGAGCCCAAGATCTACAAAGGGCAAAGGTTAGAAAGCCAATACTGTAATGTTATTGAAAGACAAATCACAGGAAAATTACAGAAGTGTGATTAATTTGACAAAACTGAGCTTGAGAACGTGGTTAATTGTGTAATGTTAATTCTTTATTCTGTGTACCAGGAAATTAATCAGGAGGTTTACAATTTCCTTGCTAGTGCTGGGGCTAAATATGGTGTTGGCTTTTGGAAACCTGGTTCTGGGATCATCCATCAGGTATTAAAGAAAAAGCTTTTGGCTAGTAATTCACTGATGTTTGGGAAAAATTTATATATATTGTTATATTATACATACAACTTTTGATATATATTCCTATTTGAATTATATTATTTATTATGTTTTTCCTCCTTTTTTATATGTTGGGAATGCTCATAAATTCAGTTATGTCCTCACTATACATCCTGTTTGATCTTTCTTAGATTATCCTGGAGAACTACGCGTATCCCGGAGTTATGTTGATTGGAACAGACTCTCACACTCCTAATGGTGGTGGTCTGGGCTGTATCTGCATTGGAGTGGGTGGCGCTGATGCTGTTGATGTCATGGCAGGCATCCCATGGGAGCTGAAGTGTCCAAATGTGAGTATGCATTGTTGCCTTTTGTAATTAGTTTTTTCTCTTGTAAATAGAATTATGTGGGTCACTGCCAGTGTGATAACATGGCTTGTTAATGGCTTTTCTAGGTCATCGGTGTAAAACTTACAGGCAGTTTATCTGGCTGGACCTCACCAAAAGATGTCATCCTTAAAGTAGCTGGTATTTTGACTGTGAAGGGAGGCACAGGTGCCATTGTGGAGTATCATGGCCCGGGTGTGGACTCTATCTCCTGCACTGGTAAAAACTGGCTAAGCAACAAACCACACTGGCATGTTTCTTTATTGATTATAAATACTAACCCTGCTTTGCATGCTTTTGGGTTACTAAACAGGTATGGCCACCATCTGTAACATGGGTGCTGAAATCGGAGCCACCACCTCTGTGTTCCCGTACAACCACCGTATGAAGACATACCTTGAAAAAACTGGTCGTGGAGGTAAGTAAAAGCAATAGACTCTGAATAAATGATCAAAAGTTTGACCTCACATCTCACTTTTCTCTTGTCGAACAGAAATTGCTTCTGTGGTCGATGAGAACAAAGACTTGCTGGTACCTGATTCAGGTTGCCATTACGACCAGTTGATTGAGATCAATTTGAGTGAGGTAAGAACAGCTGAAGGTTATTATTAAGTTTGTTATATGTGTCTCACGGTTACAGTTCATATGTTAAAATGATCTTCAACATGCTTAATGTCTCCAAATAGCTGAAGCCCCACATCAATGGCCCATTTACACCTGACCTGGCCCACCCGTTTCAGAAATTGGCTCTGTTGCTGAGAAAAACGGTTGGCCCTTGGATGTTAAAGTCGGTCAGTGATTTAATGTCTGCCTCATTTACACTCAATTTTATGGTCAATATTCACTACAACAGCTGCCTTGCATTAACCTTTGCTCTCTCTGTCTACATTTTACAGGTCTGATTGGAAGCTGCACCAACTCTAGTTATGAGGACATGGGCAGAGCTGCTTCCTTAGCCAAACAGGCACTGGACAAAGGCCTTAAGTGCAAAGCTCAGTTCACAGTCACCCCAGGGTCTGAGCAGATTCGTGCCACGATTGAGAGAGATGGCTATGTGAGTTTGAGTGGTGGAGCAATAGGATTTCTTAGTCATTGATGTAATTCAAGAGATCTTATCAGTGACACTTATATGTGCGTTTGATATTTTATTATTTTGTCGTTCTGCATATGATGTATATCACAATACAATGTTTGTGCCTGCAGGCTAAAATTTTGAGGGATGTTGGAGGAGTTGTCCTGGCTAATGCCTGTGGACCCTGCATTGGTCAGTGGGACAGGTAAAATATTTGTCTTGTTTTAATTTTCAATGTGTATACTTTCATTGCCAAATTTAAACCAGGTACGATGATTTTTATTTTACATAAAACTAGCACAGACAGTGTAGGAAATCAGTAGCCAAGGTTGAGGGTTAAATCTTTAACCACGGAATATTGCAACCAAGCATTTAAAATGCAGTATTTCAAAGAGTCTTGTAATAAAGCTTTATAACTTAAACCAATAAAATCTTGCTTGCAGGCGTGATGTCAAGAAGGGAGAGAAGAACACCATTGTCACATCGTTCAACAGAAACTTTACTGCTAGAAATGATGCTAACCCTGCCACTCATGCTTTTGTCACTTCTCCTGAGGTACTTTGCTGTCGACATTTATTCTTGCACTGCCAGTCGTAATACACTCCTCTCTTTATTTTGATAAAATCTTCATTTATCACCTTGCAGGTTGTCACAGCCCTCGCCATTGCGGGCACACTTAAGTTCAACCCTGAGACTGACTTCCTCACAGCCCCTAATGGAGAGAAGTTTAAACTGGTGCCACCCACAGGAGATGAACTTCCTGCCCGTGATTTTGACCCCGGTCAGGACACTTACCAGCACCCACCAGCTGATGGTTCTAGCCTGAAAGTGGACGTCAACCCACAGAGCAACCGCCTGCAGCTGCTCGAGCCTTTTGATAGGTGGAGTGGAAAAGACCTTGAGGACCTTCAAGTGCTTATCAAGGTATCATACTTGATCACAGATGTTTAAAATGAGATGTTTGCTTCACTCTAAGATCACTTTGAGACAGTGTTGCTATTTTAATTATTTAATTAATTCAACTATTGTATTCCTAATGACTCAATCGTATCCAATGACTGTAAACTAGACTTAACTGAATAGACAGATTGAAAAACAAAAACAAAATTCAAAACCGTAATGCCCTGCTCTGTGTAATGTTCACTTTATTTTCAGGTGAAAGGCAAATGCACCACAGACCACATCAGTGCTGCTGGACCCTGGCTGAAGTTCCGCGGCCACCTCGATAACATTTCCAATAACCTGCTCATTGGTGCAGTTAATATCGAGAATGATGCCGTCAATAAAATTCGTAACCTTCTGACTGGAGAATTCGGCGGTGTCCCTGATGTTGCCCGTTATTACAAAGTAGGCACTCTTTTTACTCTTTTTATCAAAAATGACCACTGAAAACATTTGTGTTGTTGACTGTTTTGTGGCTGACTTGTGATTCCACAGAAGCACAGTATTTCATGGGTAGTAGTGGGAGATGAGAACTACGGTGAGGGATCCAGCAGAGAGCATGCTGCTCTGGAACCCAGACATCTAGGTGGAAGGGCCATCATTGTGAAGAGCTTTGCTAGGATTCATGGTAAGTGAAGATGAACTCAAATGTGAAATTCAAATGTGATTCATGGTAAGTGAAGTGTCATTTTATTTACCAGTTGATTTTTTTTTGAAATCTGTCAATAGAAACTAACTTGAAGAAACAGGGCCTGCTGCCCCTCACCTTCTCCAACCCTGCTGACTATGACAAAATCCGCCCAGATGATAAAATCTCCATCACAGGTCTTGGTAGCTTTGCCCCTGGAAAGGTAAGGCCCATTCTGTCTAACACTTACGTTTTGCATCCTCGAAGTGTTTTGTTTGGCAAACACCTATGTTAGACATTCCTGTCCTATAATTGAAATGGTGCTGAATAATGTGTACATAAAATAAATGAATCCCATTCATATTTTTGATCTTGCCCTCTATTAGCCACTGAATGCTGTCATCAAGCACATTGACGGAAGCAAAGAAACTATCGAGTTAAACCACACCTTCAACGAGACCCAGATTGAATGGTTCAAGGCTGGCTCCGCCCTCAACAGGATGAAAGAGATGCAGTAATGAGCGATTGGCCCTTATATGTGAGGATGGGAAGTGTATATGGGTGGGGTTTATGTATCAAACAGGAAGATTGGTACGTATATAAAAGGTTTCTACATACCATCTCATGTGATTATCAGCCGAAGCATAACAATATATGTATTTTTTAAACACCGCTGCATAGACAAGTCATGTCGTTACACGAACTTCTACAGGGTGGATTACAGGTTATTATGCGTTACTTTGCAGATGAAACTCATTTAACTCGTTAAAAAAATTATCTGAATGTTTGTAAATTGTCATCACACAATAAATAATTAAAGGAAAGGAAGGTTTGCATACAAAGGAATACTAGGCATGCACAAACACAGTTTAATTTATAAAACCGGAGAGATGTGTCTGAATTTCTGTGTCTGCTTGTGACATTTGCTTGGTAATGTTGTGGGCCGTAATCAGATCTGTTGGTGGATTTAAGTTTCTTTCAACAGAGCTTTCAACCACTCGTAATAAGAGGTGTTGTTCTTCATTCAAGATGACACATAACCAGTTATTGTTAATATAGCTCGTTTTACTGAGTCAGAGTGACTTGTCTATGCTTAATGTCCAGTATCGGCAGATCTTGCCTTTCACGCCACCAAATCTGTTAAATGTGTTCGTACTGATTTGCATCACAGGTCAAGCCTTGAAATGTTTTTAAAAAATGGTTATTTATAAAAATAAAATGTCATATGAATTGCAAATGTGCATTATCTGAAGCATTTTAGCTCATGGAGTTGAGCAGTGGATCAGTAATCAGACTTCTAAGCTTGTGAGCACTTTTTCTGTATATTTGAGTGCCCTTTTTTGTAGGGTTGTTTTTCTTTCGTTACAAAGCTTATAAACATTTAAAGCATTGACATCTCATTGTCAGACTGTATGGTTTTCAAAAAGAAAAAGACTACTGGCTTTATTTGACTCAAGTTTGTTTCTCTGATATACTTTTACTGTTGTTGTGTGAATGCTAATACAGCTGTAAAAGTGAATAATGCTGTTGCAACCAGACATACCTGGCTATATTTGCAGCTCTGTAAAATCAATGATGAGTCTTTTATTGCTTAAAAACAACACACAAACGCACTCCTCTTAATATTAGATTCATTATTTTTCTTTTCCCTTGTTTTGTTTTCCTGAGGAATGAATGCTGATCAGTCACAGTGGATTATAAATAAAAGTTAATTCATGTGTATGTGTCATTGTTTTTGTGTGTATGAGAAAAAAAAAATAGAAAATAGAATAAAAATAGAATAAAATCTTATAATAGCAGTTATAATAATGAATTTTTGTAATAATTAGTTTAGTATTATATTAGACTAGTTGTTGGAAAATTGCAGAAGTTAAAAAAAATTAATCTTTGTCATCTTTCAAAACATTGCGAAAAAATTTATAATAATAGGGGACGTGACAATGGACTGTAGTAGCAGTACGTGATTATAATCTAAGCGTTCTGATTGGTCGACTGCACACGACGTCAAAATCGATTGCGCAGGCGGCTGCATTGATCATAAATGGGCGTTTTTGTTTTCTAACGTCGCGTTGCGTCGTTGTTTTTTATTGTGGATGGGGTGTCCCTCCCTCTTTTCCCGTAACCTCGTTTATTGTGTACTGCGTATGGGATTCCCTTGAATATGAGGAGCACGAATGATTGTATTCAGACATAAACATTGGATTCTGGTGTAGATATGTAGATATTTTTCCGCAGCGCTTGCGATATCAAACGACAGCTTGGTATCACTCGATCGTATAGTACGGTAAGATGTCGTTTCGAATGGATTTCATTGTTGCTTTATTGTGTCTTCTTTATTTTATCTCCTCATTGCCATTCATTGGATATTCCAAGGCCGTATTTGTTATTCTGTGTCGCATACTGTGGACAATAACAACAGAACCACTATTCGATGCTTGTCGTGTTTAATATATTTCATTGCTGATTTACGCATATTTGGGTAACGTCATACAATGATGCCAATACACAGACAGATTAATCACAATCAATAGGCTGACGTGGAGTCTGCAGTGTATAGATGTGTGGTGTTTTATAGATTACAGGGTAGATCCGTAGTGCATTGGACTATGAAAAAGATATAATGACAAGAAGTAACAAGATCCTGTTTTATGTGGTGCTGATGCTGCATCCAGATTTGAGGATACAGAGATGACCACACACATTAAAACATCTTATCACTTTAAAATGAGTCAAATTTAGCTGACAGAGTCTTACTGATAAATCAAAATGTTTATAATAGGGAATTCATACACACTACATTTTTCTCATTGTTCCAATCAATTTTAACCACAGAGACCCTTATCTCCAGTAAAGCTGACACCAATGGCTGATTCACACACCACCTCTACACCTGATCCCAAGTTGCACTGCCCTCGTACACCCGCCTCGCTTACTTTACCTTTCTTGAGGGAGGGTAGTAATGTGATGGAGAGGAAACCGCCCCAGACAGGAGAGCCGCTCAGTCCATTGCCAACCAAACGCACACGCACCTATTCAGCGTAAGTACCTGTGTTATTGCAAGGGTTATTGCAAACTTTTTGTAAATGCAATTCAAACTATGAGTTCCATTGATCTCGGATTGTGTCTGATTTTAATGTACTCTGTTAGAAATTATGTACCATGTTTTTAGAACCTCTTTTCTTCTGTCTTTTGTCAGTTCGGTGAGAGCCAAATCTGGACCGGTCTTTAAGGGAGTTTGCAAAAACTTTTCAAGGTCACAGGGTCATGGATTCATTCGACCCTCCCATGGGGGAGAAGACATATTTGTTCACATCTCTGAGTAAGTGAGAAATGCAAAAACACATTTTTACTCCATTTACTATAACTATAAAACATAAAAGCACCTTGGGGTTTTCTCAGATATCACACTGGTGGAACCATTAGGCATCCTTTAAAAGAATCTCAAACATGTAATATATGTATTTAGTAAACATAAAAACACATTTTAAGTGCTGCAAAGTCTTTTATGAGGTTGTCACTGAATTAACCCCAATCTTCTTCAAAGTTCCTAAAGGAACCAAGCAATAATTTCTCTGAAAGCTGCTGTGTGGCATCTAAGGAACCCCAAATGGTCCTTTAAGATTCTTTATTTATAGTGACCTTGCTCATAATGTTTAAGTCTGTTTTTAATAAATTAATTATAACCACAATTCTTTTTTTGTAGTATTGAGGGTGAATATGTGCCAGTGGAGGGAGATGAGGTGACCTACAAAGTGTGTCCTGTTCCTCCCAAGAACATAAAATTCCAAGCTGTTGATGTGGTCATCACCAACCTCTCTTCCGGAAGGAAGCACGAGACTTGGTCTGGCCAAGTTATCAGCTCCTAGCCAAGACTTTTAATTCCCAGTAAATTCAGAAAGGAAGGCAAAGATGGATTGGGTTATATAGTGCAAAAGAAAAAAGGAAAAAGAAAGTTTAAAGCTTAATATGTGTGTCATATCTTAACATATTAAAAACTAAAACTTATTATGTGACATGGTGCTCATGCAGGAATGATGTAAAAGGTTACAATGGTGTTATGTGGGAGTAGGATAGGGATGGAATAGCAATTAGGGTTATGCAACTATTGCTTTCTTCAGCATGGCAAGTGATAGAAAGTTGGTTCGAGGTCTGTGGGGAACATGGTTTGTAATCAGGTTAGCTTTGGCAGAACATCATATAACTGTGACACAAAAGCAGCAGTGTTGCTCTTGTTTTAAATGTTGTCATATACACATATTTATGTATTTATTTTCATTTTATGTAAAGATACATTTGTGTTAATTGTACAGTGTCCTTTAAATCCATTTTAGTGACATTTCATCAAATAATTTAAGCCACAACAATGGAAAATTCAATTTCTGAATTGTAACTGATCTAGGACTTGATCTAGATTTCTGTAAGATACAAACCAACATTCACGATAGTGAATTTTGTCACCAGGAAAAATGGTTAATATGATAATTCTAATAAAACTAATGAAAAAAGAAATTGTCAGAAGCATTATTGTGCTAATTATGGTTTTACTATTCTCACACCTGTAACAGAGTATAGTATCAATATTACTATTATTAAGTAATGCACTTTTTATTAGTTCATATTTTGACATGACAGAGTTTGAAAAAATGCAATAGAGACTATATTATAATTATTACATTATATAAACCTGAAATAATGTCTGGATTTAGTAACATTTAAATCTTTTAGTAACATTAAAACATTAATGTCACTAAAATTTTGGTACACTCTAAAAACAGATGTGTTCAAAATAACACAAGATGTGTCTAGTTAGGGACAACACACAGATGTGTTGTCCCTAACTAGACACATCTTTAATTTAATTAAAACAACACATTTTGTGTTACTTTTAACTCAACTTGTGTTACTCTCAACTCAACATGTGTTGTCCCTTTTATGTATTTAACACAAAATGACACATTATGTGTTAAACAGCATAACACAAAAAATGTGTTAAAAAATAACACATCCTTTTTTAGAGTGTAACATTAAAAACAAAAGTATTTAGTAACATTAAATGCACACAAATTTGACTTTGACATTTTAAAAATTTCAGTAGGCTACTGAAATTGTGAGAACCTTTAATCATAACACAATTCCTTATAAACAATTACTTTGATATGACAATTATTAATTGACAATTAATATCACAATTTCTAGCAAAGAGAACTATACACAGATGCATATACATATGAACCTTCTCATATCAGTGAATCAGAACTAAAATCTATTATTTTCTTGGAATTTAAAACTTAATAAAGAGCGCCCCCTGCTGTACATAATTACTGTCTGTCACATGTGCAATGCTACATTTCTTATTTTCTGCTGATGTTATTTGAATCCCTCCGTGCCATCATACAATTTAAACATTGCATTGCATATTTTTTCATATTATTTTTATTACTAAAGCGCCTCTTGCAATGTGCACTGTTGCAAACCAGCTTGACAGAACACTTTAGCACAGAGAGTAAAGAGGAAACAGAAAACGTATTTAAAAATGGGGGACATTAAAGTACGCTAAAACTTACAATGTGATCATACATTGTTTTAAGCAAAATCTCAAATGCTCAATTTGTTGAATTATGCTCAGTTTCCTGCAGCTGTTTGTGATGGTTTTTTATGAGTAGGAACATTTCGAGACCATTTGTGGGTTCTTTAGTTGAATGTTAAAATGGCAAGAAAATGTAAACGGGCAAAATAGACAATGAGACCTAATTATACTTAAAATATTTTCAAATTCAAGGACATTTAGTAACATATTTTAAGTGTAGCTAAAGAGGCCAAGTATTTTTTTTGCTACAACTCCACTTACTCGTAGAGAAAGTGTGTTGTAAATGGCTTTGTATAGAGCAGGTAAAACCACTAGACTCTGGACCACTGGGACGACCAGAGCCTGAACCACCGGACCAAGCAACAACTGACAAAACATGACTGACACAAGGGGGTATATATATATATATACATACAAAGATACAAACAGGGTTCTGTCATTTTCTGCACCAAAGCGCCCAAAAAGATGTATTTCAACACCGGACTTGGCCTAATTTAAACTTTAAATTAAAAAGGAAACATTAAACATGCAAACAGCCTAATAAACGCATGATATACAATGCAATATGAGTGCAATTTATGTGTTTTCTCTTTGCATAATCCTACAATGACGTTTTGATTGCTTTATGACGGATCCATTTATCATAAAACGATGTTTTTATAACCGCTACATCAACCTTTGTCCTTCACTGCTCGTCTGTCTCCTCTAAACAATGTCTGTAGACCCTTCTAGTAGATTTTCTTTCAGATATCTTAAAAGAAACTTAACTTCAAACTTCTTAACTTTATAATCATTTCAACTGATACATGCGTATTATATGAATATCCATGCTGATAATACGTTTTACACAGAAGCTTAATCTGAATTAAAAGAAAATTCAGTTTGGGCTCTTTTTAATGTGGTTATACATAAAATGTTATTTGGGTTGAGTGTCACTGTGTCAAAAAAAAAAATAAAGATGCAAATCTTAATTTTCTTAAATAACGAAAAGCTTGGAACACGGTTTATAATGCCTAAAACGTTGTCTAGGTAGGCAGCTCACTCGGCTCGCCTGTGAGACCGATCGCATGTTGTTCATTAACACGCTCAGGTGTAAACACAGCGATCAATGTGAAAGCAGAAGGTCGTATATCTCGTTTTGCACTATTTGTTTCTTGGCTGGACTACGAAAACCATATCTCTTGGACATATATTGCATTTCAAATCGCTATATAGCAGCTGGGCTGCTATATAATCAACCAAATCTTGCAATTTAAACATGCACTTTCTTGTAGAAATCTTAGAATTGACCCAGAACTTCAAATAACATTGCAATATACGGTAAATCCGCGTAACAAA
Source organism: Beaufortia kweichowensis (assembly GCA_019155185.1). Lineage (NCBI taxonomy): Eukaryota > Metazoa > Chordata > Actinopteri > Cypriniformes > Gastromyzontidae > Beaufortia > Beaufortia kweichowensis. Next base: position 7,789,840 of record CM032808.1, read on the forward strand.
ACGTAACACAGTGCTGTTCCGCATGCTTTTCTCTCCACATTTTAACACTTAACAATGGATTACCGTAAATGGTTGTTTGCGTGTGTCTTCTGGACATTTCTCTACCAATGTCATCTCATTAGTCTGTCTTGCTTTAATGCAAGTTACATGATGAATGTTGTTTTATTGGATGACCACGTGTCGCCTTGGAGTATCAATTTTGTGAAGCCTGCAGTTCTGCGAGCTCTTCGACATGATTCGGAAATCAACTTTAGAAATGGTAACGTATGCTGGTAACACATTACCTGCTGGAAAAATGTCATTTATCAGAAAAAAATCAACTGGAATTAATGGTTATAAAAGGAATTTTATTGGTCTTGTGGTCTGTACTGGAAATGTGTTTGATTCTTTTGGTGGGATGGAAACAAACAGAGCACCATTAAATCCTAGTAGTATAGGACCCAAAACACACTACATAAGGAAATTTTATAATAATTTTAATAGGAAACAGCTTATGATTCATAATAATATTGTAATGGTATTGCAATGTATACTCTTTTTTTGCTTTTCAAGGTGTGAGTCGCAATTTAACAGTTAATTTCAAAGGATTTCAAACCATTTATTACCTGCGGAAAGGCTGTACCAGTAGTACCTGTGAGGGGGTTGAGATTCTGAACGATCTTAAGGTCAGTTCTAGTGCTTTAAGTAACTCTGAGGCACTTTTTAAACAAATTTGTGTATAAGTGTCCTCACATGGATCATTGTGATTTCTTTAGTATGCAGGAGAGGTGGGATGTGCTCTCCTGGGACCAACCTGCACCTATGCAACTTTCCAAATGGTTGAGTATGTAAATATTTTTCTTTATTTTGTTTTAGGTCATGTAGAATCGACTTTAAATGATGGGCATGTAAGACTCAGTTTGAATCATTTTGTGCTGTGAATGTTAGTTTATTATATAGTCTGTCTAATAACATTATTATTTATATTCACATGGAACATATCTACAGCTTACATTTGTTAACAGAAGCTCATGTAAGATGAAACAACACAACAGTAGCATCTTTTGATCTCTTTTAAAAGTTAAACTAGAGATATAAGATTGATAAGGATATCTTACAATAATACAATATTGTATATGGAACTATAGTGGTGGACACAAGTGGCACAAGGGAAACAAAATATGATGAATAATGCACATACTTTCCCTTCTTCAATGCATTTTAAAGAAGTGTGTTTGACCACTTTCCTAGTGTCGAGATTGGTCTGGACCTGAACATGCCCATCATCTCAGCAGGAAGCTTTGGACTGTCTTGTGACTTCAAAAAAGAACTGACTCGCCTTCTGCCTCCAGCACGAAAAATCTCTAGCTTCTTCATTTACTTTTGGAAATTTAGTGACCATATCAAGCCTACATGGAAAACGGTGTATATATACAAGAAACAGAATAACACGGAGGACTGTTTCTGGTAAGCAGTATCCTATATAGTATATATATATATATATATATATATGAATCATTTCAAAGGTATTAATTCGTGTTCGAGTCCAACATGTGTGATTTTGGGACCCTTGATCCTTGTCCGTAGGTACATGAATGCTCTTGAGGTGGATTCAGCTCCCTTTTCTTCCAGTTTGAAAAAACGAGTTGTTTTACGAAAAGAGGAAGAGCTCAACGTGGCTCTGACCAGCAAAGATCGAGAGAGTAATTGTGAGCACATTATACATAATCTTTTGAAATTTTTGTTTGTAATTTTGTTTACGTGTGCCATAAAGATCTCCCAAGAGTCTGAAACATTACAGTACGTCTTATTTGTTTAGTGAATTGATTTATGTTTCCAGTGTTTATTATATGTGGAACACCTGATGACATCATGGATCTGAAGAATGGCACTGTGATGGACTCTGATCATGAATCTGCTTTTCTTTTGATTGACCTTTACAAGTCAGTCATTCACTTCCATTAATGTATTACTTTAATGTACTAATAGACACATTTATCGTGTACAATACTGAATGTGCATGATTAGCCTATCAGAGTTAATCTCTAATTAAAATTTCAATTTTTAAACTTTCTCAAACAGTGACATTTATTACAACGGGTCATCTAACCCTGCTATGAGGAATGTCCTGGTTCTAACAATGCCCAACACAAGAAATTACACTATTGACACTTCTGGCAATAACACGGTAGGAATTGGTCTTAGTGAGAGGCTTAAACAATTTTTCAACATTTCATTTTTAAAATACATTAGTGGTTCTGAAATGAACATAAACTAAGGTTGAACTGACTCGTGTTCTCTGTGCAGATGAATGATTATATTGCAGCATATCATGATGCAGTGCTGCTGTTTGGACAGGTGATAAGAAACATTATGGCCAGATCAGACTTTCAACAAATGAAGACAGTGAGCGTTAACTACTTCAGAAACGTGTCTTTCAAAGGTAAAATACAGGAAAGTTGCAGTTATTTTTTCATGTTTTTATACTGGGCTTGGTTTCAGGATAGACCTGACAAAACTGATATGTTTACACAGGTATAGCTGGAGATTATGAGCTGGATGAGTTTGGTGACAGAGATCTGATATTTTCTTTGATCTACACTAACAATGACAATGAGGTGGGTCATAAAACAGACCGTATCAGACATCATTATCACATATATCCTTCTGCCTTGATAATGAATCTATAAAATAGATAAATAAATAAAAATAGAAAAATTGAATTGAAGTGAAGTCATTATTCATGCAATTTGTTTTTGTTCTTTAGTACCGAGTTCTTTATGAGTTCAGCACTTCCACCAACATTACACACTTAAAAGACAACAATCCATCATTTATTTGGCCTCAGCTTCGTCTACCTGAAGACCGTCCAACCATAGATACTAAAGGTAGCAGGTTTCATCACCTTAAAAACATCAAATAAACATTCAATTTTGAATAATTTAATACTGTTTTTGTATTAATGGGAATGTGGATATTTTTGAAAATCCAATAGGAAACCAAAAATGTATTATTTAATGAATCATTTCATGATTTAGGTCAACAGGTCCAGCAAATTGTAATAACACTGGCGGCTACTGTTGTTGGCGTGATGGCCACACTTGCTTTCATCTTTTACTGGTTAGATATTATTCACTTACTCTTGTCTTCATACATCACACTTAATCTCACTGCTGATTTTATTTCTGGGGTTTTGCACACGAGGTGTGGCATACAGTAATCATTGACATAAATGCATGATATTTACTTTTGTTAATATCTGTTGTTTAAAGGCAAAACAGATCTTACCGTAACATGCAAAAGAAATGGTCTCACATTTCATCAGCGCTCATTACACCTGTAGAGTTGAATGAGAGGAATATGATCAGTTTAAAGGTAATGTGATGGCAGTTTGTCTTTTACCTTTCTAATGATGTATATTAAAAAATTACACCTTTGTGTATTCTTGTTTTTGATTATTTCATTGTCTCTTGTGTTTAGATTGAAGAAGATTCTATCAAAAGTAATAGTTACAACCTACATTGTGCACGCTATGATAAAAAGGTGCAAATATTTGCATTCATTCAAAATTATTCCATGACTGATTGTGTTAAAAATAGCACTTTGGCTGACTTGAGTTTTGTTTTGTTTTTTAGATTGTTATCCTTAAAGAGTTGAAGTACACAGATGGAAGCTTCACTGAGAAACAGAGAAGAGAGCTCAATGCGGTAGTAGAATTTTCATCTTTTTAGTGTTTCGCTGCTCTCTGCATTCAACAAACATCAACATTGCCATTGAATCTCTAAAGTTGAAACCTAAAAATGTTTGCTGTTCACCCTTACAATTGTGATACATATTGTTATTTTCTTTTCAGCTTTTGAAAATAGATTATTACAATCTGACAAAATTCTATGGGACAGCCAAGTTTGACAGTGAGGTTTTTGGAGTTTTTGAGTATGGAGAGAGAGGGTCACTTAGAGTAAGTGTCATACTGAGCTCCAAATAATGACTTCTAATATATTCTACATAATAAAATCTGGATTTTTTTCTTTCAGCATGTGCTTAATGATAAGATTTCATACCCAGAAGAGACTTTTATGGACTGGCAGTATAAGATCTCTGTCATGTATGACATTGCTAAGGTAAATAGATATTAATTTAGATGTTCCATTTATTTTGTTCATACATGCATTTTCTAAAATTCAAAAATGGTGCTTGTATGTGTAATGCATCTATGGACATTAAAGGGCAATTGGCGTAAACTGCTTTAATACATTTCCTCTGTGATAAATTTGTTTGCAAATTTTAAAATGAATTTTTAATTGGGGGTGGGGTCTGTAACAGTTTCAGTCTGAATCAGGCTAAAAAGTAATTTAATTTATAATTTATAATACAATATTATGAATTTATAATTGATTTGTAAATATTATTCGTGTTTGAAAAAACTATTGAATAGAAATATTAATGCAGAGCCAATAATATTTCTTGAATGATTTTATTTTATTGAACAATATTTCAGACCCTTATGATTTAAGATGTTTGTAGATGTTTTATTATATTAGACTTCTAGATTTATAAAACATTTCTCCTCTTCAAAATCTCTACCATCCTCATTTGTCATTAATCTCTTGAATATAGTATATGTTTGTATATCAATCTGTCATGCATAATTATTTACTGGTACACAGTATCTCATAAACCCTTTGATCTATTGCAGGGCATGTCTTACCTTCATGCAAGCAACATTGCTGTCCATGGGCGACTTAAATCCTCAAACTGTGTGGTTGACAACTGTATGGTGGTAAAGATTGCAGACTTTGGCTTCAATACAATTCTGAGTCCCAGTAAAGGTAAAATCTTGCCTTAGGACTATCCTGACAAACAATTTGATTATTTTTTACTACCCGTTACGTTTAACCATACAATTTTTCCCTACACATTTTTCTGTATCTCTCAGATCTGTGGACAGCCCCCGAACACTTGCGTAACCAGGGGATCTCTCAGAAAGGAGATGTCTATAGTTTTGCCATTGTTTCCCAGGAGATCATGATGAGGAAGTGCACATTTTACACCAGCACCTGCTCTGATCGTGCTGGTGAGAGACAAATTTATAGACAGCAGCATTTGTGTTATTTTTCCAAACAAAATACACAAATAGTGACCCCTACTGGCAACTTTGGCATAATGCGTTGCACCTTAACCATGCATGTAAATTAAGATTATTTATGCAGTGCAATGCAACTAATTCACTTTCCTTTATCAGAAAAGCTGGCCAGAGTGCAATACCACAGCCTGACATCTGTTTTCAGACCTGATCTAAACTATGAGAATGCAGGTGAAAGAGAACGAGAGGTAAAGTGTGTCTGTCTGTACAGTATCTTATACTATTGTATTGAAATTATAAAGTTAAAAAGGGTTTTAAAAATGATATGTATGTTATAAATGTTGAATATACATGTTTGTAAGTTCATACAAATGGTAACATAACCTGTTAATTGTAAAGTGTAAATGATTGAATTGATTTAAAAAATGCAAAATAGGATAGTTCACCCAAAAATAAAAATTCTGTCATTGTTTATTCACTCTCATGTCATTCAAAACCTTTGTGACCTTCTTCACAAAAAAATTTGATTTAAGAAAGGTTTCACATGACAGTATGGTGAATAAATGATCAAAGATTTTCATTTTTGGGTGAACTATCCCTATAATAAACACTTACTATACTTTATTGTCAGTTTACATATTTGTTAAATCTTTATTCAGCGTTCTGTTTGTTGTTTTTCAGGTGTGCATGCTAATCAAAAATTGTTGGGACGAGGACCCAGACAGAAGACCAGACTTCAAAAAGATAGAAATCACATTACGAAAGATTGTCAGGTCACTTTTTTCAATCCTGTGTTCAACCAAAACATCTTAGCAGACAGACACATATAAACACAAAAAAACATAAGTCAGACCATTAGAGTAGATAAAAACCATATGACAAAGAGATTTAGAGCAAACAAAATGGCCGTCTCTGTAGAATCTGTATAATGAATCATTTCTTGAACATTGATTTATTTGCTCTTGAATAGTCTGGACAACCAGGCAGATGAGAGTTACATGGAAAACCTGATTCGGAGGTTGCAGATGTATTCCCGTAACTTGGAGTGTCTGGTTGAGGAACGCACAGCTTTGTACAAGGCCGAAAGAGACCGAGCAGACAACCTAAACTTCATGCTTCTGCCTGGGTCAGTAAACACAACCTTGGAAATGGATTCATGAAATCAAAAGTTTTTGTGTAATGCTATATGTATCGATGAACTTTAACCCTTTCCATTGGATTTCTTGCAGACCGGTCGTGCGCTCCTTAAAGGAAACAGGAAAAGTGGAGCCTGAGCTTTTTGAAGAAGTCACCATCTACTTCAGCGACATTGTAGGCTTCACCACGTTATGCTACTACAGCACACCTATGGAGGTGGTGGACATGCTCAATGACATCTACAAGAACTTTGACAGCATCCTTGACAATCATGATGTCTATAAGGTATGAGGTATAAGATGATGCCTCAGTCACCAGCTGGAGCCCAGCTAATGTGTTTATGTGCCTGTTTCAGGTGGAGACGATTGGTGATGCCTACATGGTGGTCTCTGGTCTGCCTCGACGAAATGGAAACAGACATGCAATGGATATCTGCCACATGGCACTGGACATCTTGGCCTTCATGGGCACATTTCAACTGCGCCATCTGCCCGGCCTGCCTGTGTGGATCAGGATTGGTGTGCATTCAGGTAACGCCTGGTAATTTATTGTACTCAGTCTAACTCGAAACCCTTTTTTCACTTGAATAAGGTGTTTGCAAAGGTGGCAAAAATTGCCCAAATTTTTTTTTTTATAACTACAATAGATAAAAAAACGTATAATAATGAAATTGATTTTAAATACACCTCCTGAAAAACATGTAATAAATATAAATTGTTTTACATGTGTAAAGGCCCCTGTGCTGCTGGTGTGGTTGGAATTAAAATGCCCAGATATTGCCTGTTTGGAGACACTGTGAACATTGCATCTCGCATGGAGTCCACGGGTCTACGTGAGTATTGACACCTAATGCCAAATCCAACAAAATTTTAAAAAATTTACTCGGTTATTGTTTACACCATATTTTCTCATGTCAGCATTAAAAATCCATGTGAGCGAATCGACCATTAGCATTCTGCAGCGCACAGACTCCAAGTTTGAATATGAAAAGAGAGGAGAAACATACTTAAAGGTTTGACATTTTCTGGATTGTCTCACACTCGTGCCAAAGTTCCCTGTTTACTGTCTGATCTGTTTAAATACACTACAGGGTAAAGGAAAAGAGACAACGTACTGGTTGACAGGAGTTACAGGGCAAGATTATAACTTGCCGACGCCTCCAACAGCGTAAGTTTACTGTGTTGTAATCCTCATTATTATTCAGAACTGGTTCTCAATTCTCTTCTATTGCCATGTTGTCTATTTTTGTTTCAAACAAAATGAAACAAAATTTGGATTATAATATTTTAAACGTTCCTCCTGTCAGGGAAAACATGCAACATCTGCAACAAGATCTGGCTCAAATGATCAAGACTAGTCTAGAGAAGCGTCCCACTAGCATGTGGAAAAGAAAGACACTGTCAACACGGCAAAAGAGAATCACTGCAGAAACAGAGATGGAGTGCACAGAGCAGCCCGAGTATCTCCATCTGGCCACTGGTGACAGCATATATGACACTACATATCTGTAAGAACATTACACACTGCCACATAACGAAATACTGTTTCTTGTTTACTCTACTGAACTTAAGTGTAAACGCTACAAATGTACAAAGTGTAAATTTTAGATTTAAAAACATTGTTCTTAACAGGCACTTGCTTTAAATTTAGTTGCTTTAACAAATAACTAAACAATTCGTGTAGATGATAAACAGTGTATATAATCAAAATATTCTAAATGATTAGAGACTCTTCGTGCAGTATGTGAATGTAATGTAAGGAAATAAGAAAAAACCTTAAACAATATATTTTGAAAGTCTAAACTTTATTTGAACCGTTTTGTTATCTATGTACACAACATATTTCAAGGTGATTGTTTTCTGTGCTAAGAAATATTGAGGATAATCTACATGGGCATGACATATATCCAATTTAACACCCACATACATACAATACTATGGGTCCGTACTTTAAATGCTATTCAAAACTCAACACAAAAAGTGTTTTCATGATGTATGATTAAAATGTACTAAACTAAAGTGCATGACAAAATCTAAATAAATAAAAACACTATTTTATTGTTCACGCTATAAAAAAAATTGATAAACAGTCATGACACATCCCATATTTGACAAATAAAAATATGTAGGCTAGATATGTCAATGTAGAGAGCTTAATGTGGATTTTTTTAGCTGACAATTTGAACTAACACTTTACAATAAGGTTGTATTTATTAACATTAGTTAATGCATTACATGAACTAACAACAAACAAAGGCATTTATTAATCCTAGTTCATGTTAATTTCAGCATTTACTTATACATTTTGAAAATCAAAAGTTTTTATTAGTTACAGCACAAAGAATTAACATGAATAATCTAATTGGCATAAACTAAAATAAACAGATTATTAAATGCAAAAAAAGGATTGCTCAGTGTTAGCTCTAACAAATACACTCTTATTGTAAAGTGTTACAATTTTTACATGTTGTGACTTTTAGACAATATCACATAAAATGTACAAAATAAAAGCGTTAAAAGTATAAGCATTGTCCTTCATCACAAATATTGTCAGTGTACACACTACACTCACATTCAACACAAAACATTACATGTGCCCTGACAAGCAAGATCTCACATTTATTACCCTGTATTGTACAGACAGACTACATGAATTAGTTCAGAATCACTTTCAAAGGTGGCACATTACGTTGCACTTCACACATTATAAAAAAGCAAGGCCATAAAAATGTTGCAACTGACACACTGAATATAAATATTAAACCTAAAATACATTTCAAAAGAATGATTTGTTCAACACAACAGTCCTATTTTACAAGATTACCCACTGATGATGGAAAATATGACTTTCATGTTTTTATCTTGATGGTTTCCTTATCTTGACATTGTGTCACTGCAGCTGACTGACCCAGTAACATTCTGACCCACAGCAACAAAATGTCTTTGCCACTTTATAAATACAGAAATAAATCATGTTGCCATTATAAACACAGATCGAGCATGTGTTTATAGACAATTTAAAAACCATAATGCTCTTATCTTAAAAAATGACTTCCACTCACCTGGATGTTTCTATGCAAATTTGTGCAAAACTACAGCATGCAAATCAGCCCACAGCACTTATAAACAATGCAGATTTTTGCTCCGCTCTTTACTAAAGGGAGCAGAAGGTGCTTAACTTGAGCATTTGTTGAATTGAGGCATTTTGATTTGATTTCCAGTTACACAAAAGCCTGTTCCTTTGACATAAACAATGCACATAAACAGTGTTATAATCCACCAAAAAGGTTCCAGCACTTAAGCTAATGAACAAAAGTTTCATTGTGAGTACAGGACTAAGTAAACATTGTGTAGGAACTATAAAAATTCCATATATAACAGCACACACACAGATCCTTTAATGACATTATGACCCTATAATCACATTATAACCTTTTAGCCGGTGCCAGTGACTATCAAAATAAGTTGGTGCAGACTGAAAATGGGGGTATAGTGCACTTCTGGTTGTCTGCCAGGGTGATACTTCTGGCACTGTACCCACAACTAATGCTTACTAAACGATTTCACTAAATGTAGAGTCACAATTCTTCTACCACAGTAAATAAATAGTAAAAGACCAGGATATGTCTAAGTCCTTTAATTTTTTATTTAAATGCATCCTTCAATACCTAGCTCGCACTCTTTGGTAACAGGTCATGTACTAAGATATAACTGTGTCTTTTCTGATATGGTAATACCTAAGGTGCCCTTTGCATTCAGCAACATTTCAATTCAGCACAATCTTATTGCTGCTGGTTGAGAAATTGTCGTCTCCCACTAATACCTATTGCTCAAGTCAACCGATCTAAAAAAGTATGGCTATAAAAACAGCATCATGAGCACATGATCGAATGGACAGCTAGAAAAATAAAACTCTTTGTATCCTACATCCGGGATCCGTGGATCTGGAAAAGCTGCAAAACAATTGGAAAAGATATTATAGACAGAAATACACAGAATGGCATTTAGTTATATATAATTAGTGATCATTTTAAATCAAATGTCTTCTTGTATGTTCTGTGAAATTATGACGAATACAAAGATAAATTCAGCTGGAGATGCGGAAATGGATGACAATGACAATGACTCAATGGCAATTTATGAAACAGACGTTAAGCTAAATATTGAAGAGTGAGTCATTTGGTTAACTACAGTCAAGTACAGTCATTATTTCAAAGTCTGGTGACCTGTGCTAAAATATCTTATTCTGAGGTGGCGATTACTGTATATTTTAATACAAAGCCAAGTACTGTGTAGTAGTTTCAGCTTCCAGCAATTACCTTTAACATATTTTCAAGTTACCAATTGTATAGTAGTGTTTACATACAGTACGCAATAGTTACTCAGGGGTAAACCATGCTTGAGAGTCGCTAGGAGGTAAGGCTATTGCATTTCTTTGCACTTATGTTTAATAAAGACAAGTAAAACTAAAATTCAGGATGTCACACAACCTTCCATTATCTTCACAGGTGCATTGAAATGCAATATATCAAAACCACCTTTACTACTAGAATCTACCACTATTACATCCAACATGACATATTCCTCACCAATTCCTTGTGGACACTGATACATGTTTCTGTTAATCTCTAATCCACTCATTGGGGGTGGCATTTCTCTCTCCCTCTTCCACCTCCTCCTCTTCCTCCCTCGCTCCATCTTCCTCCTGTGTGTCCGGCGTCTAGTTGTGTTATGAGTGGACAACGGGAGAACAGAAACCGGATGGATTGCAGTGCAATAGATGACAGCATAGCAAAGAAAATGAAGAAGATTGTAAAGAGCAGGTGTGCAAATGGCTCTCAAGGCTATTGATGGGGTACTAATGCATGGTAAGGAATGGGGAGAGATGAAAAGATGGCGTCTTGGTAGGCTGTAAGCATGTTTTTGAGAAGAGTTTCATTGCAACTGTGGTTCAGAGTGTGTGTGTGTGCGATGACACAATCAAAAATGAAGAACATAATGAGTATGTTTTAATGTCTGTAGGTTTTCTAACCTTAGTCTTGTGGCTCTGTTCGGTCCCCAGTCCTCCACCTGAGGTGTGTAGCTCTTTTGACACAACACAAAGAAATTCAGCCTGGTCTTCAGTTCCGTAGCTGTAAGATGAGCCGATGTTCACCATCTTTGAAAGCACAGAGAAAACAAAAAGACAAAGAGAGAGAGAGAAAGAGAGGGTTTTTTCATTATGACAAGTACCTGAGATTTGAGGAAAGTGATGAGGACCTTAAAGGAAAACATCAAGCTGGATCGAATGTAGTTAGTGTGTCAAAATACATTTACATTTTTTTATGGCAATAACCCATCTACCAACAGATTACCGAGGTTGACTTATCTAGTTTTTTGTCGGCCTGACATCACTTTGGCGCTGAATCCACTGGAGCATTAAAAAGTGTCTAAATATGCTTAGTGCTGTTCTAAAAAAGTGCGTGCTTTTTTTATTGAAAACCTGTTTTCCTATTAGTTTATTTATTTAAACACAACGTTTTTTAAAACATTTAAAAACATGTTGTACCACGAACACTGTGTTTGTAAGACTTAGTATATATTATTGCTTTAAAAAATATAATTTGAGCAACCTACATTAACATTACATTTTAAAAAACATATAATATTTTTATATGTATTTTATGTGTATAAAAATTTTATTAAATATTTGTAGTGTTTATTGTATAAAAACTAATAGCCTTGAAAACCTCAAGAAACACTAAATTAGCTTGACGGAAGCTTTTGACTTTTTTGGATAACCTATCCCTTTAAAACCGACAACTTGACGCATTATAAAAATCTGCACATTCTGAATGGCAAAGTACAAAGCAATTATCAAAAATGGCTTTGTACATTTACTTTGTGAAACCAAGCCATTACATGTCAAAAGTTCATTCACACACTTAAGCTGTGTTACTGGACTCTGAATCTGGGGGAGAATTGGACACTGGGAGAATTGGGATCAGGGGAAGGGAAATCAACTCAGTGTCAGTCCAACCCACAGTCCAGAGCAGTCCAAGGCGGGGCTTTCTGCAGGCACGCACGCTGACCTGCTCAAACTTCCAGCCGTCCGACATGGTGGACACCATCTGTGTGAGCTCCTCTTCCTGACACTGCAACACCCGATACACATGCTTTGGTGGTACCTGCTGTATGAAAGCGAGAGAGTAAAGATGAATAGTGAAGAATAAAAAGAGATGTGGTGGGAAGTAGATGATCATGCCAAAAGGCAAGTATGGAAAGAAGAGAGAGAGAGAGAGTGGGCGAGAGGCTGACAGCTGTTGCATAAGCATGCCAATATAGCCACGAGCGTAGAGTTGAAACAGCAAAATCATTTTACAGAAAAATAGGAGATGAGAAGAATTATTTCAAATTAAAGATAAAAGCGATTTATTTTCTGCAAATGGAGGTGTGATAAAGGCTTTGCTCATTACCTGTGTGGCTTTGGAGTCTCGCTCAAGAATCCGCTCTTTGATTAATTTAATCAGTGGTGTTATGTTGTAAAATTCAGCCTCCTCCAAGACACCTGAAGGCACAAGCACTTCACTTTAATCATTTTCATAATGAATCATTTTTTTACATTTTACATTAATCAAAATATATGGGTTTAAAGATGCATAGACTGAAACCATTCTGCTTTTTAAACTCACAAACCTTCTTCAGCCAGCTCCTTGTTGTAAACAAGCTTTCCATGTCGCAGGTAGTTGAGTATGGGACCAAAATAGGTGGGGTCTCGGTCAATCACATAAGCACCACTTTCATCCTATACACACAGATCACAGGACTCAATTTCAATTTGACTTTTTATAATAAAATAATGCGAAATTTTAATAGTATAGGGGTGTAAATTGAATCTAATTTATTACGAGATTTATGTACAGGATTAATAAACCAAAACATATCACACACAATCTCAAACATAAATATTTATAAAGAGAAGCCCCTACCAGTATATTGTTTAATATATTAACAATTGTCAATATATGTCAACATAAGTGCATGGGTTTTATAACTTAAAGGGATAAACCTGTTTGACATTCTTGCTTTAACACAGAAAAATTTTGCAAAATGCTGTAACCAGCACCCATTCACTTATTTAAATTTTTTTATTTTAACATAAAAACAATTTGACCAGCATCATTGCAAGTGCTGGAACTCTCTAACTAAAGCTCATACTCCAAGTGCAGTGAACAGTACATTGCCCTAGAGAATAAAAATGTGACTTCATGGCACAAAAGAGGAAAAACATTAAAGGAAAGGGCATGTGGAAAGTGGCAGTGAGTGCAGGTCACATTAGCATGACGACAGTCATTGTTCCAGAATGGCTGAGAGTCTCATCTCTGCAATGAATTATGAGCTCTAGCGAGACGCGACCTGCCAGCAGTACATTACGTGGACAACATCATACCCTAGTACAACATAACCTACAGAGAACATTACTTGAGTGAGCCCTGGGCAAGCTCCCTTTGAGAGGCCAGCTGTGGTACAAAAATACATCAGACATTATAGAAAGGACTGGATAAGAAGTGGATAAAAGAAAAGAAATGGAAACAAGACATAAAAAGGACATAAAAGAACAGGAAGATTTGGTTTGAACAGAGGGCACAAGATTATAGAAGCACTATAAATGACAAACCAGAGAACAAAAGAGTGAGATTGGGTTAAAAATTAACACTTGCCAAGCCCTTAATGTGAGTCAAAACTCTGAGTCACTTGACATTTGAAGAGTAAACCAATTCCAGCATTATGAGATATAAATTCTCACCAAATGTATTTATTAGGGCTGGGTATCGATTCAGATGTCCCGATTCGATTCTTAATTCGATTCTCGATTCAATGAATAAAGATTTAATACAAATGTTATAGATATTCCTAAAACTGAACTGTGAACATCAGTTTACAAATGGTGAATTAATGAAAAGAAATTAAATTCCACAGACTTTGGCTGTAGAGGGATTACCTGTGACAGCTATGTGATATATATTTATATATGCTCATAAATAGATATGGAAATAAATACGAAAAAAGATCGACTCACGGCTTTTGAGAATCGATATCGAATCGACCATAGTTTAAAAAACGATAATCGTTTTTTTGCCCAGCTCTAGTATTTATTACAGATATATTGAAAAATAGCAGACTATGTACGAGTTAAGTGAAAAGTGGAAATATACATGTTTAATGGATGTGACAAAAAGAACACAAGTTTTTAAAAGGCAATCAACTTTGTAGGATTTCTGTGAATTAAAATGCACAAACCAGAAGCAATAATACCCAACAAATGGAGAGATGACTTTTCAAAGATTCATTTTCAGGTGCCCATTTATTAGAAATTTGAACTGTTATGGATGTGACAATCCTGAAAACAGCACTTTACCTGAAAATCATGCTTTAAACATAAAAACAGTGCTTTAAAAACAAAGAGATGGGTATTTAAACCACCAAATATTGACATCTGGGCTATCATTATGGTCAAAACCAAATCCTACAATAAGGCAACCAGACAAACATATAAGAAGCAAATTCTGTATAAGTGCTTTCAAAACAGGTGAACACAGAAACTGTGTGGTAATATGTTACATGAGCAGCGTACATATACAGTAAGCCATTATCACAGATTCAAAACCCGAGAGGAAATGTATTCATAAGCAGCACATCAGTAGCACAGAACTTCATTAACACATGACGTACACACACACACAAATCCCATTTTAAAAACAGCAAGAGCAGCAGAGAGTAAACATGACTAGACTTGACACAGGCATAACAACACCTGTGCATGACTCCAACAGTGTCTCAGTCAGAGGGAACAAGCTGTCCACCCCACTCGGGATTTCACAAGAACACTAGAATTCATGGGGGGTTTCACACACAGTACGACTGTATATAACCTAAACACACCACATTTCAGATTAGACAAGTCCGTCATCTGTCCATGCCCATCTAGTGTGAATGTTTAACTCTGCAGATGCACAAGCAAGTATAAAATCCCAGTCCCTATAGGAAACTAGCTGCATCCCACGGGAAATACATGGTAGGCAAACAAAGAGCTTATTAATTTCAAAACAAAAAAGAGATGCACAATAACCTGTACTTTCATGGTAAGCGAATGATTCAAAATTTGATGTTCTGACATTCTGTAAACATAAATGTATAGAAAGTAAAATACAGAGGGAATGATTTGTCTACCATATTTTTACACTTAAGATGTTGTATATAATGTTCTGTGCAATGCCTCTAGGGGTTGGGAGGGGTTACCATCTCTTAATAAAAGTCAAATACTTGAAATATACCTTATACATTATAAGCATTTGGCACAGTAAACAGCGACTAAATAAAAAAATAAAACATTAAAATCTATAATTAACACATTTTTCAAAACATCGTTCAAACAACTTTCAAGTCATGTTTTAAAAATCAAGAAATTATATTTTACTTTTAAAAAAGATTTTTTGCATTGTATTTTCATAACATCATAATCTTGAATCAAAAGCATATTTTCTCTTGACATGTTGTTTAGCTGGGTAACAATTCTTTTTAATATCTTAACATCATATCTTAAATGTTTTGCCACATCTTACGCTCTAAGACCAATAAAAGTTGCCCTGTCATATTGCTTTTTCATTGCACAGTGATACAGAGAGGTTTTTATTACTTGTCATGAGATTCTGTCCAGAACCTAAGCATTGTCTTGTTCTTGGATTTATTGCAAATCATGCTGCACTTTAAAACAAGAGTGCTTTTAAAACGGCAATAACTGCCCCTGCAACCGTATCTGGCCACAATCTTCAACTCATTTAAACTTTGGAAACTCTAGAAAAGCTAATATACTTGCAATAAGAAAAAGACAAGGCCAAGAATAGAACACAGTAAACTCCACTGATATTTTCATGCAGAGGGCTGGGAATCTTCAAGGTGCCATGACTTTAATCTCATTACAAAAGTGACATGAGCCGTAAGAGAGCTCGCAACACTTCAGAAAGGCCAGTAATAACTGAGCTGTGATGGGTGATGAGAAGATACAGATGACTTCAGTGCCTCATCACTGACTGAGAGGAGGAAAGAGGTACTTTGAAAGTGGAATAAGAAGAAATATCTTATTAGGATAGCTTGGATGGGGTGGATAGTGTCCTTAAAGTTAAAGTTCAAACAAAAATTTCACCATTATGTCATTCAAACCCTGTATATGATTCTTTCTTTTGAGGAACAAATTCTTGGCATTGATTATTTATCCTTATGCCATTCAAATACACAAAAGATAATATTTTGAGAAATATTTTATGGTTACAATATCTCTGGTTTTTAGAATTGTCACATCCATAACACTCCATATTCCTCATAAATTGACACATGAAAATTTAAATAAAAAACTATTTTATATTATTGCTTCTGGTTTGTGTATTTTAATACACAGAAATCCTACAAAGTATGTTGCCTTTCAAAAGTGCATGTCCTTTTTGTCACATCCATAACGCGTATATATTTCCATTTTTTAAATATATAACTTAAATATAGACTGATATTTTTTAATGACTGGGCTCTATTAACAGAGGTTTTTAGTAAAATATAAACAGATGGTTCAATAAATTAATAATAGCCTATACGGATTCTGTGAGAATTTATATGTCAAGTTTTGCCACAAAATTTTACTTCCTTAACACTGGATTTGCCCTTTTCCATTCACACTCCATTTTCAAGATGACAAGCATGTTTAAAAATAATTTACAACGTGTCATAA
Organism: Beaufortia kweichowensis; assembly: GCA_019155185.1. NCBI lineage: Eukaryota > Metazoa > Chordata > Actinopteri > Cypriniformes > Gastromyzontidae > Beaufortia > Beaufortia kweichowensis. Next base: position 7,806,797 of record CM032808.1, read on the forward strand.
AAATAACGTCACCATGCAAAAAGAAAAAATATAACAATTGAGTGGTTCTTAAATATGCTTTGTTTATTTTCTTTTCACTGTAACCTGGTCATATATTTAGGGGGCATGGATGTCACTTGTCCATCACACTGACAAAGCGGAACCACCTCTGCACAAGACGAAGGTGATGCTGGACATTAAAAGAGAATTAAAATGAATATATAAAATTATTACAAACCTTATTATATTGCCGATTTATAAATGCAATGCTGTTTTAACGCATAAACACGGGGGTAGGCGTTATTAAACAAGTGTAGATCCATCTGACTCGAGACCCTCGTGAAATATTAGAAACCTTAAGACATATTTAAGTCATATTCATACCCACCATTCACATTCTGTCTTACCGTGTCTGAATGTAAATCTTGCTGCTGACACAGACGGTACAGAAATGAAGTTTGTTCCTTCAGCAGCGTTTGTCGTGTCGTTAGAAACACCGTCCCCCCGACATTCAGACGAACCCATTTGCCGTTATTGCCTCCGGCGATGTTAACGACAGAGCCGTTCCCTATAATATTTTCTTCGCCACCGGATTCAACAGCAGTAGATGTGGCTGTCGTGGCTCCCTCGCTTCCGTCGTTGTCTTTGTTGTTATTGTTGTTGTTGTTATTATTGTTTAAATTGCTGTGTGTTGTTGTTAAAAGGGATCCAGTTTCCGGTATAGCCTGAAGCGCCGCCGGTTTTCCTTTGTCCTCCGTTGCCATCAGGGCAGGAAACAGAGACTGCTGTGTGGTGTGTATACAGACTTGTCAGTGTGGTCAGGATGCTCTTGTGATGCTCTTCTGTCTCCCGCTGCGGGTTTCGTTCGTGTCGGAGAAGTAAAATAAGCGCAGTTGCTGATTGGCTCGTATCCTGCTGTTCGCTGACTCCGCCCCTTTCTCGGTGCGTTGTTGACTCACAAACCTGCGCAAATTTTAGGAAAGTAAATGTGCGGATTTTGCCGCATTATGTTAAAACAAAAATAAAATTATTATAATTTATTAATTCTAAAGTAAATTTTTGCTAAGAGCTAAATGAAGGTTAGACACTTCTGAGTGTCAATGGTTAGGGATTATTATAAGAAGGATGTCATTTGCTGCAAATTTTACTTCCCCTGGCAATATTCATTGTTAATAAAATACATTCAGCATTATCTCAGAATTAATCAAAATAAATACATTTACTTTAGGATCATTTAATGTCAGTCTAAGACAATTAAACCCTAATCATCATGTTTTTATACCATTTTGACAGAAAACTTACCTAAATCTTATAAAGGCTGTACTGATATATTTAAAAATATGTCAATTGTTATTATTTATGATATGACCATTTAAATCTTTTGTGGCAAGCAAATGTCAAGCACATTATATTGAAGTATTATATTTACAGTACTAAGATATTATAAGGAAAATAATTACTATAATGATTATGTGAAAATATTATTATAAAATGTCCTATAAACGTTTGATGCAAACTCTGTTGCATCACTTTGAAGTTTTGCATCGGTGTCCTTTAAATTGTTGTTTATTGTTGTTAAGACCACTATCAGCAATTGTAGCTTGGTCTTTAGAACCCAAAAGAGGCTTCATGGTGATAAATGTAAAGTTGTAGGTGTCAGGAAGCCCTTGGTGAGCTGTCCGATTGAAACGGCTCCAGGAGAAAGGTGGAAGACCATTTTGAGTAGTGGGTCCATTTACACCTTCTGCTGTAAACATTTGAGCCATGTGATAATCTGTAACCTGAACAGAAATATATTTTGTTTGCTGCATGTATTACAATCTCTACGTATCTCTCTGTAGGGTGTTCCACAGTACTGCTCTGTTTACCTTAGTATCATAACAGCCCCCCGGATGAGGTCGTGTTAGCCTCAAGTCATTACGACAGCAGATGGATTTACATGGGTGCTTCTTTGAATATGGGTCTTTTTGTAATCTATCATTACAAAGCACTACTGTTAATAACATCAAAGTCAAAGAAACAAATGGTAAATTCATTTGAAAGTTTTTTAAACATTAAATGGTTACAAAAGACAAACTTACTTGGATGTATCTCAACTTACCATTGTACCTCATAATGTATTTTAAAGTGGTCAGGTTAGTAACTTTGGCCTGATCCCTGCGAAAAATTTTAGCACGTGGACAGAGGTCATAGGAGAAGTCTTCTCCGTACTTTTTCCACATCACATCATAACCGCTTATTCTGTAAATGTCTGAATGGAAAGGGATATTGTAGGATGCCCAGTAACCTATTGAGAAGATATGTAAAGCATATATGTAAAGCATATTGTCTTATTAATGTTGAAAGTATCCCATTATTCTTATTCACTTGTGTTTATCCTTTTAATTGGTCTTATCAGACTGCTTCTGTTACTGAAAATGATTTCTCACCATGACGCAGTGCTTGTGACTGATCTGAGTACACCACCAAACCAGGAATCTGCTCCACAACAGTAAGACTCCAGTCTTCAATCTTCTTGCCAAGTGAAACCCTGTTCAGGTCTACCACCATATACTGGCTATTGTAGGTCCCTGAGAGATTAGAAATCATCATTAAAATAACAGTATTTTGTTATTGCAGTATGATCAATACAGTTGATGAAGTATTTGCGTTTATGAGACAATTAAGCCAGCGTTCTTGTAAAAATTACCCAACGTTTGGGTTAAATAAACAGGTTAAATTAAACAACTGCTGGCTCAGATTAGCCCAACACATGTGCTTTTTTATCATATTTAGCACAACAGATTGTTGTTTTTGACCCATCACTTTTAGAGTATACTAAAAACAAAGCCTATATAAATAAGCCCCACAACATTTGCATGTAATAACAATCTCTTCAGATTTGCCTAGAGCAATCTCACCCGAGTTGTGTTTGGAAAATATTTGGGCCCAATGTTTCCCTGTGAGTGCCAATGCATGTGCTACACGCACCCTCTGCCAGGCAAGCAAGGCCTTTGGGGTCACAGAGGAAAACAGAGACGAGTTGAAAACATTGTTTGTGGTCTGAGTTACAAACAATCCATTTCCCAGCAAATAAAAATCATCCAGAGATGACAACATTCCTGAAAATTATATCAAAAACAGTGTTGATCTCAGTGTTATAATAATAATTTTCTACATAGTTATTTTAATGCAAAATCTGCCTCCACATACCCGGGTAGCTGCTAAAGGAGATTCTTCTGGAAGCATTACTTTTACTTTTCAAGTCCCAGTGCTTATAAATTCTCATGCTTGCTGAATAAGTATACCAGCTTGAGTGACCAAGCAACAGGTTCTCAAATCCAGGTAATATCTGAGGATGAAAGAAAAAATGATATAGTAATACATATTACATGGTCCCAACCTGGATATGTTGTTATACCTGAAGTTGTATTTTTTCCTCTAACCTTGATTAAAGCAGAACAGTGACCCATGCCCTGCATTTTGAAAGAGTCAAGAGAAGAGTTGTAACGTCTTTTGAGAACAGGGATCAAGTCTAGCAAATCCCCAATACTGTTGAGGAACTGGATGGCCAACATGGACAGAGGCTGGGAGTTGAAATGCAAGTAAAAAGTCACTTCATTCTATTTTACAACAAAACTAGTATTATATTATGCTTACCTCTCTCTGTCTACTTTTGGCCCAGTATGCTGCTCCAGCATGCAGTCCATTCATCTGAGCCACTAGAAGACCCACATGATGCCACAAGGAATCTCTCTTATATAATTTTACTTGTGCTTTGGTCCATGTTTCCTGTTCTCTAATAAGTTTATTAGACAGTTTAATATAGATTTATGCCGTATATTTATGAACTGTATACTGTTTAGTACTATTTTTAATAATAATAACAATAGTGACAAAATTATGATTACTATTATTGTTTTTTAACGGTGCGTTTTTATTAATTAACTTACCTCATAAAACATTTCAAAGGTTTTATAATGCTGTAATTCTTTATTATCTGAGGGTACATATTAAAGTAATGGTTTATCATTAGTCTGTAAATAAAAAGAAATTAGTCAATATATATACTAAAATGTTGTTTACTTTGTTTAATATGGCAAATAATGATTTTTTAAAAGATACTTTTTACAGGTTTTACACTTACGGTGCTGTAAGGTATCCCTCAAGGTATCCTGCCAAGAAGTATGTAATTTCATCATTCTCCTGGAATTGTCCATAACCAGCCTGTAGTTCCAACAATCCCCATCCAGTAACACTTAGGCTATCATTAAAATAACCATATGCATCACCTTTTTCTTCCATCACATCCTCTTTCAGCACCACAGACCTCTGAAGAGCATCCCAAAACAATGTGGCTCTCTGGATCTCTGAAACACCACAATGACATAACAAATCAATAATTGCCAGACGTTAAATGTTTTGGCTTTGAGAAATATCTATCATGGCAAATAAAATACTAAACATGGCATGACAAGAAAGCCATTAAATTAAGACACTTACGCTGCGGCTTCATGAAGGTCACAGTTAGGACACACAAAATGAATCCCTGTGTAAATCGATACATGTCTCACACTCAGAGTTAAGAAATGAATTAAGTAAACTAATATAATATACTCTGTCTTAAATGTTTGCTTACAGTGTGTCAACTAAAAACCAAGCACTTACTCAAAGGCAATCACCCAGAAGCTATTAGGCTTTCAGGATTATGCTTAAAGGATAATGCTAAGTGCCTGTAAAGTGCCCAGCTTGTGACTAAAGCTTGAATACTAACTAGACTCTCGTTTTTATTTGTATAGATTCACTTACGTATTTCTGTATCTTTCGTTAAACCTTTTAATTTTTTAAAATGTATTCACCCCAGATGGGACTCGAACCCACAATCCCTGGCTTAGGAGGCCAGTGCCTTATCCATTAGGCCACTGGGGCCTACGCCATAAGCGCTGTAAATTTTGGTTCAGAAAGTTTCAATGCGAAAGCAACACAAATATAAAACAAATCTAAATCTCATCTAAATAATATTAGCATATATTAAATATGTCGTTGCATAAAATAAATAATAGTTGCTAGCTACCTAGATCAGCGCCTATTTAGCGGTGTTTGTATTTTATTGATTCTTTTCTCCACTTACACTTTATTACTGATTAGTCATTTTTCATTCGAAAGCACAAGAACTCCCATTTCAAGCGTATCCCTTTTCCCCAATAAATTCATGTAAAATTTAATAAAACAAACAACAAAACCAAAAAAGTTTTTGCATTTATAAATTTCTTTTACAATTGTATTTCATAATAAATGAACGGTATCCAGTACAAACAGTAAATAATATTGGTCCAGATTAAAGCCCTATCGAGAGTTATGGACCCCAAACTTTTATTATGGAAGGGTGTGACACCGGCACTTTCAAAAAACTGAAATGCTAATCTCACCGGCTGCTTCCATGTGCCACTTGTTGTGATGCTTTTTTCAGTTGTCAAGCTAGTTCTGTGTGGTTTCGTGTCTTGATCAATTATCATTTTTCTGCGCTGTGGTGTAAGTTAAATATGTTTATATTAAAAGCACACTAAATTACATGATTAGTTGATCTTACTTAAAATGGCTAGCAGTTTTGTTTCGCCCAAACCGCTTGGGCGCAAAGCTAGGTTGCTAATTGTCTGAGCTAGCCTGTGTATCAGTCATGCTATGTGTTAGCATGCTAACGTCGAGCTACAACTCTTGTTTCTCAAATTGCAACTTTCATTGCTAATCGTATTGTTGGTCTTAAATATGTCGTTTCTAATTTCAGTCACCTAATATTATGTGTAGTGCCAAACTAATCTAATAGTACTAAATTCCCTATGAAAATGAAAGTGTAAGGATGTGAGTCAGAGAGTAAGAAAGACGTAAAAATGCTTTAAATGTTTTCAACTTGGCAGTTGTTTTAAATTTATTTATGTGTATAAAATTGCTTATTCGATTTGTGTTACTGGTGTTTTGAGATTAATGCATGTTTTACTCATTTTACTAGTGCATAGAAAGAAAATCAATGGCCTCTGGAGATATTGCTCAGCTTACAGAAGCTCTTGCCAAGACCCATGTTGGGGAATTAAGCTATAAGGGACAAGGGCTTAAACTGGATAATGCAGAGTCGGGTGAGTAAAACCCTCAAAATTAGGGTTAGATCCATAAGTATAAATTCATAACACTCTCTTCTTCTCTGTGAATCTGCAGTCAAAGAAATGGTGCAGGACATTGAAGAGTTTAATGGTCTCCAGTCCCTCCAACTGGAGGGAAACACATTTGGGGTGGAAGCAGCACAGAGCATCGCAAAGGCTCTTGAAACTAAAAATGAACTGCAGGTATTTTTAAATTGCCATTGTAACAATTTAACTTTGAAATTTGGGCTGTTTTCTAATCTTTTTTTGTTTGATTTTAATTTCTAAAAGGAATGCCACTGGAGTGACATGTTTACAGGACGTCTTCGCTCTGAAATTCCACCTGCTCTGGTTAGTCTATTCATTTTAAATAACTTGGTTACAAGCACAGTGTATTTGTTATGTGTGTGAATCTTAGACTTTATTTTCAACAATACATTCATTTCCATAGAAATCACTGGGCAGTGCACTGATGACATCAGGGGCTCGACTGACTCTGCTGGACCTCAGTGACAATGCTTTCGGGCCAGATGGTGTAAAGGCAATTGAAACCCTGCTCAAGAGCCCTGCCTGCTACACCTTACGTGAGCTCAGACTTAATAATTGTGGCATGGGCATTGGAGGGGGTAAGGTAAGTCTATCTTAAATCATTACTAATAAAACCTGTTTAAGACCTAGCCTTGATTTATTAGGTTGTTCATGTCAATACTTATTTTTTAGATGAGGCATAGAGTTGTAAAACGGTATTGAACATCTTTTTTTTGTAGGTCCTTGCTTCTGCATTGACTGAATGCCATAAGCAGTCTAGTGCAGCTGGCTCCCCCCTGAGGTTAAAAGTCTTCATAGCTGGACGTAATCGGCTGGAGAATAATGGTGCCAGGGCACTTGCCCAAGCATTTAAGGTAATGATACTTTTGTTTCAGTTTTGTTTGGCCCTTTTGAACCTTTTGTTGTAAGTTTGTTTTCTGTTTTTACAGTTGTTAGGCAGTCTTGAGGAGGTCCATATGCCACAGAATGGGATCAACCATGCTGGTGTAACTGCTTTGGCCACTGCCATGCAGCACAACCCAAACCTACAGGTCCTCAACCTCAACGACAACACTTTTACTAAGAGAGGATCAATACCCATGGCAGAGGTACATTGCTGTGTATCATCTCAAAAATGTAAGGTTAGGTATTTGTTTAAGTCTGTGTTGGCACACTAATTTTATTGACTCTCTATGTTTATTCTTAGGCTATCAAACACCTCCAGTGTCTTAAGGTCATCAATTTTGGCGACTGTCTGGTACGCTCAGAAGGGGCTCTTGCTATAGCTTGGGCCCTTAGGGAGGGGCTTCCACATCTCAGGGTTAGTAAACGATGTAAACATTGACTATTATGTCATATATAAATACTTTCATTATGCAACATTGTTTTTTTTATCTCTTGTCTAGGAGCTGAATTTGTCATTTGGGGAGATTTCAGAGGCTGCGGCTTTGGTAGTTGCTAAGGCTGTACAGCACAAAGCTAATCTGGAGAAACTTGACCTCAATGGTACAGTTATTGCACAATGTGTTGTCACAGGATTTTATTACTGTACTGGTTTTAGATGAAGCTACTTAAAAAGAATCGCATCATGAATGCGTGGATGAAGTTAACAGTGAAAATGTCAGAAATCAAAGGATCTTGGTTTTGCAGTTATTTTTTAGCAGAATAGCTTCTCATATTATTCTTTGGTAATTTGAGCTTGTCTGGGTGTTTGTTTAGGTAACTGCTTGGGAGAGGACGGCTGTGAGGCTCTTAGGGAAGCTATGGAGAGAATGAACATAGGGGATATGCTGGGCTCGCTCAGGTATTTATCTATGCCTTAAGAAAAAATTGTGTCTCTGCTTTTATTTTGGTTTCTTTTAGTTGAATGAGCTGCATGTTTTCCTATACGTGACTTACTTTTATATTAAGAGTAATGAATTTTGTTTCAAATGCAGTGATGATGAAGGAGAGCCTGATGATGGTGAGGATGATGAGGATGAAGGCGTAGAGGAAGATAATGATGAGTCAGAAGAGGAGGATAATGTTGTTAACGGAACAAAAGATGTTAATGAAGGAAAGGTGAGTACAGTAAACCTCCACAGCACTATAAGAACAGTAAAAAGTGTGGCTTTTTTGTAATTGTCAGACCATTTCTTTTTACCTGTCATTTAACAGTACAAGAATTTTGGTCACACTGTGTGTGTGCGCTACGCTATTGCATTTGAAATCTTAATGGAGGATCATATCTGTTTAAGATGGTTTATATGTCTTGTGCCCACAGGAGCAGCCTCAGTGCAGTTCTGAGCTCACGGTCTTCCTCACTTCCCCATCAGCTGAGAAACTAATCTCTCTTGGAGCCAAGACGATCCAGCTCATTGAGCAGGAGGTACAGTGCTGATTCCTACTGTTCCCGCCAGCCTGATTTTGTTTTCCTATTACACTATATAACCTCTAATATAACTCTATTGTCTGTATATAAAACTTTTCCTTATTTTGTCACTGCAAATGTCTGCTGAGAAATTACAGTGTGGTTTAATCATCCTAATCATCCTCTTCTTAGGTTGATGTTTCAGATTCCGGTGAAGTGTTAGAGGTTTTTTTTAGGATCTCTTCAGTATATAAAGATGAACCAGAAGTGAAGCAAGCTGTTTTTGAAATCACCGGTATGAGCATTATTTTATTATTATGTATTTCTAGTAAATGTGAAATTGTTGTAAATGTTACATTTAAGTGTAATTGAAATCTGTTCTTTATGTTGCCCAGATGCCCTGTTGAGGAAAGCTTTTTCCAACTCCCACGCTCAATCTTACCGTTTTATCTCCTTGCTGATGGTAAACCTAGGACTTTTAAAGGTACCACACTTAGTTTAATTGAATTTGCATTACTCTTGTAGTACTTCTCTCAATACACATTTTGTAGCTTTACATTAAAGACCCAGAATCTTAACATTCACTTTTGCTATTATTTATGTGTGTATATTTATATATAAATAATACCAAAAGTGATGTTCAGGTTAATGTCCCTTGCATTTTACCCCAGTTTTATCTGTATATTTCACAGTTTCATTAATACATGTTTTCACAGAGTGAAGATAAGAAGATTAGGAAGGTTTGCATGCTGCCTGGGCACTTGCTAGCTCTAGAACATGCAGCTGCACAGGACTTCTTTCCACTCGATCATGCTATTGTGCTGGACGCGTTTCTGTCACGGTTAGTGTGTGTTTCAGCTGTAAACAAAACATAGACAGCGTTCCATTCACCGTACTGTAAAAATTGTTATACATTGATTTTATGTATGTGTGTTTTTTTTCTAGACATGGTAAAGTCTTAGAACCGTGTTCCAGTGCCAGAGATGCTCTCATGACCACGCTGGAAAAAAGGATCACTTCTTAATTCTTAAACCCCTAATACGAGCCACAGACATCACTTCATAGGGGTCAAAAGAAAATGGATTATTACAAACCTTGTCAGGCTACATGGGACTATATATTGTAGTTTATCTTGATCAGTCTATTCTGGATCCAATTTCTCACACAATTATTCTGTACAAAGTACAGTTATGACTAATGCCTCAGGATGACTAGCCCAAACTGAATTTCCTTGTAGATTGTTAGAGTAGCTTTAAATAAGAATGTTGTGATGTACTTTCATCTCTTTTTAGAAATATTTCTTCTATTTTTATACGTGAAAGGGAAAAGGAAATAAAGCACTGGATGATAATTAGGGCTTAATTATCTATTGAACAATCATGATGTTATACCTACATGACATGTCTTAATAATTGGTTAAAAATGTGAAGAATAATGTGATTACAGTATGTATGCTATATTATGAAGTATTGATGGCAGAATAGAGGTTCTTGTCTTGATTTTAGTTTTGACTAAAGTGAAGAAAGTGCATTTGAAAATGTTACATTTGAACATTGATATACAGCAGATATACACTGTATATTTGTTATATTGTCAACATTCCATAGTGTATAATATTAAACGGAATTATTTTCATTGGAGAAAAACATTTTGCTGTTTTCACAAACAATATTCATCCATGTTAGTCTGGTTTTATATACGTAGCATTGTTTTATTTATATATAACTAATTATTTTACATTTAGACGACACGTTTGAGGCAGTATAAATCATCTGGACCAGCTCTCACTCCATTGCGCTTTTTCGCACCGCCTGTGTGAAAAATGCCGCGAGCTCAGTGAGCCGTAAGGGCTTCAACTCTTCAGACAAAACTCGTTCATTTAGTTTAGAAAATTTAAGTTTATATGCAGTTTCAGGGATCCTTCTCTTCTCAAGCCGTATATTCATGAGAGACTGATGTCCAGACAGAGAACAGTGCGTGTCTTTGTGTGGAGTCGGTGTGCCAGCAGAACTGCGGTCTGAAACCTCACGGGACTCCAGCATATTTCACATTTGAAAAATAAGTTTTCTCTGGTCTCGATGCTGTTGCTTTGAGTTTTGCCGTTTTTGGATTTGTTCAATATTTTTTCTAAAAAGTATTACGGTAAATTAACGGATAATATACAGATATTCAGCACGGCTTGAACTACCGCATAAACGTGAGAGAACTTTCTTATTCATTATTAGCATGAATGTGAGGAACATTACAGTGTCTTTGTAACTCTTCAGAAGTAATTGTTAAACGCTTGATTTTGACAAAAATTATCGTAAATTTGAATCTGCTCATTCTCAAATCTTTATATATATTTTCTGATAATGCGTTTAAAGAAATTGTTCATTGTAGATGTTGTGTTAATGCGATTATTTTACCCAAGATCAGGCTTTTGGATTAAAATGTTTACCATTGTTTCATTTAACATCGACGTTTCCTCATCAAGTGCTTTTCATATTTTGAATAAATGCTTGTTTTCACATTTTGCTTTGATGAAGCAATTAATGAATTGCATTTAATTATAAACTATGTGATCATCGTCGTGCCTTTTAATTTGGTGAATTTAAACTGACCAGTCGAGCAGGTCAACCCACAAATCCTCAAATCACACCACATTGGCAAAAACAACTGTGCCGAGAGGTTTCTGACAGTTTAAATGGATAGTTCACTCCAAAATTAAAATTGATCAAAAGAAAATTATAAAGTGGTCAGATTGTAATGACTATATTTTTATTTCATATTTCAGTGATAGTTTGGTCTGTATAGTGTATTTCTATAGGAAAAGAAAAGACTTGTGAGGTAAATTAATTTGTTACCTGATTTAAATGTATTCTCCTGTTGTTTTACAGAAAAACCAAAATGTTAATCCTTCCCATGTGGCTGTTTGTAATATTGCTTGCCTTAAGGATCCATACAGTACAACCAGGCAAATGCCCAAAGTTCTGCATCTGTGACAACATTCAGCTGACAGTAGCTTGTGTCAATAAGAATCTTACTGAGGTGCCACCTACTATTGATGAGGTAATCTGTGTAACACCCCAGTTATATTGACCTCTTTCTTGCTGCATAACATGTATTTTTTTGATTATGTTTTCATTGATTGTATGCTCTTCTTTGGTATGTCTCTGTAAGATAACAGTGAAACTAGACCTGAGAGGAAATGATCTACAGGAGCTTTCAACAGGGGCATTCACACACACCCCTTACCTCACCCACCTGTCCCTGCAGAAGAGCAATATACGAAGAGTAAGAGAAGGAGCCTTCCGCAGACTTGGTCGACTTGTCTTACTTAACCTGTCAAACAACAATATTGAGATCCTTTACCAGGTGAGCTAGACAAAACAGTGGTAGAGCATTGTTTTTACAGTGCAAATAAAATGCACTGTAAGTTGCTTTGGACAATGTGTCTCCCAAGTGTATAAATATGAATATACAATGTTATGATGGTGCATCGCATCTGATATGTATTTTTTCTTTTACCTAATCCAGGAATCATTTGATGGACTTTCTTCTTTGAAGCAGCTACTTATTGACCGTAATAGGGTGGAAGAGATCCAGCCTGGAGCTTTTTCACAGCTTGGCTTTCTCAACCTTCTTTCAATTGCACACAACCAACTGGTGTACATACCTAACTTGGCATTCCAGGGTTTGCAAAACATCAAATGGTTACGTCTCAGTCACAATTCCCTTAATTATCTGGCAACAGAGGCTTTTGCTGGACTCTTCACTCTTACCCGTTTAAGCCTTGATAACAATGCGCTGCAGTTTTTTCCCACTGAGACAATGACACGGTAAGTTAAAGAAAATTTTTGCTCTATCAGCATGCACCACATTAAAAAAACTTAAAATCCCAATTTTCAAGAACTTGCTTTCTCCCTTCTCCTAAGACTTCCAGAAGTTACTCGTTTGGACTTCGGCTATAACCCCATGACCTACCTTGGAGAGGAATCTGTATCCATGCCCAAGCTCACTCACCTCTTCCTGGATCACAACTCCCTACAAGACTTTTCAAATGCAGCGGTCCTGCTCTCTCCCCATCTCACCCATCTGGACCTAAGCCATAACCAGCTGCGTGTCCTGCAGCCAATGGCCCCTGGTTCTCCCAAATTAACCCGCCTCAATCTTTCTGGCAACCCCATTTACTGCAGCTGCTACATGCGGCCTCTGCGAGAATGGGCTATACGAGAGCGGATTCGTCTGGGTGGCACGTGTGGAGGTCCAGCGCATCTGTCTGATGAGTCTCTGGAGGCGGTACTGCCTGCTGATTTACGTTGTCTAAGCCAGGAGGCCATGTTGAGGGCTGAACTGGAGGAGTTGAGCAGATTACCCACACTACCCACAACCCCACCCCCAAATAAAATCAAATGCCCAGCCAACTGCGATTGTGAGGTGAGAACTTGTAACTTCAGATGCAACTAAACATTTTCGTTGTATATGTAAAAACGTCTTTGCAATCTATGCGTTTTGCAGGCTCTAAATCATCACTCATCTTGCGAAAACAAAGGACATACCAAGATCCCTCGTGGTTTTGCACCAAACATGCGCTTGCTGGACCTGCGAGGCAACCACTTCCACTACATCCCTGGAAACAGTTTCCCAGGTACTGCTGAAGTGGTTTCACTTCATTTGCAGCGCTGCAAGATCCATGAGGTAGAGGACGGTGCTTTCAATGGTATGAAGAGTCTGGTGTACCTCTACCTCTCAGAAAATGATCTCACCTCATTGAGTCCTGAGGCATTTAAAGGGTTACCCAAGCTTACATACCTCCATCTGGAGAAGAATCTCTTTACCCAGTTTCCCAAAGGTGCGTTCAAGCTGTTGCCTGGTTTGCTGGCTCTACACATGGAGAACAATGCCATCACAAAGCTGGAAGCAGGGATCCTGACAGGTGCTGAGAAACTGAGAGGCCTCTATCTGACTTCGAATGCCATCACAACCATTGCTCCCAAGGCCTTTGATCCAGCACCTGACTTAGATACTCTACATCTAGGCAACAACAAACTAAAGGAGGTGCCAAGTGAGACTTTTTTCAAAGCCAAAAGTCTGGCAGAGCTTAGGCTCTCTCGTAACCCTGTACGTTGGATAGGAGCGGGACTTTTCCAGCCAATTGCTGCCACGCTTAAACATCTTTACCTTGATCATATGGGTTTAGAAAAGGTGAGAAGAAAAACATGGAAAATCTCTAATGCTATAAAAAACTAGTTTTAGTCACTCTTCCATGTCTTTTACTTTTGAAGATATCTCGGGAGTCTCTAGCAGGGTTGGGGTCTGGACTTAAGAGTCTGTTTCTTGAAGGAAACCAGCTTGAGGAGCTTCCAGACTTGAGGCCACTCTCAGGACTTGAAGTTATAAACTTGGCTGAGAATCCACTGCTTTGCGATTGCCCACTCCTGCCTCTTCGCAAGTGAGTCAATCACCTTTCTTAAGTCTATTTCTGATGTAATCATGTCATACTAGTTAAGGATAATTTTCATATGCTTTAGAAACCACTACACATGGCCCTTAATATGTTTTCATGTTCCTCCTGCTACTAGGTGGATTGAACAGGTGAACCTGAAGGTCAGAGCCACCTGTGGCCACCCTCCAGAACTCAGAGGTCAAAGGGTCAAAGATGTTCATGTATTTAAGAGCTGCCCTGGGGAAAAGCCTTCTCCTACACAGAATCCCAAAATCTCCAAACCAAACAAACAGGATGAATCCGTTCAAATCAGCCCTCGAAGAGTCATTAAAATAGTTAAATCCAAAGCCCAGCCACGCAAAAATGCAAAACCTCAAACGGTGCAGAAATCCACCACCAAAAATATTAAGTCAGCGTAATCCTGCTGTATAAACATTGGTGATTAGTTATTGATTTAGTTAACCTTAACCTATATTTTAAATGGAAGTTACATTAGTAAATATACTAGTTTTATTTGGGTAATTATGCAGGTAATCAATACTGTTCCTACTACTTAGTGTTTTAAATGCTAAAATGATTCTAATAATTAAACTGTAGAAAATTTGACTGAACAATTAGGCAAACTAGATGAACTTGATTAGGTAAGTAGTTTCCATCTCTGGTAATTTGTAATGATGCACAATGCTGATTTCATAGTTAAAGACATAGTTGAAAAATTTTTTACAAACCCATTTTTAAATTAATACAAGGAATATGTTTCTGTTTGATGAATTTTAGTTTCAAAAATCCCTTATTTATTACCTAGAACAAAATACTGATTAAAATTTTTTCACATAGTGGAACATTCTTCAATTATTTAAAGCATCCATAACATTTTGTAAAAAATAATGTCATGAAATGATGTTTTAGTACATTGTAATCCATTGTACTGCAGGATAGTAATATTTTGATTTTTAGCAATGTAAAAAATGAATACTGTATAAAATTATATACACCAAGGTAATAGATCTGACAGCCACCCAATTGTTTCTTCTATTTACACAGTCTGTAAACTAATAAACAATGTTCAATAAACAAACTACTTTAATAGTACTGTTTGAAACAAAACATATAGTTTTTATACACAAGTTTAATGATCTAATAGAAATTGCTGTACAGGTAGTGTTTTAAACTGAGATGTCTTCTTGTTTGACATTTATAAAGGCCTCCGGGTTGTCGCTTTCTTTGCTGGGTAATATTGGTGTTTCCATCTCCTCCACCTTCACTTTTACTGCAATAACTGATAAAAAGACAGAAAAAAACAATTCTGGTTAAAAATATGCTTTACAAATACATACTAAATAAAAATTCATTATTTTGAGGCATTGCAACATACTGTTTTCTTCATGTTCTGTCTTTATATGTAAGATGGTGGGTACGGCGGAAGGGTTTGGTTCTTCTGGTGAAGGATTAGTCTCTGGATTCTCACTGGGTTGAGGAAGCTGGGTTTTACAGTTTTTCATGCTTCTGTTTTTCTTTACAAATCTGCGCCCTGAAGCGAAAAAGAAAATCGGAATCAGAAAGGCAAAAAACAGTATGTAGAACTATGCAAGAAACATTTTATAGATGAACCATGTTAGTGGTTTAATCACTTGTCATGAAAGGTAAAAGTACAAACACAATCAGTAACCAACAATGAAACAAAACTTACTCCTTTTCCCCATGAAAGGTTTTGCCTTTTTGCTGGAGTTGGAGCGTTCCTGACTCAGAGGTGGTTCTATATAGAGGGCAAAATACATTTTAAAATGACCAACTTCTGGAGTAAATACATGAATACCATGAACATTTCTTCATGGTCCATTTTTAAAACTTTAAAAAGCATATTGCAGGTTAGAGACCACAGTGTGGAAAATATTGCTGCTTGCCACAGAAAATTCCTTGTACATGTTGACTCATTGTATTTGGCAATAAAGTCAGACTCCCTCTTTGAGGTCTTTAGGGGAGACCCGGTTTGTTGTATTAAAACTAATATTATTAATGTATTATAGTAAATGTTGTTTGATTGTAGTAGTGCAATACAATATTTATTTTAGTTTTTTTAGTTTTACAGATGTATATGCGTCATGATTACAAATTTACCTGTATATGTAACGTACTTTATCTACCATGTGTTAATGACTGTATATGTCTATTATAAATATGGTATTTAGCGTTCTAGAACCAGCTACTGCAGCTTCGATTATAAATTGTGATGATCACACTTGAAATTGTGATTTAAGGAGGGTGATTTATACTGCGCATGTGCGAAAACGCGTCTACTACCTGTCTAAACAATTTACGATTTGATTTTACGTATTTATACTGTTGACTGTTGACTCTAACTTGTCATTACTGTATCTGTAATGAAAATAAATCTTTACTAGTAATTCTAGTGATATAAATACACTTTTTAAAATATGTCAAGGTTAATAGATTTCTTATGACACCAGCACACACCTCTTGTGACGTAAAATTATGCAATAGACAAGGTTATATATTCATTTTGTAAAAAAAATTTAATCTGCAATATACCTTTTGAACATTTTCTTATTAGTTTCACCTACCTGGGCCGATGGGTGGCTGCAGCTGGTAGCCAGTGATTTCACACCAGCCCACAGGATAAATTTCAGAGGAGTGACAGTCCACCCACTGATCAAACTCAAGCTCCCAGCCATCAAAGTGCAAGAGGAGAAGACGGCCTACACAACGTCTAACAGTAGCTACGCACACCAGTCGTGGCTCCATAAGGTCCACAGCCTCTAGCTTCATACCAGAAGAAAAGCCGTGACCTACAGCATCCTGGAAAAGACCAATGAAGAAAGGTACAAAATTGAGTCTCATCTGAAACACATGCAGCTATACACAGAATAAGGGAGAATTAAGGAGAAATAAAATGATAACCGTGTTAAAAAGTCTTCGTGGAGCAGCCACAGTTTCTGTTTCTTCTAAATATTTTGGCCATGTGAAAGTTGCTTGATCGTAACCTGATGAGAAGGTAAACAGTCTGAACAAATTCTTCATGAAACAGCTTGATGTAGCATATAAATAATGGCTTTTTAGCTAAAAATATCTATTTGATGAATTAGGAAGAGATGGACCAAAGTTTCAGAGCAAATTACCAGAAGGTACAGTGAGAGGTATGTTGTTGTCCTGGCAATATCCTACAGGTAAGATGGCATGTGAACTGGCGTGGTAGCAAAACCAGTCAGAGCCATCACCTGTCTCGACACTGTCAATGCCAACCATGATGTATCCATCTAGTAGCACCTGAGCATCACAATAAGCAAATTTCTACTTTTAAGAATTTAACATACATTTAAATAATCATTATAAATCAAAGTGTGGCGATGCTGTACCTTACGGACAGATGCGACACAGATGTTTCCGAGGTTCAGAGGATCAATTGCTTCAAGTTTCATGCCTTCTTCAAAAAATGTTTCTCCCATGTAAACGGTTCTTAACTTAGTGCACAGAGTAATGAGTTACACATAATGATGAACAGACATAAAATTTCTTAACATTTACAGTTGAAAGGGATACAGACATTATTGAAGTTTTTATCCATGGCATATGCACTAACCTTCTTGAACTGATGTTGCACACTGTCTTGATGGACCTTGTGAAATGCAGGATGGGATCTCATGTTTACATTCTTATCTGTCAGAAATTACATGCATTATATAGTTTACAAATAACTTACAAACATCACACAAACAGTGAATCAATACAAATATTTTTTTTAACAGCAGACATGATGCAGTTGACAAGTGACAAAATCAAGAAATCAAATAAAGAGGGACATTAGACTGGTTAAAATTGTGAATTGTTACACATTGTTGGAAACATTTGGGATAATGTAAGTACACAAGTAAACAAAAGTGATAATAGTATACTGTAAATCTTACATATTGTGCCTTTAACTTCATAGCCACAACAGTTTCTTTTTCTCACCTGTTTGTTTAATAGTGTGGCCCACTCTTTCAGACCAGCCTACATGATGTACTAGAGAACTCTCCATGTGACACCAGAAATCCGAGAGCACCTCGCCTGAAGGTCCCAGTCCCCCGTCCTCATACAGCAGCCTGAGTCGACCGCCTATCACTGTATCCACTATTGCCAAACGTGTCCGGCTCACCTGCGAACGATCAACCACCTCAACCCGAACACCCTGCTTGAATGGACACCTCATACTGTCTGCCATCTGAAACACAGACAGATAAAAACAATAAAATGATAGAGACCGCTATGCAGATATGAACATTGATTTGGTGTTACCATCACCTTGACGTGAAAGTCAACAGGAAGTGTGTGCGCTCCAACCAATCTCTCCATCAGGTACGAATTCCAGTCTTTGATCTTCTGGTGGATTTCTGTGTAAAATACAGAGCTTAAAAGCACTTACCAGAGTATTTGCAGGTAAATAAAATATATTATAAAATAAAAAAAGGATTTATGGGGTCAACAGTCACCTTGTGGTGGGACAAGGAGCTTGCTGTTTACTGCACACCAGCCTATAGGGTGAACATCAGCTGTGGCTAAGTTACACCAAAGGTCACAGCTATCATCATCCTCAAAACCCTCAAAGCGCAAAAGAGCCTTGTATCCTGAGGGAGGGAGAGGCCAAATAACATGCCATCAATCTCACAATACACCGGATTAGTCAGATAAATGTTACTTTCTACATGGAAGGAGAGGAAGAGGAACATGGTGTTTATACCTGCCAGCAGGACTACAGTTGCGATCCAGTAAACTCTAGTGGGCAAGGTTGTGTAAGTGTTCAGAACCTCCACTTTTAACCCCACACAGATGTCCTCCCATTGAGCACAGAGTGGTGCCTGTCAATCAGCAGTTGTGAGAAATGTATTGATTTTGAAATATTACTTTTCTGGTTATTTGTATATAGACATATAATAACTCTTAAGAGGATAGTTTACCAAAAATAAAAATTCTGCCACCCTTCATGTCGTTCAAAACCAATCTTTTGTTGAACATAAAAGAAGATATTTTGAAAAATGTCTGTGGTTTTGTGTTCATACAATGGAAGTCAATGGGGGTCAATGTTGTTTGGTTACCAACATCTTTTAAAATATCTTCTTTTGTGTTCTGCAGAGGAAAGGAATGGAATGACATGAAGGTAAATAAATGATGTAAAAATATTCATTTCTGATATTTTAGAGCTGAACACAATTTAAAAACTAATATTCACCTTTACCATTAAAAATGTGTGACTTTCCATGGAATTTTATTGCAATTTTTAAAAAAATGATGGAAAAAATTAATGATGGAAATTAAATTTTAATTACTCTTGTATTCACAGGTTTTTAATGAATGTGACATCCTTGTAAAATGATACATAATCTCACTGGTACATTTCTACATTTCTAAACCAAGTCACTCACATGTCTGAAGCAGGGTACAGGGGCACCAAGGTAGCCATTTTTCGCAAGGTAACTTCCCCAATCAAATCCGGCTAAAGTAGCTAAGAAGAAAACATAAACCCAATAACTCTGTGAATCTTTAGATTTGTAAAGCTTCCTGTAGTAATGACAGTGAAAGTTCCATTTTGTTTGAATGTGTGTGAAGCATTTTCTCACCACCCTGTCTCAAAGCTTTATTCTCCTGTTGCTGCTCATTAACCTTTGGATGGGAAGCCTCAGTATGAGGCTTGGGTATGAGAGTCAGTTTCTTCTTCATGGGTGGCTTTCCCTGAATACAAAGACAAACATAACTTAATCACTAAAGATCCAACTGTCTGATTACATGTGATGATAATCAAAACTTCATTTACAGAAATAATCAAAGATGCCACCCACCTGAAGCCGTGCAATGACTGATGATTTCTTTGAGTTGGAGGAGTATGAACGAGAACAGGATATACTGCAGAAGCGCTTGGACTTGGAGACGAATGTGTCCCTGGTGCCAGAGATTCCACACATTTCACACAGTACTGCAGAGACGGGATGTTGAGATGGGTTTAGATTACAGGACACATCATCACACAGGTAACTTCTTTAGTGGATTACTTGCAAAAAGTGCTTTATGTACTTATGCATGTTCATTAAAACAAGAATTCACCTATTTTAGTACTGGCCGCCCCAAGACTTTTAACACGTTCACTGACAGAGGCAAGTTGCTTATTATGGTCAGCTTTATCAAACTTTCTTTCTTTTCCATCAGTCTGCTTCGTTGTGTCTGTGCTGGTATTCATGGAGGCCAGTTTCTGTTTGTTCTGTAAGAAGAGCAGTGTTTATTAGTTTATTAAAGGCATTATTCACCCAAAAATTCTTTCATCATTTCAAACCAGTGTGACTTTCTTTAATTTGGCAGAACACAAAATATTTTGAAGAATTGGTAACCAAACAGCACTGGTTCCCATTGACTTCCATTATATGAACACAAAACCACTGGGACATTTCTCAAAATATCTAATATAATGAATAAATGATGAAACAATTTTCATTTTTTGGTAAATTGACCTTTTAAGCAAACATCATTTATGGAAACATGATCTAGATTAATGTTTGTTAACTAGGGAACCTCAACAACCTTTCAAAGAGTCCTGAAGATGACTTATTTTAATGCATGTTTTGCCCTATTTTAAGTTATCAAATCAAGATATTCCTTGGTGTTTGGTTATTTTTCTAACAAATCAAAATCTTTTTAAGTATGACAAGCTCTAGAATATTTTACTGAATAGAAATTACGAGGGGGGGCCTTCAATTATTATTGTGGACAATAAATGGCCTTTCTGTAAAAAAATGTTGGGATTCACTGCTCTAGACAAACCATCATTTTATTATTTAATTTCAAATAATTACGAATTCCTTAACAATATGAAAATATCTTAAAATTATGAAAGAAAGGCACTGATTGTTGAGGTCCATATGTTTTCTCTTTACCTTAGAAATACATAAGGAACAGGAGGCGTCGCTCCCTTTACAGTTACTGCAGGATAGTCGGATGAAAACAGTCGGGAGTGCTCCGTCCTTCAGCTTTAGCCCTTTGAATCCCATGGTCTTGCCAGGGACACTAGATCGAGGCTCAAAACAGTCCCTGCTAAAGTGCTCGGAGCATAAATGCGAGTAAGACTTGGCCACCCAGTTCCTGCGGGTTTTCTGAACCTGCTTCTCCCATATTTGGAAATCAACTGGATCTTGGGGAAACCTGAACATTGAGACATTCTGCCCACTCAACTTTCCACATCCATAAGCGACGCATCGGCTTGGCATTTGTACTCCTCTACAAAACGTTTTCTTTTTACATAAATTGTGGCCAGTCGTTAGTTAAATTTTTCAGGAGCTGGGTCCAAAATGTGTTAGAAATAAAGTATAAAACATCAAATCAAAGCATCGGTTAAAACACATTTGCAATAGAAAACTCAATACATTTCTAATCTGCTTCATCGCCTAGAAAACTGGAGTGTTGGGTGCCGTTATCGCCATCATCCGGGCTGGAGAGCAGAAAATACCATTCCAGAATTACTTTATAAAATTTTCTCAACTTCTAAATGTATGATTCCATGTAACACTCTATAGCTAATAATTTAATGTCTTAATGTAACAAATCACTGTTTTATACGTTAAATATGAACGTACTGTGGACAAATACACATCTTTGGGCGCTGTGTGTCACGGCGGTTCCATGGTGTAATGGTTAGCACTCTGGACTCTGAATCCAGCGATCCGAGTTCAAATCTCGGTGGAACCTGACGTTTTCAGTAATAAGTAAAAATGAGGCAGGTGTGCATTGGTTGTTCAGTTTTTTAAACCCATGTTGTTCCAAGGAAGCTTTACAGAAAATTGTGCCATAGCACTTACAGTGAAAATGACAGACTTATGTGGCAAAGAAATAAAGGACTGAAATAAATCACCGAAATGGCTGGAAAATTACTCATTGTGTGGACATACAATCTATGTATGCTGTGGTGTTTTGGCTTTTCTTTTTTTTTTAGTTTTGTGCAAGAAACCTGCAATCCTGAAGTAGGATTCATAAACAAAATGATTTTTGGAACCAATCACAACACTATAAATTGTGGCTTCTTAATGTCAGATTAGGAAAATTAGAGTAAATTTTGACTGATGTTTACATTCTCTGCATGTGCCAGATGAAACTCTTAAAAGATGTCAGTAACTTCTTTTGGCTAAACTCTTCAAAACAGAAATGCTAAATAATTTGGTGATGAATGAACCAACCAACTGAATAGTTCTTTGGGGAACAAAAATGGTTCTACAATTTGTAGCACATTAACTTTTAAGTGTTTATGATGGGGTGCTTTTGCTTATGACCAGCATATTGCCTGAAAAAAGATGAACAAACAAAGTTGGGTCAACATACTGTAATGTTGACTTCAGACTATGAGCGTAAAATGTGGTCCAGTTGCAACATATTCTGGCTGAGAACCAGTAAAGTAAATGCTGGTATAAGAGGGTTATCTGAAATTGTACAGAATTTGTTTATCCAAAAATACAGTACATCAAAAAAGTGAAAAATACTTTTACTTGTGGATAACAAAACTCTGAAATATCTCCCAGTGATCAAAACAGTCACTGTAATATACAGTCAATCACATTAGAACTGGTGATTTCAGCCAGTTTTTTTACAGTGTCTTTAGTAAAGGTGGATGATGACTACTTCGTGGCCAAAAAACAGCTTGAGGCTTTCTATTTTGAAAAATCTCTTGGGTGGATCTTTATTAATCTGTGAAAAGCAGATGTTAAAGGGAATTGAGATGTCATCAAAAAGTGAGGTCATCAAAACAGCAGTGAATCAGCAAACAATCTAGCAAATGTATGTCTTATAACACCTATCCAACACAGTTCATCACCTTTATTTAATAAGTTCAGTAGGCCAAAATGACATAAAAATATCTTACAATCTTAACTCAGTAAATCTAATTTAATTATTTTTAAAAACAACACATTAAATTAGACATTTGGCATTTTTATTAATATTAATAATATTTATGCATATTATATAATATAATATAATAATATGTGTTTGCTTATAAGATAGCACATACCTTTCTATTTCTAAAGTTTAGCATTTAAAGCATTTAAAGCTTCATCGAGTAAGAACACAGGAATGTGTTTTCAGTTTTGTTATTACTCTTTCGGAACAAACATTCATTATGCAATAAAGAGTTTTACGCAGTATAATATTGTATCAAAATCATTTTTAAAAAACAACTTTCTCCTTTTGAACGAGTACCGCAAACTAAAAAATTGTGATTTACTTCTAACAAGATCGTACGATCCTGTCTTTTAAACAGACATGTCTAGAACAGACAAGACAGGAAGGCAAAATTATTTTAACAACACGATCGGTCAACTCTTTGATGGGACCGGATGAGTTCTTCTGGAGCTGCTGCAAGTGTCTTTCTATCTTTTCTTGCCGAGCCGACTCCCCCTGCCTCCTCCTCCGCTCGCAGAATTGTATAAAGAACAAAAATCGGGCTTGGGAGGGGGGTTGATACGCCGAAGCTGAAATCGAGAGGCGAACCCAGGAAAGAGGAGTATTTTGTACACGGGACTTTCCCCCCCTTCGTCCCTAAAAAGGAGGGGGAAAAGTCATATTTTTAAAAGGGTTATTTTTAAAATCGAGGATTACAAATAGGCTTAAACGCCTATCTCTGAGGATATATATTTTAATTCGTTAAAAATATGGCCGAGAACGTTCTGGACTCTGGCCCGCCTTCAGCCAAGAGGCCTAAACTGTCCTCCCCGGCGCTCTCAGCTTCAGCCAGCGATGGAAACGGTAAATATTACAGTTTCTTAAATTCTCACTCGACCGATATATTTAAATCGTGTATTTTTGATCGTTTTATATATTTCCGTGAGCACTCAAGTCTTGAAAGGGGCAACGTTTATTTATTTTTAATTTCGTCAGAGGCTAGCGAGCTCAGGCTAGTTTGGGAAGCTAACGACGTCGGATCCGCACGAGAACTAGCTTTAGCTTGTCATTCCAGTTCGCGCTAGTTAGCATGGTTAGCATTAGCATGTCGCTCAGATGGGTTTCACTCACAGCAGTGAACTACACAACGCTTCCCTCTCAGACAGCGACTGTGCTCGTTGTCATTTGGTGTAAATGTATAACTAACGGCTGCAAATAACACGCACTGCAGTTAAGATTGTATTGGACATACGCTGGAAATAACAACGAAGTTATATCTCGCTGTAAAACGCTTGTTTCGATTTGGATCTTGATTGCGAACAGTTCGGATCAGTTCTTCAGATAATAGTGAAAATGAATAAATTGATTCAAACACTACTGATGCAGTTTCAAAACAGTCATTTTACAAAAATAACTACCCCCTGAAAACTAGATTTGAGCATTACATCAAGAGTCTATTTACCAATATTTGACAATGATCAACATTAATTAGCCCGAGCTGGGAGACTGAGTCAATCAACTTCAAAACTTTTTGACTGCACTTCAACACAATTGTTTTTATAAACTGCTCGTGTCTAACGAGCACAAACTTGGCCTTTAAATAACTCCATTGTTTTTCTGAAAGTGTCGCGGTCTACTTTTAATGAATAATAAAATTCGATAAGCTAGCTGGTCAGCTAATAACAGAGTGATGCTGAAGGCCCGCACAACAACTCTTCTCTCTGCCATTGTTAGCTGGATACAATTTATCATCCATTATTTTTAAGTCTAGAGGTTGTTCCATATGTTAAGCAGAGTTTACAAGCGTGTTTAACGCTATTTATATAGCTTGAATGGAAAACAAGTCACGTTTGTGTTTTTAAAGAGTACTAATATACTTGTCTTGAGTTAGCTTGGTGGCTCAAATAGCCAATCGTGCGTCGATCGTTTTTTTCTTGATGTCCATTGTTCAGCCATAACACATCTGTCGATCATGTCTCTTAAAAAACATTTTATTTATACAACTTTATTTATTTAAAGTCATAATGATGCGAGTTATAGGCAAAAAGATTTTGTGTTGTTGTTGTTTAGTGAAGACTGTTTGTTAATGTCTCGTGTTAAATGCAGCGACTATGTATTCTTCTTCAGAGGCAAAGTACGTCCCTTTGTTGATGTCTCTCGTGTCTTTCAACCTTTTGTTCTTAGCGTTTGATTTTGTCCTTACACGAAAAATGCTTTAGGTTGTATAAATGCACGAATTACACAAAACATAACATTACATATACGTTGATATTACGCACTCGGCATCTATTTGTTTTGTATGATGAGTGACTGTGTGGTCCTCATCACATCCGCTGCACTTCAGCTTAACATATTTCTTCAACTTTGAACATATAATATTTCTGCTTTTATATCATAGGGTAATTTGGTCAGTATACACTCAGAAGAGGGTGTCAGATGTTGTGTTTTACTTTTCAAACTTTTGAATGATGGATGTCAGTGAGAGTTAAACGATGCAGTTATATGCATTAATGTCTATGTTAATCTACCTGTCAAACCACAGATAGCCATTATTGCAATCTTTAATAAACGTGTTTGTCAGTTATGTGGCTGTACAAGTGTTTAATACCTCATTTTAATAGACTGAGGGACAGCTTAGAATGCTTGAGAGGAATGAAAGGATGCACCTATTGTGTTGCCAGGTTTGTGATGCACTTAAAGGAATAGGCCTAGTTCAATCAAATATGATCATTCTAAATAATTTACTTGCACACATGCCACACTTGACTAACTTTCTCCAGAAGAACAACAAACGAAGCGTGACAAAACGTTTATGACAGCTAGTCATGAGATATCTATGAACAGATGAGATTTGAAGTTGTCAAACTTGGGTAAACATCACTTGGGGAACATGTTGTATCGATCGCTAAATAAACAAAAAATATTTATTGTTCTCTCTCACAAACTTATTGTTTTGCTTAAGCACACATATATTAACCCACTTGGATTACTTTAATGATGGATGTATGTGCTTTTTAGAGCAAGGTAACATGATATTTTAATATAACATTTTTGGTTTGTGTTTAGTTCAATTATTTCTCTGAGACAAACATACCATAAACCATTTTTCCATAGTATGGTATTAAAAAGTGGTCACAGTGGTTTCTTTCTTCATACTGAATGATGAATCACCATTAAAGGCTCTAATGGTTAGTAATTACTTGGTAATGTAATTTTAGTACAGAATTAGACAGAATAGAAAAGATTGAGGTTATTAATTTCAGCCATACATTTTGTGTTTTTCAAATTGATGTATGATTTGACATGCTTTTTTATTTCCTGATGTCAAAGTCTGAACTTGAATCAGAGTGGGGACTAAAAAATAGGGATATACAATATTAAGAAAAAAATTCAAAATTTGAGGGAAAAGGTTAATTTAATTACTATAAAATATATTTTAAAAAAAATTACATAATCAACTTACATGTTTCATATTCTCTCTTGTAAAAGAAAGCATCATTACAACTTGTAAAATTGAGCCATGTTTTACTGTTGCAGTACATAATGAGAAATATGCCAAGACGATTGCAATTGCATAGTGATCTGCAAATGTGCAATATTTTGATAATTTCAGTATAGCGTGCAGTCCTATCAGGAAATAATACATGCTTTTACGTTTCTAATTCTCATCATTAATCTGTCATCTAAATAACTTCACTTTCTTTAGACTTCGGCTCGCTTTTTGACCTGGAACATGACCTCCCGGATGAGCTCATTAGTTCCTCGGATTTGGGTTTGGCAAATGGAGGGGACATCAGTCAGCTGCACACCAGCTTGGCTAGTGGGGGCGGGGCCATTGGAGGAGTCTTGTCCAGTGTTCAGGATGCAGCAGCTAAGCACAAGCAGCTCTCAGAACTCCTCCGACACGGACCTGCACCCGGAGCTCAACAGCAGGGGTCAATGGGCAACCAAGCGGGAGCCACCATGGGGCTTTTCGGAAATATGAAGTCTTCTCCAGGTCCCCAGGGCATGGGCACGCAAGGGCAGCAACATCTTTCCCCTCAACAGCCCACGCTTATGCAGCAACAGCAGCAGATGGCTGGGATGGTGGGCAACATGAACAGGAACATGCTTGGACCACAGAAAGGGAATGGACAGCAGCAGGCAGGAGTTCCCAATCCACAGCAGCAAAACGTGCTGGGAGCCCAGATGATGAATGGGTCGCCCAGAATGGGACATCATAACCCAGGCATGGGCAGTAACAGTAACCTGTTAGCCGAGGCTCTTCAGCAGAAGCAGGGCGCAGGTGGTCCGGGTGGACTGAGGGCTCAGCAGCCTGGAGCAATGAACAAGGTATATCATGACGTCAACACTGTAGGATCATGCACACTTTGTTTTATAATGCCTGATTGTCTGAATTATTTTTCCTGGTTACAGATGGGGATGAATGCAGGTTCAGGCCCCTATGGAGGCCCATACGGTCAGCCTGCCAGTCAGGGTCTTGGTGTTGCAGGGCTGGCCCCTCAGCTCCAGAACAAACCAGGTCTCCCCAATAGTCCTGCTCAGTTTAACCTTGATAAGAAACCTCAGCCTATGCAGGGCATACCTGGCATGGTTCGTAATTATTCTTCTGTCTTTTAATCCACAAGCTACAGAACTCAAATAATAACACTGGTCAGTGGCTTAATGTTCACTGTAGACTTCAATTATTTCTGATCTTATCCACAGCAGGCACCTCAGCCTTCCCCAGCGGGTGCTACTGGGGCCACGGGCATGATGCCCAACACCCAAGGAGCTCTCGGACCCGGTTCAGCTGCTTCAGCGGTGAATGCGGCAACGGTGGTTGGTGTACCTCCAGCGGCAGACCCAGAAAAGCGCAAACTCATACAGCAGCAGCTGGTGCTTCTGCTTCACGCCCACAAGTGCCAGCGGCGGGACCAAGCCAATGGTGAAGTACGGCAGTGCAACCTGCCCCACTGTCGGACTATGAAGAACGTCCTCAATCACATGACGCACTGCCAGGCTGGCAAGTCTTGCCAAGGTATGTATAATCACTGTTTTGTTGTCAAGTTATCCCGTTCATTTCTGCAATGTTAGCTATTGTTAATATTGACATTTGTGATTTTACGTTTTAGTGGCGCACTGTGCCTCATCCAGACAGATAATCTCTCACTGGAAGAACTGCACACGGCACGACTGCCCTGTATGTCTGCCTTTGAAAAATGCAGGAGACAAGAGGAATCAGCAGAGTGAGTTTGTGTAATCATATTAAAGATCAAGAAGGAAAATTAAAACATTACATATAACGTCATTGTCTATTTCTGCTTTATCTCCATGCTTTAGCTCTCTTGGGCTCTGCAGGTGTTGGATTGGGTACTGCTTTGGGTAACGTGTCCGGCGGCCCGCCTAGTGCCCCCAGTCTCAGTACTCCTGGGCAGATTGACCCCAGCTCTATTGAGAGAGCCTATGCAGCTTTGGGCCTTACGTACCAGGGAAACCAGGCAACCCCCCAGCCTACTCAGCAAGCTTCACGGACACTAAATGCCATGGGTAATGAAGAGATGCAACCATCTAATGCAGCAGTAGTGTCAAGTCTGGGTTTATGTTGTGTTAATTATTTATCAAAATTGTAAAGGGATGTCTTCTCATGATTTTGGAACAGGACCGAATCCCATTGGAGTGAATGGGGCTGTGGGTGGTCAGTCTCAGAATCAGCAGTCGAACCTCCTGCAAGATACAATGATGCATCTGAACTCTCAGAGGTTTGTTCTCGTATAATCAGTCACTGTTCTCTCTTGAGCATTTCAAAGGCTCAGTTTCACAAAGTTAATGTACCGATGGAGAAAGTTTCTCATTTGTCTACATCTCTCCCCAGTCTGATGAATGACAGTGCTTTGGGGTCTATGCCTGTGGCCAACCCCGCTTCCAGTGGTGGCATGAGGAAGGGCTGGCACGAGGACATCACCCAGGATCTGCGCAACCACCTGGTGCACAAACTGTAAGTTTGCATTTTTTTGTTAAAAACCATGCCTGAAAAAGTGAAATTATTCTTAGTTTTTAAACTTTATTAGGGCAGGAAGTTTAAAACAAGTACATTATTTGTATAACTAGGGATGGGTCAGCATGGTTGACTAGTTGACAATGTGTTTTGTTAATGTAAATGGTTTTATCATAATTTGCTTACGCGTTGTGCTATAGTATATGACTTCCTTTCTGAAGCTGAGCACAAACAAATAATTTTATATAACAATTTTGTCATTTTATTCTCTTTAAAGCTCCAAAAAGCTCATCCATCATTAAAGTAATCTAAATGACTCTAATAAATATCTACTGAACCAAAACAAACAAACCAATGAGTGTGAAAAGTTCTCCCATGTCTCGTGATTAGTTGTGTGTAACATTTTAGCATGAGACACACAAGAACCAATAAGATTCAAAGTTACTGACCTGCCACCATAAAAATTAAAATATGTGGTTTATATAACATGCATACATAACCAACCATCAAGGCTTTTGCTCCAAGTGTTAAAGAAAGGGTTAAAAGTGGAAGACCTGTTGCATCCAATTGATTAAACACATTAATAATTATTTCCATCTGCTTTGCTGTTTCTTTCACCTTTCAGAGTCCAGGCCATTTTCCCCACTCCAGATCCAGCTGCACTGAAGGACCGACGCATGGAGAATCTAGTGGCCTATGCACGTAAAGTTGAGGGAGATATGTATGAGTCTGCCAACAGCAGGGTGAGGATACTGTCCTTTGTTTAGTGTGTCGTATGCTGTGGTTTATATGCAAATATTTATACGCAATACGTTTTAGGCGGAGTATTACCACCTGCTGGCTGAGAAGATCTATAAGATCCAGAAGGAACTGGAAGAGAAGCGAAGGACGAGGTTACAGAAGCAAGGCATGATGCCCAATCAACCTGGAATGTCTCCTGCTGGCCTACAGCAAGGTCCTGCTGGGATCGGTCAGCCAGGCACACCCCCGGGACTGCCACCTAGTGAGTACTTATCCTGAAAAGTTGGCATGAGTGAAGATGAAAAATAGTAGACGAGGAGCATGTGCTTGGAAAATGGGGACTAATTCTCTATTTGTTTGTTTTAATTGTAGATGGTCCTCTCCCAGATTCGTCTATGGTGCGGCCTGCAGGACCAAACCAGATGATGAACAGGATGCAGAATGCTGCTGGTTTGTCAATCACATTATATGTCATGTGCCACCCAAATCAAACATTATAAATATGAAGAATATTTTTGTAAATGTGTATATTTGTGCTCTCTACGTGCATTGTAGGAATGAGTCCGTTTAACCATATGGGTATGCCAAACATGAATCAGAGATCTACACCACCTCTTCAACTCAGCACACCTATTAACCAGGTCAGTGATGTGATTAGAAGTGATACCTCTGTCTTGTATTACTGTGAGGTAGTTATGGGTGTTTGGTAGTGTTTCTTTGTAATGCTGAATGTTATAACTCTTTCAGGTAAGCATGGGCACTGGAAGGATGCCACAGCCCAATGTTGCACAGATGCAAAATCAGTACATGCCATCTGGACAGTTTCCAGGTTCCAGTCCCGTTCTCGGGCCTGGATCTGTTGACATGGCACACATGGGAAATGAGGGTGGCATCACTCAAGTAAGTTATATCTGTCTTTATATTTTTGGTGTATGTGATCTTGATGTCATATATGTCTTGATGGCTCATTTTTGTGTCTTTGTCTTTAATCTGCCAGCAGGGGCAAATGTCTACTTTGTCATCTGTGCAAGTTGGCAGTCCTTTAACCCAGCCTGGGTCTGCCGGCAGCGGGCACTCAGTGGGCTCTTTGGGTCCTAACACAATAGGTCCATCCATACCATCGCAGTCCATCAACCTCCCGCACTGCACACCCGTCCGCCAGAATTCTCCTTCCCCGGCACGTAGCCGCACACCCACGCCGCACCTCACGCCGCCTTCAGGACTGCCGGGCTCCCAGACGCCCCAGCCCCACACCCCCGGCCTACCCCAGTTATCCACGACTGGCAGTCAGCAGCAGTTGCATCCGTCCACCACTTCTGAGCTTCAGCAGCCATTAGTAGGAACTCCACCCTCTGTGTCTCAATGTGGCATCTCTACGCCAAACCCGGGCCAGCACCCCCGCACTCCAGTACGCATGACTACTCAATATTATTACTCTGTAAATTTGTTTTATACTTTTTGACTTTGCTTTATATATGTACGGAATACACCAAGACCATTCATGATGGTAGATTCTTTGACACCATGTGCTGTTTCTTATACTTGTTTTTGACAAGCATTTTCTATTTCAGATGTCCCATAAGGGTTCTATAGCAATGGACGGCCAGGTTGCGACCCCAGCTTCTGTCAGCAGTGTAGATGCCTCATTCCAGCAGGGCCCATCGGACTCGACAACCAGCCTTGAGCCCAAACCAAAAGAGGAAGAGGATGATGATGAAGCCATGATGGGAGGGAAAACGGGAAAAAAGGAAGACATCAAAACGGAGGTAAAGCTTGAGGTATGTTAAAAAGTATTGATAGTCACTTTCCTCTGCTTTATCTTTTCATTTATTATTATTTTCTAAGCTAGCTAAAGAACTTTAAAACCAATGTTTCCTATTTGTCCTCTCAGATTAAGAAAGAAGAGCCATCGAGTGATGATTGTAAAGGTGTGCCTATGGAGACATCATCTGCTCCAGCTGCAGAAGATAAGAAGCCAGAGCTGAAGGTTGAGCCTAAAGAAGAGGAGGGATCAGGGTCTGCTGTTACCCACAACTCGCCTTCTGGAGTCAACAAAAAGAAAAGTATGATTAGTGTCCTTCTGACAATTCTTAATGTGCACACCTTGTGCTGTATTATAAATTACAGCTGTACAGTTTATAACGGTGGTCCCAGATGCTTCCAACTATGTGCTTAATAATTGACAAGCAAGCCCACTGTATTTTTAACTAATGTGGTAATTGCAGACAGGTTGTGTTTATTAAATATTGTGTTGATTAAATATAATAGCCATTTACAACTGCCTGTGATATAATAATAAACGATTAACCTACCATCATGAAATTTGATTCATGTAAGTTAGGCTTTCTTGGGAAATATTTATAAGTATGGTTATTTCAAAGACATTGCATTTATCAGTAACACTTTACAATAAGGTTGCATTTGTTAACATGGTAAATGCATTAGCTAACATGAACTAACAAAGAGCAATATAGTTTTTCAGCATTTTAGCGTCTGTGTTAACGTTTGTATTATTGCACAATGAACACATATATTGCCATCAACTAATATTAACAGTAACGTTTGATTTTAAAATGTAGGCCTATTAGATAAAGATGAAGTTAACTAAAATGAATAATTGCTCTAAAATGTAATGTAATGTGATGTTAGTGATTACCATTTATTGTTATAAAACAGACAAAAAGTGGCTTTAGAAGCCAGTGTTGTTGTTTTTTGCGTGAATTGCAGCTGTCAGTAATGCATAAAAATGGCATTTTATGTCAAAATACATAAATAATAATAACATGCATAAAAATGGCATTTTATGTCAATACATAAATAATACGTCTAATAATAATTAATAATTAATAAATAATAATTAGTGCTACAGAAGATATATAGAAATTTTCTGTGCACCACATTTTGTGGATCACTGGTTTTGAGTTGGTGGGCTAAATATTTAGGTTTGTAATGAGTTGCATGTCTATAAAACTTTGTTAATCTCTTTTGCTTTGTCATCAGTTTTTAAACCAGAGGAGCTGAGGCAGTCCTTGATGCCCACACTGGAGTCTCTTTACCGCCAGGACCCCGAGTCTCTGCCCTTCCGCCAACCTGTGGATCCTTCACTGCTGGGAATTCCAGTATGTGTGCTGTGTTGTGGTTAAACATAATCATACCATTAATACTTTTTGCATCAGTAATTCATCCAGTGTAAACATTTGTATCATTTTATTGTTCTATGAAATATCACTGATAAGCTGAACTGATATTTAATCTTTAATGAATTGCAGGACTACTTTGACATAGTGAAGAATCCCATGGACCTGTCAACCATCAAACGGAAGCTCGACACAGGCCAGTATCAAGAACCGTGGCAGTATGTGGATGACATCTGGCTCATGTTCAACAACGCCTGGCTTTACAACCGCAAGACGTCGCGGGTCTACAAATACTGCTCCAAACTGGCTGAGGTTTTTGAGCAGGAGATCGACCCAGTCATGCAAAGCCTTGGATACTGTTGTGGGAGAAAGGTAAAACGGGTTTAAGATGATGTCTGTCTTGGATGTCAATAGTATGGAATCGACTCTAGACCAGCGTATTTGTTTTTAGAAAGAGAGTATCCTAATGTTACAGCACATTTTAATTGTGTCATTTGTCATGTGCATGTTTTAAAACCATATTTGTTTTCTCATGTAACGCTTGCTTATTATTTTCTTGTTCTCCTACAGTTCGAGTTTTCTCCTCAAACTCTATGCTGCTATGGGAAGCAGCTGTGCACTATACCACGAGATGCTGCTTACTTTAGTTATCAGAACAGGTAAGATCTAAGACCAATTTCAAGGGATTCGTGAGCAAATATAATCTGAAACCCACATCGAGTAAAACTAGATTATTTACTAGATGCGTGTGGAGCTTTACTCAATTGTTTTTCTATGCACTTGGACACATAAAGTGAACTGACAGTTGCACTGCGATTGATAAGCTTGTCCTGTTATTGCACTTTTTCCACCAATCAGTCCTTAGCCATTATAATGTTCAATGTTTGTAAAAAGATATGGCATTTTAAAGTAATCTATTATTTTTAAAAGCTAAAAATATTCAAGGTAAAAAAATTTTAAAGGGGTCACATCTTTTTCCATTTGTGTGACAATTTTTACCTTCTGAAACTACTACTGTATGCAAAATAATGTCAGTATATGCTGCTAATTTTATTATGGCTGTCAATGGATTAGAGATTTAGTTGACACGTCCATGCTATCTGATCTTATTAAATCGTTAAGTGGACTGTGGAAGGAGTTTTGACCTTTGGAGATTACTGAATGTTTTTAGTATTTTGATCTCCAAATGCACTATGAACCTGCAAATTTAAAAAGATCAAGGAAATATTTTCCTTTCAAGTGACCCTTTTAACAACATCACTGATCTGTGTGACACAATCTGTGTGCCATAAAAAGTAATTGCTGAATAAGTTTTTTTAGTGTTCGACACCTTTAAAATGCCTGTGTCTGCTTAACATTGTGGCTGCAATTTGTTTTGTTCATGTTTAATGTTTTCATGCGTCCATAAATCCCAACACACCCCCCTCTTCCCTCGCAATTAATTCTGCTCCTGTTTTGCTATAATGGTTTTTCTCATTATACATGTAAATGCTAATCTGTGCTTTGCTTTGGCTTTCTGCTTGTCTCTGTTGTGTTTTCTCCCTCATCATCCATCCACGTCTGTCTCGTCTAATGTTTTTCTTCATGTCAACCCTTTTCTTCTCCCTGTACTTTGACGTTTGTCGCGTCTGCTATCGCCTGCTTTCATCTGACCAATCATCTGCACCTAAACCCATCCCTGCTCAAAATCCCTACTCAAAAATGATTGGCTCATCTGGCGACGACCCTGTCCTGCGCTTCTCTTTTGGCCTGCCCTGCCCTGCCTTGTCCTGCACTGATTGGTGGCTCCCTCCTCGTTGCCTCTCTGTGATTGGCTCTGGTGTTGACGCATGGTGTAGTTCACCAAAATATGGGCTTCTTGCTGACAGGTACCACTTCTGCGAGAAGTGTTTCAATGAGATCCAGGGTGAGAGCGTGTCTTTGGGAGATGACCCATCTCAACCTCAAACGTAAGTGACTCCTTTTTCGTAATATTCTTTAACCTGTTTACTTGTCACCGTTCCACAGAAGCAACGCAGTTAGTCAAATTTTCGTAACCGTAAACACCGTAAAAAAATAATAAAGTTAATGTTGTTTTTAAAGATACCTAAAATTAAAAAGATTTCAAAAAATGATTTAAAAGAATTAAAATATCTAAAATGTAAGAAGTTCGGATGACAGTTAACGGGTTAAATCGTTGTATTACAGCTTGTTGTTTAAATAGCTTTAATAAAGGAATAAAAGAGCAAATTTGCCATAGATGTCTAAAAGCTGCAATATTTAGATTTTTATTCTGTCCGTAATTTTTTAATTCTTACCCACGTTTTTAATGATACTGTGTTTTTACTGAATTAAACTAAATTGAGCACAAAGGCTACTAACAATAAATCATTAAAATGTTAAGAGGTTTTAAAGAGTACACTACTACAAAAATATGCAGACTCCCTCCAAATGAACAGGTTTGGTTATTTTGGCTTCATCATGTAAGTAATCCAAATGACTGCAGTGGTTTAATAAATTTCTTCTGAAGTGAAATGATTTCATGGTGAGAAAAATGATACTGTAAGCTTATTTAGTGATGGATATGTCATGTTTCCATGGAAACAGATGATCACTGTCTTAAGTTTACATATGACATCCCATTGATAACTAATCTCACTGGCTCTTTTGTGTCTTGTTAGTCAAAGTAAGGTCATAAGGTTCATTTCACACATATCAAGGGCTGTGAAGAAATGGTTTAGTGAGTCATGCACAAGCCCAGACCTGAACTTCATTGAACACCTTTGGGAGGAACGTTGTTTGTGAGCCAGACACCATCACTCGGCATCAGTGCCCGACTTCACTGATGCCTGATGAGAGCAAATCCCTGCAGCCATGTTCCAATATCTAGTAGAAAGCCTTCCCAGAAATGTAGAATCTGTTTTTGGGAAAAAGGCGGACCAAATCCCTAATAATGCCCATGGATTTAAAATTAAATGCTCAACAATGCATATTAGTGTAGTGTTTGGGTCATGTTTTGTGTCTCATTAGATGCTTTTAAAAGCAGCTGTCCTGTTTAGCACATGTGAGCCCCTCAATATCACATCAAAACATTTACTTAATTTTAATAGCGTTACTATTTTCACATATTTTTAGATCAATCAACAAGGATCAGTTTGAGAAGAAGAAAAATGACACACTTGACCCTGAACTGTAAGTAAATATAATTTGTATATAATCATCCTTAATTCTGTTTTTTTCATGTTGAAATTGTAATTGAGTTTTATTTTTTCTCTGTAGGTTTGTAGAATGTATGGATTGTGGTCGTAAGATGCATCAAATCTGTGTTTTGCACAATGACACTATCTGGCCATCAGGGTGAGTTTCCTGCACTAAAATCTTAAGAGTTGACTGATTGTAGCTTATTTATTTATTAATTATGTTAATGACTTGTTTATGTCTTAACTATTAATTGGTTTCTTTTTCCTCTTTTAGCTTTGTGTGTGATGGCTGTCTAAAGAAGTCAAACAAAACCAGAAAAGAGAACAAATATGCTGCTAAACGTGTGTACTCCTGTATTGTATTAAAACAGATCTTAAGATTTAATATTCTACATTTTTAATATTATAATTTATATGTATTTTACTCTATTTGTGTGTAATATAATTACATATATCTTTATTTAATCAGCAATATCATGAATTGTATTCTGTTGGACTTTCAGGGCTTCCCCAGACCAAACTTGGCAACTTTCTGGAAACGAAAGTTAATGACTTTATGAAGCGACAGAATCATCCAGAGTGCGGTGAAGTCACTATTCGTGTTGTTCATGTCTCAGACAAAGTGGTGGAAGTCAAACCAGGAATGAAGTCAAGGTGAGACATGAGCATCCTAAAAGTCAAAACAATTTCACTGTAGATCAGTTTTTATAAACTTGTAAGATGAAGAAAAGGTTTATATTCCTTCCATGCCTTGTTGCGTATTTGTCTGGGATTTCAATAGATCTGTTCTGTTGTTCTTCCAGGTTCGTGGACAGTGGAGAGATGGCAGATTCTTTTCCATACAGATCTAAAGCATTATTTGCATTTGAGGATGTTGACGGTGCCGAAGTCTGTTTTTTTGGGATGCACGTCCAAGAGTACGGTTCAGACTGTTCACCCCCCAATCAAAGGTTAGACAAATGCAACTGTCTGTCATTGGTATGTCAACAACCCAGTCTGTCATGGATGCAGGTTCACAAGTTTTTGTTTTTTTTATAGACGAGTTTACATATCCTACCTGGACAGTGTTCACTTCTTTCAACCACGCTTTTTGAGAACAGCAGTGTACCATGAGATTCTTGTAGGATACATGGAGTATGCCAAAAAACAAGGGTGAGACAATACACACATCTGACACGGTCATGTTTGTATCTGTTTCTTTGTTTTCCACTTATGCTTTCTTGCTGGGTGTTATTTTTAGGTTCACCACAGGACACATCTGGGCCTGTCCTCCTAGTGAAGGAGATGATTACATCTTCCACTGTCACCCTGCAGACCAGAAGATACCCAAGCCCAAGCGTCTGCAGGAGTGGTATAAGAAGATGCTGGATAAAGCTGTAGCAGAGCGAATTGTGCATGACTACAAGGTGAAACTTAATTTCCCATTTTTATGAATATTTCTGGAGAGATGTTGTAGAGGGAGATTACACATGATTTAATCCCATTAATCTTGTTTTTTTTTACAGGATATCTTCAAACAGGCAACGGAGGATCGTCTCACCAGCGCCAAAGAACTGCCCTATTTTGAGGGTGACTTCTGGCCCAATGTGCTTGAAGAGAGTATCAAAGAACTGGAGCAGGAGGAGGAAGAAAGAAAGAGGGAGGAAAACAGCACGTCCAACGAGAGCGTTGATGTTAGTCTTTAAGATCTCACTTACCCATATACTTTGCTCCCCATAAATGTGCGCATAAATGTGCGTAACCCTAAACTATTATCTTTGTTTCTCCAGACAACAAAAGGTGATAGCAAAAATGCCAAGAAAAAGAACAACAAGAAGACGAGTAAGAACAAGAGCAGTTTAAGCCGAGCCAACAAAAAAAAGCCGGGGATGCCTAATGTGTCCAATGACCTTTCTCAGAAACTCTATGCCACTATGGAAAAGCACAAAGAGGTATGAGGACTAAAACCTGATAATATATTTTGTAGTGATGTACATTTGATTTTGTGTAATCAAGGAACATTTACAGATTTTTACTTTTTATGTGAGTTTTCTCATTTGTTCTACATTGTGCTTTCCTTGTAAGGTGTTCTTTGTTATCCGGCTGAGCGCTGGGCCCAACTCCAATGCTCTTCCACCTATAGTTGATCCGGATCCTTTGATGGCTTGTGATCTGATGGATGGTCGTGATGCCTTCTTAACCCTTGCAAGGGACAAACACTTGGAGTTCTCTTCACTGCGGCGCTCCAAATGGAGCACTATGTGTATGCTGGTGGAACTGCACAACCAAAGCCAGGATCGCTTTGTCTATACCTGCAATGAGTGCAAACACCATGTTGAGACTCGCTTTCATTGCACTGTGTGTGAGGTGAGGTCTACAGAATGGGAGAAATTTATTTGCTTTCTGTCATTTCTTAGTTTTGAAGGATGGCAAAAATACATGGCAGAAACTTAAAGCACACCATGAATAATATCACTGTGAAACATATGAAGCTATAAAGATCTATATTTTATGTTCCCTAAATAATAAGATTGCAAAAATATCTGGTCACCACATGTATATTTACTTTCTAGATTAAGTATAATTTGTTGTTTATAGATGTCCTGTTGGTTAGTACACAATAATAACTTATTTATTATTTTAAACCTCTCCCATAGGACTATGATCTCTGCATCACTTGCTACAATACAAAAGGTCACGAACACAGGATGGAGAAACTGGGCCTGGGTTTGGACGATGAGAGCAACAGCCAGGCTGCTTCCTCAACACAAAATCCTGGAGATTCACGTCGTCTTAGTATCCAGCGTTGCATCCAATCCCTGGTGCATGCTTGCCAGTGCCGCAATGCAAACTGCTCACTTCCATCTTGCCAGAAAATGAAACGTGTCGTTCAGCATACCAAGGGCTGTAAGCGCAAAACCAATGGTGGTTGTCCTATCTGCAAGCAGCTAATCGCACTCTGTTGTTATCATGCAAAACACTGCCAAGAGAACAAGTGCCCTGTGCCATTCTGCCTCAACATTAAGCAGAAACTGCGGCAACAGCAGCTACAGCACAGGCTACAGCAGGCCCAGATGGTGCGCAGAAGAATGGCCAGCATGCAAAGGACTGGCCAGCAGCTTCCAGGAGGCAATGGTGGCTTGCCATCTCCTGGGAACAATAGTACTACTGGTCCTAACACTCCAACACCAAGCACTCAGCCCCCTACCCCGCAGACCCCCACTCAGCAATGCCAGCCTCCAGTGCCCCAGCTGGGGGTTGGAGGTGTTCCATCCCAGCAGCAACAACAAATGGCAGGAATGGCCCATCAGTACCAGCAAATGCCTGGAAGTGGTGGGATGATGAACTCTCCACAGCAGCCATTAATACCACAGCAGCAGCAACAGTCAACGTCAGTTCAGCAGCTTCAGCATCCCAACAACCTTCCTCCATATGCGCAGAGAGCACCAGGCTCCTCTCCACTTTCTCAATCAATGGGAAAGCCAGGTATGGGGCCAAGTGGCTTCCCTCAACAGCAACAGTCAAACCTAGGACAGCCTGTGATGTCCCAAAACCAACCACCTGGTCCCCCACCTGCTGCAGTTGAAATTGCCATGAAGATTCAACAAATGGCTGAGACCCAGAGGCAAATGGCTCAGCAAAAGATCTTGCAAAGAAACCAGGGACCAGGAATGATGCCTCAACATAGCATGCATCAGGGCCCTCAAACTCAAGGCCAGATGGGCATGAACCATCCAGGGGCTGGAATGGTTGGACCTCAGGGAATGCCACCCCAGAACCAAGCAGCGGTGGCTCGTGCTCACATAGATCAGCAGCAGGGAATGATTTCAGCAGGCATGTCACAGCAAACAGGACCTCAGACTCAGGTCCCTCAAGTCCAGTTGCAGCAAGCCCATCAAGGAGGACCTCAGATTCAGGCTCCGCAACAGCAGTGGGTGGGTCCTGGCATGCCTGCTCAGCAAAGACCTGGGATGATGAACCAAATGGGTTTGCAGGGCATGGTTACACAACAACAGCAGCAGCAGATGGTTGGTCAACAGCAGCAACAAGGGAATTCTGGTGTGGGTATGATGGGTGGCCAAGCAGGGCCTGCACCTGCAGCTACTGGCACTGGAAACCAGGCTGCCTTACAGGACTTCCTAAGAACCTTAAGGTCACCCAGTTCACCCCATCAACAACAGCAAGTCCTGAATATATTACGTTCAAATCCTCAGCTCCTAGCAACCTTCATAAGGCAACGGGCTCCCAGGTACATTGGTCGAGGTGGGCCTGGAGCAGGAGGTGCTGTAACAGGAGGACCTGGTGGAGGTCAAGGGGTCATTGATGGCCAGCAAATGAATGTAAATCCTGGCCAGCAGATGAATGTAAATCCTGGTGCAGCTCAAGCAAGTATGCATATGGGACATGGAGCTGGCATGCCAATGAATCAGCTGCAGCAGCAACAACAACAGCAGCAGCAGCAACTACAGCAGCGGCCAATGATGGGTGGCACTTTGCAGCAACAACAGCAAATGGCAGCTTTGCAGCAGCAGCAACAACAACAACAGCAGCAGCAGCAGCAACAGCAACAACAAGGTGTTATGTCTAATCAGGGCACCAACATGTCTAATATGCCCCCCCTGTTCAGAGAGATGATGATGAGGAGGCATTTGCAGCAGCAGCAGCAGCAACAACAACAACAACAACAGCAGCAGCAGCAACAACAACAACAACAACAACAGCAGCATATGGGAAACCATGCTCAGTTTCAGCATCCTCAGCCACCCCAGCAGCAGGGTTATCTTGGACAATCTGGAATTCCTCTACAGCAGGCTGGCCCACCTCAGCCTGGTGGCCTTCAACAGCAGCAAGGGGGCACCCAATCAGGAACACAGCAGAACTACTCTGGGACTATGACCCATCAGCAGGTGGCTGCAGTTCTGCAACACAGATTACAGCAGCAGCAACAACAAAATCAGCACCAGAGTACTATGGCAGGATTGCAGGGTGCCGATGGAGGTCCTGGAGTTGGTGGTCCTCTCCAGCAGCAGCAGATGCAATCTGCTCAGCAAGCTTTGCAGCAAAGGCTCCTCCAGCAACAGTCACACCTAGGAGGAGGATCTCCCGCTCAGCACAACAATCCTATGAGCCCTCAGCAGGCACAGCAACAGATGGCCCAGTCTCCCCACTTGCAGGGCCAGCAGTTGCCCAATTCCCTAAGCAACCAGGTCCGCTCACCCCAGCCATCACCTCGGCCGCAGTCACAACCACCAAATTCAAGTCCATCTCCTCGGATGCAGCCCCAGCCATCACCGCATCGAATCTCCCCTCAGACAGGGTCGCCTCACCCGGGTCACCTTCCTCAGCACCACGCTGGCATGGTTGCCCCTCCACAACAACAGCAGCAGCCTTTGCAGCAGGCTAATGCTATGGACCAAGGACCTTTTGGAGCAGACCAGAGTGCCATGCTTTCACAGATAAGTGGATTGGGAACATTGCACGGGCAGGGGACAAGTGACATGCTGGCTAATAACCAAGAAATGGGGACGAATATAAGTCATTAAATTTTATCTAGTGTTGCAGTGCGCAAAAACTGTCCTGATTGCCAGGGATTGGTAGCAGATCAAGGAATTCCGATGGCTGTCATCAATAGTATTATTATTATTATTTAATATTTTCTTATGTATTTGAAAAGAACTGAACTTCCTATGGGAGATACTACATGTGCAAGTCGACATATTAAGTTAAATGAATGGTAAGTTATTGCTGTTAATATATAAATATATATATATATTTTTTGCCAATTGTGTTCAAAGGGTTTTGGGTTTAAGGATGGGAAATATCCTCTTGGTATAAGACTAGAAATATTTTTGGGGTGAAGATGTCTGCCTTTTTATAGATATTTTTTAAGATTTTAAAAGTGGCATGAAATTAAAAAGCAAAATGAGTAAACAAAATGGACTTTTGTTTCTTTTTCCTCTAAACAGTCAAGAATGTCTGATCCTTGTTCAAGAGTATTACATTTATTCTTAAACATGTAATAATGGTTATGATAATTATGGCATTGTTAATAACTATTATTTATTACTCGGCTCTTTTGGTTGGCAAATAGATTATTTTTTTTGTTCTTTTGTTTTGGACAGTTTATGGCGTATGCTATTTGAAACTGCTACAATTCACGAAGAGTATATTTTTGTTAATGATAGAACCTGACTATAAATGGATGAATTTATATTCTTATTCTACTTTTTTGTATTTTTTCTTTTCTTTATGGGTTGAGGGGGCTTAAATGAAGTTTTGATGGTGTTTGGGAAACAAGTGTTTTCTGATGGTTTGTTGCATGGGAAACATCTGTCCTCCTATGCATGTCACCCTGTCAGATGAATGTTTTCTCTCCACAGTAAAACCTAAGTACTAATAACACTACAGGTGGTCTTAAGTGCAGAGAAAACGGCTCTGTTCAAAATGTTACTGGGGGAATACAGATTCTGCAAATAATCACCTTTATAAATTTTGTCTGCCATCTCTCCTTCATCTGCAGGGAGGCATTTTTGCCCCTTCCTGTGAACGTGTAGTGTTCTGAACATTGATATTTAAATAATGTTATTGTATAGACAACGTTTAAACTAAAAATAAATTGTATTTGTAAAAAACATATGTAAATGTATGGACAGATGTTTCCTCTTGAAGAACTGTGGGCAGCTTGGAGATGGAGAGAAATTTTGATACATTAAATATTTGTGTGTACCAACATTGGCATTCCTGCAAGTCAAGTAGGAAAGAGACATTTGAAAAGTGAATAGTCTTTAACCACGAAATAATACTTTAGAAGGATAAGGGGTGCTTGATAACCACATAATGGTTATGTGGCAATATTGGTTATTTTATAAAAACAAGAAGAACAATACTTGTTTTTTATATATAGATATATTTAATTTTATTTTTTGAGAATTAAAAACACTTGAAGCTATAAGAGTTGATATTAAATTACACATTTTTTCAAAGATGTATTGATGCAAAATGACACTGCTGTCATAACCATATACATCCCACTTTGGGAATGCTGAGAAATATCATGACATCATGAGGAAATGTCTTGTGCGTGCATACAGAAGTATAAACATTGATTCACTGTACAAAACATGGCAACTGAAAAATTTGCTTTGATCTGTATTTTTTTTATTTTAACAGACTGGAAAACCAACCATACAATTGTAGTTTTGACCACTTTTCACTTGCTAACACTTTGGTGCTAGCTAAGAGAAACAAACTCTTGCTATGATTTCATTATTTTTACTGTTTGGTTGGATGGTTGTTTTTTGTTTTAAGTTATTATGGTGGTCAGATTTTTGCCAATTATTTAATTGTACATTAAAATATGTTTGTACCATTCAATAATAATTTGCTTCAGTGTGATTTCAGTTTTCATGTTGTGGGTGTGGCGTCATCCTAATTACTGTGACATGTCTTGGGATAGGATCTTACAGTTAAAAACTTCATTCAGTCATACATTTCTGATCAAAAATAAAAAATGCATTTCTATCAAATAATGATACAATTACACCAAAGTTTTATTCATGGCATCGTAATACCAGGTTTTTCATTTAAAGTGCAAATATTCTGAAAAGCAAAAGCAACCACAGACGTTTGGCACACACAGTCAAACTTCTACAGGTCAATAAAGTCAGCTACTACTAGTGGCATAAAAAACGTTTAGCCTTCAAA
The DNA here is from genome assembly GCA_019155185.1 of Beaufortia kweichowensis. Taxonomy (NCBI): domain Eukaryota; kingdom Metazoa; phylum Chordata; class Actinopteri; order Cypriniformes; family Gastromyzontidae; genus Beaufortia; species Beaufortia kweichowensis. The sequence goes on from CM032808.1 coordinate 7,850,318, forward strand.
AAGTGATATTTCTAAAGGCTAAATATACATTCATTTCAAAATAGAAAAATATATCAAAGTTGTCTTCAGTTCTCCTCAGTTAAACTAATCTAAAACGACACCAATAAAACAGTAATCTAAATTCAATCTGACGTTCTAGACTACTGTGCAACATAGTGCAGGTGAGAGTACGCACGAGAGGACTAAGGGAAGTGTTAAAGCAGGTGTGAAAACAATTGCACGGACCCTGCAATATTTAGAAATAAATCGTTATTAGCTAGCTATAGTGTTGGAAAAAATAAAGTGCGGTTTTATTGTATACACACACATTATGTTAACGGTAGATCATAACTGTGAAGTGACAAATAAAACGAGAAGCATTTTTTACTACACCATGTTATTTTCATGCAGTCTAAAAGATGTCCACAGTAATGTGCTGAAATCCTAATTGTGAAAAATATTTTTTTTAAGGATGCATTATGGATATTTTAAGGACCAGAAGGCGAATAATGACTGCCTATGAGGTGTTGTGGCGATTAGAATTACCTCAGAATAAGTACATGAATAAATGTTATCATTTTATTTGCATATGTCTAGACACTCTTACTATGCAAGTACATGGCCACACCAAGTAAAATTTTCTGTAGTCAAATCTAAAATTGTGCCACAGCAGAATAATAAAAATGTTATTTCAACTACGACTAAACTTTAAGATCTTTACGATCTTATTATACTAGGACAATTTCCATTAATTAGTATAAAATCAAAACCTGTGATCTGATGATAATCCTAAGTGCATGTTTTGAAGGGTTTTACATGAACAGTACAAATAAACGTAGTACATTATATGACATGAAAATACTTTTGAGATTATTTCATATTTGCTGCACAGATGAGCTTTGTCTGTAACACTGGCAGAAGTCATGCAACGGCATAATAAACAATGCAAAAAAGGATGTACCAATTTGTTTTCTCTTACTCTCACAATCGACAGTCTATTTGTAATATCAGATCTCCAGCTCCCAGTTCCTGAAGAAACCTCTTGCTACCAAAGCCTCTCTGAAAGTCACTGTTAGTGAGTTGATGGTGACGTCTGTCACAGTTACCTCCTCTGGGCCCATAACTGGACTCCAGTGTTCAGTCAAAGGACACAGAGTCACTGCCTCTGATTCAGCAGATGGACTCCAGCCTCCTGTCCTGACATGCTCTGGGACAGAGAGGTAATGTTGTACATATTCACAAGTTCCTTACAAAAAATAAGAGTTCAGCATTATAATCAACACATTTTTAATACATTAAAATTGATAGTCTCTTGTGAAAAAACAGGAGAGATCATACAAATCAAGATCTTACCATTAATAAAAGAAAGATTTGGGTCTAAAATGCTGTGGCAGAAATCATCTATTTATATAAATATATTTGGTCAGTCCAAATAAGCTGAATGACTTTTTTAGATAATTTGTATACAATTTGTCTACATTTTTTTATTTTTTAGTCATTAATTATTTACAAAAAGGTACAAGCGAGTAAAACAACAGCGAATAAAACAGGTGCATGATGCCCCTGCATACTAAAAAATCTAATTGCTATTTTGTTTTATTGCCAAAGAGTCTATCTATATGGCTGACAAAGGGCACTGTCTTTATACCAAATTAGGTCAATGTGATGACTATGTCTGCCCTATGACCAACTAACATACTTACTGTTTAAAGTGCTGTCGCCAGTTGTCATTTCTTCCTGACTTGTATCTTCCTCATCCTCTTCTTCTTCCATCACACCCTCATCATCATATTCATCCCTTCTATCCCATTCCTCCTCCGATGTATCTCTGAATGCTTTCTTCTTTCTCTTATCCTGGAAAAAATGGTGATACGTACACGCCCCTGCGGACCGGAACCTCTTATCCACATCACCAACCGGCGACTGTGTCATTGACTGATGCTCTAAAGATTTCTCTGTATCTCTGTGTGCGCTGCGCAGGTCCATTGCGTAAATGTTTCTCTTGGAGAGACAATTTGGGCAAAGAAAGTACTTTGAAGACAGTCTTTAGGAAGAAAATGAAAATGTGCAATAAAAAATGCAAGAGATCATTACCTGCACAAGCAGTCGTTTAGGTTTTGGACCTTTTTTCCGCCAGCCCGCAGATCTGTCCCTGCTCTGTTCTCTGTTTGCAATTCAAAATAATAATAAAAGTCAATTTTGATAAATTCAGATACAAGTGGAAATGTAATTGTATGTATGTATCCTTCATATTTGCTTACTTTTCCTCATAAGCTAAAACCAGTCGAGGATCAAGAATGTGCTCCTCTGGCTCCCATGTGCTGTACCTACAGTATAAAGTTAAAACACATAAATTTGCGTTTTTTTAATAAGTTAGACATGCAAAAAAGGAAAAATAACACAGCTACACCTATAACGTTAAAAAACTAATTTGCATTTGTAATAAACTAAATATGCAAAAAATAAAAATGCTATAGCTGCCAGACAATAGTAATAATGTTAACACGTTTGTAAAATACAAAAATATAAAAATCAAGCTTAACTCAGTTTTTTTAAATACTTACTTTGGTGGCCAGCCCTTCCACTTCAATAAATACTCGACATGTCCCTTAAAATTAAAAAAGAGATTTTATTATTCTTATTAAATATTTTATTTTATTAAATATGAATAACACATAAGACACTTTACGAAATTATTATTTATGTATAATAAACAATAAATATTTTTCGACTGCGTAGTTCAGATTTTATTTCTTATGTAAGCTGACGTAATGACGCTGACATCATAAACTGAACTATTAGCCCCGCCTTCTTATTTTAATAGGCTCTAACGGGCATAAGAGATGATGAAAGCAACGTAATATAAATGCCCCCCGTTACATTGAGCTGAATGCATGCTTTAAATACTACTGCAAAGTAATTACGAGGTATGTGTGTTTGCACTTATAAACATTAAATAGCTGTATCTAAATGACCAAACTTTACCCCAGTTACTTGTAACCCATTGAAAATTATAACTGCGTAGTCTTCATCACTTTCAGGATTACGCTCCTGTTGAAAAGCGTACGCCATGCGTTCACATCGAACTTACTAGAACGCAAACACAAACATGGACATGTGTGTCTGTGTGTGTATATGTATGTCCTCGCCCTCATGCATGATGTTTATGTGCAGCATGCGCATCTTGAACTGTCAACAAACGCACGCATATCACTCACCTTTCTAACTCTTTTCTTTATGATTGCCTCCACAGCAAACACTTGCTCGCCGATTGCTGACAGTTCCATCGGGTAAGTTGTTGGCTTAAAATAATGAAGTGCTAGTTAAAATATCTGTATACTTTTCGTTACAGTCAGTATAAAATGTAAATCCCATGAGCGGTTAGCTGTCGTCTCCTCCCGCGCACCTTCTCTCTCTTCCGCTGCCTTGTTTACAATTCAGTATTTTATGCTTTGCACCGCTCCATTTCCTTGTACTAGATGAGTACAGTGACTTTTTAAATCTGCGACACATCTGCAGCGCGCAGCGCGCCCCCGTGCGCCACACACCAGATTTACCGTGCCGCTATTGGTATGATTATCAAACTGAATATAGCACAATAGTAGTTTAGTTTGATATGGCTTTTACTTACTATTTAGATTTTCCTTTTGCAACACATGACAATAATAATAATAATAATAACAAAATAATACCAATCTGTTTGGATTAACTGCAATGTTTCAATAGGAATCTATAATCTGTATGAGCAACTGAAATGTGTGTATGCAAATCTGACATAGTAGATAGAACTCCACATTGTGTACATATAAAGACAAGTTTAATGATGTCACAGCACATTTTACATCATACATAAAGTGCCATCATAAGCATTTTATTTGAACAATGGAAAACAATGGGCACATGTTGTCCCTATCCCCTGAAAAAAGGGACATGGGTATTTAGATTGTCATGGCAAAGGAATCTATCTCTACAGTTTAACAAAGCACCCTGTGTATGGAAATGTGGAATGTTCCTTATAAGTTATAGTATCTCTCTTTAACATTAATAATCTTTTTGAAATCTTAATCAGTGAATGTTTGGTGTTCAGGTGTAAATTGAATCAAGTTAGATCCGAAGATAACCTGAGATGCATTATTAGACTTCCCTTTGAATGTGTGATCTGCTCCCCCTGTAAACATTTTAAGGCCATGTAAATCTAATATCGATATGCACCGAAGATATTACAGAATGAAGTCTACATGTATGATTTGGTAACCTTAGCCTTTCCGAATTCTTTCTTTTCCTCTCTCACAACAGCATTTTCAATGTGAAATGTATTTGCAGTTTTACAACACTTTCATTTTTCCAGTACAGAGCTTTAGGCAGTAGAATATTTCATTTCACTGCCAATGCTCATCTGTTTTACTGTGTTCCTACATGTAATCTATGACTCAGCCACTTGAACCTCAACTGCTTAACATGACAGTTCAAATCAGAACATTGAGATTACCAGTTTAAGTTAAAAAAATAACAACTGCCTGGTTTGTTAATGTACATATAAGAAATTTGCACACCAATAACTGTGGTGCCATGCTGTACTGTTATACACAGTGAACATCTCATCTGTCACTATGCCATTAAATGATCAAGTAGGGCCTATTTTGTGCCTTCTCTAAGTCTTCTAGAACATGCACTAAATACGTACATATGCACCCTTGTGTTAAATATCCAGTTGGTCAAATGAATACCGTTTACTATGACCTGTAATGTATGTGAGAGAGGGGGCTAAGATGTGTGACAGACGGTTCAAACAATCACATGAATGCACAGGAAATCACATGGAAAGAGAAAGGGAAGGTGACAGTTGAAAGGTGATGCACAGGGTGAACACATCACTATAATTTCATTACCTCTCACTTTCAAGTCAGAAACAGTACAAAGTAAAAGAAAGAAAAATCAACGTAAAAAATGCATCAAAATCCCCCCAACACCAAACAAAATTCTCATAGATCAGTGTAGTGTCGAGTCTTGTGATATCCCTGTGTGTCCTTTGCTGCTGCATTAGTCTCCATGGCAAGAGTCCAGCTGTATGTGTGTGTAAACAATGTCTGACCAGTGTGCTTTCATAACTGGCTGAGTGCGACACCAATCGCCTTTTTTACAGTTGCTTGATTGAACATCAGATTTCCATTCTCCGCATGAACTGGACAAACCACGGTCGAAAAACGTCCATCAGTTATCAGACCTCCACGTCTGGTGAACCTCCACTTCCTCCGACACAACCAAAAGGAGTTCACAGTTCTTCCCACGAAGCTGGTGACGCAGGAACTTCCTGTAAAATCGTAAAAAAAAAGAAAACTAAAAATAATACAGACTTCCACATTTGAAAATGTTTGAATTTTCCTTTACCCTACCTCAATTCATCATCTGTTCCAATGGCGTGAGGACTGCGTAGTTTTGAGTCCAAATTGTAATAGACTCCTCCCACTTCTCTAACTCCAATCCAGTGCTGCCGCTTGAGTGGCAGTCGTAAAGGCCCCCAACGCAGATTGGACGGCACATTTAAAATAAATCCAGTGACATTCGGCAGTGCAATGCTGCTGACGTCCCTATAGGGCCACAAACACAGATTTAAAGCAGAGAACAACAAAGCTTGTAAAATTACAACAGCAAAATTCTTCCAAGGATGTACCTTCTCTTGTCCCACCAAACAGCCTCAAATCCTCGAGTTTGCAATGCAGCCATGATAACATTCACATCATAGTTGCCGTTGCCCAGCATGTTTTTCTTGTGGGGTGTAACCAAAGTGCTGGGAGAGAGCCTATTAAAATAAAAAATAGCAAACAGGAAAATTCCCAAAGCATCCTATTTTAGTAAAAATTCATTTTGCGTGCACTGACCTCTGGTAAATATCCTGAAGTGCATCCCTGCTAAAAGCTGTTCCATCTTGGAAGACATTGTTTAGAGCGTGCAAAGCGCACAGCTCTCTATGTTGCTTTTCGTGATAGATGGCAGGAGTTTGTGAGAAGGTGGGAGGCGTTCCAGCATTCGGCCCTTCCTCCAGCTCGGACCTACGTCCACCAGCGGCTTCTCCTTTCTGCTTGCTGACCTTCCATGGCATACAGCCTAGCTCCTGAAACCCACCCACCCCCCTCCCCTTACCAGAACATGGAGTACTCCCCATTCCTGCTCCTGCTATGTCACCACTATCATCTCCGCAGCAACCTCTCAGATGCTTGGGATGAGTGGCAAGGGGAGGGGAGGTAGCTAATGGGGGAAAGGGTGAGCCAGGACACCTTTACGTTAAAGGTGGATCAGCGAAAACAAAAACTTCAAGTGGTCTGTGAATCTGTAGTGTTTCCTTAGAAGAAGAGCTGATTGCATCCACGTTGTCCGTTCATGGTATTGCATGAAGGTTCGCCAAGCACCATAATAACCTCTAGGACAGAGCAGTTCTTTCCATTTCGGATGACATCAGGAAGGAAAGACTTATAACTTGCACAGCTGACTGGGAGTAAATGGGTCAACGCTGCAGAATCCAGGCAGGGTGGACAAATGGCACAATAATAATAATAACCCTGTAAAAACTGCTGTCATGCAGAGAAAAGCATGTCAATGGAATAAGTATTGAGAAACAATCAGATCACTAATGTTGTAAGAAAAAACAAGCCAAACATGAACCCTATGAGTGAATAATGAAAGGCTAATGTGAATCACTGCATTAGGAATGGCTGTGTAAAACTTCCTGCCAGCTGACTGCTCGGGTGTACAACTCTTGATCACGTACAGAAAGGACATTTAAAACACTTCTCACACAAGTTTAACAAGGTATCTTAAATCAAACTGAACATCTACATGTTGTTACTGAATATTTCTCTCTGGCTTCTGTTTTTTATCTTAGCTACTGCGTTCACAACAATCTGACACTGGCTACGTGCTACTCGTTTGATAGCAGCGCATAAAACGATACATTTCAAAATCTCTGTATATTTCTTCTTAGTACATACCTCTGTCTGCACGCGCTGTATCAGTGTCCAGGCTGCTTTTCTGTAAGTTCCTCTAAATTGATGTTTTCACGTTCACTCCTTGACTTGTTTATTCCTTTGTCTCTTGTACTTTTTCCTTGCAGCTCTCTGGCTCGTCGTGAGCATGCGCAGAACGTCACTGGTTTTCCGCTGGCTTGCGTCACGAGCAGGTTGCGTCCCGTGGGTCCCGTGTCAAACATGTCTGGGTCGTCCCAAATAATTAAATTTAAAAGGTATTTGGATTTATTCATTAATCTTTTATTACTTTTTATTTAGTGAAATAATTATTTTAAATATTTGTGTGCGGTCGTGGGCTGTTGAAACAGCCATCCGGTTTTATGTCTGATCCAGACATCTATATCTATGTCTACTGTAATCTTAAACATGCATGGCATTTAAGCAGACGTGCTTCTGTTCATTTATTTAGTGTATAATAAGTAACTTTGAGACAACAGATGTCAAGATTACAGCATTCCAGTTGTTATCAGTCCAACAATAGCCCATGCAATTCCTGCAAATCAAACCCATGAACTGGGTGTTGCAAGCACCATGCTTTAGCAGTTACAGAAACACCAAACAAATGTGCAATCTCTTTTACCTCTGACACTCTCTTAGCTCTCATTGGTAACATCTCATTTATGTTACATCAAATTCAAGAAAAAAATCCTTTTTACAGTGTTTAATGATTACCATATTTATTTATGCTATTTAAAAAAGAGACCTACCTAGATAGGTAAGAGAAAATGATGAAGAACAAAAAGAAGAGCAAATGAGGTAAAACAAGGATACAGTCAAAACTGCAAAACTCAAGCTTTTATTGCCCGCATTACAAGAAGTCACAATGCTGAACCAAACTATGGCTGACATGCCCTAAATAGGCAAGACAGACTCAATATGACAGCCACTTAAAACGTACAGACATACAAAACGTTTTGTATTTATTTTATGAACTAGACATGTACGACATCATGACAATGCCTTAAGATCTTTTGCTCACTAAGAGAGCTGCAGGGTCAGAGCATCTATGAGCTCCTGTTTCTTCGTTCCTGTTGTTCGTACTCCAAACTGCTTGCAGGCATCTTTTAAAACAGGCACTGTCAGTTTGCCCAGGGTGCCATTGGCCACGTGGTTTTTGAGCTCTTCTTCAGAAATCTCAATTTTTGGCTTCTTTTCAGCTCCACCACCAGATTCAGCTGCGCAAAAAGATGTATAGAATTGTTAAGAAGAGACTTTTAGTTAAAGCACACGTTTGTGTGTTTGCACTTGCAGTACGCTTTATATTTAAAAAATCTCACCAGGTTTGCGTTTAGTTGCAGGCTTCCCTTCTGGGTTATAGTCAGGAGGATAGACTAAATCTTTAAACTCTTGAGTCAGCGAGCCAAGACGATTATCTATCATTTGTACCTTTGGCACTGACGAAGAGTAAAAACAGAGTAAGGAATTTATGAGAAAAGAAAAGAGAAAAATCCATTTAATCAATTCAAAACAACAAATACTTGTTAAATCCTCAATAGGCTCAGGTGTATCTAGAGCCAAAGCCTCTAGATTCCTGAAGTGTTGTTGCAGCACTGGGTTTTCAAACGCATCACTCCTGTAAATACATCAGAACAATTAAACCTCAATGACTAGAGAATGTAATAAATGATATTCCATGAAAAACCACACACCTGTATTTGAAGCGGAGCTTATGCACAATCTCTTTCATTTTGTCCACCTGTTCATCAGATGCTGTGGGACACTTGTGGACATCTAGAGTGCGTATGTCATCAGCATAAGGCAGGAAGATCGCATGAAAGCCTAAAAGAAATAAAGCCACTTTATATGAGTATGTCAAAACTCAAAAATCATTATTTTATGCATTATGTAAATAGATAATAAATCAACTGAGGTGATACATCAATTTACAATATAAGAGACTGTAAGATGATGTACCTGGAGGTGTTGCCTGCGTCTGATTCTGATCCAACTCTTCTCTCTGGGGAACCAGCGCCACAAACCGAGGTGGAGTGTTACGTCGTGGGATGTATCTGCACAACGCAAACACGTTTTTCTCGGTGCACTTCAAAAGCAGAGCTGTAAATATGCAGGAGCTTCCTATTGCACAACAAAGAGAAAAATAAAAAAGGGCTTTCCAAAAGATGAAAGACACAGACAATGTTTTTCAGCATTCAATCAATACATAAACAAATGAAAACCTGCCTGATATCTGCTCCTCTTCAGGATATATGAAGACTGCAGGTCGTATGTGATGGTGCAGCTTAAGTCGGTCCATGGGTTTAAACCCCATCAGCACCAAACCTGGATCATCAAACTTCTTAATCTCATCCACCTCATTTTTCTCCATCACAATCTGTTTCTTCCCGTAAACCTTCATAAGATTAAAAAAGCATGAAAAGAAGAATTAGTTACATTCATACAAAAGTGATGCAATAGCAAACATAGAAGCACAAGAAGAGCTCAACTACGGTGTAGTTTAACATCCGATCTAATGTTTTACCTGTGCTCTTTTGGTATCGCTTGGTAAAAGTAAGCTGCCATTGTGGGTGTGGAAGAGACGGGTTTTAGTGCGGACAGGTTCGTTAGTATTTCTGTAAAGTTTGACGGCAGAAGGTTTTGTGGCAGTCCTGGCCAGCACATATACACCGACTGCCAGACTGACACCTTCACCAAGAGAGAATGTTAACCTTGAAGACAGAGATGGGTAAAAATAGGGTAAAAATACAATGTTTACATTAAGAAACTATATTTCCATTATGAAAACACTATTATAATTCAAGTAAAGAAAAGTCATTCAAATCAAGTTAAAAGAAGTATACTGGAGTAAATCTTTCAAGTTACCTGCTTTGAGCTCTTTTCTTCAACTCTTTTGCTCTGACCCTTTTCTGCAAGTCCTCCAGTTTCCCAGAGGGCTCATGTTGAACGCCGAGCTCACTCTCATCTTCAGGGGGGCTTACGATATCACAGAAGAACAAGGAAACATCAAATCCTCCAGGTTTCGTAAGGTGCATCAAGTCTATGACCACACCTGTGGAGCAGACAAAACATAGGTTGTACAATGTCCATCATTCACCAGTGATATCCATTTTCCCCACAAACTATCCTACCTGTCTCTTTAAGGTCAGCAGCCTTTGTACGAGCCTGTATGTCTTTTGCACTGTCTTTTCCATGAGGTTCGTCCCTGCACGTGAAGATCATGAGGCGCTTGTGTGACAGTCGCAGCTTGATGTCACTGTAAAGGTTGGAGCAGCACCACAAAGCCTCTCCAAGGGATGTTTCCCCACTGCCCATGATCTCTGCAGCCAATTGAGCTCCTTTTTCACCCCGCAGCTTATCGACATCCTGAACACGCTGGGCACCTGAGAAGATCATCATTACATCATGAAACAGATTTCAAAACAATAAGGGACACAATATAAAGGACAAATTGTCAATTTTCCACAATTTCTCATTCCCACCTGGTGAATCCAAGTCATGGTAGACAAAGACATGCTTAAAGGAGTTTTTGGGGTTCTTGCTCATCTTAGTCCCGTAAAATACTAACGCCACCAAGTCCTTGTCACTGCTTATGATCTTGCTGGTGTACACACTGCGTACACACTAGACACAAAACAAAACTTATTTTTTGCATACCATAAAAAAACAAGATAATAAAACAATGATGAATAAATAAGAATTGTTCCAGTTGACATTATAATACTCACCTGCATGGTCATGTCAAAATTGGACAACTCCCCATCCTCTCCTTTGACGAACATCTCTTTAGATGCATCCACCAGAAACACCAGGCTGTCACGACCACTGACTTTGTAATCGCCTACAAGGGGTTTAAGTTTAAAAGAACACCACTGACGTTTAACCACATTTATTTTAATCCGGGTACGTTTAAAAGAGTGTAAAATGCATGCAGTATACTGCTTACCTCCAGATTCTTCTTCGTCCTGCTCAGCCTCATCTTCTTCGTTTGGATAGTACTCTCTAAAGTTCGCCATTACGTACCGATTTCTCTCTGATGGTGCGTTCACACCAAACGCGAATGAAGCGTTAAGAGCGAGTGATTTACATGTTAAGTCAATGCAAAGACGCGAATAGACATCCTGCGGCGCGTTTCGCGCGAATGAGGCGGCGCGAATGAGGCGTTTAAGCGCGAATTGCGCGAATTGAGCGTTTCGCGCGAATGAGGCGTTTCGCGCGAATTGCGCGAATTGAGCGTTTTGGGCGTTTGACGCGCGTAACGCGCGAATCGCGCGAGTTGAAAAATCTGAACTTTGGCGAATTCCGCGCCCGCGTTAACCAATCAGGAACTTGCTCTAGTAGTGACGTGATTACGAGCGGAGGCAGAAATCAGAAACAATGGAGGACAAACTGATCGTGGCTGTGTGTGGACACCCGGAGCTGTACGATACATCATCTTATTTCTACAGAAACAGGAATAAAAAGGATCTTGCTTGGAGGAAAGTGAGTGAGGAGGTCGGGCAATCTGGTAAGTTGTAATCAACGCTCTTTACTCAATTTGAGCCCGACCTCCTCACTCACTTTCCTCCAAGTAGAACGAATCTACGCCGTTTTTCAGCCTTCCATAGCACATAAAGCGCAGCTATTCTCTCAACGAAATCCAAGTCAGCCATTTTGCAACGTAACTGGAGACGCGAGTTTCACGCGCGAATGAAGCGAATTTCACGCGCGAATGAAGCGAATTTCACGCGCGAATGAAGCGAGTAAACTCAAACTGTTCACGCGTCCAACTACGCGCGAATAGCGCGATTTATTCGCTTCATTCGCGTTTGGTGTGAACGCAGCATGAGTCGTATTAAGGTTTATTCTTAAACACAGGTATGATGAGCGTTAAGTTTTAATAAACAACAGGTTTGCTATTTTACTTCTTTTTACATGAAAACTCAGGAAACTACAATTTCCTGTCAGGTTCGGACTGCGCACGCACCCGCAACCGCCACAATTTGAGTGACAGCTTTACTAGCCTATCAGAAACGAGTATTGAAAGACAACCCAATGGCGTGACGAACCATGAGGAAGTAAACAAAAGTTTATGGGAGAAGCCTCGGCACGGTCAGTTTAAGTAAGACGAGATAAAGTACATTTAAGGGTAAATTCTTTAAAACAGTGAATGAAATTATAATATATTATCAGGCTTGTATGCCGTAAAATGAAAGTCGATATCTATATGGTCCAGTTTAAATCTGTACAGATTATCTAAGAGGGAGGGCTCTTTCACGATTTCTTCGTTGGTGGGAATCAACAGTCCCATGATTGTTTCACAGTATTTCGCCACCTGGTGTTTAAGATGTTACCACAGATGTTACGCTGTTGTGTCTGCGCTGCTATTGGTCAGTTGCCCAATGAATAAGCACATTTGTCATAACCGGTTACACAAATATATTGAGTCATTGTGGCATGCGTCAACAACCGTAGTTGGTTTATTCTTCAGGTATTTTAATAGAACTACAAGCTTGATTTAAAGTGTTTGTGTTATTGTCTTGTGATGCTGCAGAACTGTTAAGTCTTATTTGTTTAGTTCGGCAGAGCCGAGCGATAAACTCAAGCTAAACTTTGTTAGCCATAGCACAGATTCTCTGCGGTTTCGTCTGTAAACACACGTCTGTCTAAAGCTGTAGCGATGTCTGCTGACAGCTCTTATAACGTCAAGTTGTACATCTACGACCTGTCAAAAGGAATGGCCCGTCAGCTGAGTTTCATGATGTTGGGTGAGTTAAACTTAAGAGAAGTTACTGTCAAGTCATGTTCTATGTTTATTCTTCATAAAAGTGAAAGTGAATAAAAATACATGGATATACAAGTTGCACATGCATTAAAAGTGTTTGTTCATTTAATGTCAACTTTCATAATATTTGAAAAAACCTACCAAACTTACATCTACATTTACAGGAAAGCAACTGGAGGGAATATGGTAAGTATTTCAAACCTTTTGAAAACCTGCTCATAATTATTATACAGAAATATGTATGAACAACATGTGCCCTTATTTTGTTTTTATTAAAGGCACACCTCTATAGTGGCTTATGGGGAAGAGTTTTTCTTTGGAGGAGTGGGTATTTCAAGCTGTCCTCCGGTAAGAGCTGTTGAATAGTAAATGTGTGCTACAGTGTTTTTCTGAAACAAGAATATCTAGATGTTGGAGAGTAATAGGCCCTAATGATTGTAATCCAGCATTAACAGTAGCACAATCACATGTTTCAGGGTGGTACACTTCTAGGTATGCCTGACTCTATTGTAGATCTTGGAAACACAGAAGTTCCTCGAGAACTCTTTTTGGAATATCTCTCTTCTCTTAGTGACACTTATAGGTCAGTATGTCTTTGTTATTTGGATGTTTCAAAGCTTTGCAAAATTCCTTGTAAAATATTATTTTGTTGATCCCAAAATAACAACAATGACTGAGCCAATCAAAACCTTAGATAACTATTTTTGTAGTTCCGTTTAGTACCACTAGTGGCAAAGAAATGACATGTCACATCTGCAAATCATTATTAATAATAAACATTTACTAATATTAAATGTTTCTCTCTGTTTTAAAAGTCCTGAAAAATACCATCTTTTCGAACACAACTGCAACAACTTCAGTGGTGAGGTGGCACAATTTTTAACTGGAGCTAAAATTCCCTCATACATAACTGACCTCCCATCTGACGTGCTCTCTACGTAAGTTTTTTCTTCATTGTTGTTTACCCTTTGCTGTAAAAATGTACTGCAAATTACATTTTATGACACTGCTTTTTTCTCTACAGACCTTTTGGTCAAGCACTCCGTCCTTTTCTAGACTCCATCACCATCACTCCACCTGGAAGCAACAGCATGAATGGATTTGGCCAGAGGTAGAACTGTGGTATGAATTTAAAAATGTATTACAAATACAATGTCAAAATCTTGTGCCTTTCCTAAAAAACAATGTAATTAGAAGTTATATTTTTATAATATATATACTTTTTGCTCAGTGCCTGCTAAGGTGATGGGAGGTTTTCCTCCGTTTGATATACTTTACAATAATATGTGGTATAGACGGATGGACCAAACATTGTTAATCATGGTATTGTCACTATGTAACCACTTATGTTACCTTTTCTCTGGACCAGATCACTGATAAACAACTAAACATGAGTGGTAATAATCACTGTGGTTATACCAAACCTAAGTGTTTAAAGTTTTTAACGTAAGCATTAACATAATTCATAATATAATGAATTGGCTCTTTACACCTATCTACAGCAATATATACCCACTTTTAAAACCGATGGATTTCAGCCCATTGCCTTTATCAGACTGTAGATGTCTCTGTCCTACCTCAATATAATCTGTTATTTCTGAGTTTTGGGAATAATAAGATATTATTCAAAACATTGTGTTGATTTCAAAGCTATTTTCTTTTAATTAGTTCAGTTTACTCTAAATATAAGCATCTTTAAATATCTTCATATTCTTCGATTGGTCAAGTGAAAATGATGATTGAATGATAAATTTTACTGAAAATAGCTTTAAATTTGCACATTAAGCATATTTTATGATGGGTAATTCTGATTTGAAGAATGTAATGTCATTTAGTTTTTTTTTAAAGTTTATTTTCTTTCTGTTAAGTAGATAATTTGACAAATTGATCCTTCTTTACTGTTGACACAGAGTTAATTATTCAACTTTTAGCAGTATATAACTAGTAATTCTCTTAATTGTCCAATAGGAAATGGCATAAACTTTTCAAAGTTTATAGGATCAAGTTAACCTAAATCATGAGGACAAATCTTGTTATTTAGAGTGCCATTTAAAAATGAGAAAATATTTTATTTATTATTGTAAACAATTTTCAAAACTCAATTTGCGATTTATAGTTAACACATTTTTATAATAATTTGTTGATATGGTTAAATTTATCAAAGTAATGTGACCTAAATTATCTCTGTCTGTTTTGTTATTCTGTAAATATTATTAAGACTTCTGTATTATTTTCTTACATCATAATATTTGTTTAAAATAATATTGGTCTGCTTAAAAATTAAAGATATTTTGACAGGAGTTGTAATTGTGATATTTTAAAGATGTAGTGGTTTTTGCTTGACTGCATGACTTTAGCATGACTTAAGTCATTAAATTCTAGGTCGCCAAAGCTGGATTTAATATGTAGTAAATGTAAATCTATTATATTTCTCATCTAAATGTCGACTGTAATTTATACAGTCTTGATTTATAGAGTTACATGCTTTTTTATTTTATTTTTTTAAGACCAATTAACATTTTATGAGCCAACACTGTCATTCCTATAAAACAGTTTACACACATACAAAAAATGTACAAGCACCTTAATGTTGCATTTCATTTGCATCATCTTATTCACATCCTGTATCATCTGCTTAGTGGCTCTTTATATATTGCTGAAAATGTGCTACTAATAATGAGGTTAACTGAGAAGCTATTCTTGTAATCTGTACATCTAATTCACAAAATTACTTTCTTACCTAAAGTCATTTTGCAGTTTTTCAATTTTGAATTTCGATCACGTAAATCATCCAAATCGGAGGCAGACTCCTGTTTGTGTATAATTATGTGGCTGGCATTCACATGGTCTTTTTTTGAGTAGCTGTCCACTTATAAAACACCCGACATTTATATGATTTAATGGGCCACGGCACTAATTAACCAGCACAGCTTTTCAGGGTTTGATCCTCTCACCCAAATAAAGTGTTTCACATTTACTGTAATGAGCAGATACAAAGATTTTACATCTATTTGTGTGGAGAATGCACTGCTTGAATCCTTTAAAATCTGAGTGTGAAAGTGCAAGAAAAAAAATTGTAGGTCACAGTTACGTTTCCGAAATATTTTTAGAACAAATTTAGAACAATAATTGCATGTCTTTACAGCATGAAAACATAAAATGAGGCTGTATGAATCATAATAGCACTATACAGGAGCTGGATGGATTTAAACCTAATCTGTGTTGATGTGCTAATCTACAGCTCAGAGTGGCTGTGGTTTACATTTAGTTAAGCTTTTGCGCAAGAAAGTCTTTGTGAACGTCGTGCTGCTGAGGTTTCGTGTAAGTTATGTGAAATAGGGCTCAGATGATTAATTATATGCGTCTGGCCTCTTAATGAGAATTAAAAAAAATATTCACACTGCTAATATGGTTTGCAGTTACGTTGTCATACAATGCAATGTTATTGAAGATTTGTGATATGGTAAATTGGATACGGGTGGAAATGCAAAAATTAATGTTACTAAGTATTGTAATGAAATGATGATACTTAAAAAGAAGTAATGACAAGTCTAAATGAGTTCTTTGAAATAGTCATTTCTCTAAATTTCTCTTTGGCTCATTAACTGCATTACCCTTTCTGTGCACTCTGTAAGAATGTTATTAAACTGGACATAGTCATAAATCTTGCAGGAACACACAAAAAGATCTGTCCAGCTATTTTAGGCATTTTCAATTGTGATTAAAGTTAATTAAAGGACCATCTCCAGATATGAATGAAATGTTTAGTGCCAGTAGCAAGCTGGAGGACCAGTTTACATCATCAAATTAATTTTAGATTACGATCCTGTGCATTATGACTTAGAAGTCAACTCAGTTGTATGAAAACATTTATAAAGCTTTATCCTTACTAATGCACTGTATTCCGGAGAGAGTTCAGATATAAATGCTGTCTCACTTTTTTCTGCACTATAAGTTACTTTGGATGAAAGGTTGTGCAAAATACATAAATGCACTAACATGCCATTTTCACAACAATTATTTATTTATATTTAATTTTTACCTTCTTATGATGTATCCCGCTATTGTCTTCTAATATTTGTAAGTCGCTTTGAATAAAAGCGTCAGCTAAATGCCTTAATGTACATGTAAAATGTAAATTTTTAGACCCTCTAACAATGACAAATCATGTGTGAATGCAATTCATCCACATTTTTTCTGAGCAATGCATATAGTATAAAATAAGTTAGCTTTAAACAGCTAGATAGGGAAAAGTAAAAATATTTAGGAGTTACATGTTACATGGCCTTAAATTTTTTACTAAAATAAAAAGCTGGTATAAAGCAGAATTTAAAAATACAGCAAAAACAAATTTATAGTTGAATGAAAAGACCTAAAACCCAACTTTGTAATGAATATTTTTGGCATAAAAGGGTAAGAAAAGAAGAAGCGAGAGTAAGTAAATCATGTTATTAAAATACTGGAATGAATGACAGGTTTTCTCAATGGATCCAGGTGCTTCTAAACCAATTTACAATAAGAAAGAAAGCAGTGCAGTGAAGTGACTGGCTATTTGCATCTCTTTTCACTTGGTAAAGGTCAAGTTTGACAGAGAGCCTACTGAGACCTCAGATAGACTTCACTGTTTATGAGACATTAAAATACACACGACTCACCGGAGAGTTTATAGTCATCAAAGGGCACATGGCTCATCAAATATGTTATATATGCGCAGACTACTTTTTTTAGGTTTTGAATGTTTTGGCTTTGCTACAGGGTCTTTCAGTTTTACTCCCAGGCTACACTATATTGAATATGGGCATATTAGGGTCATCTTTCTCCTAATTTTGATTCTGTTTTATCATTTGCTCTTTGATCTTGTTGTTTTTTTTATTCCTTATTGATAATTAATAAGGTTAAGAATTCATTTGTGAGAATTAATTCGGGAGAGAGAGCAATTCAGGAGCCATAACAGCACTGACTGAATGTCAATACTACTGTACAATAGCACAACACTCACTGCAAAGAGCTGAATTGATCATAAGCAGAATTTATTGATTTGCAATTTGCATTTAATAAGAAAATAAATTCACAATAGTGCTACGTAAGAAAGTAATTGTGAAAGCATTCAATTAAAAAATGCATTAACTCATCAAGAGGCATTTATTAACACTTCAACTCTATTGATGCAGGCTGCATGCTTTTATCCCCCAACACAGATTACAGTAATGTCCTTTTTATAGCCCATTTTTATAACAAAGTGCACAGAGCTTACTATCTTTATGCTCTTTTTAAAGTGTTTTACACTTTCTTTTGTAGAGCAACACAAGCTACAATGCTATTTAAATAAAACATTATTTATTATTGCATAACAAGCTAAGACAATAATTCATCCAACAACCACCCAAGCTCTCCTTTCATAAGAAAGGAAATACTATGAGCAATTTTGGTTATAATATATTTTGCACTATTAATGCAAAGGGATTGTGCAAAACCTTTTCTTCGGAAATGTCATATGACCTTTGGGATTCATAAATAGAGACAATTATAAATAATAAACACCTGTATATAATAATAATAATATTAATTTCATAGCAGTTACATTGCTTTTAAAGTTTCCTCAGGATTTAATTGCAATTACATTTAACTTTGAGTAATGTGCTGTTTAATATAAAGCATGAAACTACACCATCATTGTTCCTCCCATTAGTACAGAGATATCCAATTCTCCATCACTTAACATATCCTCCTCTTTTTATTCCTTTCATATCATTCATTCTCTTACAACTAAATACATATAGAAAATAGTGCTGACGTGTATCTGTTTATACTTCTGTTTATACCAAATTTCACACCTCAGCAAATCCATCCAGGACTTTGCATTTAACAGCATTTCATTTATAGCAAAACTGCACTGCTGTATTTTATATTTTTTTAAAAGGAAGTGTAAAGCCTGTGTGTGAGTGAGTTAATGCTGGTGTGAGGCATTCAGACCTGAACCGTGAGGCTAGTTAAGGACAGAGAGAAACGAAACCAGACAAAACTAGAGCAACTTCGAAGTAAAATTCAGACTTTTTTCGCAAGCAAAATTGCATAGAGAAAAATGAGATTCAGAGACACCCTAAAGTGAATGAATAAAAGACGTGATGAAATATGCAGGAGAAACATCCCGCAACACACACATACACATCACCCCAGAGTGTCAATGTATTCTGATGAGAGGACACATTCATCTTCCCATAGAGAGCCACAGGCACAGCAGCTACAGAACTGGATCACTATAAATATTAATTTGCAGGATTATTCAGATTCAACATCAACATTATTCAGACTCAGTAACCTTGTATTTATATGTGCAAATGAAGCAGGTCAGAGAACACACACAGGAAGGGCGTGATCTCTGTTCACATTCAGAGCTCCTCTTGACCTTTTTATATGTATAATATTAAGTTCAAGTTTATTTGTATAGCACTTTAACAATGTAGCACTGTTTCAAAGCAGCATTAACTCATTACAGTTATATAACTTTTCTGTATTGGGGAATAAGGTCCTAACGACCAAAAAGCTTTTGTCAGATTCCTTACTTTCCCAAGTGATCTTAAAATGTCTTTGGATGATTTCAGTATTTAGCGTAATTTATAACATGGTTAGTTAACCATATTTAGCGTAATTTATAACATAAGTTAACCATGTTAAGGCACTATAGGCTAGTGCTTTATCGTGACTAGGTCTTTAGCACAGCCTATAATAGAGTATTGTTTACATATAAAAACAACTTCAGGGTTAGAAACTCAAAACTTTCCAGTTCAAACAAAAATATTGTAATTAATATTGTAATATGTTTGCAGTGTTTGTCTTGATGGTAGACTGATAGTTTTCTCAATTTTTTGTGTGAAAGCTAAAATAATTTAGTACAGGACAGAAAAATAAATATATATGTTTAGATAAATATGGAAAGAACACAGCTGGGTTGCAAATAAACATACACTGGGTTGTTTTAACTCTTTTTGGGGTAAAAACAACCTATCATAAGTTCATTTATAACCCAGCAGTGTGTTCTGTCCATAATTTACCCAGTTTTGTTTTAAAACAATTCAACGTTTTTGGAATGTAAATATAAAAATGTATGTGTTTTTGGTTAATCAGTCATGTTTTCTGAGAAATAAAAAAGGACAGTCTGTATTATAACAGGATATGAGAGCAGGAGAGAAAGTTACAAGAGAGAGAAATGTATTTGGAGAGGACCAGAGAGTTCTGCGAAATGTCTCTTTCATCCTGTTTCTTCTTCCTCCTCTCAGAACTTCAGGTTGTGTGTTGTCACATGTTAACCTGGTGTAGAGTGCAGATCAAAGACACGAGCTCCTCTGAGCCTGTCAGTTCTGCACCAAGGCAAAGGAAGCAGAATTTGCAACAACCAGAGGTGTTGAAAATAAACAAATTATAGTATTTGATTTAGTCATTTTGACAGTGTATGTTTTGGATATCTTATGTCCATGTGTAAAAGATCTTGTTTTTTAAATTTATGGTGTGAAATAAGCCAAAGTGAAGAATGATGTGATTATGGATAGAGGATGGATTTTGCAGATGTAAGAGGATTTTGGCTCCAAAGCATGAGACTTCTTTGTACAGACACACTTTAAAGACAGATGAGTAACTGGAAGAAGGCACACAGTTTATTGTGTTAGTTTAGATGACTGACTCTAACCAATCAGAATCAAGTACAGCGCTGTGTAATAAATAGTGATAAAGATTGATGTCCATATAATAGTTACTTTTCACTTTTTAATCCCAATGTACTCAGACGTACTGAGTAAATCATTTTTTGTAATTGTCAGGAAAAAATTATGAACATATTTTTAAATTTCTACAGAAATAATAAGCCTCTATGTAGAACAGTGTCTCTTCTCCCTTTTTGTATTATTAGCAGCGTCCGGATAACAAATACGCCCCATCCCCTCCTCTCTCGCTTTCTCTTTTTCTGTGGTGTGCTGAACAGAGGGGAGGAGTTTTTATTTGAATCCTGAACTGTTGCTCCTCACAAGGCTCAGAGACGGCAGTCTGTGTGCATCGCTGTGGATTAAAACACTTGTCTAATGGTTTATCTGCCGGGCTTTATACTGAAAAAGGATTTTTTTTGTGGCTGGAAGTTACTGTTTGCTTATAGATATGAACAGGAAGCTGAAAGAAGAGGCGTTTTACTACTGAAACAAGTGTTTACACTGATGGAATATGTAAAATAAAGGTAACAGAATAAATGTTCAAACATTTTGAAGGACAAAGGTAATGTTGCTGTAACTTACAAAAACTGTGATTTTATGTTTTGTAGCAAAAACTGTGAACGTGTATTTTCCTTTTTGTTTCAGGACAGAAAGTTGATTGAACTGAGGCACTTTTTAATTCTATTAATCATGCATGTTTATGCTCTAAAACAAATTTAAAATAAAAAAATACTTTTAAAAAATATGCACTGCATTAAATAACATTTTGATTTAATATTTTCAATAGAATCTTTTTAAATAATTTTTTTTATTATTCTTTTTTATCTGGAGTTGTGTCATAACACTCACTGAACTCACTTAAAGCTAAACACTTGCCATATTTATTTATTTTATTATTTATTCTTGTAAATCTTCATTCTTAAAGTCAGTTAAATTGTGTTGGGTAAAGCATGGCTGGATATTCTTTTTTGCTACATCTCCTGCTGACCAGCATTCTGGGACGGGCCACTAATGCACAAGACGAAAGTACAACTGAGATGGACATCCAAACAGCCAATCAGACTGAAGACGCTCTGTTGATTTCTGTGACATCAGAAGGGCCTCTATCCTTAACCACACCTGGAGAGGTGGAGGAAGACACTTTGCCGACCACTGGCACCCGTTGCCGAGGTTACTATGATGTGATGGGCCAGTGGGATCCTCCCTTTAATTGTAACGCGGGAATCTTCCTGTACTGCTGTGGCACCTGTTTCTACCGATTCTGCTGCCAGTTTCGTCAGCAACGACTGCACCAGACCTCATGCTCTAATTATGACACTCCCATTTGGGCAAACACTGGAAAACCTGTGGCCACCAACACAGAGGTCCAGCCAGATCATGAGCGAGATCGCACCCATATGATTGTGTACATCATCTGTGGTGTGGTGGCCATCATGGTCCTGGTGGGAATCTTCACCAAACTGGGGCTGGAGAAGAGTCGTGGAGGCCAGAACGACCTCAGTAACTCCAGGTGAGTAGATGAAAGCTCTGTTTCCAAAACGTAATGAGGTGTCTACTGTCTACCTGTATACATTAAATAACTGAAATAGAACTTGAAACGTTTTAAGTGTTCAATGATAAATGAAAAAATATTTCATTGTACATTTCTCTTAAATTACTTACCCACGCTTTGCTAACATTCCCATTAAGTTATGAAAACGTTAAATAACGTTATTTCTAAAACTTTTTTATAATGTTTTTAGAATGTATGACATAGCAATGTCAATGCTCTTTTTACATTTAATAACTTTTATGAGTTATAAAATGAACTTTTAGAGAATGTTCTGAGAACATTAACTGTTAGAACATTCTGGGATGGCTTCCATATGAAGGATAGATTTGATGCATCCATTAAGGCCAAAAAAAGAAATTTTATAAGGTTGCTGCCTATCATATGATGGCTAAATATGCTGTCTAGGTAGGAGGCTCAATAGGGTTTATAAATAGGATATAGGTAATACAAAATAATCTTTTGTTTATAGATATTTTGGCAAGTTAATTGCATATCTGCAATGTATACATAGTTGACACTAAATATTAAAATGGTGCAGCATCCAGCCCAAGCTAAAGGCATTAATATTCTCTTTTAAATTTTAATAAATTAAGTGTAAGAGTGCTGTACTGTATCTTTCTTCTCCCAGCTTTTTCTCTGTTTCTTTCCCTCTAAAATCTTCCATTTCCTCTCTTACGTATTTCTGTTCATAAGTAACCTTTTGTTCTCATTGTTCTGAATATTCACAATCTTTTAACGAATGTCAAAGTACCTGTCATAAGCAATAAAACAAAATACAGAGAATTTATAATTCCCCTTCTTTTTCCCATTCCAGAAATGAAATGACCCAATATTGCAAACACCCCTATTTCGAGGATGAAAATATTCATCTGAAGATTAGCATTTCCCACACATTGAACACTGCACACCAGATGAGCACTTACAAGATTATGTTCTCCTGAGACTCTGCTTTAAGATTAAACCAACTTTTCTAAAGATTAACTTTTTGGCTCCAAACTAATTTCTCAGTTCCATTTTCATCCATGTCTGTAATTTTTCTAAAAATAAGCAAAAATCAGTTACTGAGGAACTAGGGTTCTGGGCATCTCACCCAGATTATATAAGCATATAATAATAATGATTTTTAAATTGGGTTGTCTGATCGGATTTTACAGGAAATGTCGGTTGTTTTTCCAAAATGTTTTTTCAAAAGTAAAGGTAGAAGTAACCTGCAATTTTATGTCAAACAGAGATGACAAGAGAGAAGCAAAAGTTACAGATTGCAGCTTTAATATTTCAACATAAATTAAAACCAAAGGAAGATTTGACATAGACAACATGAGCTGTGATTCATATGCATTGTAAATTCCAGCGGTGATACTTTGAAGAAGCTACATGGTTCAGATCACAGCTTTAAAAGCATGCTATGACCAAAGGCAAGATTCTGTGCCATATAATATCAGTTTGAAGGAATTATCCTGCTGGCCAGAGCATTCTGGGTGTCCAGACGCCCTTGATTTACACAAGAAACTAAGTTCAAGTCAGGTAACAATGACAGTGACTATCAAAAACAATGTGCTGTTTACTATGAGCCTGATTTATACAGAAAGGTGTTTTTGGAGTGTCCTGGATGATCAGTCTAGATAATCAGTCGCACCTCCTCCTCAGGAGCTTCTTTGTTGCATTTTTAACCTGTGTCTTTCCTGTGGCTCCAAACTGTCTGAAGTCATTTGACTTGAATGAGATGTGGCGGCTCATGGTTTGGCGGTGTGTGTGTTTGCGTGTTAATGCTTCTCTGATTTTAAAGACGTCTCTCCTGCATGCTTGAGTCTTAGTGGGTGTGCACTGACATTTGCATCCTCCTGATCCCCCACTGTCTTTCTCTCATTTTAACTTTGACTTTAAGGAAGTCTGTGACCTTTGACAAAACTACTCATCGCACTTTTTCGAGACCTTTTTACCCCTGTATTTACTGGTCTGGTTGCAGGCTGTTGTACTTGCTATAATGAGCTAATTCAAAAGTTTTTTATCTTGACAAGAGGACATAATATTGACTAAAGACTATAGGTATTGACCTTGCTCCAGAGAGAAAGAGAGACAAAGGATGAGACAATGTAACCAAAATATTTAAAATTTAGTTATTGTTATGATAATTTGTCAAATTTTCCATCAATATATAGTTTGACATGATTAGATTAGAATTCAACTATATAATATTAAAGTGAATAGTGAAATAGTCTGAGTCGACCTGTGTAACTGTGAAGGTTCTAAATAAGTGGACTCCTTGTAATTTATTTGATATTTTTACTTCTTATAAGCAACCAAGTGCTATTATTTTAACATTTCACAGAACACAGATCCACATGTCCAGGATAGAGAAGCTCTAACAGGGCAACCTCTGTACGCTTTTATCAGAATGACTGCGCTGTATCCGCTTAAACTTCTGCATAAATTATATAGGGCCGTGATTATTGCAATGAAATGAGACAAGGATACTAATTATCCCTTTGAATCAAAAGACACTGTTCTGTAATTTGTGTCTATCAGCTTCAGTTGTGTAATTATCAGATCTTTATTAAAATGGTGAACCTCATTAGGCTCTTATTGTGTTGTACTGATATCTATAGCCCTATACATGATTGAATGAGTACACATTGTGACACTTGTGATCAGGAAGATAAACATTCCTTTAGTATGAGATGACTTGCATCCAACATCTACCATTCACAGACTTAAACCATCTGTTTGAGACAAGTTATTCTGCTACTCGCAGTAATTATAATTATTAATACTAAACATAGAGATGATTTTTGTTGAAGAACTTTTTTTTCTTTTCTTTTTTTCCAGAAACAAACATGCATATATCAGTAAGGTGTTTATCTTTTTAAGAAGAAAGTGGAAATTTATGAGATTAAGAGGCCTTTAAAATACACAGCAATCATAAAATCATAAACATACTCAAAAAGGTTTAAACTTAAAGCCAATATGTTGTTTTTAATTATTCATTATGTTTGCAGAAGCCAATTACTGCTGGCAAAACATAATTTGAAAAGCACAAACTAGTTTTAAAAGAAAACACACTTTCTTTTGACTTGAATCATATGAGGTTTCTTAGATACAGCTCTGTATTCTCATATTCAGTGTGAGACGATATGACAGCAGGAGACAGGATTGAGTCTGTGTGCACTGAGGGTGAAAACACAGCAGTAAATCTAGCATTAAAGTCGGACTCAATGACTTCAGCATGGCACTTCCATGACATCATTCTCAATCGAGAATCTTGCCAACATCACTGCGAAAACAAACATCTAAACATTTGATTGTTGCCTGTATTTTGTTGTTATCCCCTTCTCTGCCCTGCCCTGGAAGTGTCTCTAGCACTTAGACATCATCACTGTGTTAGATGACTATATTCTCATGCTTTTCTGATGTGTTGCTGTTATTATTTTGGGCTGCGGTAGCCTATAGCCACTGGCGTCAGGCAGCCAAGGGGCAGCGGGCTTGTGCTCAACAATCACATTAGATTTCATCACATCCTCTTGTTGTTTAAGGGGTGTTGGACGAAATTAGAGAGATCACCGGGATACAAGTGTAGGAAATATAATGTCGTAGGAGAAATAATGGAATGATTTGAAGAGCAAAGACATGTAGGAAAAGCGTTTGTGAATGGTGTGCTATAAATCCCTTATAATTCTGGAGTTGTTCTCCGTTGACATATACAGTATTTATTTGTAAATAGTTAATGTGAGGATGTGCTAAATATTTTGTCTGATCTCTGTGCAGGACACTACAGGAGTTACTAAAACAGCCAGGTGGGGAGGTGAGTCCCGTCTATGGACCTCCGAGCACGACCCCCATTGCAGCAAACTGTATCTCTGCCAGGATGCTTCGCAGCCGCAGCGGTAAGCTCACCGGACTGACAGTTTTAATCATCTCTTTCCTTACACTAATGTTCTTCTCTCATTTAAACATAGTTAGGGTTGTAGATCAGGGTATAGATTATGAATGCATCACCTTTAAAATAAATGTCTAAATAGCATTTGTGCATATGCCCGGAAGGCAGTAACCTTTTTTCAGGAGCGGTGCATGCTGGGCAGATAAACTTTAGAATGACTTTTTAGTATTTTTCTTGACAAGTAAATGAATGCCTGATCTGCAGTGGACAATGAGCTTCACCAAAAAACAAAACTCCATTGCTCTGTGGACACATCCTGCCCTAAATGTACTTTTGGTCATTTAGGATAAAAGTGTCTGCTAAAATAACAATAGCCGAACAGCGATCAACTAACTATGGCTGGATCCAGCACAGTGATTGATGTAGACATAAATGAGGTGGCAGAAAATTTATCCTTAGGTTAGTTTAATATTTATGGCATCAGAAAACCATCATCATTCGTTTTTGGTCTCAGTTCCCAGTTCTCCATGTTTATTCCTTTCAAAGTCTTATGATTGTGGGATTCCATCTTTTGTTCTGACTACTGTCTAGTTTTTTAGTTTGTGAGTTATGTTTTTTTGAGTGTAATTGTACATGAGTACTCGGTTACTCTGATATTTGGTTGACACAGATTTGATATGATCTTAAGATTATGATTGAGATGAATAAGAGGGAATATAGGAAAGAATGAAGACAAGTAGGAAAATGGATTCCCAAAACCTAATTATAGAAAGATAACAAATTACATTTTGCCCTTTTTTTTAAGATAAAATACATTTTCCCACCAATTCTTATGAGCTTTATATAATTCCTTTGAATGGTGAATATGAATATGAATTTTAACTAAAACAAATATGCAAATGCAGTGTTTTATAAATAAACATAATGTAAAAATGTTTTACAATTAGACCATGATTTAATCACATTGTAAAAATGACCTAAATTTAAAAATATTAATGGTCACAAAAATACATGTCTTTGAGACAGATATGATTTCTTTTGTCTTCTGACTGTGGGGTAAAACATGACCCGTGTGATGTTCTTGAAAGTTTTCATGAGATTCATCCTCATTGGGTTGAAAAATGTGCTCATAATGTTGATTGATCCCATGAGCTTTGTGTCATAAAGTGCCTCTCTCCCTACCCAGCATGCATATTTCTACACCTTCCTATTTTATTGTTAATTTTTCCCAAAAATAATTCTAAAAAACTTGAAGAAACTACATCTCTAACCTCCTTTTCTTGCTCATCTATAAATGCAAGAGAGGTCTTCTCATCTCTGATTCGGCTCAGTGGATTTACACAAGCGTGAGACGCAGCGAGCCCGACAGTTGATGTGGGGTTTATTCTGATAAGCGGCATCTGTGCCGGGCTTAAGCAGCACACTTTCCTCTGCTATATGGAGAGGATTTAAGTTTTGCTCGAAGGTGCTCAAAGGGTTTATTGCTGTGACTGTACATCTCAGCGTACTTTTTTGCGTCCTTAGTAATAGTATAAAGATTATAACTCTTGTGCTGTTTTATTAGCTGCAGTGGGAATATTTAAAAGGCCTGACATTTCTTCACTGAGAATTTTCTCTAAAAAGGGTTAAATTGGGAAGACGTTGGGAATAATATTCTGCCACACTGTCTTGCCTGGAGAAGCAAGTGTTCACATGGGTTGGTTAAATGCCCCGAGGCTGTGTGATTACAAGAAACATTGCTGTATACATGGATGTTGGAAACCGCTGGAATGAAAAGCTCATTTCAGCGAGGTTTGCCAATGACATGATAGAATGATGTATGTCACAATTTTGCATGAAATTCAATTATCTATATATATTATATAATGATAGATATATTCAATTCAATAAAAGATTTATATATAATTATGTAGATATATAAAGGTTTAAAATAAATAAATAAATAAATTTGCTGTGAAGGCCTTAGGGCCTCCCTGATAAAAAGCCTAAACGTCACATGAACGTCACATCAGATATATTTGATTGATTGTTTAAAATGTTGTATCAACAGTGATGTTGACCCAAAACATAAGAAAAATAAGGCATTGGATTAATGACATGCTGTCATGTTGTGTGTACAGTACGAACCAAATGACATAACAATGGTAACAATTTAAATAGTCTTTACTAGAATAATCAGGAACATCTGAGAACATAGGAGAATAAAATATATAAACTAAAACGAGAACGAGAATTTACTAAACCAGGGGTTTAAATACACAGAACTAAGCAAGATACAGTAACCAGGATCATTAAAATAAAACAATTAATGTCAACATATATTTAACACAAGAAACAAAAACATATGTTTCACAGTAAAATTCTAAATGTAAAATACAATAATTAGTTTGTTTGGCGAACAAATGACAATCTTCAAACTTAACAGTTATTAAGTAAACATCACCAAAATTGAATGTAAGGTATAAGAGCTTATAAGCATGATGGGCATTTATATGTACTAAAATTGCCGTACTGTCTAATTTTATACCTTCCCTTATGCTGTTATTCTCTCCCTAAGGCATGTCAAGCCTTGTTTTATATGCCTTTACACACACACTGTACAAAAATGCATACACATACCACACACTAAAGCATCACAAAGGTCTTTCAAGCTTCAGGCCTGTGGGAGACGGTGGCACTTCACAGAAGGCTGTGCACAATGATGCACAAATATACACCCTGTACCACATTAGTGCATCTCTGTTGCACATTCTCAATTCTCTATTCAAATCACAATCCATCCTGAAACATGACTGGCAGGATGTTGACCGTATACGGGCATGTAGATTAAATTTTGGACTTACTTTGTTTTGAGCTATACTTCAGTCGCTCCCTAGAGCCACTGACAGCTTGACCAAATGGTTATTCATTTTAAACCCATTAGTTCACTTTATATGTTACTTGATCACAGTTGCAATGTGGGAACTTTAGGAAAATGAAAAACGGTCTAGAGGGAAAACATGCTCTTGTAATCCCTGTTATTTTTCTGATAAAAAAACTAACATGGCACAGCATTTAAAAAGTGCACACTCCGTGAACACTGTCCATCTTTAGGACACGAAGAGAATGGCATGAATACAAATTAATTCCTATAACAGAATTAAATTAGTTGCCTGGTGCTTTAATAACTGCTTCAATATTCAGCTTTAATCAGGAAAGATACATACTAAAAACTAAAAATAATAAAAATACTACATGAGAAAAGTTCTGCTGTATTTATTTTACTTGATTTGCAGTGCCTTTACTGCTTTCTAAGACCTAAATGTTTGTTTAAAGTATTGTGTAAAGATGTGCAAAAACAACAAGTTCAAATAATGTAGTTTGCATACAATTAAAGCTCTAAATGACCCCCTCATGTCCTTGCCTTGACAGAACAGGCTGTGCTATTTGTATAAACTCAGGATCTAAACGTACTTGTCCAAATTAACGCACTGAAGGGAATGCTCTTGGCTTTCATGAAACATTAATTTAAAACATTAAAACTCTGTTTACCACTACTAGGAAATGTCAGTAATTTAAGAATGTGTTACACAGGTTTACCCTAAAAGAACAGCTGTCCACATCTCTCAGATCGCCCATGTTAAATGAAACATGACTAATGAGTAATGGAACAAACAGAAAAACAAACCAAAAGCAACATTTGTTAATTGCGTCAATGTCCTTCCTGTGCTTACGAGGAAAATAGGCCATCCAGACCAGGGCATCTGTTTTAAGTGGCATGAACAACATCTGTATAGTCAATATAGATTGGCTGATGAAGTGCTGCATATAGAGCGAATTTAGAAGTGACTCAATGCAGAGCATATTGCCCTAGTCATTTAACACAGTGTTGCAAATAAGTTTGAAAATGCTTCAAAAGTTAGTACTCATTGGCTAAAACAGACAAACTTATGCAAATGACAACCTCTTTGAACAGTCATGCACTGCTGGTCTTTGTAAATGTGACCTAAAGTTCTTTTTAAGATGCTGATTTATTCAAGAACTGTGCATAATGACGTTTGTTTTGTTTTAGCTTTGGGGAAGTTTTTGAAAACTTTAAACAGGAATTACAAAACTGTTTATTAGAGTCTGTTGTGGCAGACCACATTTCTGTTAAGCACATTAAAACAGTCCGACCGAAACCATGGTCGGGGAGAGATGAAAAGAGTGAGCAACAAGGATCAGATAAACTAAAAATGTTAGGAAGGCGATTAGAAGGAAAATGATTATTACCCAAGAACACAACACAACAAATATTTAAAATAAGAGTTTACAAAATGCAGCAAGAAAATATCAAAAGTGAGAATGGGATGCTTTCTTTCTTCAAGAATGTGCACTAAAATCTAAAGCAGATCTTATCAATGGTCAGGGTTAAATTAGATGTGCACATTATGCATTAGAAATTTTCACCCAGAAAATCTTCTCTTTCATCGCTTCAGACATCTGCATGCTGCTATGTCAGCAACACCACCTTACACAGCAGAAAAGCTTTGAACGCTTTAACATATCAAATATCTAAATATTTAGAGTCTGGAATACCTAAATAAATGACCATTACCATTTATTTCAATAATTATTACATCCACCACCATGGGCTATCTGGGCCATGCTAACCTGCCAAATATTTAACAAACTTAAATCTGGTCTTTTTTAATGCTTGTTTGACACTTCTTCTGTATTCCAGAGCAGTACCATCTAAACAACGCTGGCTTCTCTTTCGCTACACCCGCCGGGCTGCCTCATCCTCAAAGCAACCTCAGTATACCAGGCCTCACGTTAAACAAATACAACTCTCTGAAAGCTGTCGGTAAGAAAGCAACATGCTACTATGTTCACAAACACACCATTCATATACTAAACTGTTTTCTGCTCTGTTAAATGCCATGAACAACAGTCTCTCAGTTTGATTGACAGAATGAGGGAAGCCCTTTGGTGTTTAAGGGCCACATTTGGGGCAGTACAAAAAGGTTACTCTCTCACCCCACAGTAAAATTACATCCTGTTACCGCCGGCTACACATTTATAGAGATGTTTACATTTACATAAATCACACATGTCAATTTTGGTGTATTTGCTGTGTTGTACAGTAGCATTGGACTTTCAATCATCATCATCTTTCTTTCTTTTAATTTTAGCAAGGGATGTGTAATGAAATGTCTAATTTTTACATTTAACATTTACTTGTTTTTGTAATCATTTATACATTCAGTCAAATAGGTAATTCATAAAGTATTAAAGAGTCTCTTAAGTCAATTTTGTTTGAAATGCAAACAAACAAATCTTCTTGCATTAAAAAATTAACTCAGTAAAAAGGAGGTTGTGGACATGGAAGGTGCATTATGCATTGTTTTTGATTAAGTGACATAATAATGCACATAAACAGAACATGTAAGTTACTAAACAACGGTCCAATGCCAAGATAACTTGACAATCATGATGATCACTGTAATGATGATGGTGATGTACACTGATGATACAGTCTTTGAAATAAGCCTACGGTTTTTCAGCTGTCATCCATCTGAATCACCTCGTGGAAAGGAAAAAGTAATAAATGAGACAACAGATGCTAAAAATATGATGATTATATTTGTTGAAGGAATGCCTTCTGACATCAGGTTACAAAATTGGATTTGATGATGCCATGACCACAACAGCATCTGCAAGAATTTATGTGCATGGGTCGACTCTGACATACATGTACACACCATCTAAAATTTTCTGATTTACTGATCCAATACAAGAACAAAAAGGACAAGTGCAGCGACAGACGTTAATGCGGCGAGACAGAGAGAGCTGCTTGCAGGTAAATACAATGAGGAGCGCTAATTCATGTCCGAGGAATGACCTTTAAATATTTCAGCTTAGACAGGCTCTCATAGAGCCCTCAGCAGGAATCAAAAGAATTTATAGACAATGATGTCGCAGGTGTTTCATTAAATCTTAAAGGCTGATACTCCATAATCGTAAGCAGCTTTCTTTGTTTGTGTATGACATGCAGAACAACCTGAAACACATAACACAATTACCTAAAAATTTGTGTTAGATGCATTTATTTTCTTATTTATGTTGTTTGCCTTTCTGACTCCTGCTTACTTCTCCTTTACAGCTGATACTGCAACCCGAGGCTACTACAAGAGTTATCCACTAATGGACTTCTCCCAACATCAATCCCCTCCTGCACGCTTCCAACCGATGCATATGCACCCAAAAGACAAGTCCTATCTTCACCAGGTCCTGCCCTCCCATGACATCCATTCCCCCCTCTCCATCTCAATCCCCACCAACCAACTGGAGAGGTCCCGCATCCCAAAAACCATCACACATCCTCAGCTTTCCAGCACAACCTTCAAAGCTTGGGATTCTGGGCAAAGACACATCTACCGGCAGACCTCACATCCAGGGCACTCTAATCGCAGACAGACTTCGGTCAACAGGAGGCAATACAGTGCGGAAATACTGCCTGACTTCTTTTCACAGGTGTCAGGCTATAGGGGACACCCACTGTATCAGCCCCATCCCAAACCTAAGGCATACCAGACGAACAGCAAGACAGAGGTCACTGTCTGAGCGGCGTATGATCAAAGATCCTACTGGTTCGGTATTAAACTCTTTAGGTTCATATGGTTTCTTTTCTGTCCCAGTTTCATTCCAGGGTTTTTTCTCGTCTTTGTGTGACCACAGCAGCATGCTCTCCACATTAGACAACAGTGAGGTGAGCGTTCAGAACGCGGGAATGACCCCTGAGGCCACATTAACTCATTGGAAACAATACCATTATCCTGTCAGCCTGAATCTGTCATTAAGGAAAGTGAGAATGACACACCAGCAAACCGTGCAATAGCAGAATCAACTCAATATTAAAGGAATCACCCAAAAAATGAAAAATATGGCAACATGTTAATAACTTTAAATCTTTAAAAATTATATATATATATATATATATATATATATATTACATATTATGTTTAAAACTATCAGCTTGTTGCCATATATATGAATTTAGCACATGTATTTGTATGCTTTGGTCAGTTTGTATGTGCTTTTTGGAGCTTTGTTTCTCTTAAACTAAGGAAAGGAAGTCATAAACATCTGGGATTGAATGAGAGTGAGTAAATTATAGGAGATTTTTCATTTTTAGGTGAAATATTACTTTATGTATGAAAGCAAAGAATTCAAGCAAATTGTCCCTCGATAGAATAAGGATAAAAATCTACAAAAACATTTGAAATAGAGGGTATAAAATATATATATATATAAAAAAATGTTTGTAGTTTTCAACATGCATGTACATAATGTGATTCCTATGTTTTCCCATATTGATTTCTTAAACCATGATAGTCCTGTGACTGAATGCACATTTATGACACTTTTCCGTGATCCTGTATATTAATTGTATTTAATATTTATACAAACGTTCATACATTTGTTAGGAAACATATAAAGAGATTAATTAGAAGTGCTCATAAAGGCTATGTACTGTACTGTGTGTGTGTGAAATATATTAGCATAAGGGCTTTTTAATAACGATTGGAAAGATGACCACAGAAACCCAATCCGTAAGGACTTTCTAAAATTGTTTTTTAAACCCATAGTTTTGTATTAGTAAATAAAATAATCAACAAAATCAATAAAATTTAAAAACGATTCGAGTAAATTTTAACAGTGGGATTTGTACTTCACATCATAACATTTTTTGTCTCTCTTCAAAATAAAAGATGCTTCAAAATATAGATGCTATATTTCTGCGCATGCGTGTTAGCTCTTGGTTTCGTAAGCGTGATCGCCAGCTGCTTGCTTCATTTGCAGCGCTGTGCTGCGCGTCAGACGCAGACGGAGGCGGCAAACTCAAAATCTGTTTTATGAAATATCCCGCGTGTAAACTGATAAAAGGTATTTTCATTGATGTTTTTGACCGCTAGCCGCAAAAAATTGCCTTCTCAAATGAGATAACAGTAGTTATTGAGTTTTTGATCGTAAATTACGCAGTTCTTGAATGCAAGGTCTATGTTTTTGCCTTTATCTTGCTAACACTAATACTGACTAAAACGAATGACATGATAACTAAGAAGAATATAATGTTGTGCCATTGTGAAATTTAGCAATGGCATTTAAAATACCTGAGCTGAATCTGTATGAGGCGCCAAATGAAATTTGTGTCTGTGCTGCTCAATGCTCACATTAGAAATTTTGTATATCACACACACAAATCATGTAGACCCCAATGGACATTCAAAAACATGCTTGCTTTTTTATAGATGGATTTGTAATGTTTTAATGCTGGAGGAATGGGAGAGCAAAGGCTTACAGAGACTGAAGAGTCACAGGAGACAGGTAAGAGATGATAATGAATAAAGGGGTTTGTGAACATTCCCAAAATTAATTAGTATTCACGAAAATATTTTCAAACTTTCTACAATCCTAAAAAAATGATGTTTATGTTTCATAGTCATGATATGTCCTTCAAGATAAGTAACCCCTAAATAAAAAAGACATTATAAACCCTTAAATCGAATTGAAAAAAATATTCCATTACATTAGTACATTGTACTGCATAACAAGTACATTATATGGGTCCGGGCCCAATATCATGTTGGTTAGAATCTGTCATAATAGGTGTCTGGGACACCAGAGTGAATGTCCAGTAAACCCAGTACCCGTCAGGTGTGTGAAGTGCATTTCTTTTACAATGCCCTTACTGAAAATAGTCTATTCTTCATCTAACATAAAATTGAACTGGGATGTCATAAATGCCTTTAAGCGTTCTAGACATAAATTAATATAAATTTAATAAAGTAATACTGTGAGACTAATAAAAGAAAGAGCACTAATGACTTGTTTAGGAGTTGAAGCTACCACTTTATAGGACATCCAACTTGACTTGGACTCTTGACTCAGGATTTGACTCGAGACTGCAAAACAATGAGTTGTTTCCATCTCTGCCTAAATCACAGTTGTATTGGCATCATGAACATTACTCTGTGTCATATACAGTGATTCTGTATATTAAGCACAGTTGTACTTAGTTGACATATGCGACCCTGTGTGTGAAGTCTCAAAAAGTCATAAAGTCTCAAAGTAGGGCTGGGCGATATGGCAAAAATGTAAACTCGATCATTTTTTCCCATATTGATCGATAATGATATATATTTCGATATATAAACTGTTAATGCTGCCAGCTTTAAAAGAGTATCCCAACTATGACTGAAACCATAAAAATTTGAGGGTTCATTAATTACATTTTAAAGTAGTTTTTTGTTGACAATTTCATCATTTTTGGATAATAACTCGAGGTTAGTTTCACTTTGGTCGCTGCTTCCTCTTATTTTTGTCA
This sequence comes from Beaufortia kweichowensis, assembly GCA_019155185.1. Classification (NCBI taxonomy): domain Eukaryota; kingdom Metazoa; phylum Chordata; class Actinopteri; order Cypriniformes; family Gastromyzontidae; genus Beaufortia; species Beaufortia kweichowensis. Next base: position 7,885,510 of record CM032808.1, read on the forward strand.
TCCTCGTGCCGAGTTTGCTTTGCAAAGTGCCGTAGGAAATTGACTTTGTTCTTTGACGTGAACGTTAAAAGCTGCATGCTAATTGGCTGTTGTCGCATATTTCTGCTGTGTGATTGGCTCTTATATTAATCCATATCGAGTAAAAATGCCTAGAGCTTATCATCGTTATCGACATATATTTTATCGCGAATCGATGTGATATCGTTTATTGGCACAGCCCTATCTCAAAGTCTAATCATGAGATTAAAAGCATCAAATCAGTCATAGCTGTGAAATGTTTAACTATAATTATAAGATCTAAATACATAATTTTATTTCCACACTATAGATAATAATACTCTAAATAATACTAAAAATACTATAGGGCTGAACCCTTTATTACTAGTGCACTGTGAATATGTGTGAGTGCAGCAAGAAAAACAAAACACATTCCACGCTGCATTTTTTTTCTTTTTTTTTTTTCCCTTTTTAAAAAATATGAAGTTTCAAATACTCTGAAACCTGAAGCCCAGCACTGACCTCCACCAGATAAACTCTACAATCATAGGGCAAAACAAAGGTTTCAGAAATATTATGATCCTAAAGTACAGCAATGCATAGAGATCTGGTGAACGCCACCAAACCTGGTTCCCTGCAGAGCCCATTGCAATGGGTTGTTTCATTAAACCAGAGCACCAGTCGGATCGGCTTAAGTGCAAAGTTGGTGGAACTAACATGCCGAAAGGTACGACAACTTTAAACCTTTAGAGTGGAGAAATTAAGGAGTGGGTTGATCTCATATATTGTCATCCACTCTTTGTTGATGTGGCAGATGTGATTGCATAAAGCTTCAGAGCTGTGGGAGATGTCAAGGAATCAGTATGAAAGAGGAAATGCATATAACTGCAATGTAATCTTATATAATCATTACGCTGTCATAGCTTACCTGAAACAGGTAGTAAACAAAATACTATATGCTGCGCTAAAGAGGGTTAGTCACCTCTTCAATTGAAGATTGTGTGCTGTATGCTTACAGTTAAAACCTATCAAAAGTATTGAATGAGCTCATCTCATGGATGCAGATGACTGGTCTAATATCTAGACCAAATAATGTATTTATATGAGACAAAATGGTAAGGGGGTGTTTAGGTGGAATATTTCGAGGGGTGGGAAGATGGTGATGGGGTCCAGATTGGTCTCTCGGTTGGCAAAGGTATTGATCATGATGGCCATGAGATGTAAAATATCTATGTGAATGAGAGCTTAAAATTCAGTGCTTATAAAGACCTACATTATTAGACGCAGGTACCGTTTAAATACCATTCGGCAATCTAGTGGAATATGAAGAAAAATAAAGCTTTTCAGCATGAGAAACAGCACGTGCGTCTGGAGTGTTTCGTGTATGGGTTATACACAGTAAGGTTGAAGGTGCTAAATTGTATGTCAATAAGCAGTTAAGACCAAAAACTACAAACAGGAGTCCCAGTGCAGCTGCAGATCTGAGCTGTCCAAAAAGTCTGCGGAGAACACACTAGGTGGGGTGTGTGAATTCAAAGGTGCCAGGACCATACCACCACCATTACAATTACTGCCCCCTCCTACCAAGGGTATGTCCAGCCAATCCATGCCATCGAGGGTGGGGTCTTCAAAGTCCAAGCTGGTCGGATGGGGCGAGAAGCTCAGGTCACTGGTGTCCATCGGAGATGGGGGATGGTCCAGAATACTGGAAGTGCTCAGCATTTGATTGTGGAGATCGTCGATCAATGTCAACGGGCCACCCGGCTCCACACCGAGAAGAGGAGTCCCAGTGGTGCTCTCCAGGAAGTCCTCAAGGCGGCCGGTTCCAGAGCAGGGCCTGTCCTGTGAGTCTGGGAGCGGCTGGACAGGGTGATCTGCAGGTGGTGAAAGGTGAAGCGGAGAAGGAGGTGGAGAGGGAGTGGGTGGGCTGTTGTGGAAGTCTGACAGGGAGGGATCTTGACTGGCTTTAAATCCAGATGAAATTTCTGGTTAAAAAATAAAACAATTAATTAAATCATTTATGTTTTGTACTCTATTAACCCTAAAAAAAAGAATTCATTTCAGATGATCATGAGTGAACGGTGTAAATAGGGTCCAAGTATTCTGGGATTCGACCTAATGTGCAGCTTTCAAACAATTCCTAAAATTACATTTCGGACTATTGTAATGAATTACCCTAAACTCATTTTAACATCAAGTGTCTATGGGGCCAAAGAGCTTTATAAGATTTAAAAAGAGCTGTTTTTACCTCCACTCTTGATCAGGATTTCAAACAAGTCATCTATTTGCTGGTTATTGGAGACATTTTCCTATAAACACAAAAAACAATATTACTAAACAACAAAACGGTGGAAGCAGCCGAAAAGAAAAAGCAGGTGTGAGAAAGAAATGAAGGAAGAGAGAGATGCTTTACTTTAAAACGTTGAGGGTTTGGCTTTGGGGAGGAAGGGGTGAACAAAGTGTGGCGATCAAAGGTTGGGCAAACCTCCTCCTAGTAGAGGAGATGAGTAGTAGAGGAAATGGAAACAAAAGTTTGTTTTAGCGGAGACAAAAAAGGAGAAAAAGAAAATGATAGACTGTTTTTTTATTAATGATATGCATGTTGATCTATTACTGCTATACCTTAAATGGAGGGGGTGAGGTGGGTTTGGTCAGTGGGTTTGATTCCTCACTGAAGAAGGGCTCAAAGCAGGGTGGAGCTGATACTGGCTGATTGGACTCCTGAACAGATGTGGTCTCCAAGTGGAGTCCTACTTTCTGAACCTGAGAGTGCAATGTTTGTTAAATCAGTGTCAAAGATGTCACATAAAATGTAAGATGTCACGTTTCATGCACATACTTTGGTAACTGTCTCTCTGACAGCTTGTGATTGGTTGGCAGAACTGTTGACATCAGTAGATGATTGGCTTGGGAGCTTGGTAGGGGTAGACTGTAATCTCTGAAACACAAAGAATTATAGTACTTATAATACTGAGTAAAGAAAAGAAAAACAATATATTTGCAAAAAAAATCAATTAAATTAGATTTCTTTATTGCATGATGCATACAATAAAATTGAGTAAAAAACAGTACTCAAATCGAGGCTATACATATAGCATTCACATACATACAACACTTGTACATTCGCTCATACTATAAAAAGCTACCTGTAAAGTAATGCGACCATTAGCTTTGCTCTGGGGAGATTTTCCAGTCAAGCTGTCCACACTATTACTGGTAAGTGCAATCAGATAGCGGTTGCCGTTGCTGTCGGTGAGCAGTGTGGGTGTGGTGTGAGCCTTCAGAAGATCCAGTGGAAAAGATGTGGTGATCTGAGTACCAGACTGTTGGTTGATGATCACTTGTGAAACCTGTAAAGGTAATTAAGCGAAAAAGGGCAATAATTGCAAAAAACTGTCTTTTCAATTGCATTACAGAGAGGAAAGAGAAATGTTACTCTACCTGTGGTGTCTGCTGCTGTGGCTGATTTTGTGTCTTTGTCTGCTTCTTCTGATTGGCTTGTAGCTGCTTTTGCTGACTCTGCTGCATGATGAGCTGCTGCAGTTTTTGTTGTTGCTGCTGCTGTAATGTTTTCTGCTGCTGCTGTTGTAACTCAGTCTTCTGCTGTTGCAGCAGATGCATCTTTTGCTGCTGCTGTAACTGTGTCTTTTGTTGCAGTTGCGTTTTTTGCAGCTGCTGTAACTGTGTCTTTTGTTGCTGCTGTTGCATTAACAGCGTTTTTTGTTGCTGAAGCAACTGCGTTTTCTGCTGCTGCAACACCTGCGTATTTCCTTGCTCTTGCTGCAGTTGCGTTGGGTCCATCTGCTGCTTTTGCTGTTGCAATAACTGTGTCTTCTGTTGCTGGATGTTTGGTAGGTCCAGCAGCACTTGCTGCTGCTGATGCAGTTGTTGTTGCTGCAGCTGTAACCGATGAATCTGTTGCAGTTTGAGTAGCGTCTGCTGTGAACATTGTGTCTGCAGCTTCTTCTGAGGCTGGACCTGCTTTGGCAGGTCTTCTGATGTGTCCATTTCCTCCTTGACCTCTTCCTTGACTCTCACATCTACACCATTTGGGAGGGAAGGTATTTCAATGTTAATCGTATTGTTCATGCCCTCTGCGGCCACTCCGCGTTTTCCCTGCTCCAGCTGGGAGCGCAGCGTCTCCACCAGCCTCTGCTTCTGTCTGAGCATGCGTGTCAACTCCTCTATCTGCTTGTCCTTCTCCTGAAGCATTTGGTCTTTGTCTAGAGGAGAAACTGCAGATCCTGATGGCTCCTGAGGCTGGGATGCTGGCAAAGGACCTGGGCGAGAAAAGCTACAGCAGGCTGGCATCTGTCCAAAAGACTCCTCTTTAACCGGGATGGATGCTCTGGAGAGGGGTGCAGTGTAAGCTGGGTAAGGGTGAGCTGACCTGTTTAGGGTAAAAGCAGAATTTACATAAACACTGCTACAACTAGCTATAGGCTAGTTTATTATAAAAAGGTAAAGCCAACAAACTTACCATTTCTCCAAACACGTCCCCGTTGCAGCTGGCCTCATCTGGACTCAATCCAGCCAGGGAGCGCTCAGAAGGAGTGGGAGATGCAGGAGGGGAGGAGCTAGTACTGCTGAAGCGCTTGATCTGAGGTGGAGTTGTGGCGTGGACCCTGGTGGAAGCTGCTACAGCAAAGGTGGACATTTTAACATCTTTCGCTTGATGCGGGACAGCACCAGATGACTGAACTGACACCTGCTGTAACTGAGCGGGTGCGGTTTTCATAGCTGCTGCTGCCGAGGAACCATTGTTTTGTTCCTGGTAGTTTTTCAGTCGTTCGATGAGATCATTTTTAGTGCCTGATACTGTCAAACCTCTCAGTTTGAGCTCGTGTTTAAGTTCGGCAACCTGTAGGAAAGATGAACAAAAATCAGTTCTGTAACATGTGCTAATGCTTTAGAATGAGTGATTAAATTACCTGCTGAACTGAACTGCTGCCTACTTTTAATTCATCAAGGTTTGGAGGCAAAGTGCTGGGCTTAGCTCCTCCCACTATGGGCTGGCTTTGGCGATTAGGTCCATTCTGATTGGAGGACACTGTAGGAGAGGTGGAAATAGTCTGGGAAGGGGAGGGGCCAGGATTGGTGGACGGTTGCTGCTTTTCAGTAGGAAGTCTGGAAATGTATAAAAAACATGAGATACTTTTTATTGAGCTATATCACACAGCCCCTGGTTATGTCCAGCAGATATAATGTGCATTATTTTAGCACAGTGAAATGAATGGATATCATGTGTGGTTCTGCTCACTTGGGAGGGGCGGGTAAGATGGTGTGATAGTTGTAGTGCTGCTGTTGCTGGTTGATGATCTGAAGCTGAAGAAAGAGTTGCTGCTGGTGGAGGATCTTGGCATACGAGGAGTCCAGCTGAGGAGGCGGCTCGCGCTCGTTCTTCTGATCAGGGGGGATGTACTGGTGATATTTGAGTTTCTTCACTTTGGGCTTGTTGTCTTTGGGTTTCTTGGGCCGCTGTGAAGCCCGATCTGCGCTGCACTTGGACTGTTGACCGAAGGAAAAAGCGAAACATTTTTGATTAAATGATTCTTTCTGAAAACTGTCGTTAGGGTAGGGTAATAAATTACCTTCGTCTGTCCAGTAGGTGGGCGAGCACAGTTTGCCATAGCAGTTTCATTGGCTGGATTTTTTGGAGAAGAGGCACTAAATACAGGAGGCGTGGCCTGAGTGAGGAACTAAAACAAATTAAATTGTTAAATATTGGTTAAAAATCAACTAATGTACATAGACACAAATTCTTAAGGTATTTTTTGTAAATACTTCTGACATCCATCTGGACAAGCAGAATGATATAAACAGTGCCACTTGTTCAATCAAACTGAAAGATGTAAAATGACATCTTTAACCTTGAATGATAATAAGGTGATAATAATAAGGTGATTAAAATCACTAGTAAATATGTACAGTACAAGCCGATTTAAACATGGAACAGTGCTGCCCTCTAGTACATTAAAAGCGCAACAGCAATATTGTTGATAAAGGAGTGTACCTGAGTGGGTGAGATGTCTCCATTCATATTTATCATATCAGATGGCGAGTGTTGAGGACCAAGGCTCAGTGGTGAGTCCTGACTGCCCTGTGGATCCGGGGAAAGGGCATCACTACTATCCTCATCCAATGAGGAGCTCTCTCCCTTCGGAGACTCTGTGCCTGCATAAAGAAAGTGTCTGTCAGATTTGTGCAAGTCAGATATTACAATACAACTGATACTTTTGTAACAATTTAGTAGTTACACATTAGATTTCAACACGATAGATTTCAAGTGTTTACAAAAAATAATAAATAATAATGTCACTTCTTAGTTTTACATTTAAAGACTCAAGACAATACTTAATTGTAATGACTAGTCAGCTGGCACATGTAATTTTGACCAGCACAGATATCGCTCACTTCGCACAACATAAGCACTGTTTTTGACAATTGGTTAAAATCTAACCAATGAGCGAGTGCACGGGGAGGATGTTCTTGTGAACCAGTTCGATAGGACCAGGGCGATGGGAGATCTTATCGTTGAGGTCGTCAGCCAGACGCGCTCTCTTCAGCTTCAGTTGTTTGGCCTGCAGCGAAGGCTCGGCTGAAGTCTCTGTGGGTGAACATTAACAGATTAAACACTTCCTCCTTTCTTTATAACACCTGAATTCCCTGCTGAGAATCTAATGACTAAATTAAATGTTTTTGCACAGAGCTCAATGCAAGTGCTTGTTTCTGCTGCAACACAAGTGCTAAATAATATGCAGAAGTTATACCACAAAAGTGGTTGAATTAGCAGCAGTTTGGGTTAATAAAATAATACAGAAACAGCTCAGGAAAATTATTATGGCAAGGGTAAAAGTTACATAAGAGATAAATGACAAACAGAAAATAAATTTTTGTCATAAAATTCAATTTTCATACAGCTAAAATGTGACATTTTGTAAGTGTGATTGAATTTTTTTCTATTCCAGCCTAAATACTAGAGACATTGTAGGTGAAAAATGTAAACCAAAAATGTGAATGCAACGAATGTGGCGCTATTCAAACATTGCTGTTTTTGTCTGAGTAACCCGACAGGCTTGGATCTATTTGTTTCATATAGCAAAATATAAGACACTTTTTTTTTAACACATCTGAAAACATTTCTTACTTTTACAATTTGTAGTTCTGCCATTCTGTTGGTGACAATCGTGCTAAACAAATTACACACTCACCTTCTAGAATGTGCATCCTCACCAGTTCAGACCTCTCTGGCCGACTCCTGATCTTCCTCTTCAGGTAATCCTCCGTCTGTCAGAGTAAAAGAGAAAAGCAAGAATTGTCGATCAAAGATGATGACTTCGTACTTAGGAAGGGCCTCATTAAACATTATTGACCGAAATCAATGTAACTAAAGAAATAACGTTGCTTACACGTGCTCTCTCCAGACTTTTTCTCTGTTCGTGGAAGGCTGCTGGACTTTTCAGCGCTGCATACATAAACAAAGAGTTAGAATGTATTATTTTCTGATGATTGTTTGAGTTCTTGGCAGGTTAATCTCGTGTACTCGGGGTAAGACGGGGAGAGATGTAACAAGTTTTTGCTCCCTGCACATAAGCGTCAGGTGGGCATCTCTGACCAGAATGTTGTCTCAATGTTTTACCCTGCATCCGGTGTCTATATACATAAAGTTTCTGTGTTCCATCACACTTTAAAGTTAAATATAACATGTGAAGATAAAATAAATACTGCATTTTAGTTATCTTAGTTATTAGAGTACTTCCTCAGTGCCTGTCCCCAATGAGTCTATTTAAAATGGGAACTATTTATGAAGAATATAAAACATTAAATAAAGGTCATCATGCTGTGTTAAAGAAAAACATCCTCCTGCATTACCTCAAAGAACCAAACTGAGAACGGCTTTTGTGCTTTTTGTTTCCACATATATGGCAGATATATCACGCAACAAATAATTTTGTTCTGTATTGTAAAGCTACATAACATCCAATAATTTTTTTCTAGTGCAATATATTTTTTACAATATGATCATTTTAATCTTTTTGACCTGTGTCAACATACATCAACATACTTTTGCCTTTACTTCTTTAAGTTTAAGAAGTTCATTTTAACTTTGTTAAAATTCATTTTTATTTTTCCATCGCCAGACCCATTTAATTTACGTAAATTTACATCCAGATCGTTCAAACCTTCAATGTGGTCAATTCTATAACAAGTTGTATGTACAGCATTTTCAAATTATTTGAGTTTTAGTTTAATCTTAAATTTTGTTGAAAAAAATCATAATACTACCGTATTGTGAACCACGTTTATCGTTACACCTAGATGAGTCTTACACTTCTAAATAAACCTTTCTAAAAATGTGTTTATCATCACTTACACAGACCAGTAACACATGTAGGAAGGTGTGTATAAAAACACTGCAGTTATTCTAGATATTCAGAGGCTTTCTGGCCTTATGACCTTAATACCGTCTAGCTTTTGGTTTAGGTTTTTTACTAAAACTCTGAAAAACTTACTGAAATAAATCATCCTAAATCCTTAATTTATTCTATGTATACAGAATCAGAACAAAGCACAATCATTGTTTTTCTACTTTACATGACTAGTATATACAGGTGATGTGACATGACAAGGGTGTCACTATGCATTATGAAAACACGTTACATGCAGTAAGAATGCTTGTGATCTAAGAGTTGTAATCGGGTAACTCATGATGAAATTGAGAAGTCACTGAGAAGGGTTTGTCATCATTGGCATGACCTGTCACAACAATAAATTTAAATGGGGAAAACTGAAATCTTACGAAAAACAAACCAAGATTGAAGAAAGCCAGAATAAATTCATGATCTGCGAAGACATTACAGTAGTGTATATATGATGAGGATTTATACTGTATATGAAGGTTTGAACCTGGATCTCCATAAATAGAACAGAAGATGATCATAATGTTTTCTAAGAAACTGATCCCTGACCTGTAACCTTCTCATACTTTTCTTCTTACAGTATATTAAAGTTATTAGCCATGAGAGTCAATGTTACAGTCATTTTGCCACAGGCAAGGGATGTTCTTTAATCAGCAGCAATAAAGAGTTTTATTGTTTGTTTTTTTTGTGATAATTCTAAATAAATTATTCTAACTGCAAACTGTTTGCGGTTGGCAAGCCACACACCAACATGGCTGTGCATTAATATAGAATGTGCGAACAAAACGACCTGTTTTATAAATTACAGACGGTATGGAAGTTTACTTAGATCAGAGAAAATATACATGTCGATTAAACATGAGCTTCTGCAGCTTACGCTGTACAGTTGTGCGGTTAAATTAGACTGTAATCCCTTTGGTTTTCCTGTGCAGTAGTGGAGGGATCTGATCCGTGAACATGCGCCTGTCATCAAAATCCCTGCCAAAAGCTGCCAATGTCAATAAATAATGTAATGTAAGGTGGTCAATGCTGCATAAAGCTCAACTGGTGTATACAAGCAAAAAATTAATTTCTGTCCATGTCTTATAGCTGCTGGGCCACTTCCTTCTTCCCACAAAGCAACCACAGTAAAGACTGTGAATTCTGTTGCCTGATGAACACAACACAGAATAAGGAACTGCAAATAATAGAGGAAGTCGATCCACCTGATAACACAACAGGCTCTTTCACAATGACTGAGTGTTGCCAACTGAGATCCAAGATTTCTTGCAGATGGAAAATTATATCGTGGACACTATAGGTGCAGTAGAGATGCATGCATTAATGCTTACCACTGCATGTTAGAAAGTGCATTTTATGCCACAACATGCATAATAATGCATTAACAGACAGGAACCAGATGTCACGTCAACATGTTTGTACATGACTGGATGTTGATTGCTATATAACCACTGTGGCACAATTGAGAGAATGAGTGGTTGTGAATGCTGCAATCTAATTTATACCAACATGAAATAGTTTTAGCCAGAACTGCCGATGGACAAATAAAAAAACTACTGTGTATCATTATTTTGAATTTAGTTGTGGAGATTCTGGTCTGCCATCCAAAAGCATAGGTAATGCATTTATGTGGCTAATTTATATACGTACATAATACATAATTTAGCTACATTGTATGTAGCTAAATTATATCAAAATTCTATGAAATGACATCTAAAAAAAACAACAGCAGCATAAATATTGACAATATTCTTTGCATACAACATGTAAAACATTTAATACAACAAGTAAGTGAGATTTACTATGCAAAATACCTGACCGCCATTGCTGGACATTTTCTCAAAATTAACTTCATTTTTATAAACCATTTTTGCAAATATTTGTAACAAACGTTATAAACAACAGAAAGTGACTTTTAAACAATATATCTACTGCTTGTAATTTATTTGTAAGCACCCTACATAAGAATGCCATAGTTCTTGAAATCCATGACAGGTTCATATAACACGCATCTTCTGCAGCAGAATGCCTATACTGTGCAATGCGTAACATAAGCAAAGTAATAAAATTTGACTTACGAGGCATGATTCCTTGGCTGACCAGCTCCTCTCGCGTTCTTCTCTGTTGTAGTTTGAGCTGAAGAACTGCATGGAGAGAGAGGAAGAGCGTTCAAACCGAGAATCAAAAACAATGATCACATCAGGGTTGCCATGGTGTGGATCTGTCATATATCGGTACTGCGTATAGATGGCTTTAAGCTGGACATCACGAACAGAAGAGGAACCTTTGTTCCTTTTCTGTTTCTTTTCAACTAAAGGGAGGGACTGTGAATGTTGAGGTTGTTTGGGTGGTTTCATACTTCCTGTTTCACCATGCTTGAACCCTTTCCTCTATTCAAAATGTGCAAGAATAGTGTCAACATGCGACAGGGGGTGGCAGAAGAGGACTTAATAGATGGCACAACACAGTTGCATAATTACTATGAGGGTGGAGTGCAAAGAGAGTTTAAGTTATTGTTTTGCCTGTTTGCTTCGTTGTATTAAGGAGCGCTATTAGGGCACCGATGCAACAAGGATGTTGTGTTGGTAAGGATGTGTTTAATGGCACATGAGGCAGGCAAGCTTTTCAGGCATCCGACGCAAGCGTGCACCTGTCGGCCCTGACGCAATGACATCAACACACACATAGCGTTGCTTTGTGTCCACCAGTCAGCTGTTCTGTCCTTCACACGTCTGAGGATCAGATCAGCCTGTACTGCACATATGTTGCGTCTCTCTAACCCCTGCCAGAAATACAGTTTTGAGTAAGATCTGCCATGTGGTAATGTACACACTGGCTGACATAGAATCAGCGCTGAGGATGTGAATCCATTGCTTTTTAATTAGGCCTCTTGTTGTTGCTAGTTCCAGTTCTCACTTGCAAATGGAACACTTAATCAGTTCTACTATTTTCTACATTCTTCCTATTCCCACTTCATTTTAACAGCTGCTTTTGACCACCCACTCCTCGCGCTCTGCACTATTTCTGTCCCCGCCGAGGAAGAAACACAAGCCCCCTCGCACCTCTCCGAGAACCTGGGCTACTACTGTAAATCAATCAAATGCTTTTAAATGCCAACACTCTCTCCTTTCGTCACCAGAGCCTGGAAATTTCTGTGGAAGACCTGGAGAGGATGGCACCAAGATCTTTTGACTCAAAAATCAACAAATCAGAAGCACAGATAATCAAAGAGCCTGTGTGTATGGTGTCGTTAGTAAACATGCTTCTCACTGACTGTCCCCAAAGCCCTCGGCCTGGCACAGCTAACAGGTCAACCAGTCACTCTTGGACTCACCACTGAGACACTAGAATAATTAGCTCTGACGTGCTAAGACTGGAGATAAACGTCAATGTAGTTCAATTCAATGAGCATCCAATTGCGTAAGATCTATGCACCCTTGGAGTACAACTGTTTAAGACTAGATTTAATCCAGACATTAACTTAACGATGGCGTGAAAGAATTTTTGGCTTTATGGTTCCATAAAACACCTTTAACATCCCCAAAACGTTCTTTGTAGTAGAAAAATACACTTTAGACAATAAAAAAAGTATGAACCTTTCAATAAATGTTTTTTCTATGGCATTGCTGTGAATAACCTTTTGTAACACCTTTATTTTTAAGATTGAATAATAACAACAAAGCCCACCTTCTTTGAGGCTATGATAAGCATGTCTATCACAATCCAGATTCTCGGTCTTATCTTGGTCATTTCTGATTGGTTGATCCTCAAAAGAGGAAGTGTCAATGTGAAGACAGTGGTTTGTGTCCAGCATGTTTGAATCCAGTGTTGAAAGGTATCAATGAATGTCTCGAGCCGCAAAAGCACAACGTCAAAACAGATATTCCATCGGTGGTCCAAAAGCGTGAGAATAAGGGATTCCAGGGTGTGAGATTTTGTATTTGTCCAGAACAACAGTGATTATTGACAAGTTTCAGATATTAATAAAGCTTCCACTTGGTTTCTTCTTCATCTAAGGGTATAATCCTTGTTGTGCTCTCTTGGGTCATCAAAGGTGGATACAAAGGCTATGCTGTGGCGAGATTGTATCACACAAAAGCAGAAAACTAATCTGAAATGTAAAAAGGTGAGGATGGCAGAGCACAGAGCCTGCTCTGCACTAAGCAGAACACATTCACAGAGCAGCGTGTCTCTTGCTCTCAAACACAGAGGAGGGTCTACCGAGTGCCAATGACTGCTTGCTTCAGCTCAGCTGTTGCCTTTCGTTTACGCTCTACAATCTGGACAGACCCTCATTCAGCCCCTCAGCTCCATTTCACTGGCTCAAAACCTGCCTGAATTTATTTTTATCAATTCTTATTTCATTTCATTTTCAAATTTGTCCTTTCGTTTTTTTTTCGGATGACTTGATTTTGTTTTTAGTATACTTTTAGTAGTATTTAATACTTAACTTAGTACTTTAGCAAGCATAGTTCACTCAAAAATCATTTACTTACCCTCCTGTTATTCCAAACCTGTATGACTTCTTTTTTTCTTTTTGAAGAATGTTGGTAAGTAAAAAACATTGACCCCTATTGACTTCAATTGTGTGGAAACCACCAAGACATTTTTCTAAAATATCTTCTTTTGTGTTTCACAGTAAAAGATTAACATACAGGTTTTAACAGGAAGGTGAATAAATTATGTGAACAAATATTTTTAAAATTTTAGGTCCGTTTTAGGGTCGCAAAAGCGAATGCACTGAAAACACAATGATTATACGCAAACAATCAATTTCTAAAATGTTCACAAACTTTTAGTTGTGTTCCCAAAAAAACACGTGAACAACACATACTTTGTCCTAAAAGAATTGAGGAACAGATCAAGCAACCACCCTCACATATGAGATGTCAACAGCCAACACAGTTTCATGTTTCACGGAGTGTTTAATAACTCTTGTCTTGTGTTGTTCTCGGAAATCAAGTCATACAGGGCTCCTGAAAGTCCCTGTGACATGAGCGGAGAGAGTGAAAGGAAGCAGGTCACAGAAAGAATCTAGGTCACCTTTGACCTTTCCTTTCTTACAGGGAGATAATGTACAGGAGCTTGCATGTCAGGTCTCGACAAGCATACGTTGACTATCCCGTGTGCCTCCTTCAGACAGTCGGTGAAGCCCGCCCCCTCTTGCCCCCAGCCCGGGTCCTCTCTCAGTTTTAAATAGTAAGGCCAGCTGGCCAGAAGTCTCTATATTCAGCTCAGTATCACCTGTGCAAGCACTGTATAGGGTTACCCGCTGCCATCTCTGTGCTAAGGCGATGCAAACATGACTTACTTTTCGGTCTTAAAAACAACAAACACAAAACGAAAGAATCTAAATGTTGGCAATTGTAAATATGAAAACATACTGTAAAAACTACCTGATGCATTTAAGCTATAAGAAACTATAAATTATATGTCCATGTACTACACATGCAGATTAATATGCCAATGTAAGCAGTAATTTCTAAATTATAGGGGAAATGAAGTTTGCTTTAGGGCTTTAGGTTTATATGTGAACTACCCAGAGACAAAAGCATTACCATGATCTGCTTTTAGCCCACAAGCTTATTGCTGTCGCCATCATTCAGTGGGAATTCACAGCAGTAAAAGCTTGCGCTGTTAATGACCTCTCAGTACTAACCACATAGGAAGTGTAGCCTATGCTAAGCCCACAAAGTTCAAAACACCACCTTGATCAAATAAAGCACCACAGATAATAAAACCAAGGTTCATGAGACACCCACCCGGAGTAATGGCATATCACAAGCAGTGCAAATATTCTGTTGTGACTGTGAACGCTGGCTGATGGTTACTGGCCAAGAATAACCTGGGTGTGGCACTGAACTAACAACTGCATTTGTACTTACAACATACTTGTGATATATGTTATCACTCTTTAGTAATTTTTTATCAATCTATAACCACTAATTATATTGACAAAGATATACAAGTTAACCTAGATGTGCCAAAAATAATGTGTTCATGCATTTAATTAATACATACCTTCAACATAATTAAAGTGTTTCATTTACATGAAGAATAAAATAGCTTTTTCTAGACCACTGATATGACCAGAGGTATGTGATATGTGAGTGTACATTATTTAAAACGTCAGTTATGTTCATGCATTTAGGGGTTAAACAAATTAACAACAAAAATTACAAAGTGCAATTCACTGCAAGACTTCCGAGCCACACACAGAATGTCTGCTTCAGCTTTCAATCACTTACTCAAAACCAACAACATCTCAGTGGTCATTGCTTCATGTCCAGCACAAGCAAAAAATATTTGTGCAGTTTCAATTTCTACAGTGATATAAGAGCCCCACGCCATGAAGTACATGAGAGCCAGGACAACTGAAACAGGATCACACAATAAATCTCCTCCATTTGATCCAATTTAGGTCTCACTGAGACATTTTCTTAGAAGTGAAAAACAGGAAGAAATGACAAAATTAGGCCAGCTGCTTGACTTCAGTAATACATGCAGCTAAGGTTAAGAAAATACATTAGATCGTGTGATGAGGTTACTTGTGGAGAGAGAGAGAAAGAAGTGAGAAAAAGCGGTTCACATCCAAGCTCTCCTGTTTTTGGGAACACATTACATAACATCTATCTGAACTCATTTCATCCAAAGCCCTCCACCTCCTGCCCTACTTTCCATCATCTCTGCAAATCATGACTCTTGACTTTTAGTCAACATTCTGACACAATGTTCCTATTACAACAAAACAAATGCCATTGCCATTGCACGATTGTAGAATTGTCTGCCTTTTCTCATCTAGTTTTTATTCTGGACTAACATCACAATGGACATTAGGTGTTTAACCAAGTATGCAAGAAGTACTTTCTCAATTATTAAAAATTGCCATTCATCATTATCTTAACTATGGACCATTACATGTATTAGTTGGATTTTACGATTGCATTAAGCATTGTTTTTCATTCTGTCTGTGACCCTATGAGAACAGATCTGTAACCCACTTTTTGGCTCATGACCTTCCAGCGACTACTGTGTCATACATTACTTGTTTTTTTACTTTTAGATAATAATGTAATGTCAAACAATTGACATTCTTTTCAACTTGAAAATCACTGCATTTACACTGGAGTTGTTAACCTGGCCTGTCAAGACTTGTTAGTCTGTCAAGGAAGAGTAGCATTGAGTTATGTCACGCTGATGATTATCGTCAGTAACTTTTACCTCCTGTTGTTTGTTTTGCCAAATCTGTCACTTTATTTAAACAAGAATGTGAATGTGCACTACATTTAGCTGCATCTGTTATGTTTTTGTTAGTTTGGGGGAAATATTTACCAAATTCTTAAAATGTATTCAAAAGTGAACAATTTAGTTGTGTTGAAAGACATTCTCTGTATAGAACTATTTTTAAAGAATCAACTAACAAATTACAACCGTTGATATGTGAATGAGTCAGTGGATATTATCAATTTAGCCGTGGAGCTGGAATTACAAGGACACACAAAAGAAAACAGTGGATAGGAGCGGTTCCCTCGTGGTTAGGTGTTTATATAATGTATAAGCTCAAACAAAAACAATAAAACACATTCGTTAAATCCACCCTATTGGCATAGCTGGGCACGAAAGCAATTTCTGATTTTAAACATTTATTCATCATTTATAAACTGTGTAAAATGTGTGGCATTTCCTTGTGCATCAAGTGCCGGAATAAGCAGCAGCACTATTAAAAAAAACCCTAAATAAATTAGAAATTTATCTAAATGGTTGCCTAGCTGACAAAGCACTTTTCATAGCTCATGGATATAAGTGGGTTTTGGCATAGTGGTCTAAAACAAATCAAATAAATCAAAGCTGCTCTGATGTAATCTTATGAGGGCTTTAGTCCATGCCTGTAACTGCATACTTCTCAAAAACCAATCCCCAGCAATTCCAGAAACTTTTTCCAAGAATTTCCATTCATCCTGTTGTTAATGTTGTTTTATCATTGTCATCACAGTAAGCGTGGCATGTTGTCTAGTGGTATGATCTGCCTGACCTGTTAGTATGAGAGGGAAGATGCCTAGATAAATGGAGGGACTGCTGTTGACTGTTGGAGGATTAAGCACAGCTGTGGGTCTTGTTAAGTTAATACAGAGGAATGGCTCTCTTTTCCTCTCTCTCTCGCTCTACCTCCATCCTGTTATGTTCTGAGCCTGTGTAAGCATGCTGAAGTTAAACTTGGCATTCATCCCTAAATGTTACATAACATCGAAAGCTACAGTGCAAGCCATGGCAGTGTGCAACTCACTGCAGGCTAACTGTGCTCTTGTACAGCAATAATAATGCCAAATACAGTATAAATCAGGCATTTTTACAAGACTTACAGTAAAAAGTCTTTAAGTGGTAACAAATATACACTGATATCAGTTTAACTTAAAATTGCCACTTGAGGCCAACACTAAATTCAATGTGAATTAATATTTGCAATCCGTTTTAATGGGTTAAACCTAATGTGTTTTTAGTGAAACAAGATATGGAACAAGAAAAAAATTCTGGACTTGATTTCGCCCATTGGGATTTGATTGGATAGTGGGCGGTACATACCAGAACTGACCCAGAATATATGCCAGTTTGCCAAACCAATGCACAAATAGCTTTTTGGCAACTAGTAAGCATTATTCAATAGCCTAAATAATTTAAATGTTTTAGATGATAAACATGTTGTTGCATTTTGATTTTACTTTTTGAAGACTTAAATTTGCTTGGAATAACAAGCACCAAATAAAAATTGCTCGCAATAAAACTGGAAGGTTAATGGGGGTCATTCTGATATCTTGTTAAAAGGAATAGTTCAAAAAAATGAAAATTCTTTCATCATTTACTCGCCCTCATGTCATTTTAACCATGTCTGACATTCTTCTGCAGAACACAAAAGATGATCTTTTAAAGAATGTTGGTATCCAAACAACACCGATTGACTTCCATTGTATGGACACAAAACCACAAAGACATTTCCCGAAATATCTTCTTTATGTTCAACAGAAGAATGAGCCATATACAGGTTTTAAACAACATGAAGGTAAATAAATGATAACAGAATGTTTAATTTTGGGTGAACGATCCTTTAACTGTGGTAGTGGACTTGACCTGAGAACGTCAACAATCTATGTGTTGCATTGAAAAATATTGGCATCTCATAATAATGAGCAAAGGCTTAAAGGTCCTCACAGATGATCAATCACTCTTCACTCAGACTTGTGTCAAGACTCTGTCAAAACGCCTTGTCAGAGGGCTGATTTACAAATATGACATGCAAACATCGGACAACTGTATGTTCCGTGTCTATCTGACCCAGACGTTTCGTCCTAAAGGGCGTCTGTTCTTTTCTCCAAGGTCCTGAGCTACACTGCGGAGCCCAGGAAGGAGACAGCTGGTTTTAACAACAAAGCGAGAGAACTCCTATCCATCATTGACACATCCCACCCCCTTCCAGCTGGAGCAATTTAACGGTATATCTGTTTCTATAGTGTAGCATTACACTGAGGAATTTCACTTAACAATCTGACAGAAACAGGAAAGCATCTAAAACGAACCAGTAGAAGTAACTGTACTGGGGGCGTGTCATAGTTGAATGAATGTGTTTTTAGTAGATCTTTAGGTAGCTTTGTATTTCTCTTACAGTGTAACAGAAAAGGGTGTCATCATAACTTATATTAGGTAAATAGACAAATATACTCCTTTAAAGTTATATTCCTGATTTGTTAACATCTTTCCAATGATTCCAGCATTACCATTTCTATAACTCTGCCGTCTGTAACATTTAAATTGGCTTTAATAAGCAAGTAAATGTTATGGCATACCGCAACCTCAACTCGAATGACTCAAAAACTCCCATGCAGCACTTGACAAACAGCAGGCTTCCCAATAAACAAAAAGCTGGTAAACCTCAACCACCATTACCACACCTCCAACTCAACTCCAACCTGTGGTCTGAATCATTCACATAATCAAACACCAATTGCAATCATAAAAAACCCAAACGCTGTACCTGAATGTATGGCCATACCCTTCCACTGCAGAAGGATACGGTTCTGATCAACTCCACACTAATCCATTTCCAGATCGGACAGCCGGGACAGCCTGCGAGTGAAGTCGGACTGATCTCCGGGCTGTTTTGTTAAACACAAATCCTGCAGAAGATCTTCAAACTGCAGGGTGTGTCTGTGCCCCTCACCTTCCTCCGCTCCAACTCAACTTAATCTACTCTGTGTTGGCGTGTGAATGCACGCCCTACAGATGTGGGTGTGTTAGCACAAGTGTTTGTCTCCGTGCGAGCCTGTTTCTTCCTTATAGCTGTTTAAGTGCTGCTTTTAGGCTTCGCTTTCAGCTGGATTGTGCAACACGTAGTTTTCCTGCTCCTTGAAGCAATTTTTTTTCCGTTTCAGGAGAGGGGAGGAGAGATCAAGAACTGCATGTCCTGCTTTAAGGTCACTCGGTTACTACAGAAGCCAATGCATGCAGACCGTAGGCTAACACTAAAGCCAAAACACATTCCAGATTACCTTTGCCCCCCGAAAACACTCCCTCCCCGAGGCAGTACTTCTGCTTTATACAAAGAGTCAGACTTAAAGAAAACGACCCTACACTAACCCCCTCAAGCCTCTGTTCCCAAACTCTTCCTTCACGGAGTTCTCAGTGAAAAGCATCTAGTCTTGCACTGTTATTCATTCTGAAACTGTTATTTAAACTTCCAAAACAATGTTTAATTTATAAAAACTATCCTTAGACTTGCTGCAGTTATGCTGTAAAACATCAGCTGGCTGTACAGTGGCCACCAAAAAGTATTTGCATACTTAAAATGTATACATTTTATTGGATTAGATCATAAAAATTGTGTCTAAAGTGTCCAGATACTTTTTAAGGGTCACTGTACAGTTTATGGCTCACTAAAAGGCATGCACTGAAACTAATATTCTTGTCTGAAACCCAAAATATGGACATACAGGGGGAACAACCAAAAATACTTTGTGTCTATTTTTTACATTTTAAGTATTTTAATTATGTCACATTTCCAACTGCATTTTGAACTTTACTTACAGAGCAAAGATGTGCGTTCCTCATTGATTGTAATCGCAAGCTTTTACCCATGAATATGACCATACAACATCAACCAGTGTTTATATAAACTCCATATTAACCAGCTAAATCTCTAAACGTTTTCATGCTGCTTTTTCTCCTTATAAAACTTGCAGCTAACAGTAAACGGATCTTTTAAAGTAACGGTTGCTTTTATTTCTTCAGCCAAGATTTTCTCCCTCTCGTGTTAAAATTTTACACCCTCAACTTGCTAATTTAATACAATACAAAGACAGATGCCTGTGTAATGATTTAATAGCACTTTTGCACTTAATTTATTATCAACACTAAAGCTTGTAACAAAAGATTATGAAGCAGTGTTTTGTCAGGAGGTAGTTTAAATACACTGGCAGATCAGCAAAGCCAATTGTATTTTCTACAGTCTTAACTTTGAGCACTTCTGTTGGGTCCTGCATTAACATGCCACTATCTAACCCTCAATAAAGTGCTCCTCTGGGGGGCTGAAGAAAGAAAGAAGGGAGTGGTGTCTGGAGGCCATGAGATTCTGAGGTTCTTCAAAGGTAGATGGGAGTTTAACTATTTGTGTTCCTAAAAGCTCCCTGCATTCTCTGGGAATCAAACCCACAGTTGCTAACACTATGCTTTTCTTAATAAGATATAGGAACACATCCCAGAAACCACTATGATCACAGCAAACTTTACAAAAAAATCCAATAGACGCATGTTGACTGTTTAATCTTCTGCACTTCTGTAAGCTTCCTAAAAAGTAAATCACAATTTCATAAAGCTGAATTGACACACAGTGTCTGCATGCCACAATGATTTTAATGGCCATTATCCCATTCACAAGGGTCCAAAAACTTCAAATCAGAACGATCTGTGTGATGCTCTTCATACAGATCTGTTCAAAATGTCCTTGTTCAGAAATTCTTGTCTTTTAGCATTTATAAATAAGTTGTTCTTCTATTACAGCGCTGAAAATGACACAGGAAAAGAGTGTAGAAAATAGAAAAGCCACAAAATACCAAAAAACATAATGGTATTACCATGTTTTTGGACTATCCACTTTATTTTCCATGTAGGAATGGGCGCGGCCACTTTCAAACTCTTCAATTCAGATGGACACTTCCAGTTATTATAGCTGTACTTAATAGTATGCTTTAAGCTAAAAATAACTATTTTGTTTACAAAATACTATACTGTTACTGTTTACTATACTGTTTACATTGGCTTTACCTCAAAGCAATTTTAGTTTCCCCTAAATGCAAAGTTACTACTGTTACTAGTCTTCTAGGGTCTTGCATGAATGAAAATGCCACCATAGCTATTTTTATAAACACTGATTATGTGCTTATGTGAACTCACCATTCTTTCGTTCTTTCAGGGGCAGTACGCATGGGTACAGACTGCAGGGAGAGTTCCTGCAGCTCACTGGTCACTGCTTCACTCTGAGGACTGGGCACAGAGCCGTTCCCCACAGCAGACGCCACGCTGTCGGGCCTTAGCTCCTCTCCCCGCATGGCCTCCTGCGCCGCCAGGGTGACAGGTGGGTGAAGCGGTCAGACCTGTGACAGGTTAATCACAGAGACAGCACAGGTTAATCGTCACAGACACACACAACACAGAGACGCAAGGGGTGTCTTGCGATGCCGGTAGCCAAAATGATTGCAGTGCATTCAGGGATTTACATTTTATCAATAATTTTTGTTGCAAGAACTCAAAAATCGTACCATTAACAAAATGTGACATTTATTTTCAGTCAGTCTAGCTGGAAATGAAAAACTGCGCTTTGGCATGGTCCATTAACCCATAAAACAGTCTACCATTAGCCTAACATGTAGAATATGTCATTTATACTGTCTGTACTGCATACACTACAGAAGTTAAAGGTGCATGGTTAACTAGCAGACTGGGCAACCACATGTTCAAACATGTATAAAAATTATTGTGCAACATCCAAACACACAATCTTAGTGTTTTCCAATATGACTGGAGGCTGCGATTTACACAAGCATGTAAAATAACATCAGATGGAGAACTCTAGGCCTCCAGCAGTGTGTGAAGCAAGATTTTTGGAAAATGTTTAGTCTGGTGTCTGTTTTTTCTTAAGAGACAAAGAATGATTGTACAGCAGCCTAATCTTTAAGTAAGTTATCTGCAAGTCTGCACAGATTTCCACAGTATTGAAAATGGTACATCATCATTTTATACTGTTTATTAAATATTTTAGCTCAGGTGATAATGCACATTTGTCAACCATCACCAAATAGAATTGCAAAAGAATTGTTTTCTAACAGGCTTTCAGTACATTTACTCATTTTCCACTAGTTAAGCAATCCCCAAACTTAGAGCCGATAAGGCTGTAGGGCTGGCAGGACAATCAAATAAATGGGTTTGACAGCACCACAGAGTTTACATTTTTTAGAAAAATCAACCTATAAATATATATATATATATATATCAACATTTAAACATCAGCAGCATTGCACTTATTCTATCAAATCATAATTGACAACAGAGGAACCACACTCATCTTACAACACATTCAACATCAATAAAATGTAAATTAAACAGCACATCCTTTTTTTTTTCTAGCTTTCATCGCCTTTATGCCTTATCTTAACAGCTGGGTAAGATGCTCTAAACAGCGAGAGTTGGCACAAGCCCTGGAAATTCTGGGACAATACTTCCAGTTATAAAGGGCTCCACATGGAGCAGTACGTTTCCAATGAGACATTAAAAACAACTTAAAGTATCATCTGACTTGAAGTTTGCTGATGTCAATGGTCAATCTGGGTACTGAAACTGCGGAGCCCCAATCACAAATGCACATTACGGACTCTCCATTTGTGAGGTAATGTAGCACATCAACTGACATTTGTGGGGCATTAACTGAATTCATGGCCCAGTTTAAGCATGAAAACAACAATGCACATTTTTTACTGTGTCAGACTGGAGCTTTTGTGCAAGCCTTGTCCATCTTGTTAGCTAATGCATTCCTTATTATGAGCTCATCAGCATCCAGAGAATATCGATACATCAATCCCACCCTCAGGACCCATGAGAAGAGGTGGAGCAGAAAGCAGAAATCAGTCTTGTGGCGATCAGTTACCCAATAATCCTATTGTAAGGACTTGCCAGACCAAAAACATCAGAGTTAAAAACATTTTTGAGAAATGCTATTATCATTCTCTCACCAGCCACCAATAAATCACTGTTACCATAATCTGGCATATGTGATATTATCGCAGGAACATTCCTACTTTATTTGAGAAACAGTGTTCAGACACGTAGTGTACAGGCTTACTACACTAAAATAATACAGAGCTCTCTGACATTCCACATTGTACAAGTTCACACCTGCCTTTAACCATTAGCCACGACCATAACTCTAAAGACACATATACTTATACTGCATGAAACATATACTGCATGAAGGCTATGGCTTTCATGCAGGGGAATGCAGGAAACCCCTTACCCCTTTACCAAGAGGAATAACAATTCCTATTCTGAGATGTATAGTAATTAGATGTGATTCTGTATCAATGTAATCAACTAACGGATGATTTTTAACATGGTAAACAGTGCAGACATGAGAGGGCAATGCACATACAGTACTATTAAAGAATACAGTACCTTAAATATGAGATCCAAAGTAACAGGTTTCAGCCTCATTTCTGTTCACTGCTTCAGAGTATCTTAAAGGCCTAATAAAAAAAGAAATGACTATATCAGTAATTAAACCAAATAACACATCATTCTTACTTTATTATGTATACAAAGTGATAATGTTTGAATGTCTTAACAATAAAAGAACCTCAGAGCCAGAATTATTAATCATAATGTAGAAATATGCATTTAATGTAAAGCTGCTTTGAAATGATAAGTATTGTGAAATAGTGTTATACAAATAAATGTAAACTGAATTGAATTGAAAGCCACATTGATAAATAAAACATTGCTTTACAGCTGCATGTTGATAACGCAGTGGACACATGATTATGCAATAATCAGTTATGCTGTTTTTATCTGTAATACCAGTTCGTCATCTGCACCAGAAGATCTAAAACCAATCTACATTTGCTGTCGTATATACAGTATTTATGTTTATAATACACAAGATGATTGATTCGTGACTATTAGAAGAAAAGTGTCAGATCCGCATATGCTGGTGATGAGTAGGTGTGTCCTAGCACTAGCTCAACAAATCCTCAATAAATCTCGGCACAAATAATACAATAACACATTTAGAAAGCTACAGCTGCGATTTGGCTTTAATAAGAACAGACCATCATACACATTCCTTCACAATACTTTTCATTACTGCTTACTGCTACAATGGCTCTCTAATGCGACATGGCAGGAAATGAGAAACCTGAGCTGCCAAAAAGGTCATACATTTGACAAATCATCATTTCTATTTATTAGACATGTTAAATAAGACGAAACAGGCCACAGCAGGCCAGATCGTCGCCGCAGATCCATGTATGTAGTAACAGACACTAGTGGTGCATCAAGTGCAATGTGCGCTCAGCAACAAAACACGATAAGCGGATGAATTGTCCAATACCACTGCTTGTTATTGTACTGTGTTTAACTTTAATCTTTAAAATATGGACTTGCGTGCGCCACTGTCTGATTTGGATAACTTACCAAGTCGCAAATTGAAACGTAACAACCGTTCAGCTTTATAAAGATGTTCATCTACTCAAAAAAACTGTGCTGAGGCATCCGGCTACTCTCGGCTGTTCAACCGCAAAGGACTGTGAAGCAAGTCAATACAGTGACGGCACTTCCCAAAAATAAAAGTCCTAGGAGAGCGATCAAATTAAGTTCGTAAGGTTGTGTAAGATTAAAGAAAGTTAAAAACTAAATAAAATATTTGCATTAAATTAAAACTTTATACATTATTTTTTATTTAATTTTTTAAATGTAGATAGTCAATAACATTTTTGTCTTTGAATGATGGAAGAACAACTAGAACTAAATTTTGTGTTAAAATAAAAGTCCCAAATTATTAAACTTTCTCGCTTTCTTCTTAAGAGACATTTTATCAATAGTTAAATAAAATTGAACAAAATCGTAAGCTATAATAAATAAATGATGCATATACAGTATATTGTATCAACTAGACATTTGAATAACCAACTTTTTAAATGATTTATTGAGGCACTTACACCAGTTAAATATGAGTAATGAACATATTCACATTCTGAAGTGAGTTGTAAACATTTTAAAGGTAATACATTCAGACAGCAAATGTGTATCTACATTCTTTTTTACTGCCTTACTAGATACTTCTAAGAAAATAACATTTTTCAAAGCTGATCACATTTACATATGTTTTGTAGCTATATAAAACAGTGAACAAAAGCCAAGTACAAAATATTTGTTTGCACCCCTAAACAAACAGATGACAGTAAAAAAAATCTTAAAATAAGGCCCCTTATAGTCATAAAAGACCAATGACAGTACATGTGTAAAAAAACAACATTTAAACATGTTATAACCAACTTTTTCAAATTGGCTACTGTAACATGTAGGCACTACCTAAAAGCTATTAGAAATAACGTCAAATCGAGTCAAGTCAAATAGAGGTGATTTTGCTTCATACATTACTAACCACAGCCTTTTCGGGGTTTTAAGACAAAATATTCATGACACAAGTGTTGGTTCAGAGCATTTCCTTTCTTTCCACTGTTATGATTCTTCTACCCCGCCCCATCTTGTTTGGTGACCGTTTCCCACGGGCAGATGATTTCTTTTACACCTCGAGCTGTATCAGGACCGTCATCCTCCTCATCTTCTGAATCAATAGGGTAGATCCGACATTCCGGTGGGATGTCAACTTTGATTTGAAAAAAGCTGTGAAAACAGGGATGTTGGCTTATATTGTTGACAACAATAGCAGCAAACAACATAAATACAGAATAAAACATAATAGAGATGTTTAAGTGGCCTATAGTTTCCACTCTACTGATTTTTTAAAAACATTTGTGTGGCATTCACAAAGCAATAAACCAAAAAACCTCACTCACTTTGCAATTCTTCTGGGCTGAGGCTGTGCAATTGGCTCCGCTCCAAGCGGCTGCACTTTACCCCCCCCTGAAGTTACGCCACATTTTGGGGATAAGCTGGCGAACACAGATGGGGCATTGCATCCTCTGCGGAGAAGCTTGCTCAGTGACAGAGCCATACGAGACTTGGGGGCAGGTGGCTGGTTCTCTTCCTCTGATACCGATGCCTCTGCGATAGAGGGGAAATGGGAAGAGGATGGCCCACCATTGTCATCAAACCTTCTCTCTGAGGCTGGTGTACTGTCAATGGCAACGCTGATGGGTGAGGGGCAGGCGGCACTGTTGGGCAGGGTCATGAGCCCGGGTGAGGCAGTGGACTGTGTTTCATAAATGCCTGAATACACTGCCAGGTGAGGCACGGGTGCTGTAAACCGACAAAGCTGTGGAATACAATATGCAAAGTATTGTTAGCATTGTAGGCCATTGATGTTTGTGTTGAACAACTTGTAATCATTGTAAAGGAGATACAGTATTATAGAGCATCCAGTATAGTGTTCATAAATGTTATAGATATTCTTGCCTCATGGCATTTACTGAAAATGTTAGAATTGTGGGATTTTATTCACGCATTGCAAGCGTGACATCTAGTGCTTACAACAGAAAATACACTGTTAAAGAGACAATACACTGTTTTTTTTATTAATTAATGTTATTATTATCTGTATAAATTCATTTTTATTCAATTCAATGAATAGTAAATCTCACTACTATAAATATTTTTATTTTATATATATATATATATATATATATATATATATATATATATATATATATATATATATATTTATATATCATTTTTAAACTTTCAAACTTTGATTAGTGATTTGTTAGAATCATATGAAATTTTGTACTCTCATACCTTTTTCTTTTCAAATTTACTATTTCTTTTCCAGAAATAATACATATCTGTAACCTTTTTAATTAAATATTGTATATGCTTTTCATAAACTTCATCCACTGTTTATGAAATGATAAAATGTTTCTGTGATGTGGAAAGTGGCAACACAATCTGACGAGTTACATGATGAGATACAAATATACTAAACATTTCACAAAACATATCACTTATAAACAATCACAAATGACAAAGACACAAAAACACATGATGTGACCACAGATGGCAAAAATGGTTTTATTGCGTGTTGTAATCCAACAATTTACAAGAAAACGGCAACACAAATGAAACAGACATATGACAAAACAAACTAGAATAATGTATAGGACAATATGTAATGCATTTAGTAATGTTTGGTTTTTCATAACAGAAGAAGGATCTAACAAAACAAACATGACATGGATGTTATTGTACACAATGTAAAAGAGCTATATATTATGTTTATTGTATGAATTAGTGAGTAAAAGCTAGATTACCAGAAGCTTATGTATATAGGCAAACATTTAAAAAC
Organism: Beaufortia kweichowensis; assembly: GCA_019155185.1. Taxonomy (NCBI): domain Eukaryota; kingdom Metazoa; phylum Chordata; class Actinopteri; order Cypriniformes; family Gastromyzontidae; genus Beaufortia; species Beaufortia kweichowensis. Next base: position 7,912,483 of record CM032808.1, read on the forward strand.
TACACTGTAAAAATATACATTTATGTCATTTAAAATGTGCAGTTTAGCATTTAAATTAACAAAAACATTTTTAATTTAATTTAATTTGACAATATTTGACTTTAATTTGACAATATTGTTATGCTAGATTACCCCAAAGAAAGTAATTTAAAGACTATTTAAACAACTGAAAGTTTTAAGTTTATGTACTTTTTACAGTGTCATTTTGCAGACACAAATGGTAATCAGTATTAAAATAAATAGTAACATAATCTATAAAGCTTATATTTAAATGCAAAAATATATTAAATTGCAAATTTGTGTGTGCTAGATCTCTCTTTAGTTTCTCTGTTTCTTTTCCAGTTTGCTCATAACCTGTGTAATGTCCACTCGGCCGCTGGCTGCCAGTTTTGCTTTTTGCTCTTCCTCCTGCTGTCTCAGGATGATGGGACTCAGACTGGGCCTTCTCCTTTTAGCATTCTGCTCCAACTGGGCATCACTAAGGGAGTATACAAAACATATTTATTGGCATTAACTGGGTGTTTTCTTGATAGATCGGATTGAAAACCAGTTTTTAAAAAGTAATTTCTGAGGAATTAATGAAGACATTTATACTCTGAGTAACTATGCAAATATCCAAACCACCCATTTATTTACTCACTATCTAATATATATTGTACCTAAACCTAAAAGGTACTTTCTTGATGAAGTTAGCTGTAAATGATTGGTTGAAAATATACGAAAATAATAACACAATGTTCTTATAGGTCCACCTGGAAACTAAGTCTTTTTACATACATACTATAGGCTGCATTATTTGTATTTCTTCCATGACAGTCTATTATTGTGGTATAATCTATTTCAGTCCAACCCACCCCCACATAAAAACAATACAAACAGTAATTGATCGCTTTGCATGTCAGTCAGATGGCTCCTTTTGTTTAAGTAGGCGGTTCTTGGACGGAACAAGCTCCAGATTGTATTCACAAAGGAACTGTCTGAAAGGGCACACTGACCTGAATCTGTGTGCCTCAGGAGCAATCGCCTTCTTCTGGGTGTCCTTGAACACTGGGGACTTCAGATATCGCCCATACGAGTCCTGTGAAACAAATCATAGCTAGCATTAATTTCATGCTTAAGGAGGTCAGAAGTATTTGACTTGCATAGTTCTACAAGAGACCTTTTTCATGAGCATGTAAATGTGAGTCTGAGCAGCATCCAGTACATATCGATGAGGGTGTGCCAAACCCTTGACTGTAATATCCATGGTTTTCCCATCAATGTTGATCCAACGAGGAGCTCCACGAGCCAAAAATGTCCTATGAAGGTAGTGGTTTAAAAAATGGACTGCTGATCTTAATAGTTTTGTTTATAATTAAAATAAGTAAAAATATAGAAAAAAATAATAAGTAAAAATAATAGAATTGAATAGTGTAGAATATATTATAATATAATAGAATACTGTAGAATATAGAATAGAATAGAATATGATAATAGTATAATGTAATACTATAAATATTATGATAATAGAAAAAAATTAATCCTCACTTATAGATTTGCTGAGCCTTTTCCTTCATTGTCTCTGCAGCACCCCATTTTAGATCTTCACACCCCTCCCAGAAGGCAAGATTCTCACCTATTTACCAATTGTAGAGTATAGACAAATTCTATTTTGATAAAGTTTTTTACAAAAAAGTTACAAAATGTATGCTCATCAACCTGTTAACAATATTAATTGATTTATTAATTGCTAGTGATGACAGTTCTATACAAAACTGTATACATACCACTGAACTCCTTTTTAAGAAAGAGACGAAAGTCTGCCCTCCCCCGAGGGTCACTAAGCAGTTCTCCGAAACTGAATGTCCAGCGCTCCACCCTCATTTTAGTAGGGATCTCAACACTATTTAAACCAAACATACACAGTGCACTGTAATTACAGACATTTAAGCACATACATTTAGATTATTATTTTTTATTCAGCCTCACTTTGGCATGTTGAGGGTCCAATATGTAACATCATCTGTTAACCAGGGATTGCTTGGCAGGCAGGGGTATAGGAAGGGGTCATGTTCTTTATATGTTGTTGCGTATTTAACAAGCCTACAGGAATAACAATAACAGTATTATATTATTTATAATATAATAAATAATATTATTTTTATATATTATTATATATAAAATATTATGTATTATTTTTAATACAAAAAAAAAACATCCAGGCATAGTTCAAATAATAACTAGAATTGTGATCTTGCAATAACATACGCTCCAATTGACACAGATGACTTCACCCTTGGCCTCATAATACATTGCTGAGTAAACATAATCTACAAAAAAAATCAGTAATTAAAAAACACTGGTTTTTCATGTTATCATAGTGTCTTACATAAAAATATGTGGGCTAGTCTTTTGATCTTTTGATACTTACAATTCTTCTGTAGTAGTCAAGTGTTTTTTTCTGAAGAAAAGTGCAAAGAAAAGAAAAAGGGTGACTCATCTTGAAATACTGTGTCTGAAGCAAAAGATGATGAGCAGTGACTCTGCACTGCATTGTAAGAATCAAACACATTTGTTCATGTTATGAGTCATGGTGAAATGAGGGTGAACATGATTGCTTTGGTCTCACAATGGTAATTATAAAACACATCTAGCCCTACTCAGTTTTTATTACACCAGGCTTCAATATTATGTTCCATTAAGTGTGTGCATTCATTTTGAAGGCATCTGCTGTTTTTTGCAATGAGGAATCTTGCTTGTGTCTCACATAAGTTTAGGAATAAAATCTGTTTATAAAGAAAGAGAAAAGAGGATATTAGAAATTTAAAGAGAAGGCCTAAACAAAATTCAAAATTATATCACTTACAAATATCAGTTGTAACACCTACCTTTACCTCTTCCACATTAGGGTTGACCATCCTTTCATGTCCATAATCCATGGCACTAACTGTTCCTGGCTGTTACATGAAAGTGACACAATTTTACTGATTTATAATGCAAAACTACTAATAACAATAACTAAAAAACACTTAATCTTTTACATATTTCCACTGAGCAAAGGAAATGTATTACCTTACTGACATTATTGTATGTTCAGTCCGAAGATAACTCACCGGTGGTCGATGTACAACCCAGTAAGCTCGCTCCTGACAGTCAAAAACCACCCGATCTGGCTTCTTCCTCTCCTTTCCGGCCCTACACAAATAAGCACATTGTCATGAAATAATAACTCCCCAAAAACTGTCACTTGCTCTGTGAGATCTTCTGTATATGATCATATGTTTGGCTTTATGAACAAAAATGTCTCCTTAATATTTCTTAGATACATTTAAAGTATTTATATTAAATAAATATGAAATATTTTAACCTGTGACCCACCTGTACTGCTCTTTGGCCTGCATTACAATAAAGTCCCACTTGTGATTCATCCATTTGTAAAGGTTGTTGTACTGTTCCTGAACAAAGAAACACATCAGTTTTTATCAAATTGCATAGTACAGTCATTGATCAAGCATTGTACATTTACAAATAATAAATTGTACATTTACTAGAAAATCTATTTTGGCATCACAACCTAATATAGTTCATTTTTGTTTTGCATTTGAAATTAATTTAGTATTCATATAGTACATATATAAGTATAAATTATATATTTAAGCATATAATGAGATAATAAGTATGAAATCATATTTAAAACATAAAAATTATAAAATAAAGGTCCAATTACCTGTTCATATAACTCCAACAACCCTTTCTTGCGTATGTTCCTTTTTGCCAAATAAATTGCTGGAAATACACAAACCAAAAATTATATATAACATAACAATATGTCCTATTTTATGTCTCCAGCATCTGTTTAAAAGCTTAAGCTACAAATGTCACCCTGAATTATTGCTATGACAACCAAATATAATCACACACCATAGTCTGTGTCCTCAACTGGCCACTGCTGTGCAGCCCAAAAATATGGTGTCTGGAAAATATAAGCATACAGAATGAATCAATCAAAGATCGTTGACATTTTTAACTGTTACAGACAAAAATAGAGTATGAGGTATTTTAACTATGCAATCTTACGATAGTATTAAAAGTGGTTACTTTTGAATGTTACCTGAAAGCGATATAGAGATGTGTCTGCTTTAAGGACAAGTCTTTTGTGATCCTGTAGTGGATAGATGTACCCAAACGCCACCATCATGGTACCTATAGCTCGGGCCTCTGGTACAGTGTGAAAAAGTTACTAAATGCACCTAAAACTTAGATTTTAAATATGATAAATTACAATAAAGTACTATAATAATTACATTTCGGATTAAGTTTACAAAATAATGTTCTTGACTCACCCAAAGCATCTATTTTGAATCGATTAGCAAGCCATGCAACAATGTCTTCCCCTGAAGGAACAAGATATGCAATAAAGATTTCAGTGACAGTTGAAGCATAGCATTTGAGTGCAATAAAAGGCCATATCAGTGGGTGGGAAAGTTGGCCTTCATACTGATTGTGCCCACCTGCAGATACCACGTAAAAAATATAAGGAGAGAGGTCTTCTGACTGTCAATCAATACTAATAATATCATACTAATATGGGGACATTTGAAACACAATGAGAAACTATTTGTTAACATAAAAGATAAATAAAGATGAAATAAAGATGTTGCTTTAAATGAAAAAAAAAAAAATGACGGCAAGAAATAAACAGTTGTAAAAGCAAACATGAAGAAGCTTTACTTGTATTGTTGTTTTTAATTTAATAGTTCAAATGAGAGGAAAAGACTCATCTATTGTCATCACTTGGTATTAAAGACAAAACATAGGTGCATTCTCGAAATAGGTTTCGCACGATGGCTTGGTACACAACTGTGGTCCTGCTGAGACTCTCTTATGAGACTAATGAGAAGAACTCAGCAGGGGTGAATCTGAGGGGCTTCATTAGTGAAGAGGGTTGGTGGGCCTGCTAACCTCAGGAGTATACCATAAACATTCAATGAATTTTTAAAATAAAATCTTCATGTGTCTTTTCATGATGTAAATGATAAAAATGCTTCACTGAATAATCACATGCGATAGTAACTATCAACCTGTACACATGCTCTACGGCTATTACAGTGCAGTCTCATATGAAAAACAATGGCCTAAAGATCATAAAGACTGGAAAACGAGATTACAAGAGCTCTCTGAGACCATGCAGCTTAGAGGAGAGAGGCATTGCAGCTGCTCAAGGGTTGTCATGGCAATAGATTCTTCAGTTTCAGACTCTAAATGCATGGACCACTGATAACTAGCACTCCCAAGGAGTAATCCAACTGCAAAAATCAATAATATCGAGCAAGTGAGCCCACTATTTTCCGTTACAAATGTTCAGCATCACATCTCATTTGATCAATCAGCGTTAAAGCTCTTATAAAGATTCCATCTGATGGTCTCACCTGTTATGGCATGTGGGATGGTGGTGATAACAAGCCTCTGGGTCTGAGATTTCACTCCAGTCTTGGGGTCTTGCATCTCCAACACCACACTTTCCACCTACCAAGTGCATAGAAAAGAGAATACAACCATATACCATGTTGAGCATTACACTTATATTACAGTTGGTGTTGTCATTTGTGCTTTACTCAGAGCTGTGTTATCATCACACTGTGTAAATATTCCACCATGAAGTCATTCCTGCTGGTTTATGGTCTGAAGGGGCTGAGACTGACCCCTTTGAAATATACCCAGTGATTGATTTGTGACGCTGTTTGAAGTTTTTCTTGCTTTGTTAGGGTCTCTGGCTTTTGAAGCATGTTTGTGAACTCGTGCTGTACCCTGGTCTGGATCACAGAAAGCTCTTGGCCAAGTGATTGGGTCATTACTATCACTGTGCATTGGCTGAGAGCAAAGAGGTAGACCAAGAATACATGATGTAGTGGGTCACGCTGTGGGAGATCGCTTTAAGCATATGCAGTTTGAAGTATCAGGATACAAGAGGAGCTGTATTATACCAGAGGATCATGGCAAAGCTAGATTAATACCATTAGGACAAAGTGACCTTATCTAACAATAAGCCGCTAGTAGACACCAATAAAACCAGTAAAAAATCATTTTAAATAAAGAGAAACAACATCTGGGGTATGCAAAGAATCTGGGGTATGAAAAGAAACAGTTCTGGACAGTGAAAAATATCAAAATTAATGTTTAATAATTAACCATTTAAGTGCAAAAAAGTCAAATATAATAAAACAAACCTAATAATTCCATCAGAAACATCACAACTATTAATTAATCTTACTAAAATAATACTTTCAAAACAAAACTAAAACAATGTTGCAATATAAAATACTCCTAAAATTAACACTTTCACCACGTAAAAAAATTTATAAACAATATAAGCTCGTTACTTTTAAGGGACTTCATATTAAAAGACTTAAATGTTCTGAATTAAAATACAAGTTAATTCGACCGCCTATATAACACTTCAAAATAACAACCGGAAAATTAAAGTAATTGCACTGATGTGTTTGATTACAGCAGAGCTAGCAAAATGTATAATTTATCAAATGCATGAATGATATATATATATATATATATATATATTTCTCAAATCCTAACACATCTGAAAATATTGAGAGAATGTAAATAACAGATAGTGATGAGCAATGTCTGGTTTCAACCCACCTTCTTCAGGCATGCCATACGCGGTCTGTAACGCTGTCCATGGTCCCGTACATTTCTAATGGTCATACTGGCTTTTCTTTACGCCGTCGACGATATTGTAAATGATACGGGAAACAATCTGCAGGAGATAGTGCTGCTACGGTTTAAAATGTAGATATGTCTAATCTATAATCACCGCTGATGCACACAAAGACGATATACTGCGTGCGCCAATCAGGTAACCGCTCTGCTTGTGTAGGTAAACCTGTATGCAGTACATTCATAGAGCGCATTTATTACACTTACATGTTATCTCCAGTAGATGGCGACATTTATTGACTTATAACGTGCGTCTTTACTGTAAGTGTTTAACATTTATGCGCCTGTATGTCTTGCTGCATATAAATTCAAATGATTTCCGTTTTAAATATCTTAATAATATTGTTTACTATTAAAACCATCAGAGAATTCCATTATGTCGTGTGTTTTTGGTCTTATTGCAGTAGGATTTAATGGTGCTTAATCGGTTTCCATCCGTCAGACAACATCTATTAAGTGCCAAATTACTTTAAATTAAATCAATAAAATAAATGTTTAAATACTAAAATAAACCATTACATTTACAAATGTATTAAATCAATAAAATGATTAAAAATAAATCATGAAATAAATGTTAAATTACTTAAATAACCATAATTGATCTGTTTAATGATATTACTTAAAAGTGGAAAGTTCATCTCTATAAAATAAATTAGTTTTTAATTATCCCCTAAACCAAACATCCCACCAATCCAATTAACACACAGAGACCATTGTCCATTAAAACCATTACAATTATTATTGTTAATTCACTAATAATTCATTTGAATTTCTGTAATGGTTCACATTGTTTAACTTATTTAACTTAAATTTTCATTTTTTCCTAAAGAAAAAACACATATTTAGCATACAGGTTCAAAAAAGCTGACGTATGTTTTGCATTACCTGTTAACTCACTTTCAAACAATTACTAAAAGGTGTGCATTGTGCGTATTATCCTATTAGAGAAATGATGAATAACTCAGTAAACATCGCCCAGACAGGCAAACATTAAACCACACCCCGCTGTATCCGCCCCATTAGTGAAAGAACTCGTGAACGCGCCGCACGCACTCGTTCGAGTGATGTATCCATGAAGTCGTTACTACAAAGATGGCGGATTTCCTGCCCTCCCGGACTGCAATAGTTTGTATTCCCAATTGTCTTCTCTCGCACAGCGAAGTTGATCAAATAAGAAAGTCTAAGGAGATCGACAAAAGCATTTCTCGTGAGAAGACTTATGTGAAGAAACTTGTGAAGATATTGTTGTTAGGAGCTGGAGAAAGTGGCAAGTCAACTTTCCTCAAACAAATGCGCATAATTCATGGGCAGGACTTCGATCAGCGGGCCAAAGAAGAGTTCCGGGCTACAATCTACAGCAATGTTATCAAAGGTACCACGCCAACTTGTTGCAATCGATATGGACATATTATTTAGCTCTTTTTATAAGTAAACCATCGACATTATGGTATTGTTACTATAACGGCAGGTGGAAGTGTTTAGCGATGTAAGAATCAACTTTCGACAACTTTCGATTGCTCAGCCAGCGCATATTCGACATGCAGGCCATAGATTGTGGGAATTGACTATCACCTTTTGTATATGTTTCTATAATACATTGTTGCAAAATTATTAAACTGTTTTTAAAACACTTATGTGTGTATCCTATATGCAACATTTCAATAAAACCTTACAGTAATAAAGCTGGCGCCAATAGAGAAAGTATCTCACCTACCAATGACTTCACCTGGCAGATTAGATGTTTATTTTATGACTTATTCTGATATGTGTATCTCTCCATGCATCATTTTGATTTCGTTTGAATTTCTTACATAACAGGCATTTCCGCTGGAAAAAGCAATAAACCATTACAGAAATTCTAATGATTTTAATGGTTATTATAACATTGTATTGGTTTTAATAGAAACAATAATGGATATGTAAGTTTCTACATGTAATGTTTCTATTGGTGTATAGCCTAAAGGTATAAAAACACCCTTAAATTCTACTTTAATACGACCGAAAACATTACAATAAAGAAATAAGTTGAAATGCAAACTGTTAAAATTTTGAGCACTTAACAATAACCAGATCCAAATCTTCAAAATGTATATTTTTGTGTTTCTGTAAAACCTTTGGGATAATTTATTTTCAGTAAAAGAAGTCCATGTTTTAACTCTCTTATGGTCTGTATAGGTATCAGGGTGCTGGTGGATGCCCGTGAGAAACTGCATATACCTTGGGGAGACCCTGATAATCAGGTTCATGGAGAGACTGTTATGGCCTTTGATACCCGCTCATCCATGATGGCCAAAGGGATGGTGGAAACCAAAGTCTTCCTGAACTACCTGCCCTCCATCCGTGAATTATGGCAAGACAGTGGCATTCAGAATGCTTATGACAGACGACGAGAGTTTCAGCTGGTAACTTGATCTTTCACTTTTGTTTATTCTTGGTGACCCTGTTGTGGTGTTCTTGGGCTGTTTTCGTAGGATTTGAGTGAATTTTTAAGGAATGTTGATCTGTTTTTAAACAGCTTAGTGTTAGAAAGCACTGCAAACAAACAGACTGTTTTCCACTATACCTGCATAGTAACTCAGTTACTCAAAGTTTCATTTCAGTACATGCAATATTTATGTATAAATTTCCTATTTAAGCTTTTTCAATAGTATTAGGTATTATTTTTATTCTGTAACATTTTGCATCCAGTCTGCAATAAATGGGACTTTATCAGGGGCTGTGTCTGTCTATGTTGTCAACATAGCATGATTGGCAATAGTAAACCTAAGAATAACGCTTTGTTTTGATATGAGTACACTTAAAGTGACTGCATAAGCTTGTATTTCAGTTATGATGAATACTCATAACTTTGTTGTTAAATGTTAGTTTTCATCTAAAATATATATATATATTTTAATACATTTATTCCAGTATAGGATTTAAACACTGACATTTTCTGCAAGTTGCATTCTGCTCTAAAGCTGATTTGCATACCCTATTAAACAAGCCAATGGAGACCAGTGTGGAGTCTCATTTTCCTGATTTTGAATTAAGCAAAGTAGCTGCTTACTGTATTATAATGCCTTGGTACAATCTAGTGGTATTTTTTGTAACTTATTTTTTTACTTTCAATTGGCAGACCTTTATAGAACAACAGGAAAGTGAGAATAGAAATAGACAAATATATGATTATGTTCACCATTCCTGCACAAATGAGATGCTGGATGCTTAATTATGTTTGTGTCTTTCTTTTTTCTTTAGGGTGAATCTGTAAAATATTTTCTGGACAATGTGGATAAACTTGGAGAACCGGTAAAAATTTATGTTTAGTGTTCTTTCATTGCATTGCATTGAACTGTGTCTGTTATTGGTTAATGAAGGTCTGATGCCAATATAATAGCAATGAGTTGATAAGATAATGACAGAAACCGACAGACAGAAAGAAAAAAAATTGAATAAGAATTTCTCATCTTTTAGTATAAAACAAATTCCTGATCTATCTTCACTGACTTGTGATGCACAGGTACCACATGCTTAAAACGGCCTTGATCTGATTTTTGTTTCTATTTAATCCACAGGACTACTTGCCCAGCCAAAAGGATATACTTCTGGCACGGAAGCCCACCAAAGGTATCCATGAGTACGATTTTGAGATCAAGAACGTTCCTTTTAAGATGGTGGATGTGGGAGGGCAGCGGTCAGAGCGCAAGCGATGGTTCGAGTGCTTTGACTCCGTGACCTCCATCCTCTTCTTAGTCTCATCCAGTGAGTTTGATCAAGTGCTCATGGAAGATCGCCAGACCAATAGGCTTACAGAGTCGCTTAACATCTTCGAGACGATCGTCAACAACCGCGTCTTCGCCAACGTCTCCATCATTCTTTTTCTGAATAAAACAGACTTACTGGAAGACAAAGTTCAGAGTGTGAACATCAAGGACTATTTCCCAGAGTTCACTGGGGAGCCCCATGATCTGAAGAATGTGCAGACGTTCCTGGTGGAGTGCTTCCGTAACAAGCGTCGGGAGCAACAGCAGAAGCCTCTTTACCATCACTTCACCACTGCCATTAACACAGAGAACATTCGCCTTGTCTTTCGTGATGTCAAAGACACCATCTTACACGACAACCTTAAACAGCTTATGTTACAATAAATGGCACCAGAACGCCTTTAAGAACATTCCATTTTAATGAGGTTTTTAGTTTATTTAATACAAGCAACAAGTGGTTCTATACGTTTTGTGGTTAAATAAAATTGATAGGATGATAATTATGCATACTTTAACGTTGTTGCATAATATTACTGTCGTGGCAAGAATTGTAATATAAGCCGCAAGGCAGCCTTTGAAAGCTTGTAGCTGTATCAGATATGCAAAGGAACGGTCCTCAGTTATTCACCAAAATGCTGTAATCATCATGGTTTACTGTATGTTTATAAATGTGTATATCGTATGTAACAATAACACTCCTGTAACCCAAAGGTTTAACTCCCTGTTTTGGTAAAAATTCTCAAAACTAAGCATGAAAACTCAGGGCTTTAAATGTTTCTTTTAGACAGCTCTTCTGGACCAATGAGCAATTGTTTATAGGGTTGATTAGGATCAGTTTTACTATAGAAGAGCACATCTTTGCCTTCTCCAAAAAATTATTTTTCTTGCACCCAGATTATGACAATAAAGTAGTACATTTAAGGTACTTTTGTTTGTCATGTATAAGAAAAGGGAAATTGTTTTCAACGTTTGCCACTTAAACATGTACAAAATGTTTCTCTCTTCAGTCTCTTAAATCCTGCTCTGACTGTTTTATACAGCATTTTCAATATAACATATATATTAATTTGCCACTGAAAGCTGTTGCAAGTTGCCATTTACTGGCTGACATGCAGACATGTAGTTGAAAGCCCTAAAACCCATATTGAGTCATTGAAATAAAAACCTTTTCATTGTTTTAGAAATGAATTTTCTTTAAAAACACAAAGTGGCCTATTGCTCATTTGTAAGATAAAGTGAATAGCTTTAGCTCAGGGTTTTTATAAAATGGCTCTTAAAGCAGTTCACGTTTATTCCTACAGACATTGCCGTTTTTTACAGGCCAAAGAATTTACGTTTGCTAGCCTTAAATGAATCTATACAGGATGGTTTCATTTGAGACATGGTTTGATTTAGGTTGTTGGAAAGTCTTAATAAAAAGCACTGTAATCTAATTGTTGGAGGTAAATGGGTATAGGCTGAAGTTCTGTATGTATAAAGATGCGTTGTATGTTTTGTCATATAGCAATAATCACATGCTTTTTGTATAGTGTTTTCATTTGTGTTTTATGTTGATTGCTTCTGTGTAATTGTTCAATAAATCTAACATTACCAGAATGGCTGTTTCACTTATTATTGTGAAAATGTGTAGACAAGAATTTTAAAATCTAGCCTATTTTACCACTTTTTTCAAAGCCTCAAAGTTCATTCAATGACAGAAAACAAAGTGTAACTTCGGACTTTTTGTACTGATTTAATGTTGACCCCTAATAAAAAAACAGTACATTTTTACTGATGACGAAAATTATTTAATTATACAATTCAACTGATCAATTGTTGATAAATTGTCATTGTTTTTGTATTATATTATTCTTTTTCAGTGTATCATTTTTGTAAATTTAGTTAAATGCTTTGCTCAAAATAATTCTTTATTGTGATGTTTCGATCTAACTTTGAATGTTTGACTTTGAAACATTCATCTTACTAATGATTTAGTATTGGACATTAAACTGGACATTATTTCCAGGTTGGGAAGAGGGAAATATCCTAAATCCGAGTTGTCTGGAACGCAACGTTTGCGTCCCTCTTTGTACGTGTTGTACGTTTTACCTTTTGTCGATCAACGCACTACGCAGACGTAACCCTGTTTGACGTATTTTCCAAGATGGCGACGACGCAACATTTAACAACATGCAGAAGACGTGAATGTTCACAAGTGTAACGAATGCTTACGTTTTACCAGTGCTGTACCTAAAGTAATGAGCTAAACAGTCTTGTCAAATAACATCGTTATGTTGACGTCTGTCTGTGATATCAAATGGATGGTGTTGCCTTTATGTTATAAGTGAAGATTCCCACCTGCGACTTTGTAACGCAGCATATGTCGTCTGTATGCAAGTAGTCTGCATTTCTGTTTAGTAAGCACGACCGATATTAAGTCAATAAACGAATTTAAACAATGTAACAGTAAAGTATCGCGAGAGCAGACATTACAGCACTTATATGACAAAATGAACATTTTGGGTAACATGTAATGGTGTTGAAAATTATGGTGCTGAATGCATTGCATATGCATATCCTTGTGTGTATATGTTTACTGTATGCAGATGCAGGTTATCGAGCATCCTGTTGGGAAATTGCACACTGCTCTTCTCTCCACACGAAAAGATCTCATAGAGGTGTACCAGCAGTTCAGCAGAACAGAGAAGATATTTTTAGAGGAAGGTCTCAAACCTGGCAATTCGCTTTTTAGTCCCATCACCATTCACTCTGACTCTGACTGGATTTCTGCTCATCCAGAAGATCCTCAAGACTTTCAGAGCTTTTACAGCAACCCGTACCGCAGGTCTCCAAGCAGTGGACATGAGACCATCTACATTCAAACTATCGGTTAGCGTCCATAGTATGTAGAACGGCATTCTTATCTGTTTCTGTAACTCAGCTGGTCATGGGTTCAATCCTAGAGAACATATATGTAAAATCTGAATGCACTATAAATAGATTTGAATGAAGTGTCTGCTAAATGCATAAATGTTGTCACAGTCCAGTTTGTAACTGTATCACATTTGATCAATACACAGGCTCTTTTGGGGAAGGAGGTGTTGTGGCAGAACAGTTTGTTAAATGGCTGAAGGACTACTGCCAGGCGTTCTATTACAGCCTGGTGGTGAAGCTTTTACCACCCGTAACCGTTGCTTCAACAGCTTGTACGTTCCGCATCAACAGCAACACACACAACCTTCAGCTTCATGCCGGTTAGTACTGGTGCAACCAGAGCCATTCACAAAGTCACCTTTGTAGCAACATTTACAGTATGTAAAAAACGTTGCTTTCTATATATGTGCTTTCTATATATGTTTACAGGAGGGCTGCTGGACTTCTTAAAAAAGAGAAAACCTAGAGATGCATTTTGCATTGTGGGCATTACCATGATTGACTTGTACCCAAGAGATTCATGGAATTTTGTTTTTGGACAAGCTTCTCTTACTGAAGGTGATATTTAATTGTGATAATCTAATAGCATCACCCCTTCCAATTATATGTGAACTATTTAGTTTCACTAAAAGTGGAAATTTGTCATTCTAGCATAATTTTCACTATGGTTTAAGTATGACGTTCTCTGCTAATTCAGGAATGGGAGTGTTCAGCTTTGCCCGATATGATGATCACTTTTACGAGAGAAACTATGCAGGACGGCTGAAGAAGACAACAAAGCCAAAGCGAGGAGATTACTCTGTATTCCAGAATTACTACACTCCTCCCATCACCAGCACCCTCCTACTGCGTTCATGCAAGGTCAGGTTGCATATTTTTTTTTTTTTTTAAACCTTTAGTTTTCTGACTTTACAGCTCATTAATGCATGACCTCCAAATTCACACATCAAACAAAGTTAAGAAATATTGCTTGCCTAGTAATGTTGAGGCAATAACCGTAAAACAGCATAAATGCAATTATTCCCAACACTAGAAAATAAAAAAACTATTAAAAATGTGTGATGTTAAAACAATATTACAATTGTCTTACCTTAGTACATTGAGCTCTTTTGCTGACAGATGTTATTTGTGATTCTGTGACAGACTGTGACTCACGAAATTGGACATATATTTGGTGTGAAGCACTGCCAGTGGCTACAGTGTGTCATGCAGGGCTCCAATCACTTAGAGGAGTCGGACCGTCGACCACTTGATCTCTGCCCCATCTGTTTGAGAAAACTACAGTCTTCTGTTGGATTCAAAATAGCTGATAGATACAAGGTAAAGAAACACCCTGCCAAACAACTTGAAGTACTTAAGAGTCATCTTGGTAAACAATCAGCAGATTTCTATAGGTTTCATGTTTGCATAATAAAACTTGATTAGTCTGCTTATAGATACTAATGGAGGAGATACTTATGTAATATCTAATTACTGAGTTGATTGAGAATTGATTAGTGCAGCAGGACTTTTGTTGCAGACAAAAATGAAATGTAATGTGATTATCTGTAGGCTTTACTGCACTGGATTGAAGATGGAGATGACAGCACCGGACAACACTCAGCTAAACCCACACAAGCCTTTCAGGAGTATAAACATTGGTTGTATGAATGCTTGAAAGTATTGGAAGATGGAACATTGTAAGAGTGTGAGTCCATGTTTTTGCTATCTGCACCTGCTGTAATAGTCAAGGCACACTATAAGAACTTTAATAGTTAGTATCTTCAGTTAAGGGTATTGCTCATTTTTACAGAGCTTTCTGGCTAACAATGCTCCTGGGTGTCTTTCCATAGTATGGCTCTGGCTTTGGTATAAATGTTTCAGCCTAGAAAATAAATGTAAACGTTATATAGAAATTTCATAAAACAATCATTAAAAGAAGATCATGGCTTTATTTTAAAAGCTGATTGAAAATTGATTTTAACTTTTAACTAATGTCTAATCTGCATTTAAACAGAGGATCACATGTACACATTGCAAAAACATTAAATTCATGGAATACACAGCAAATACATGCCCTCTTCAGATATATAAAATTCAAGTTACGTTACAGCAGCGTATACAGGTTTAGTATAAAAGGTAACTTAAAGCTGTAATTTCAGACACTTTTACATTTAAAATTGTGGCTCATTGTTACCAAGACATGACATTATATTGGCCATCCTCATCTTGATTGCACAGTTACAACAACATGAGCTGTAGGTGCACAGTGATCTCTATATAATAGAGATGGAAATATAATTCACAGTTTAGAACACAATTTAATCAATGAAATAGCAATGATAGTAAATGGCTTACTCTCTGTTTGCATTAGTAAGTTGTTTACCTGGGTTTAGCATTCAGAATTTACTAGTTAATGGTTGTCCTGGGATGCACTACATATTAAATACATGTCCTGTGTCACTCTCTTGAGAAATAGTATGATTATTGAATAATTAAAAACCTTCTTAAAGGCATGGACATATATGAAGCATCCCTTTTGTATACCACTTTTTAGTATTATACCATTCTACCATTTTACTTCTGTTATTAACTTCAACATTTACTTTGGTCTTTACCCAACAGTGTCTATAAAGTCATAAGCTACTAAGCTCACTAAAACCACTAAAATGTGGTTTCCTGTCATAGATTATGTTCGCTCGTCTGCACCCAAAACTTTTCATCAAAAGTCCCAGTGTGAAGCATCAATCACATTGTCTCTTTTTAATTTAAACTAAAACTAGTAACTATATTTACTGAGGTATATGCTCAATCTAAGTATACCCACATTTACCTACTTAGTTTTTTATTAGAAATGAGTAAGCCTACTATATGACTTAAGCTTTGTGTATTAACAATTGCATGTCTTAAAAAATGAAATTTGTAGAGGTACTACATTCTTTGTTGTCATGTGATACTGTATCAGCAGGTCTGATAGCTCCTACGCTTATGTTCACAAATTGTCTATTGTCTTTTTTCAAGACTTAATTTCTGGGTTTGTGGGAATGTCCACTTCTTGGAATTCCTCCGGCATGTCTTTGGACACTTGTTCCACTAGAGTCCTTCGTCCATTGTCCCTCCTCATGCACAGACGACCTGTCTTGGCTGGCCGTACAAGCCCGAGGAAGATTGCACCTAGTCCCATTCCCCCAGCGCATGAGTAAAACGCAGAGCTGTAATTTTGTGTAATATCCACGAGGACACCTAAAAGATTTAAAGAAAAATATGACCGTAATATATTCCTTGTTTAGGGAGTTTTGTATTTATCATAAAACACTTATATTCTTACCTCCCAAAGGTGGACCGGCAAGTCCTGCGAAGCTCTGAATGCACACGTAGACGCCAACGGCCAAAGGCATCCTCTCAATCCCAATGACATCATCCTCAGCCAGCATTGGGATATGCGTGGATGCAATGTTGCCGAGCAGGAAGCCGTAAAGCACGCAACACACAGCCAGTCCCCAAAATCCACGTACTAACGTAAATATCACCAGCACCAGACACATCAGTGATACACATCCAAGCAGTACAAAGATTTTTCTAACACGCCTCCAGCTCAAAACCCATCCAATAGATAGACGTCCAAAGATCTCAGCGATAGCCATGGTGGACAGCATATAAGCGGCCTTGTCTCTCTCTGTGCCCATACTGGCAGTGAGCTCCACCACATATAGCTGTGGAGCAAAGAATCCCAATGTTGCAAAAAGGCCAAAAGCTGAATAACACAAAAAACTGCCTTCCTTCAGTACAGTCAAATCCAGGAGCTTATTTTTACCTTGTATCCTAACATCCTGTTGTTTTTGAGGTACCTGAAGTGGTTCCACCTCACCCTGCTCAATAACAGATTTGATGCCTTGCTCTAACTTATCTTCAGAATCTCCAAAGCTTTGCAGTTGGTCTTCAGGGAGAGAAGATGTGATCTGCTCCGTTTCATTTTGAGAAATCTTTGGTTTGACGACTATGGGCCGAAGCAAAGCTCCACAGACAATGATGATACCCTGTAATGTGCCGATCACCACCAAAGTGTATCTCCATCCAATGCAATCTTTAAGAGCTGTGAACGCTGTCAAAACCATAGATATGTGTGTGACTTCACATACATTATAATACCACTCTGTATATTTTATATTAGGTATGAATATTTAGACATTATAGTACAATTGAACAAGAATGCCCTCACCTGGAGCAAAAGCAAATATAGCAAATGATTCTCCTGTGGAGGCCATGGCAGTGACCACAGAGCGACGCTTGCTGAAGTACTGGGACAAGATTGTGACGGTTGGCAGAAATGTCAAACAGTATCCCAGTCCTACGGGGAGGAAAAGACATCGGAAGATATTTTTGCTCTTAATTATTTTCTATTTTGCATAGGATATAAAGGTCCAGGTTTTCATTACCAGTAACTATCCCAATAGTGAGGTACATCTGATTGATGGAGCTTGTGAATGCAGTTGAGATTGTGCCCAGCGAGATGAGAAACCCTCCCAACATCACAACTAGCTGGAAGCCGAATCGATTACTGAGCACTGATGATAATGGTGCTGAAACGGCACAAAGTGATGAACACAGATTTAAAAATCACATAAATCAATGCATACATAAGAGCATACTGTTAACCCCTCAAATGCTTGTACAGTTATTACCTGTAAAAGTCATAACAAAGACACATATTGAAATGATCCATGATACTCGACTGTTGCTTTCATCGAAGTCACTCATTAGATCTTTGAGAAAAATTCCAAAGCTTTTGATGACCCCGTAGGTGAACATCTCCACCAGAAAAAAGGCCACAGCAATAATCCAACCCCAGCCTCCATCTGGGACGTCCGAGTACTCTTTAGAGCCAAGGCAACCCTTCAGTCTGAACATCCACTGCGCCATACTGACCTGTGACCAGAGGCGGACAGTAATAAAGTACATTTACTTGACTACTGTACTTGACTAAGTACACTTTTGGAGTATCTGTACTTTATTTCAGTATTATTTTTTACTTCTATCTACGGTAATATCAGCAAAAGCAGAGAAGCTGCACTATTAAAGCATTTACCCAGCAAGGTTTGATGCAATAATATAACATGTCATATTTTCTTACATTTTAAGTTACTTTAATTAATCGTATGTTTATCTAATGTATCTATCTTTTAAAGACCTCTTTAAGCCATCAAAGTTTTTTTCAAAAGTCTAATATTTTCAAAAGATTTCTAAAGTGTGAGTGTTTAGCAATATTACATAAATATACAAGTTACTTTAATACATTTACACTATTTTTGAAGTTTACCTTTTGCACTTGAAGTAAACACTGAAAACTAGTCAACATTGATTATGAGGGCCAGATTTTCTACAACGCAGAGAACAAGCCACACATCAACAGCCTGTGAAGGTGTTCCCTGTGGGGGTGCCTGTGTTTTTCTTTCCCTCTTCTCTTCTCTTCTCTTCTCTTCTCTTCTCTTCTCTTCTCTTCTCTTATACTGTCGCTTTCATAGGTAGCTTTGTGTTTTTGTGTGTTCATGTATTAAAGTGTCAGTATGTGTGTTTGGCACAATTATTTAATAGAAATAACATAAACTTCATCAGTACATTCATTTATTTCTCTAAGTGTCACTAAATAGAGCATTTAATAACATGATTCCATAACCATTTTAATACATCAATAAGACATCAGCATCAGATCAGATGTCAGACATCAGATATTTATGACATTAATGTTTATGTGTAAATAATACCTATTAAAAATAATTTTCCATTCTAACCATTCTATTTATAAATGTTCTGGATATAACACAAAATAAAACACAAAACACAGGTCGTCATGTGTTCACTTATTGTTTATTTTAACTGCTTATAATATTTTGTATATTGTTTATTTGCGTTCTTTTTTCAGCTATAGCGGCTTTACTGTTTAGTCGACTACTTGACTAGTCTTGCACATGGCTAATTGAAACAGTGCCTCAGACCCCTACTGAGCAAGCCAGAGGCACAGTGGCCAAGGGCGACAGTGGCAAGGAAAACTCTCTACAATACATTGATGTAGGAAGAAACCTTGAGAGGAACCAAGACTCAGTAGAGAAGCCCATCCTCCTCTGACCAGCACATTTGAAAATACTGTATTTACAAATATAACAATAAACAATTTTTATACATATGTTAGATATAAATTACATAACACAGATAAAACACTTCGGCACATTTGAAAATACTGTACTTACAGATATAACGATTTACAATCTTTTCTAGACATATGTTGTCTGTTTTAGTCTTACCTCCTAACAGGCCAGAGTCCAGCAGAGAAAGAGAGATAACTATATGTGCTTCTGTTCATATGCGCGTCTGGCACTGTTACGTCATAGTATTAGAACGTTTATGACCTGAAATTATAACTTTTACACATTCGCTCAATAGCGAGATATGCACTGATTTTACCTGCTCTATACAAATTCATTCCCTGCGAATAAATGGAGTTGTAAAAAAGTACTTGGCCTCTTTAGCTACACTTAAAATATGTTAATAAATGTCCCTGAATTTGAAAATAATTCAAGTATAATTTTCAAACAAAACGCTTGTGTTAGGTTTCATTTTATATTCTGCACGTTTACATTTTCTTGCCATTTTAACATTCAACTGAAGAACCCACAAATGTCCCAAAATGTTCCTACTCATAAACAACCATCACAAACGGCTGCAAGAGGCCAATAAAGAGTGAGTAAAAACTATAAAAGTGTACTTATCGATTTGAATACATGAAGTTAAAAAATTATACATTTATTAATTAAAAAATAAATTATTAAAATCTTGGTAGTTTGCAACATTTTTGCAAAAGACCGGATAAATCCACTTTCTGGTAAATTAAACTTTCGTTCAGCCATGAATGCTTGACAAGCATTTTGACCAATAGTAAATACTGGTCTAGTGTACATTCGACCAATTAAAACGACGACAAGAAGAAGGCGGGACCTACATAGCAGCCAAAGCAGAGGATTTTGCTTAAAACATTGCAATGTATGATTACATTGTAAGTTTTAGCGTAATTTAACGTGTTTCCCTCATTTTTAATTATTTTTCTCTTTACTCTCTGTGCTAAAATGTTATGTGAAGCTGGTTTGCAACTGTGCACATTGTAAGAAGCGCTATAGTAATAAATGAATTGAAAATATATGCAATGTAATGTTTAAATTGTATGATGACACGGAGGGATTCAAAATACATCAGCAAAATAAGAAATGTAACATTGTACACGTGAAGCTGAAACACAATAGTAATGCACAGCAGGGGGCGCTCTTTATTTAATTTAAATCCAATAGATTTGAGTTCTGATTCACTGATATAAGAAACTTCATATATGCATGTATAGTTCTCTTTGCTAGAAATTGTGATCATATCAAAGTAAGTCTCTATAAGAAATTGTGTATGATTGAAGGTTCTCATAATTTTAGTAACCTACTCAAGTCAAAGTCAAATTACTAAGCAAACTTTCTTAAACAAATTAATAGTGAGGATCAGAATCATAGCTGTAACCAGGGTATTTTGATAGTATACGTTAGGCATTTTACTACCCATACGTATCTTTATTAACTCTCATTTAATTATTAGTAGGCTGTAATAGTAGAATAAGTTGACATGGATATGCAAAGTTACAGGAGACCACCAAAATAAAGACAAAATATAGTAGCAAACGGCAATTATTGTTTTGGAAAAAACGGGGAACAGCCGTGACCAACAGCAAAAGCTTCAAAACTTTGTTTAATTGGTAGTATGTATGTTAAACTCATCAGTCTGACAAAAAGAGAATTGTATTATAAAGTCCTTAAAGTAATATGTTTTCTCTATGTCAGTTTGGTAAATAACAACATCATTCTTTCACTTGTGTAACAGGCTTGGATATGACAAGCGTCACCTTATACCTATTATGTACTTTCTATGGAAACAATATATAATTTGTTAAAATAAAAAAATGTTTCAATCATAATACGAGTAGTTTTGTCTGGGTCGCATATCGCTTTAGTGTTGACGTGCTCGACTTCATTCAGGGCTGCGCAGATCAATCAGCCTCTACCATTAAAGTACCGCGAGAGCGATATAGGAACAGTCGGAACTCAAATGGTTCTCGCGTTACCTGATGTCATATACCGATCAGTCTGCGCAGCGTCGCATGAAGTCGAACGCCTCTATACGACCTGACGTTACAATAGGCGTGTTACGCAGAGCCGTTAACGTCACGAAGGGGCGGGAAGGCACGAAATGTCAACAATGATCCACTTTGTGCAGAAAATCTGTTGAAATGCTTTCAACGAATTCATCGTTCAGCATTGGGTAATTAATTTTAGTAATAAACGTGATAAATCGTTGCTTTATTCATTGTAGAGATATGTTAAGAAATACGTTAAGTAGTTGTTGTGCGGTCTAAACAGGAGTGATTCTTGCTGTTTTCTGTCACGGGTAAAGTTTAGGATGGCTTTAGTTTAGTTTTAGTTTAGTCTTTTAATATGAAAACGACCTGTATAGTGCTGCACAATGCTTTAAAACATAGTTTCACAACGTTTGTGCTACTAATAACCTCATAAAGTTACCACAAATCGATATTTAGACTAGATTCTCACTAGAGTGGTCTTAACCTACCGCACACGACACCACACGTTCGTTTATTTTAACTGTATTGTAATCACTTTGTATTTATTTACAGTGCATTTGGCTTCATTATATTTGTATTACATGCTGTACATTTCAGCTCCTGTATCCTTGCCACGTGGTCATACATATAAGTTAAAATATTGTAAAGAGAACATGGACCATATTAATACTTCAAAATGGAAAACCAGAACAAAGAGAACAGTTCTTACCTGTTCCTGTCAGTCTAAGAGAAATGTTGTTGCTCTATTGCCTTGCTGCCAAGAGTCCATGTGCTGCTGGGGTCCACTATCACAAATACTGAGTGCCTCTCTAGTGGGAGGTTTCAGCTGTTAAGCATGTTAAGGATTGGTTTACAGTCATGTTGATTGAAAGACCACACCAGCAGCCCCCGTTTCCCTTAAACTGGAATGTTGAAGAACTTGCACTGTGTTGTAATTTCATTTACATTTAGGCATGTAGCTGACGCTTTTATCCAAAGGGACTTACAAATATTAGGAGACAATTTCCCTCCCACCTCAGTGTAAAGTAGTCGCAGACTGCAGAAGAGACTGTACTAAATATTTTAAAAGGACTAATGTGCTAAGTGAAGTTTGTTACATAACGGCCTGAAAATCTGACCACATCCGACAATAAACAGATTCTCCTTAGAGACACTCGGAAAGCTTTTCACTGTAAAAACTGAGCTTGTGTTAAAAATTCATACAAAGTTACACCCCCAGAAAAACACTGATATCTCACGTTTTCATTCTCTTTTTTAGATTCAGCATTTAAAAATGCTTCTCCTGTTTTATTTTCTGTTCTCTGGACTGGTTCATCACATCAAAAGTCATATTAAAAATGAAGGCAAGACTGGTCGGAAGGACCGGCCCAATTTCATCATTATCCTAGCAGATGATATTGGATGGGGAGACCTGTGGGTGAAAAGGTCTGACAACTCCACACCAACACCCTGGCTGGACTCTCTAATGCGTGAGGGCAAAAGGTAAAAATATTTAGTGTCATACCTTACCACAGTCGTGTGCCTCCTTATGTTTAATTACGTGAGCTTGCATCTGGTGATTTACAGATTCACAGACTTCCACTCTCCAGCTTCCACATGTTCACCATCACGTGCTGCTCTTCTGACTGGCAGACATGGGCTGCGCAATGGGGTCACTCACAATTTTGCAGAGGGGTCAGTTGGAGGACTGCCACTCCAAGAGAACACGTTTGCTCAGATCCTGCATGATGCAGGATATTATACAGCAATGATCGGTGAGCTCCGCAGAATTCAATGATTAACATTTTGAGGGCAGTGGATTAAAAACTGTGATTAGTTCTTGTTCAATGTATTCTAGATTATTACCACATCAACTAATAAGCCATTCTAGCTTAATACAGTATTTTGCAATGCTCCAGTTACATTTATTTATTAACACTTCTGTTGACTTCACAATAGGAAAATGGCACCTTGGTCATAATGGGACATACAATCCAGTTCACAGAGGTAAGTGAACAGAAATGTTTAAAATTCGGCAATCCTGGGCAATTGTTTTTGGTTTTTCTTTATGAAATGCGGAAGTTTATAAAGGCTTCTTTCCATTTAAAAACACTGTTGTTATTGGACTCTGACAGTGTTAACGACAAGTAGACATATTCTATTTTTCCTGATTAAGAATCCATTTTGCATAAATAATAACAGTAATTTACAAATATTTTAACACTGAACATCTCAAGCAACTGGTTAATGCCCTGCTCCAATAAGCTGTTTATCATGATATGCATTCTTTTGTGTGTGTATACTACAGGTTTTGACTACTACTTCGGTATTCCTTACAGTAATGACATGGGCTGCACTGACAAACCAGGCCTTAACCTTCCCAGCTGCCCTCCCTGCGTGCACAGTCAGTCTACTTCTAGGTGTGTTGTTTTCTATTTCATAAGGTTATGAAACCCAGGGATGGCACATAAACTTGATACTGTGTAAAATGTAATTTTCAGCAGGACGCATGATCAATGTTACACTAAAGTGGCATTGCCTCTATTTGAAAATGAAACGATAGTCGAACAGCCCTTGGACACGTGGAGCCTTAAAGAACGATATGCAGCGGCGTCAGTCACGCAGATAAAAACCAGGTATGTTCACCCCTACAATGATTATTCTGTGACCTTTATAATTCTTTAGTATTTAAAAAAGTAGCTAATATTCTCCATTAAAGGGATAGTTCACCCAAAAATAAAAATTATGTCATATTTCAAGGCACCCATTGATTTTCATTGTACCTTGTGTCCATACTATGAAAGTAAATGGGTGCCAGTAACCAGCGTTTTGCAAAATATCTTCTTCCGTATTCTGCTGAAGCAAGAAAGTCATACAGGTTTGACATGACATGAGGGTGAGTAAATAATAAAATACATTTTATTTTTGGGGGAACATCCCTGTAATGAACCCCACTTGGACTTATTGGTAAATTTGGTCCAAAATATCTAATAAAATAAAATAATGAAAAGGTTTTCGGCTCAGAGCCAACAGTGATGGAAAATGTTGATTAAAAATAGATTATAGGAACAGTTTTGCTAAACTCAGCCACAGCTGTTTGGGGACTTTGTTCAGTCAATATAAGTTCTCCAACAGGTTGTAAACAAGTTTACTGGGCAGACGAAGTTGAAATGTTGACCTTTGACACAGTCCAAGGATACGATCATGATGTTTATCACTGTACCTGCACCTAGTACCTCAGAAAGAACCAAAGTGATTTGATTGTCAAGTTACCAAATTAATTTTCTATATAAATTGTCTGGGGAAACCAGGCTAAAGTCTCAATGAGATAACAAGAACCAAAGTTTGATTTCACCTATACATTTCACAATAATTTCAATATTTCACATGTCATTACTCAGTCAATATTAAATATATCAAGGTTATATTTTCAAAGAATGTTCTTTACATCATGTAGGATGAGTTTATGTAGAAAACAGCAAATCACAAATAAAGGACTTTAGCTGGGTTTTCACAGGCAGGGTCACAATTTTCCATTTCATGTTTCTTAAGTAACATTATTTTCTTAGGGTAATAAAACCAGAATGTACATAACAGCCTTATTTATGATTCAGAATTATTCTTTTTACTTTATTACTGTACAATGTAATGATGCTTTTATTCCTGTCATTGTTATTGTAGCGCTTCTCGGAAACAGCCTTTCCTGCTGTATGTGGCTCTCGCTCACATGCATGTCCCACTGTTTCATAACGCCTTCCTCAACATTACGACGCAGGACCCCTACACAGCCAGCCTCAGTGATATGGACTCCCTGGTGGGCACAATCATGCAGGCTGTCAGCTCTGAGCAGTTGCAAAACACACTGATATGGTTCACGGGTAAGGATTTTTTATACATATTACATGTCCGTTGATTGGCATAAAATGAAATTTCTTTAAGAAATAATTTGAGGTTTTGTAGTCATTTATGCACATTTTAATTTCCTCTTCTTACTAAGACATGCAGATTTATCAATTTTATTGTGATATATTACATTTATTCTGAAGGTGACAATGGTCCATGGGAACAGAAATGCCAGTTTGCAGGGAGTGTTGGGCCTTTTGTCGGACAATGGCAGACAAGCCGAGGTAAAGCAGATACTACCATATGAACATTATGAGATACGGCTGAATTCTGTGGCCGCTGATTCTACGCAAACCTTCTTCAGTTTCTTAAGTTGCTTCAGATAACAAACCCACTAATTAATTTAGGATGTTATAGTCTGTTGACATTCGCTTGTGCAGGTGGTGGATCAGCTAAGAGAACCACATGGGAAGGAGGTCACAGAGTTCCCACAGTGGTCACATGGCCGAAGAAGATCAAACCCAACACCACCAGCGGCGCCCTGCTGAGGTAAGAATCTGAACATTTTGTGATGATATCGTTTTTGTTTTCACCGTGTGATTACTTCCTCTCACTCCTTAGTGGTCTGGATATCTTTCCAACCATCCTGTCCCTGGCCGGTGTAAGACCACCATCAGATCGACATTATGACGGCATTGATATAACAGACATTCTGCTCCACGACTCTGACACAGGGCATAAGGTTTGTTTGGAGAAACGCCACCATACTGATCAAAACCAAAACATTACATTTTGTAGATCTAAAATTTGTAAAACAAATAACTCAATGTTCGCTTTAACAGAGCCTCATGCATCCAAACAGTGGTGCCGCAGGACGGTTCGGAGACTTACTGACCGTGAGACTGAAACATTACAAGGCATTTTACATCACAGGTCTCTGATATTAAAACTGATTTCATGTTAAGTATCACTATATTAAATAGCAGTGTATATTGAATGCACTTGTGTGTCTCTTAGGTGGATCAGAGGCGTGCGGCGGAGGAAGTGGACAACAGCACTATCATCACCCGCCTCTGATGTTTGACCTCTCACGGGATGAGGCGGAAGAGGCGCCTCTAAACCCTGACACTGAGGAATACAGATCTGTCCTATGGGAAGTGGAGAGAGAAAGAGATGCTCTGCTATGGGACATTGCCACAGATAAGGTATCGATTGCCAACTACACAACAGTTCCTGCCGCTGTGCCATGCTGCCAGCCGCACAACCCTGCCTGTCGATGTCACATTCTGAAATGAGGTCAGTTGATTCGACCTTGACCTCAGAGGTGTTTGTCAGATGTGTTAGATCACATTAGCATATTGAAAAGCAGTTTCATACACTAAAAAGAACACAGTTCAAATATTGAACGTGGTGTCCCATAAACCTCCACTGGTTTACTGAGAAATTGTGTTGATGGGTAATGGAAACTGTTTTTTAGGAACTATAAGAAACTATAATACTTATTTATTCTGCTGTTACATTATGAGCTATAGAAATTTCAGCAGAAACGTAATTGTTTGAAATACTTAATTAATTAACATGCGAGGATCATGCATGACATTGTTTGCATCATAATTTGATTAGGTAGGTTTTTAAAAGATATCAAAAAGATTAATTTTCTTCATAGTTTAATATTATGTCTCCATCTTGTGGTGATACTGTTGTTTTTACCTAGTTAAATAATCTGCACAATTTAACTGTATCATTAAATCAATTAAGTTATTGTTACACTTAACAATTTTTTGGACATTAACTATTGATATTAACACATACATTTATAACTTATAAGTTTTATTATAATTTATAAATTATACTCTTTATTACGCTCTATTCTGAGAAAGCACGAATCTAAATATGTTTGTGAAATAAAATGAATTGAACACACATTAACATTACTCGGGATCTAAAAAATAGATTTATCCACATTTCTGTCTTTATTCTTTATTTTCTTTGTTGTTAGTAAGAACATGAAAAATCTATCCATACATACAAACAGTAAGAAACACCTGATCTGCCATTCATATAGAATGTTGCCAAACAGGTGTGGCCCTTTAAAATAAAGCTATATAATTCAGAAACTTATTCCAAGTGGGGAAAATTAAAATAGTCACAACCAAACATTATTAAAACAAAGATTGATATTGTTTAAAACTGTTTGACAAGTAAATTAAAAACGTAAACACAAACTCGATCATATGGGATGCTTCAAATTCAAAACATTATTGTGCATTCAGAATTTTCTCCTCTGACTACAAAAAATAAAAATATCTGTATGCACATCACGTTTTAAAATGTAAGGACATACATAAACAAAGTATTCCAAGCAGTTTCCTTTCCTGTTAATTTACAAGCAAGTCCCTTATCAGTAAATGTTTCTATTCCTATACAAGTATTAGAAGCAGCCAATGTAATACAATATCACAGGAGAATATAAATAGATGGGCGGTCAATATGCAACCAACACTCAGACCTAGTGCAACATCAAGTTAGGATATGGAAATCTTTTATCATTGCAAAAAATGTGCACAGTAAATTATTTTTTGTGTATTTGTTTACAACATTTTTCACAACTCTGAAAATTAATGAAAATTAGTGTTCTGTTCACAAAATAGGCAACAAGGCTGTTAAATTTTAAGGAATATCCGGATCTTGCTGGGATCAGCCGGCATCAATTTATAAACCACACAGGATCTGAATGGATAGAGATAACGTTAATAACCCAGCACAGTGAACATGTGAGAAAAAAGGAAGTGCCTGAGAAAAAAACAAGTCAGCTACAATTGTGATATGAAAAAATGAAAATATATACACACTGATGTCAGCACATCTCTGTGGGGAACTTGTTTGAAACTTTGTCTCAGGTTATTATGCTATGATGCACTCTATCACAGTCGTGTTTTTAACTATTTGTGATTTGTTCACCACTCTGAATGGCTCATTAGTCAAACTTTACATTCAAATAGTTTATAAGAGAAAATCAATCATTCAGTGTATCGTCTGTAAACCTTCTGTAAGGTGCATTCTTTCCTTTAAAGGTGTAGGTAGCGAAATATTTTGAGCTCACAGTAGAAGAATCCTTGGATAAAGACTGAAAAAAGCTTGTGGGAGGACTCTGGATACTATGTATATGTTTTGACTATACAGGTCGAGTGTCATCTATAGTAGATTCAGCCCTGCCAATATGAATTAGTTTGCATCTGGTTGTTGGGCAGTGATTATATGACTATCCTTCTCCTGACATTGCATTGAATCAACCTCTATGGCTTGTAAAACAAGCGTGTTGACATCAGCAGTATTTGCGTTGAGGTGTTTATTGGAAATTTCAGTGCTTACGTCTTGCACGGTCTCTGTCATCGGAGCTGTTTGCGTGACTAGTGCTTCCTCAATTCCCTCAAGTATCAAAATGGCACTGCCGGTGTGAACACATTTCGCATTGATCTTGTTCACCTCACCAACATGATCTCCGTTGGATTCTGAATCTGAAAGGCATGTTTCACTGATCTCTGTTTCATTCACTTGCTCTTTATGGATTATTCCATTTTCCTGGATGGCGCCTTTCTGAGTTATCTCTGCTTTACTTTGTTCTTGTTGTTTAGTGTTTGAGATGTTCTCCTCAGAGGTGCTGGCTTCATCAAGTGCAACATCTTCCCATGTTTTATCTGCGGCTTCTTCAAGATCACCTTCCTCAGCATTGTCTTTCTGGGCAGCACTGAGATCCAAAATG
This sequence comes from Beaufortia kweichowensis, assembly GCA_019155185.1. NCBI lineage: Eukaryota > Metazoa > Chordata > Actinopteri > Cypriniformes > Gastromyzontidae > Beaufortia > Beaufortia kweichowensis. The sequence continues at coordinate 7,941,584 of CM032808.1, forward strand.
GCTTCATTGTTATGGACTTTTACAACTGTATCTTCTTCAGGAACATCTTTGGTAGAAACAGTGGATTCCTGCTGAAAGGCAGCTTCTTGACAGCCCTTTTTTTCTTCACCGGTACCACCAAGAGTCCTCTTCTCAAATACAGAGGTAATCTCTTCGCCAACAGACATTTCTTGTTCTTGAGCTTTATCTAGATCATCTTGCACATTCTTGACTTCGAAGGGTCCCTCTATCTTTGGGACCTGATATTCACATCCATCCCTTTGCAGATCACTGACTTTATCATCAAGCCTTTGTGTTTCTTCCTCTTGAACCTTCTGTTCAGGCTCACTTCCCTGCTTCAAATCAGATCCAGTATGTTCTGAATCACTCAGTCTCGACACCGTTTCTAGATCTGAAACATCTGTAAGTTCACTTGGAGGATGTAGTCCACTTGACGTGGCTACTGCGTATTGTATTGATGGTAAGAGATGAGCAGGACTGGGAAAAGACATATAACTTTAGAATGGTTTATCTTTATATTCTATTATTATATGCTTGATTGTAACTAGTTTTACCTGTCTGCCGATTCATACGGAACAGGGGCCATCCACAACTCTTCGGCCACGCCCCCCTCCTCCTGCACCCATCCACGGTTAGAGGAAGCATAATTCAGAATGGCCTCTGTCACAGTGTAGGGGGTGTGGCCTTGCACACAGTCCTCAATGTGCTTGACAGGGAGCTGAGTCTGCAGGAAGAGATGGAGCTGGCTATCGGACAGACATACTGTCATGTGCACCACCCTGAAGGTAAAGACAATAGCTATTAATGCTGGGCTTCATGTAAAGAATATTAAATATCATCATGGTGAAACATTTGTCATGTAAAATTGTTAATGATTTTTGTAAGTAGAAAAAAAAAACACTGAAAGGTTAAGAATAAACAGCTAGAACTGACCTGTCCAAAAAGCTCTGTAGACCTTTTCTCCTTCTTTCAATAAAGTCATCATTTACAAATGAAAAGTATGACTTTTTGGGCAGATCAGGAACAGGCCTGTGGGAAAAGACAAAATAAATTAACCAGAAAGCATCTGAATATTATACAAGCATTTCTGAAACATTATTATTTTATTATCTTTTATTATTTTTTAGATTTCTTTTAAAAACAAAAACAATTCATCACTAGTAATAGTCACTTCAGACAAGACATGAAATATGATCAGGTACACCATCATTTAGAAATGTGTATGTGCTTACACAAGACCGGCATTCTTTTGCAGTTTTTTCTTCAACCACACAAACTCGCTGTATCGTCGCCTCACACAGGATGTTTTCGCAGTGAATGCTTTGCTGTTTGTCTAGTGACAGACACAGTAACCATAGTCAATACAACCAGACAAAACAACTGTTGAGCTGTAGAAGAATCAGACTTACATACACAATATACCCTACCCTATCATACATACATTAATGCGACACACATGTATTCATTATAAAGATCAAGATCATTTTCAAAACATTTTTTATATTCAAAATAAACCATCACATGTCATGCAAAATCCTCCAAGCATCTCAGTGTTGTAAGCCACAAACAATGAGGTCACTGCCTTCCAGTATGTGATTAAATCAACACAAACACATTAACAATGATTAATAGTGATTACTGGAAGTGAAAACAGAAAGAATTTTATTTTTTAGAAATCCTTTTTTACAACACTGATCACCTTGAATCTGAATCCCCCTATTGGCAATTCCATGCAAATGTCAACATTACTATAAAAAACTATTGGTAAAAACGTTTTTTACCAATAGTTTTCACCATACTGATAACTCAGATGTCAATATTCAGTGCTATAAATAACCATGTGAGGTTTCTCTCAAAGCGTTTTTTTTTTCATCCATAGTCAGACAAGTGCCACTTTTTTAGAATGTTCACATCTATAACAGTCCATATTCCTATATTTTAATAAAATTTTAAACTAAAATACCTATTTAATGTTCTATGACAAGCCATTCTGTCTTTTTTTTTTTTTTTTTATAAATCCTATTTTGTCACTTCTATAATGCATGTATATTTCCCTTCTCTTAAACAGAAAATTTGTGTATGGACTGATATTTTTCTAATGCCGGGACTCTCAATGGGCGTCTAAGAACAAATATTGGTATACCGGTCATAAATACATTCTCTGAAAATGTATATTTCAAGTTTTGACTGCAAATGTCATATCCATGGAATTATGCCTATAACTCATAAAAGTAGGATTTGTACTTTTGGAGCCTAAAGTCACATATTAAGTTTTTATTTTAAGTTGTACTCACATGAAGGAAAATTTTGAAGTCCACATATGAGTTCCATGATCCTTCATTCTGAACACGGGGATCCTGAACCCTCACAGCAATAAATTCCTGTAACAAAAACATGTTTAAACGATCACATTTTAGTTTTAACAAAGCCAATGAAACTTTTAAAGACAACGGGTGAGGCTGCTCTTCGATGGTTATCCAGCAGCATAAACAATACAATACTTAAGTGTTAAGTCTTGACATTTGCATGACTAACATTCCTACTGTCATCAGATTATGATCAGACTAGAGCACTGACATCACTGGGCAAGCAATCACAAGATTTAGAGTAAACCAACTGTGGTTTGCAAACAAGTAAAATCAATGTTTGTCTAGATCTGAATCTTTTAGGTGTTTTAGTACAATATTTAAATCTATCACAGCACAGGGATATCTTACATCTTCCTCTTGACTTTTGATCATCCTATTACAGGTAACACGGCACAGTGGACATCTGTGGAGAAACATAGACAGCAATTAGTAAAATACATAAAAATTCATAACAGCTAGGCTTGGCCTTTTTAACTCACATGATTTTTTCTTTTCTGTCTTTGATTCTCCATAAGTAAGCAAATATTTTCACAAATCCATAAAAGGAGAAACGAACAGATTCATCAGATCTATTGGTCCTATCCCCTTTCCAAAACATTACTGTTGATTTGCCTATCGTGGGTTAAAAAGGGAAGCCAGCATCTTCTGACTTGCTCTTTAACCCCTAACATGAATCATCTGCCCCACCCCTTCCTCTAAAATACCACTAGTCATGATTATTGGTCAGTTCTGTGGCCAATATAACGATCTTTAAGACTTGAAGACAAAGAAAATAAGACCACAACATGCATTTTAATTTTACGCCAAAGCGTATTTTTATTTAAATCAGATATGGATGGAAATAATTGTTGTCTATGGCAGTCAGACCATTTAATTTACACAAATAACAAAGCGTAAAATACACCACAGACTTTAAGTAACACTTACCGTACGATTTAATTTCCAGCCAATACAAGTACATGAAAACACACGAGCGTCAAACATAAGTGAAGTAACAAGAAGAAAGTAATGACAGTGTCTTAATTCGATCCAGTGGCACCCAAACTTAACGTTTAAAGAAACGCAGGTCCGAATATTTAAAAATACGTCAAATGAGAACGCAAATCAGATAGAAACAACAGCGACCAGTTCCTTGTTTTTCGGCTACAATCGAGATGAAATCAACTCTGCCATCTAGTGTACTGGAGAGTTATTGTCACGTAGCTGTATTGTTTTTTTTTTTATAAATTGCAAATTTATTACTGCAAAAACTGCTGAATTTAAGAAAATGAAGATAAAGGGATACATTTTGTGAAGTTATCTAAAAAATAAATTATCTAAAGACAATAATCTTATATAAAAGAATATTTTCATAATATTTAGTAACTAAACTTATATAGTGCTGATTTTGTATAACTAGTATCTTACATCACTTCAGAATCTGATAGCTTCTGATGTTAGTGATGATAGAGAATCCATTGTGTATGTGCTGAGTGTAAGAACTTTATCCGCTTTAATCTTCTTTAGCGTCTGTTCATGCAGGTGGAGATGTCAGATGGAGGAGAGAGAGAGAGAGAGAGAGAGAGACGCTTGAACAAGCGTAGAGACGAGCCTTTGAACATTTTCTCTTGTAACATCTTATATTTTTATAGGTGTTGTACTAACACTATTACTTTGCAACACAAGAGATGGAGGAAGAAGAGATCCGACAGCAAAAGCTGGACAGTCAGGTGCAGTTTAAATCATTATTCTCTTACTTGACATTACTACAAATATCTAAGAATAGAAGACTTTACCATTTTTTTCATTTGTAATGTATGTCCTTTTAAAGCATTTTCTATTACAAATTATATTGTTAGCATAATGATTTGATTAAATTGCTCTAGGCCTTTTTTAGTGTTTTTCGGTTTATTCCTAGGTTTCAGTTACATTGTGGTGTTTACTTTAACAGACTTCAACATACTAACATTTAATAAGGTTATTTGTTAGATTTCCCATCAGTTACTCAACACACTGATTATATTATTATCTGTTGTAGCGTTTGCTTTTGATCAAGAGACAACAAAGAAGAAGGACAGACGCTCGGATGGTCACAGCGAATCATGACATTCATCCAAAGACACGGAGACAGAAAGCTGGATCTGAGGACACAGCTTTGTTAATAAGCCAGTCTCAGAGCAACACTTCTCTTAATGGTTGGTAAACACAATAAAAAACAGAATGAGATTTTTCCATGCAGTTATTGATTATAGTAGACCTTATCTTGTTACAATAAAGCTCTGCCTCTTTGTTAACAGACACACAACCTGAGCAGGTTTATGAAAACACTGTGGAGGAGATCAGTTTAGGTGAACTGAACATTTCCTCCAAGGCAGCAGAAACATCAGAAGAGGTGGATGTGTCTCATCCGGTCATGCCCAAGAAAATTGATTTAGAAATTAGTGCCCAGCCGAGCCCAAAATGCATAGACACAGAGATCCAAACTGATGCAAAGAAAACAAAGAAAAAATGTTTGAAAAAGGGGCAAGCAAAATGTAAGTGTTTTTGATGATCAGTTATATTTTTTGGTAATAAAGGAATAGTCCCCAAAAAATGGACCCCATTGACTTGACCATAGTAGTTTTTATTCCTACTATGGAAAGTCATTGAGATCCATTTTTTTGGGTGAACTGTTCCTTTAAATTGCAAATTCTCTCCAAGTACCAAAAAAAGCAGAAGAACGGGAGGAAAATGAAGACAAAGAGAAGAAATCTATAAAGGAGGAGGACAAGAAAAATAAATCTAAAGAGAAAGTGAAGACAGGGGAACAATCCTGTGAGTATACCGGAGATGTGTCTCCATTGTTTAAGCATGACAGAAGTTAAAGGCTGTTTCCTGTTGCACTGCCCAGTGCTAATCTATAAATAGGAAATAACTTGACATTGGCATTGTTAACATTCCAAATATATAAGTGGCACAGTGAAAACTCAATTTTACTTTTACAGCAATTCAGACCGATTCAGTGGTGGAGTTCAACATTAATGCAGAGAATAAAAATGAATCGGAGAGTGAGGATGAAAGAAAAGACAAGGTGTCAAAGAGCCCCGTCCCTCCCACACCAAAGAAAAAACAAAAACTGACAGCAGGTCGGTTATTAAAATATTGAATGTCCCAATTTCTCTAATGAAATAAACAGATATGATATATTCCTTCACATTTACCTTTTTTGTATGCATTTAGTAGATTTTTTTCTAATTTGAAACTATCAATTTAAGTCTTAGACAAAATAAAAATGACTTGGTTTCTTTTGATGTGGCTTGACTTGAATATGACTTTTTAATATATTTCCTTTTTCACTGTAATAGGAGCTGACCTCAGTGACAGTGATGAAGAAAAAACAGATGAAGATGAGGAAGACAAGAGGGAGATTAAAAAAACATCAAAGAAGCCAAAGAAAGGAGCAAAAAATCTTGCTTCTTTAAACTCCAACTATAAGGAATCTTTTTCTGACAGTGACTCTTTGGACATGGGAAAGGTAAGATGATTCTTTCAATAAATTAAAAAATTACTGTATTACATTCTATATTTATACATGTTTATGTTTTGTCTTTATCGTGCAGTCCTCTCCGATGTCTCTGGAGGATTTGGAACTGTTTGCCATGCGTCCAGCTCCAAGAGATGAGACCATTCAGTGCAGGATAACCAGAGACAGGAGAGGAGTGGAGAAAGGAATCTATCCCACATACTACCTTCACATGGAAAAGGAGGATGGGAAGAGGGTAAGAGAGAATGGTGGATTTTTAGCATCTCTGAATTCATTATTTTTCATTTGTCCGTTATTTTGGATGGACAGGTATTTCTGATGGCGGGCAGGAAAAGAAAGAAATGCAAAACTTCAAATTATTTGATATCAGTTGATCCTACTGATTTATCCAGAGATACAGACAGCTACATAGGCAAATTAAGGTCGGGCGCCATTGCAGTGCATTTTTACACCAGATGTTTATATAGTAAATGTTTGTATTTTGTAAAAATAATATAATAAATAATCATTTTAGGTCAAATGTCTTGGGGACCAGATTCACTGTATTTGATAATGGTGAGAATCCAGAAAGAAAGCCATTCATCAAAGAAACCGATACCCTGCGTCAAGAGCTGGCTGCAATATGTTATGTATGTTAAGATGTACATTTTTATATTAATAATTAAATTAATAATAATCTGGTTCTTTTGATTACTGAAAACTACTTTTTTGTGTTACAGGAGAAAAATGTGTTGGGTTTCAAAGGTCCCAGGAAAATGACGGTAATCATCCCTGGTATGCATGAAAACGATGAGCGAGTTGTTATCCGTCCAAAAACTGTGAGTACTTTGTTGTGGATTCTTGTTAACAATAGTGGTGTATCAATTGACAAAACCATTTGTATAATTATAACATTTCTGTTGAATATGTCATATATGCCATGACATTTTTTTCCCCGTGTTTCAGGAGCTGGAATCTCTGCTTACTCGATTTGACAACGGTAACAAAGAGAATCTTGTCACCCTTGTAAATAAGTCACCCAGCTGGAATGAGCAAACCCAGTCGTACGTGCTTAACTTCCATGGCCGAGTTACACAAGCATCAGTGAAGAATTTTCAGATAGTCCATCCAGATAATAGTGAGTGACAGGTTATTCTAATATAAAATACATTCTGTATTTTAGAGTTGTTGTCATGTTATAATGTATGATAAGATTATATTTCATTCTGATTCTTAATATTTTTCTGCAGTGGACTATATTGTGATGCAGTTTGGGCGGGTAGCAGAGGATGTGTTCTCCATGGATTACAGCTTTCCTCTGTGTGCTCTACAGGCGTTTACTATCACTCTGTCCTCTTTTGATGGCAAACTGGCCTGTGAATGATCTTGATTTACCTTTTTCCAGTATCATATGTTATTTTAAAAAGGGAACTTTGCAGTAATTTACAATCAGAAATAATAGAATTACATCTAGACATTTTATAATATCTAAGAGTATATCATGTGTGTGTACAAGTGTATACAAGAATACAGTATATTATTGATCTATTCCAACTATTTATTCATGTATAATTAGTACCATACAATTTATGAAGTTTGTTTGATTTTCAAAGCTGTTGTTAAAAGTGTTTGTCAGACATTTTGACAGATATTTTGTTAGATATTATATTCTTCATTAGTTGATTTCTTTTTATTTTTTTTAACTTGCATGTATAAAATAAATCACACAACTACTTTTAATCAAGTTAAACCGATTCAAGTTCATATGAAAAGTGTACAATGATTTACGACTATACAGACTCAGGCCTTCATTTTTCCTGTAATTATTTTGATGGCTTTCATATATGGAATACGCCACGCATTAGTAAACAGGGTGCATTTCAGTGCAGCAGGGGGCAGTAGCCTATTTGAACGTCTTTCGGAAACTAACAAAGAAGAAGAACAGCACAAATCTGCATACAAATGCATAGTCCATATAACCTCTTGTCTGAACGCGAAGTTGATCCATAGTATCTACGTATTCAATTATCGGGGCACCCCGCAGCTCATCAACAATCCACCGTGAGTTATTTGGAGAAGTTAGCTCCTGCGAAATGTGATTTTGAATGGAAACTCCCTTCTTTTAATTTTAGTTAAAAGTTAGCTGACGCATGATCTGAGCCACTCAAGAAAACTTTCATCTGAGTTGGATTAGAGACATACATCCAAAAATGCGGGACCGGACCAAAGAACTGGGCAATGTGAGTAATGTACAAACTAGGGCAGTGCATTCAGAAAACCGGCTAACGTGCTAACGTGCTAACTCGCGGACAAACCCCCTACAAACACAACAGCGAACAAGTTCACTTGTCACAATCTTACGGGGTTGCGGTCTGCTGCTTTATGGCTGAGGATGTTTGTGTCTTGACGCAAAGTTTTTGCAGAATTTATTAATGATATTAAGCCAGTGAAAGCAAACGGCTCTGCACTACTGGCGTCGGGACAAACTGTTGCGCCCTTGTACTGTTGCTGATTATAATGGAATGGAAGCGCTCTTATCTTGCAGTCTAACTTATTTAGTGTGTAAACTTATGTGTTTGCAGTTTAATCAATTGTGTCCTTCCAGGAACTTGAAAACATTTAAACATAAACCAATTAAATAAAATGTTTTTACGAAACTTTCGAAATTGTCGAGATATGGTATTTGTATCAGGGCAATTCCATGCAAATGTCAACCAAAGTTTTCACCAAATGTTTTTGCCATACTGATAGCTCAGATGACAATATTTTGTGGTTTAAATGCCCATGTGGGGTCTCAAAGTTTTTAAAGCATTTTTTTCTGTTTAAAGCAGATTTTCATAATCAGGTGAAGTTATTTTATGTTCTTTGAAGAGTCATCTCTCTATTTGTTGGGTATTATTGCTTCTGCGTTGTGCATTTTAATTCACATTTTAATTGCATTTTAATTCACATTTTAATTGCATTTTAATCCTATGGCTCTCAAAAACATTTGTTCTTTATTTTTACATCTTCACACATGTATATTTTAATTTTTTTTTTTAAATGGTTAAATTCTGTATAGACTGATATTTTTTATTTCTGGACTTGATCAACTGGGTTTAGTAAAATATAAACAGATGGTTCAATATATTGGTAATAAATACATTCTGTCAGAATTTATATTTCAAGGTTTGACTAAAAGTGTCACACCCATAATACTGGAATTGCAAAAGAATTTTTCACTGCTTTCAGTTTCTATGAAGAATGTGTGCATGTGTTAAATTTAATAGGAAACTGAAAGAATAACGATTTATTTAGACACAATTGATAAAACAAATAGTAGAAACATGCTAAATAAAAATATAGGTGAACAATGAACCATTGTTTTATTTACTACAGTAACCAAAGCTTAATTATGGTATTTGTAGAAAACTCCACAACCCCAGATTTTCCATTCTCTCACTATAGTAACCATAATATCTATAGTGAAACCAAGGTATGGTCAAAAATGTAATTCCTCTGTACTCTTACTAGACTGCTGATGTCACGGATGAAGATGAAGAAAGCACAGCTCTCATGACAAAGCCTGGTTCTGCGACCTCTGCAAAAGAAGAGAAAGAAAATGAAGCCTTCTTTAGAAAGGTACATCTCATGTCACATTTGAATCATCCATCATAATAGCAGATAGCACATTTTAACTGTGTGCTAATAACAGTGCAGCTTTCAGTATCAGTTTCTAGGCATGAATAACATGTGAAAAGATTTAATAGGGATCTAAGAGTAACTTGTGTTTTATGTAGAAAACATTAGAGATCCTACAATGTTATCAATGGATATTTATAAATTCTTATGCAAAAGTCAGTTATACATTTCATTAATGGTATGAATCGTTTGGGCATTTATAGTTTTGTGAGACTTGTCATAGGTTGTCAAAATAATTTCATTTTTTCTCTACATAGGTTCAGGAGATTCGAGAGGGCCTTACAACGTTTAAGAAAAAGGTGTCTGAATTGGAGAACAAACAGAAAACAGTATTAGGAGTTGCACTTCCTGAAGACAGTGAGTAACTCACCTGTGCATAAATCTTGATTTTTTTTTTCATATTTTTCTATATATATGGATACATTTCTATATATGGGTCTTTATAGTTTTATTGAACAACCTAACTAAACAACTCACATTTAAAAAAAAAAAAAAAAAGTTGAGTGGTTATTTGTAATAGCCCATATTATTGAAAATTATTCACTTTTCACCATAGACATGAAAAAGGAACTTCAGTCTCTCAGAGAGGATATTAAAGGCATGGCCAACCAGATCCAAAAGAAGTTAAAAAGTAAGTCTATTGATTGAATAAACAACAAATTATTTTTATTGTAGTATTTCTACTGGACATAACGGATGTCAGACATTAAACAAAAATCTATGTCACAGGCATTGAACCTAAGAAAGCAGAAAGTGATGACAAATATATTCCAGTACACGTGAGAATGCAGAGAAGCCAGGTGAGTCAGTGTTTAATCAGCCATTGACTTGGCAAAAGCAACATTTTGGATAAAAATAATCTTCTCTTATATTTTTTTTTCTCTGTCCAAGCATGCTACATTGTCCCGAGAATTTCTCGAACTGATGGGTCACTGTAACACAATTCAAGCCCAGTACAGGGACAGAAATGTGGAGAGGATACAAAGACAACTCAAAATCAGTATGAGTTTTTTTTTCATGTTTTGTATTTCTAGCTTTAGTTATACGTTTTATGGTTTTACAGAAGTAATTTTTATTCGTTATATAATGTGAGGCATTATTTAATGCATGATGAGCAGATATAACTAATGTTTATGTAAATGATGCAAATCTGAATCTTATTTACAGCCGGTAACAATGTGACAGACGAGGAGCTGGAATCAATGCTTGAGGGTGGGCAAACAGATGTTTTCACACAAAATGTGAGTGTGTCAATACATTGACTTTTATTATTAATTATTATAATTTATTGACCTTTTCAAATGGACACCCTAGAAAGCATTTGCAGTCGTTTCCATGTCCACACCTGTATAGACTGTTGAGGAGTAATGCAAAAGTTATGCAGATGCAAATGTTCACCTTATAATTGCAGTATTTGAGCATTTTGTCTTTAGTTGTATTTATTGCTTTCTTTCCTACTATCAAAACATTTATTTACAATATTTATTTAACAATATTTACTATACTGTACTTTTCTGATGCTGTCGCAGTTTCAAGTCTTCTCTTTTGCTTTCCTTGGAATGAAAGTGTTTCATTGGTAAGACTTGAATGAACAGAACCATCTGAAATCAAACTTTTTTTGTTTTTGATGAAGTTGATACCTGTTGAGCACTGTTTGCTTAGTGTTTGGATCGCTTGTCATGAACCGCTGTGTTCAGGGCACTTCCTATGACCTCTGCTATTGTGCCCTTGAGGAAAACTCTTGGCCCTGTTTGTCCTCAGGATGCCCTGTTTCCTGACCCTTTCTGATATTAAAAAACTTTTAATAGGCAAAGTGAGACCTTACAAATCTGGGGGTGTTTAAAGGTTTAGTAAGAATCAAAGAATGTTGATTACAGTTTAAGTAATTGGTTTAAATAGTATTTAGATTTTTTTCTCCATCCCTGAGAAAGGAAATCTGGGTTGTCAACATCATTAAAAACATTGACAGCAATGAATGTATTTCATTATCAGAATCTCCTTCATAGTTTTCCTCTTCCTCTTTAGTGTTTAGATGAGTCATTATTTTTTCCTTTCACCTCATGCTGAGGTTTTATTTATAGAAACCTTTCAGTTTATTTTTTATAAACCCAGGCCTTGCATAAAACTTAATGACACCCACCATTTTGTCTGACATGTGTGATATGAAAAATCATGTTTCACCACAAAACCGTTTTTGGATTTTGTGAAATTAAAGTTGTTTAGGATAGCTACACTTCTCATTTCATTTACCCAATTTGATCGTTCCTGCAGATTTTGAATGACGCTAAAGCAACGAGACAGGCTCTAAATGAGATTGAGTCACGACATGATGAGATCATCAAACTAGAGAAAAGCATCAAAGAGCTTCATGACATGTTTAATTACCTTGCGATGGAAGTACAAGCCCAGGTGAGAACAACACATGGAAAATATTTAATAAAGTGTTTCTCAAGTGTCATTTAAAATAAACATTGATGTCTAGTCTAAATGTGCTCAGAATGTTCTTAATGCCATGTAAATCAGAATTTTAAGGCAAATAAACTTTGGTTTTCAGGGTGAGATGGTGGATCGAATTGAGGAGAACATTAAGAATTCCCATAACTACGTGGAAAAGGCTGTCGCAGATACGACTGCAGCTGTAGAGACCTCACGAAAAGTGCGCAAGGTACGTCACGGATAAATGGGACTAATTACAAACTTTATTATGTTTTTCAATAACAAATAACTGTAATAGCGCAAATTGTCATGTTTTTATATTTATTTATTTCCCTCAGAAAAAGCTATGGATAGCAATATGCGTTGCTGTTTTACTTGTTGTATTAGCCATTATTTTGGCTATCACTTTCAGTTGAGGTGGGTCACATTTACCACATTTTTTTTTAAATATATCTAAATTATTACAAATATATAAATCTTTTCTAAATGCCTTCTATAAATGTTATATCTCTCCACATTTTTGTTCTGTCTTTCAGCCTGCCAGATGCAGACTTTTGTCTTTCCAAGTCTTTTTTTTAAACCAGCATGGTCATGCACACACATGACCACTGTTGGTATCCCATATCATCTGGTGACTACAGGTGCTTGACTTTGAAAGTGTTCATTATTAGTTGTTTTAGCTACTTTGCCCAAGAAAGTTAGAATTCCTGAAAATGTATCTGCTGCTTTACTTGGATATATAAAAGGTTACATGGTCATTTTAACTCGCTTTTAATTAACTGATTACTTTGTGGACTGGATCACATAAAACCATAGCCGTGCAGTGCAGAGAAAAGTCAGGGAAGTCTGTAATAAAACAAGATTCTTAATATATAATATTTTCAGTTGAAAGGCAAGCTCGGCAACATAAAATGATGAGCGGTCTGTCTGTTTGTTTTTTGTCCTAATGTTTAGATGGTGTCTTTATTTGTTTTGATTTATCATGTAATGCAGTTTCAAACTTGTTGCTAACACCTGTATATATGACAAAAGACTCATTTTATATTTTGCGTTTTATTATCCAACCCAAAAGAACAGTTCCTGGTGTCACAATAACATGTTTTGCTTATATGTGTGTATATTTTAACGCATTTGTTCACTGTTTAGCGCTTCTTAACAAATTATGTGTAGTCTAATGCCTCAACCTTGGTGCCTTTTCTTGAAACTTTACTAGGCAGTGTGCACTGTGACAGTAAGGGGTCAGATCACCGAAAGTAAAACTGGTTTTATTATGGACATACTCCCACACATTCTTTCATTCTAATGTAAAAAAAATCTTTTTTAAATAAAATACACCATATTACACATTGTTTTGTATTTTTTGTCCTTTTTGGGTTGTAAATATTGTTTGTTTACTGTATTTTCTTTGATGACATAATGCACTGTCAAGGGGAAATGTATTATATTAACACAGACAGTGAACTACATATCCCAGCGTTTGTGTTGTGTGTTGTGTGTCTATTTATAGCAGCAGTTGTGTATTTCACAACTCGTTCAACACGGTCTGGAAGAAGGTTTAGGTAACATTTTATTTTTTGGAGTTGTTTGTTTTAAAAAAATACTACCAAATTACACGTACAAACACGTAAAAAGAGTTGTTTATATAGTTAGTTTGAGATTCATGAAATGTAATTTTATCATGTGTTTATATAGGCCTAACTGATTTGTTTGTCAAATGTAATTATTTGCCTTTATCTATTTACATAACGAAACCTGTGCTTCATTTATTATCTGTGTATTATATATGTGTTATCTATTTGTTCGTTTGTGACGCTCTTATCTGTAAGTGAAAGTGAAAGAAGTTTTATCGGATGTATTGTTTGGAACAGAAGTTACTGAAAGTTAAACGAAGAATCGCTTTTAAGTCTTTTATTTCTGCTCGTAATAATAGTGACTGTGTCATAAGTGATGGATGAAGAAACGATCCCCGCGGTCCTGGAGACTTCTTCATTCTCGCTGGTAGTTTTTAACGATGTGCCTCCTTCATATCCGCCGAACACAGCGATTACCTGCTGGTACACAGTTACTGGAGGCCTGCAGCCCAGCTCGAGGGACTGGATCGGTATCTTTAAGGTATGATCAAGCGCATACAAGAGTAAAATTATTAATATCATGATAATTCACATTTTCTTTTGTTGCTTATTTATTATGGTGTCCCCCAATGAAAAAATAGAAACCAAAATTCCCATGTGAAAATACTGTAGTATTCTTTATTAGAGTACCAGTCAAAAGTTTGGAGAAAGATTTGGAAGGTTTAATGTTTTCCCACATTTTACAATAATAGTAAACTTATAAATAACACAATTGTAACTGTGGGAACGCTGATGTTATATTTTAACATCTTCAAAAGTAGTCAACCTTTGTCTAGAGTTTGCAAAAATCATACTTTTGACATTTTATCATGTAGTTTAACCTGGGAAGCTTTTTAAACATCACTAAAGGAATTTCTAGGTATGCTTACATAAAACAGTTTTCTAATTAAATACAATAATTTGTTCGCACAGTTATATTTTTGTGTACAAAAGTCATTTCAAACATTGAAATATACATTAAAAGATTTTTAAGATCATGTGAATAGAGTAGCATAGTAAATATTAAAAGTACACTACAGTATTTTTATGTTCTTATGAATTGAATGGTTATAATGGGAACTAAATTGGTTTTAATGAAAGCTAAATGGTCTCTGTGGGTTTCTAATGTGTAGAGCTCCATTGGTGGGATGTTCTGGTTGGTGAAAACCAGTAGAACACAATTCAATCTTACTGGAATAAGATTGGAATATCGCATCACTTTGCATTACATTACAGTAGATTAAATTATCTCAGGTTGCATTCAATGACATTGAAAAAACTGATCATGCCACTTTATCTTTTTGAATCGTATGTGTTGAATCTTATGCATGGGATGTACACAGGTTGGCTGGCAGTCAGCAAAGAGATATTATAGTTATGAATGGGTGGAACCTTGCCTGGACCAAGTTGGACCAGAAGCGCTGATACAAAAGGTGGTTTTCAGAGGTAGGACACACTTGTCAACTTTTTTACCCAATACTGCACATTTAAGATTTCCTGACTATCCAACTTAATCCAACACAGCTGCTGCTCATTGGTTTGTTTCATGACCTAAATTTGGTATTTTAGTGCTGACTGATGAAACCCAATCATGGTTGTGATGACTGTGCATCTAATGGTATGAGTGTGATGTTTTACTGCTATTTTAGTAAAGTGAGTAACCTTTACCTCGAGTAGTCCACATCTACTTATCAAATTATTCAGGGTCCTAAATTGTGAGACCTTGTGATACGTCATGTGTCTCAGTAAGAACATGGTTTGCTTCCATGATGAGCTGTTTCTTGGCATTTGAATGTGTATGTGAAGTTAGAGGCTGAGAAAGGCAAATTAAAACATTTAATTATTTCTATCCTGCTCCTGACTGACAGTTTACTTGGTAACACAATACTTTATTTCAGAGAGCTACCTACCGAAAGATGACGGGGAGTTTTACCAGTTCTGCTATGTGGACAGCAATGGTCATGTGAAAGGCGCCAGCACCCCGTTCTGCTTTGGAAACCCGGCGGAAACAAGTCTTGACTGCAGCTTGGAGAAGGACCTCTTACTAGTAACAACACAGGTACATATTCTGGATCATACCCCTAGGAAATAGATGCATGTTTGTGTGTGTCCACACACAGTTTAGACACAATTGACAAAAATGTTTCTCATGATCTTAAAAATCTTTTAATCTGAAGGTATATGTTTTAATGTTTGAAATTACTATAGACTTATTTTTATTACTTATTTTTATTACTATGGACTTAATTATCTATAGACTAATTACTTGGATTTATTATTATAATTATATTCTATAAATTAATTATAGACTTAATTATAGAAATGTAATCGTGCCAACATATTTGAGATATTCATTTCTTTCATTAGAAAACACAATTTTTATTAAATTTTTTTAATGAATTATTTTGACCATATATAGTTTACTTTTGCCAGTACCTTTGCCAATATTTTACAATCTTTTGACTAGTACCGTGTATAAAAACGGTACTACTACCAACATTTTATTACTATTACATACTATTATTTATTTATTCATTTATTTATTACTAATACTAGTAGTAGTATTAAAAAAACCATTACAGATGTTGATATCTGACTCTGAACATTTTAAAAAATACTAATAATACGGTCTAATCATTAATGTCCTTGTAAGTATAGGAGCAGGCAAACATTATGGAAAAAGAGAAAGAGGACTTGATGAAAACGATCGAATCTCTAAAAGAAGAAAATCAGATCCTGAAAAATGAGCTGGGCGACAGACTGCAGGAGATGTGCCGTATGAGGGTTGGTCAGATTATTTGAAGCATGATAGTATTTCAACATATACACATATATGTAAAACATAAATGTTTTCTTTTTACATTATTTATGCTACCTTTTTGGTCATGTCAGATTTATTTTTTTAATCATGTCAAATCTGTCACATTAATGCTATTTTTAACATCTGCCATCCGCACTGTACCTGTTGTGTAGTAACAAATGTTGTACAACTTGTTAAACAAGCTGTTATGTACTGTATTGTTCTTGCGTTTACGATCAAGCAGAATTTCAATAAACTGATTTGAATGTGTCTTTGTGCTGTTCAGAAAAAACTAGAGGACTTGAAGTCAATGGAAAACCTGGAAGCACCTCTTTCATATGAACAGAGTTATCATGACACTGATCAGGTAAACAAGCAGTACACAGAAATTAATAGTCTTTTATAGTAAAAACACGTAAAGCCGTTTTTGTCTACATGAAGTGGTTCACCACATAGCCAAATATATTGAGATCACATAACCAAATAAATGCAACTTACTCATCTCATCAGTAAATAGGAAAATAAATGAATCATGACCAGAAACATCTTTTATTTTATCAGTCAAATTCAGAATTTGATTAGATATGTCTTTTCTTAAAATTAACTTGTTTTGTATCTACAGTCACTGACTTCTCTGCATGAAAACTATGAAGAAGCTCTACAAAAGATTAAAAAGCTTAAGCAGGAAATATCAGAGTTACAGCAAGAGATTGAACTCCGGTTTGCAGAAAACCTCAAGTAAGTGGTTATGTTTTAACATCTCGGAACATCTCAGAACTGCACAAAATGATTTTGTGATATATTTTGGTGTATTTTTTCTCTAGGCTAAATACCAGCCTAAAAGAAATTGATCATAATTACAACAAACTGCAGGACCATGTCAAATTGCTTCAGGTTTCCAAACAAGTTTTACTCTTGGGGTTTGAAGGGTACAAAATGCAGTGTGACAGTATATAGTATTGCATTAAAATAAGGATTTACGGTGCTTCGCTTTTTTCAGGTGGATGTGCAAAACAGCAAGAAAGACAATGAGAAACTGCATGCGGAAATCGAGGAGCTTCTCAGAATGAAAAAGACTCTAGAAGAGCAGAAAGATGAAAACAAAGCAGTGCAAGCATCCATATCAGAGGAAAAGGGAGAAGACAATACAAAAGTGAGACTTTATGGAATCTATTTCAAAACTTTACTAAAAATACTGTCATGCATGTGCCACCTCCTTTTAATAAACAGGTTTGAGCTTCATGTATTTACAGTGAACTTGGTAAACAATTTTCTTTATTTAGACCTTAAACCTTGTTCAAATTGTTTTGTGCACAGATGCATTTTCATTTTGGAAGAGAAAAGTCTTAACAAACTGTTGCAACAAAGCTGATACACAGAAACCATGTAATTGTCACTGCACTAATTATATAGAAGGGAGTATACACATACATTTGGCCATATTCTGAATTTAATAATTATGATGTAAAAAGATTTATAGAGATGAAAAGGTGGACAACGTAAGTAAGTGCAGTATGAGTCAAAAATATTTTTGATCTTTGAAGCTAAGAGATGTAAACTCCAATTCTGATTTCATGTTTTTTAAAAATAAAAGTATACACATGTTAGTAATTAATCACATGTATATAAGTTGTTACGAAACACTCGCAGGTACAGATTAAGGCCTTGCTCACTCAGCTGACAGAAGCCCGAGGACTTCTACGCAGTGAGATGCAGAACTGCAAAGAAGCCACAAAACGTGCAGAAAGCGCAGAGCGGGAATTGAAAGAAGTGAAAAAGAAGCTGGTGGACATGAATGCGAATGAAGCTGCGGATGAAAAGCACAGTCAAATCCAGGTGTTTAACCCTGCGCCATTTTGTGTTTTAATGAGAGTAAAGCACTAACATTTCCATTTAGTATAATGTTGAGAGCACCTTAAGTAACACATTAAGGTTGTATTTGTAAAACATTTTTATTGCATTAGCTTACATGGGCGAACAGTAAATAATACTTCTACAGCATTTATCAATAATTATAGTTTGTTAATTTCAGCATTTACCAATACATTTTTAAAATCAAAAGCTGTACCTGTTAACATTAGTTAACAGTGCACAATGAACTAATATGAATTGAAAATACAATTGAGTGACATTAAGTAACATTATCAAAGATTAATAAATGCTGAAAAACATATATATTGCTCATTATTAGTTTGTTTTTGTAAAAGTCTGTGTAATTGAAGTTAAAATATTTTATCCTTATTGTTGTTGCAACATGTCTGTTATAGCAGGCACAACTTCAGCAAGCACAGGACAAAATTTCTGAAATGGCACAGACATCAAGTTTGGAAAAGCAGGAGCTTATTGAAGAGAATAAAGTAATCTGTTTTGTTATGCCAAAGATTAAACATCTCCTATTTCCTCTCCATGTCAGTAACTTTGGGCCAATGTCATAATTTTTCTTTATTTTATCTACAGGAACTTCAGGTAGAAATTGCTAGACTGCGCAGGGCGGTGTTTGACTACCAGGTGGCGTCTGTTACAGCAGCGGCCGAGACACTATCCGACCCTCAGAGCCCACCTGCCTCCAGCAACACCAAAGAGCAAACACACCCACCTGATTCTCACTTCTACAACAACATTGATGGCTTGACTGGTACGTCCAATAAAAATAACTGAGAAAGCAAGTGGAACATGTAGTTAGTGTTTATCGTCTCTGACCTTCTGCCTTTCAGACACATCTTAATTATGTATTTATTTCTTCATTATAGGAGATCCATCAAGAGTAGAGAACAAGGTAGGCCGTGTATAATGAAGTTCACGATCTAAAAATGAATATCAACGCATTATTGAATTATGTGTGTTTCCTTATTGTTAGGTGAGGGTGTGCCAGCATTGCCAGGAAAGCTTTCCTGATATCAGCGAGGATGAACTTGCACAACATGAGCAATCTCACAAAGTGTGTCCGTTCTGCACTCTCATCTGTGATGATTGGGAACAGCAACTGTTTGAAGACCACGTCTATAGTCATGAGGATTAATCAAGTCACTAATAACTGTATGTAAAAATATCTTTAGGCACATATGATGCTGCTGGTAAATGTACTGTACTGAATAATCAGGATTTGCAATATTTGTCTTTCACTATTATCTATTATTACACAGCTGTATGGAGTACTTGAATACAGTTGGTCTATTACAGTGATGCACATTGAAATGTCAGTTTATAACTTTTAAACTATAAGGGGTGGTTAGCGCAAATATCCAATTTACTTTATTGCTATTTTAATCTTTTCATATAATATGCAATGTAACATTTAATGTTCATTTTTAATGTTCATCTGCCAGGTAATAAGCGGTAATGTATATTGAGTAACATTAAACCACTGGGGTGACACAAGACCTTTATGATTTTTGTCTGGGTACTAGTTACAAAGTCTAGGTTTTTTTTTTTTTAATAATAGACGGCTGTTCTCTTTCTTTTCAATCTGCAGTAAGAAAATACCCACTAACACTGAATAATTGCAGTGTTTTTTTTATTCTGCAAATGCTGTTGTTTTAAGAAAAATGTAATTGTTCTATTCTAATTGTTCTCTTACATCAATTGAAGAATAATAAAATAATATTAAGAAATACATAATAGAAATAAAATGCACATTAAACAATGTAGTAACCATTGACAGTCTCCTTATTTTTATTTTTTCTAGTGGTAAACGCAGCATTAAATAAACATACAAAATATTATTATAAAGTAGATGCTGTTATTCACCATATTTACCCAAGCAAGCTTTTCTTGAATAATGTAGATTCAACAATATTACTGATGATCATTGACCTCATTTCTGTACTTCCCCTCCACATTACCATGTACAAAATAATGTCTTATACTCAAGGTGTCATCTGGTTGGCTTCTTCAGGTGTAACGTCTTGTGATACAAGCTCTGAGAACAGCGCAGGCAGCCAGTATTGTGGCTCTCCCGCGGCTTGGGAATCAAGCCATGCTAGTCCTTCTTTCAGCAGGTGATCCTGAAAAATAGCACAAAGACAAGATAAGATATATAAAGATATATAAATCCGTTAAAGTAAATACTTTCTAAAGTAATTTCCTGGATACTTACAAGCACATGACAGGCCCTCTCTCTTTCCCACTTCAGACTTTCTCTGATCTCACTCACGGTCACATATCCCTTTTTCTGTGAGACATATGATAATTCAATTTAGAATAATTTAATTGTAAAGGTATTAGATATTTTTGTCTTTAATAATGATTACCTCCGCTAGCTGAAAGACAACAGTGTGATCCATACTGAGCTCGGCTGGTACAGACTGGACTAAATAAGAGCCTCCAACAGGAATCATCCCAAAGCCGTTTCCCATGGCCTTGAGCTTTTTGATGGCCCGCATTAAGTCATCTCTGAATGATGATAAATATGGGTGGTATTGAAAAAATAGTCCAGAACAGCTAGAGAGAATATTGAAGAATAGAAATCAGAGATACTCACTGGCTCACATCTTGTGCAAACTTCCCTCTTCCTTTCAAGACGCGTTGATGAAGTTCATCCAGTGTGATGAGTCCTGCAAAATAAGGTAAATCAATGAAAAGGCATTTTTGGGTAAATATTTAAATGTATACATTATTTTCTGAAATGAGATGTCATAAAGAGATGTCTTTTTAGAGATGTCATATCAAAATAAGTGAAATGAGATTTGCTTTGCTACAGACGCATAACATCATTGTTATGAATAAGATATGAATGTCATTCTGGGACTATATAAATAACATGATAATGTCTGATAATAATATGATAATTTATTGATAATATGTGAAACAAAATTACCACTTTAACAGTTTTAACTTACCTCCATTTCTGTGTTTCAGAGCTAAACAGACCTCAATGATCTGCACGCCAAGCTCATAGTAGAAATCTCCCACTCCAAGCATCTCAGACCAAAACCCTTTTCCAGCTGCACACATCCAAATTAATCAGAAGTGAGTACTAAATTTACATGGTGTCATACTTTCTGGTTAGTATGTTTTATTTGTAATTATTGTTTGGTCAAAAAAGTCATGTTCAATGAAACATTAACTCTGACATACCAGTGAAGGAAAATATGTGAAATACGTACATGCAAGTGGATCGACCCCAATGGTGGCACACATCTCTTGGAACTGCACCCTGAACTGAGAGTTTTTACGGATTTCTTGTTTGTGTTTGCTGGCAAACTCCTCTAAATGGGTCTTAAAGGTTTCCAGCTGTTTTGACATCTGCACAGACAACAAACAACATTATAATTTTATAATAAATTATTTAAAAAAATCAATTTACAGTACCAGTCATAAGTTTGGAAACATTTACCGTTGTTAATTTTTTCCCACATTTTAAAATGGTAGTAAACTCAAAACCATAAAAAACACAATTGTAACAAAAGTAAAACTTCAAAAGTAGTTCCTCTTTGTCTAGAATTTGTAAAACCATACCTTTGGCATGTTATCATCCAGTTTCTTGAGGTCTCAATCTAGGAAGCTTGTCTAAAATGTCTATCTAACATTTCTATCATAACATTTTAGTTTTCTAATCAAAGAAATTAATATGTTGGCACAATTATATTTTTATCAACAAAAGTCATTTCAAACATTGAAATATACATTTGAACGATCACGAGAAACATTTTTTTAATTGTGTCTAAACTTTTGACTGGTAACTGTGTATCTAAACAAATGGACAACATCTGGTTTATACGCACTTGTGCAATCTGATCCTCTGCAAGAACAGTACCTCTCTCTTTGTATTTAGCCTGTGACAATAAACAAATTAGTTTATAACACAATACCGTATTGGATGTCACTTGTTGTGCTACAATACAATCATAACACAAAATGATTTGTCTAATGAGTAGATCTCACTGGACGTGTTCATACCTCTGCGAGTTTCTTTTTGGCGATCGCGCCAGCTCCGACTCCGACTCTTCGGTGCATGATGTATAAAGCGCTTTTAACAATGTCTAAAACCACTGTGTTTCCTGATTAATTGTATTGTTTATCTTTTCTGACAGCTGTAGTAACTAACTTCTTACCTAGTCACCTGAATGGATTACGATCTACATAGTCCAGAAACAACGATTAGGTACCTACAATTAAACATAACGTATATGCATGTTTAATTTAAAATATCTTTTAACTACAGAGTTTCTAACAGTCCAGAAACAAAACAATCACAAAAGTATGTGGACATCCTACGGGTTTCTTCTTCAAACCAGTAAGAACGCGTCGCTAATGGGTTGAATACCGCCACCTATCGGACTGGAGACCAAACGACGCCTCAAAGGTTACAACACATGATTTTTTTATACATTAACAATTATTTTAATTTACTATAGTCCACTAAATTAAATAAATACAGATTTTTTTAATGTGGGAAAGTTTTAAAAGTCAGGAGGGACATAATGTAGCAATTTTCTTCATTATTTTATTCACATATGTAACATGAAATACTATAGGCCGTTTAGAACTGCTCTTTTAGACTATGAAGGGTGAGAGCATGTTAGAACCCAGCTAACAAAAAGGTCGTCCCCTGAATGGTCACTGCAAACGTCTGAAGAGAATGCCTGCAAAGCACCTGAAACCATCCGATCTCACACACCGGCACGCACACAATTACAGCCCTAACAGAGAAACACTTGTGTTTAAGTGTTTAATAATAATAATAACATAAATATTTTGTACCCAACGATTTTTTGTATGTGTGTTTTTTTAATAATGTTATACTGCTTGCTTTCACCATCAGTGAAATCAAAGGGGCGTTAAAAGGACCTTTAGCAAACGTCCCCTAATGGTCCCCGAATGTTTTCTGGAAGTCCAAAAAATGTCCCCTGGGGCATCCTGCGAATGTCTCCGAGCTGCACCTCCTCTTGAAGTTCGCTGTAACCCTTCAAGGGACGTTCTGGGGAACTTTTTTGTTAGCTGGGAACATGCATAAGCGAATGGATTGCAGGTGTTGTTATGGAAAGGTCAGATGAGAGACCTTCTCAAACTCTGGCCCAAATGAAATTTTAGCATAAATGTCCTTAGAAGGTCTTCTAGTGAGCATTACAAAGCAGATCAAATGCGGATTTAATGCGGATCTAAGAGGATGTTTGCAACATCCGGGGAACATCCTGTTTTCTGGGAATAGGTTGGGAGGGTTGTGGTTAGAGTCTTGTGAGATCTACTGTTTGGTTGCATAAATAATTAAAATTTTATGTGCACCAATTTAGGATGTGTATCAAAAGAAGGTGGATCCTGGGATGTCACTGACTATCTCTACTGCTTAAGTAATGCTGTAGTTGAATACTTTTTTTACAGTGGTTAATGTAAATTACCCTTTTTGTTTTCATCCCTTTCCATAGCAAAGTAAAGTATGTGCCTTTCCTAACTCGTTTCTTGTTTTTGTTATAGAGACCATTCGATCTAAATGAAAGACAACTAATAATGATTGTGTGTTTCCTAATAACCTAATATGAACTCTTAGATGTATCTATTACTTGTGCTGGGCATGTCCATGAGAAATACAAATAGGCAAAAACACACATTTTTGATTTTGAATAACAATTTATTTTAATGATTTTTTTTTTCCATTTAGAGACATACATGAGATACATGATCATTGAATGCAGTAAACTTTATCTCCTTGAAATCAAAGCTTGGTTTAGGCTGTCCACCAGGGCATGCTCTGCTTAGATTCGTTGATTTCTGTAGGTCAAGGATGAATAACTATAAAATGTAACTTACATGATGATTGTAAAACATAACACAAACGGAATTTGAAAAAGGCAACTTACTTGAACCCATCTCCTTTACTGTGAACCCACACCATGAACTCCTTTTTCAGCAGATCATTGAAGATGCGGTACTCTGGATCATTAGCCATTATAGCTGGTCTGTAGAAATGAGCACATCATTAACATTCTGTAGCTTTACAATCTGCTCCCTTCTCATATCTTCACACTTACTCGCTCTTCTTCTCTCTCTGGTTTAGCAGAAAGTTGACAAAGTTCTTCTGAACCATGGAGTCCATAATTTTACTGATGTCACTTGCAATGGTTGATTCAGCATAACGACGGCTCAACGTTTGGATGTCACTTGTTGTGCTATTAATGACATTATAAAACAGAACAAAAAAACTCTTTCTCATCTTTAGAAAAAACAATTTATAAAGACTTGATTTATGGTAAAATGATTTATTGTAAATGACTTTCTTACCCACTATCAACAGGTCCTGCACCTGCTGAAAATGCACTGCCCAGGCATATAAAAACCACCACCAATACTGCAGCGTTCATTTTTCCTCTTCTATTTGTTTTCATACAACAAATTAAATGAGTTTTTTTGTATCATGCAGAGAACAGATAAAAAATAAAATATCTTTACCTTTATCTCTATCTTTTCTGTCCTTGTCCTGTGATGTTTCTGGTATCTGTGTTGGTTTACACTTGTGCAACAGCTCTACATCCACTGCTAACATATCTGTCTTTTATACAATGTGGGGAACATTACCACCAGAAACAACTACTTACTTCAACATCATTAAAACGGTTAAAAGGGTGATTAATTGAGGAGAGAAATACTGATAAACCTGTTTCATGTAAATCATAATCATACTTTAAAATGTTTACAGTCTTTCAGGAAAAATAACATATTCTTGGAACTCTAATATAAATACATACCCATTAAACCGTTTTTTAAAGGCAAATATTAATAAATGTAAGGTAAATGAGTGAGTGTGATGTAAGAAAATGTACACTCAAGATGTGTCAGCATAGGAAAAGTAAACACATTATATAGTCAAAAAGGTTCTTATGCTTCTGTAGTCATACTATAAAGGTGATTAATATAACTGATAGGGTTGAAAGGCTGTAAATGCATTAATGGATGATTCATTAATGTGATTGATGACTTGGTCAACAAATAACGTGCCATA
Organism: Beaufortia kweichowensis; assembly: GCA_019155185.1. Taxonomy (NCBI): domain Eukaryota; kingdom Metazoa; phylum Chordata; class Actinopteri; order Cypriniformes; family Gastromyzontidae; genus Beaufortia; species Beaufortia kweichowensis. The sequence goes on from CM032808.1 coordinate 7,966,896, forward strand.
GTTCTAATCTAAGTTTATATATCAGATTTTCTTACAAAATAAATTATAAAATTCACAAATTATTTACTGAAAGACAACATTGTACCTTGACACATTCTGTATTATAATAGTGATTTTGACACATTTTCCACTAAATTGCTAAAAATGTTTGGTTTTATTTTTTTTATTAAGCTTAGAATGAGGAATTATTGTAGCAACAAACTTAATAAATTCGTTATTATTAAATTCGTTATTATTTTGTGTATGTTTTCATCATCCTCCACTGTAACATCACCAGATGTAGATAAAAACTGTTAAAATATATTAATTAAAAATAAAGACCTTTTGCAACAGCTTTGTAAAAACTGGCGCTTTCACAAATTAAATGTTTTCTGAAAATTCTGTGGTTGTTCTAGGCAACTTTTATTTTGAAATAATAAACTTCCGGTGTCGATAACTACAAAAAAGAGAGTACATTTTATCATTTAATACAGAGAGATACAGATATAGTGGTTTCAAAAACAGATAAAGTATATCGCAAATGCATGGTTGTAAAGTATGCATTTATTAAATACCGGTGTCAGCAGGAAAACGCCTACGTCAGTGTTAGTTAATAATAAACGGAGATAATCGGATATAGTTATTTCATGGACACAATGGACGCTTTCTCGGACTTAATTTGTCCGGCTGTGTTATTTACGCTGCTTGCCATAATTATAGCCGCAGTTATCACTGTAAAAAACAGATCTGCGACATTAAAATGCACTCGTCAGAACAATACTGCTGAAAACGAAGACACTGAAGAATCATCTCACAATAGTGATAACAGATACTGTAGAACAACGCATCATCCAGAGACTGAGCATCAGTCTAATGCAAATACATTCAAAAATGAAACTATACAACCGGTAAGGATTAACTGTTCTGTTATGTACTCCATAGACTGGACATTTTATTTTTTGTTTACATCAAGCATGCATAACAGTAATAACAAAGCTAAAGAGTCAGTTATTTAGTTATTTAACACTCTTTGCCCTAGTCACACCATATGATGCTGGTGTAAATTTCTAATACACCTAAACTTTAAGTAATGTCATAACTTGGTTCTCTTAATGTATGTCTTTTATTATAGGATTTAAGGCCAGATCATGAGGAAGAAGACTGCAGGTCAGATCATACACTTCACAGCAGCAGCAGCAGGGAGGATTCATCAGAGTATGGGATGAGAAATGCTCTGAAGGATTACGCTTTGTCACCTGGTATTATAATAATAACCCTTTATTTGTTTTACTCCAGGCTGTTGTTACAAGTAACTGAAAGGACATTTTGGGTTACTGTTTCATACGTGTTATATAGCAGATTACGTACACTTAGATTCATTACATTCATTATTTCGAAAGTGTGTTTTAACTACAAAATGCAGATTAAGTGAAATTTTGAGCTATTTTTGTATTTAAATATTGAAATGTACATAGTGATATTTAAAAAATGATATATAATAGTTGCTGTAGAACTGACATAAGAAGTTTCTTCCCTATTTTATGTTTTTCCAGTGTTGCACATTTGATTTACTGCACATTTATTTGATAATGACTTCCCCAGTTGTTAATTTTCCCAGTGCTGTCTTGTTAGTAGTAATTTACTGCCAATGTACACAGTGTTGCTCTGGATATGTTATCTTTACATCTTTACGGCCTTGCATCATAGCAGAGAGTTTCCTAAAGTCATAGCAGACATACTGTATGCAGTTTTACGTTGTTTAATACGTTTTAGTATAACATAATGCATAGAGCAAAATTAACAAAATGATGGAAACACAAAACAAATTTGTAGCTGCAGAAAGTACAGCAGTTACAAAGGAAGCCTCATGTTGATAAATCATATTAAATGATACTGAATACAAAATGCCAGCTATTATCAAGAGATATGTCAATCATTTATATATGTATGATTCTAATGCAACATTATTAGAAAGTCATTTTCCAGATTGCAGGTAAAACGTAATTAAAATTTAGATTACAATAAATGTATCAGGCCTATATTGGGATATACTAGTCTTAAGTCAATAATCATAACATCTTTAACAATCTGCAGTATGCCTTTATTCTTTTCACAATACATAGTGATACGGCCAGAAGCAAAAGGCACCATGGAACTTATAAACAGCTTTTTATGTCTTGCAGGATAGCACATTTACAAACATTTTACTTAAACAATTGTTAAAACCCTTTCTTTGTAAAAGATGCTGATGAAAAGCCATTGAGGTACATGGCTGGCATGCTGAGGACCAGCCAGCTTGAAAAGATGATGACCAAAGAAGAACTGGAGGAAGAAAAGAGGTGACAGATTTCTCCTCACTGAAATGTCTTTTTTTTTCTAGAGGCAAATATAATATATTTTTACTTTAGGTCATCTTGACCTGTTGTTGAATCTCTAAGTAATTACGAAAGAATAATGTCTTAATTTATTCCTTGTTTATATATGTATTTAATCTGACATAGTTCTTACAGAATGTGTAATACTTAATTAAACATGATAAACACTTCTAAAACTTTAACTCAACCAAACACAATTTCTTATTTGATCTGTTTACTTGGTAATGCTTGTAGTCAGATTAACACACTAACAAGTCCGATGAGTGGTAGTGTCTCTGTTTTTAGTTTAGTTCTTGTCTTAATCACTTAATTATTTTTCAGTAGATAGTAAGATATTGTTTTAGTTCAAAAGAAAATGTAGTTTATTGCAAGACAGTATTTGGCAATTTTTTCGGCTTTCCACGTGTTGTGTTAAAAACTTTCACTTTTACCTCTATGCAAAACATTTGTTTTATTATGTGGATCTTTTGGTTTCTTAAATTAAGATTTTTTTCATACACAATACCATGCACTGCTTGCTAATTAGGGTAAATAATTTTACACGCTTAGTTTTACTTGTAATACATTGTAATAGTTTCTGGTTTGCATTTAACAATGGTAAGGAATATTTGATAATGCTAGGTAAAACTAGTAACTGTAGTAAGTTAGTAAACAATATAGTATACAATATAGCAAGTTGGTAAACAATTTTTAGTCATACTGATTATTAAACCAAGACTAAACATTAGTTCAAGTCTGTCATCACAGGAAGCAAATATTTAACAAGGCGTGTTTAAAATTGTTTAATAGAATGTCACTATACATTGTTCCTGTAAACCCGGATAGGCATACCTGTCATGCCTGTTTTTTTTAAATTAACGTTAGTATGGTATAGGGAGACAGCAAGTGATAGAGGAGGAGAGAGGGCAGAAGGATTATGAAAGGACCTAGAGCGGGACTTAAACTTGGGTCACCCAGAGCGCAGTTGCACTAACAAAATCAACAAATTCCAAAATCAATATTTATTATTATTATTTTATTTATAATAACAATAAATATTATTACCAGAATAGCATATTACCGGAATAGGATAGTGATAAAATGCCATCCAAATATCCAAGTAAATTTAATGTATTGTCATATATTAAGTAATTCTGTTATTTGTATTTTTTGTTGAAAATACTCTTTTTTTTTTACAGGGTTCAGCGAGATCAGCTAGCTGCCATCTTTCAGCTGCTCAGAGACAAACAAGAGACATTTGGTGATGTGTCAGAGAGTGATTTACAAGATCAGCTTAAACTCTACTCTATTTAAGTTTTGTAAAGAGCCACCCATCGGCCCAACGACTTAATCCAATGGCGTTGGCGAAGGTATCAGCGCGTTCAGTCTTCTCTTAGTGCAGTTAATAGAATTGACTCCGTTCATAAATAAAATCTGACTCCAATTTTAATATTCCAAATTTAGTGTATGATTCTAATTACCTGTTGATCATAATTTAGACTTAGATCATTTATAAATTCCCATACTCTTAATTATTCGTTCATTAAGGACCCGATGTCGCACAGAGCCTCACTTCGGCCGGGATAAGTGGGTGTCACGATCACAGAATTGTCAGTCTGGTCTTAGTCAGAGGTTGCAGTGTTAATTAATATCATTGAGTCTGACCACCCCATGCTTGCTCAGAACAAAATAATAGTTGCTTTAGCCACGTTCATACAACTTGCTAAGGCAGAGGAATTTTAAATGAGTCAGTAATAACAATTTATTATTCCAGGCAGGTAAAACATTAATTAAACAATAGAATAAACTATACAAATTTAGTTTCAATGTATAGAAATGATCAACAGAATATAAAAGTTAAGAATACAAAGTCATACCTGGCAATAGAGACACACACCTATGGAAGTTCTGGTTACAGAATGCACCTTTTATACACAGATGAGACAAAGAGTCATAAAATGTTAAACTAGAATTGGTTGGTCAGGTTCTCGTGACCTAAAGGGACACCCAACTGAGATTAAACTAAACATTAAACTATAAAAACAGAGCCCTTGGGAAAACACACCCAGATCAGGAGTGTGTACTTTCTCCCAAGTTCTTAACCTTCTTGTTCATTCTGTTCTATAGTTATATAAATTAGACCTGTTTACCCATTGCACCAAGACTTTAAAATGATACCAAACATGAAGTTGAAACCTTATTGACATCTCAACATATACACATACATGCTTGGTAACTTTCCAGTCTTCAGAATCTGTGTCTGTATACTGTATCAGCACCACCTGGGAAAATGCAGGAGACTTATCTCCCGAGAACCAACACCAAAAGGCTTTTATTATTTTATAGCACATCTCCACTTGACCTGCTGCCTTGCAGTTTTTTTAGATTTTTTTTTCGTCTGTCTTTCTATGCACTCTACTATTATACTGCACTGTACTATACAATATACTTGTATAGTATCACCAATTAAGAATTTAAAACGTATCTAAACTAACTACAATTAAGTGAGTAATTGCTTTGGTCTGAGAAAGTTCAGTATTAGCGTTTTTTCACCAATTCATTTATTGTGAATAAAAAAACATAACTACTTTATTTATTGTGACGTTAAATCCTTGTCTGTTTTATTTGTTCAAATAATGCTCAAATAACACATTCTTGCCTGCAGAAGCAGGTAGAGTAGTCATGTAGTTAATTAATGGGTGGACTCCAAAATAAACACACGAAATGATGATGTAACAAATTTGAAAAGGCAGATGACAACTAGACTATGTGTTGTTAAGCAATGAGGTATTTCTGTGCACATGGCATGATAAGGTCAGTCATAAAATATGAAGAGAACTTGCCGTTATCTCCTTGTGACTTTGTGCGTTATGCTGTATGTCATTCTGTGGATAAATATCTCTGAACATGGACAGGGGTAAGTTTAAAAAAGTGCAATATTACTAAAAATTAGCATTAAGACTTGTAAAAAAATCTAGTGAACGTTGAAGAACGTAGTGAAAAGAGATCCTTAAGTCCAGTATTGTCCTATGGTACATTTTGATTGTATTCTGAAAACTTGCTCATATTAGTGTTGTTTGTTTGTTTTTATTGTTTCCTTACAATTTCCATATATTTGTTATTCTCAATGAATCAAAAGACAACTGGTAGATTTAAAAGCTACAAGTCTTTATAAAGCTGAAAGCTCATCTGCTGAACGTGAAGACAACATAACGCCTATTCCAATTCTTTATAAGAAGAATTTCACAAAAATACCTTTTTGGGATTTTGAAGATGTTTATTTGCAAGACCATGAAGCAAGAAAACCAGTAAGTTCTTTTCAAGTTCTATTCTGATATCAACATACCATTTCCATGTTTTAAAACATCACTGTTTAATAGATCTGTTCAAAGTCCCTCCGAGACACTGAGGATCTGAAGTTCAAGGAAGCTTTCCTTCCCAACATTAAACTGTGGCTGTATAGAGGTCAACTCAGTATAACAGAATGGAACAGATTGGCACATTTCAACAATCCTTTCGGTTTCATGGAGTACAAGTATGATGGTAAAGACATGAGGCAAATTTCCTGATTGTTTTACTTGTTAACTGTCACCGTTTCACAGGTGGAACACTTACTGTTTTACTATTCACTTTAGTATTTCATATAGTTGAATTCACACAATATATTAATGGAAAGGTTTAAGCATCAAGAATTAATATTTGACAAATTGTTAACAATAAACATAAACAAAAAGTCAATGTTATTTTTGTAATTATTTTACATTTGTAAAAAATATATTAAATTTAAAAAAAGTAAATATCACTTTGTCAAAATAATAGCATGCAGAGATGAAGCTTGGCTCTGGTACTGTGAGTTTAGATTTATTTAATGCATTTTTGAAATGTATACAATATTTGAGATTGCATAAAATTATGAAATATACTAACTCTCTCAGTCTGCTTTTTCATGAATTTAATTTTTGCTTCTTATTGAAGAGATAAAAGCATCAGTTGATTTGATACCAAAGCCAGAATCTTCAATATTACTGCCTGTGCCTGAAAATGCAAATGATGGTTGTATCCGCTGTGCTGTTGTTGGCTCGGGTGGCATTCTCAATAACTCAAAGATGGGAAAAGAGATCGACTCCCATGATTATGTGTTTCGGTAAGCGCAAACATTTGTGGCTGTGATTATTTAAGATCCTTGATTTCTTACATATACAATTATTAATTTAACAGATGCTTTTATCCAAAATGACTTACAAATGAGAAAACATTTAACATTTTGTCACTGAGCCACAAATAAATGTACAACAATAAGAATGAATTTTGTTTGAAAAAAATTAATTTTACAGTTGTTATTGTAATTTTATGACTAAAACAGTTATGTTAATGTTATATTTATAATGCAGTTTTCATCCTGATATTTTTTACTCCTACTGTACATAGGGTAAATGGGGCTCTTACCAAAGGTTTTGAGGAAGATGTTGGAAATAAAACATCAGTTTATGTGCACACAGCTTTTTCTTTGCATGTTTCCCTGTATAAACTAAAAAAGTTTAACTTCCAGAGTATTCTACACAATGAGGTCAGTATTTTTTAATGTGTGATTTGTTCTTTATTGCAGTTTGTAAGCTTTAGTCTTATAGATGTAAACTGTTACTGTAAAGTAACCGAAACCTTTTAATTTCATAAAAAGTTCTTCTCATTCTTCTTGTGTAAGCTATTTTTAAAATATATTCTAAATAAAAAAACATAATATTTTATACATTGTGCCTGGTGAAATATTTTTTTAAATGACTGAAATGTTTGAACAGGATAAGTGGCTTTGTATAACAAACTCACTGTTGATAATATAGGGCATCAAATATGTAATGATCCCTGAGGGCTTGAGAGACTTCCAGTGGCTCCAAGGACTACTACAAGGAAAAGAAGCTACAGGAACCTTTAAGGGTGTAAGGTAAAGTGTAATCACCAAAAATTAGCACCAAAACAGGCAATAACGGATAAACTAAAACCTTCAACTTGCATAGCGGTAGAAGAACACCATTCCTTTCTTCAGGCATTCATTCATTTATAAATGAGTATAACAATAAAATACTTTTTTCTAATAATCTTTTTAATCATAAGTACATTTCAATAAAGAATATGTATCCTCAGAACCTCAGAAACGCACGACACCACCATAACAAAATCATGATATATTGTGCTTAATCAACACACTTAAAAATATATGTTTTATGTCAGTCAGTCTTATGAATTTTGCAGTGTAAACGCAAAATACACAGCATTATATATTTATATAAAACAGGTGTATATATTACAAATAAGTCTTACACAGTGATTTAATTAAGAATTCTTTTTAAATTATATGTGCTGATGTTACTAAAACCCCACTTAAGATTTAATGCGTAATTCACTTTTTAAACGTTTGTTTTGTTGTTCGTAAATATTAGATTTTAGTACTTAAATCTATGTATTTGGTGTTTTTAAACACATTTTAGGCCACTGGAACACTTCAATGGACATTTCAATGAGAGCCGATTCTATGTTCTTCACCCAGATTTTCTTCGTTATATTCGCAACAGGTAACCTCAAGCAATGTATCTTAACACAACAGATGAAGATAGTTGAAACCTTGTTTACCTTTTATCAGCATGTGTGGGTGATCGCTGTCTCACAGTTACTTTTTATCTTTCCAATATAAAGATTTATGCTATCCAAACAAACTGAGGGCAAACATTGGTCAATGTACAGACCAACCAATGGAGCATTTGCTTTGTTTCTGGCTCTGCATACGTGTGATATTGTAAGTTAATACATATTTTTCTGTAACCTTAGCTTTTGAATATGAAAATATATTACTTTTAAATGTTCTTTCCTTTATATTAGGTGGATGCTTATGGATTCATTACAGAAGACCATCATAAATACTCCAACTATTACTTTGAAAAGTTAAAAACCCGTGTCATTTTCTATATTAATCACGACTATGGTCTGGAGATCAAGACCTGGAAAAAACTGCATGACTCTGGAATCGTTAGGCTTTACCAAGGACAGGAAAACTTAAACACAACAAAAGACATCCATTGACAATCTTTGAAACACTAATATGGGTAGATGGACAAAATTTGCTATGCCTTGAGACAAAATGCAACATATGTGAAATGCTGCTTGCGAAAGCAGGTTGTACTACCATCACACTGTTATACTCAAATCCTTCTGTCATATGGTATCTGTTGTTTTATAAATTCTTTTTTGACAATTTCTTAAAAAGGAAGGTTGTTGTTGGTAAAGTTTGTGGTAAATAATAATTTAATGTTTTGGTAACTAATCTTATTAAATTATCAAGATCAATAATTTGGTTTTATATATTTCTGTATTTTCTTGTTTGAAAAGCAAAACAGATTATATTTCCTTACCTAAAATCTCAGACATTTACAAACACGATACACATTTATTAGCATTTATATTTTATATGTTTGATTTGCCTTTGGCAAAAAAACATGCTACGTGTTCAACTGATAATAATGTATGTTATTCTAAAAATACATAAGATGAAAATTAAAAGTAGGTGTTTTGTGTAAGATATTTCACAATAATTTGTTATTTAAAGAACAATTTATAAGTTGTATATAATAATAAAGCAGTTAATGTCAATGAACGGCTTAAAAAAGAAACTTTCAAAACTGTGACAACATGCCAGTGTACCAGTGAGAACATTTTATTCTCCTTAAATTAAAATTTAAATTAAGACGTCAGTGAGTCGTACAGAAACAAAGCTATTCAAACAAAACCCCACCTAACAAAACATTCATTGAATTAAAAGTGTGACAACTCTTCCACGTCTCTAATAATGTAGAAATAACCAAATGATATGATGACGCAATGAGTTTGTACAGGCATTCACCTTAAAAAAAACTTTTGTTAAACAGAAAAGGGTGAACGCATATAATCTCTCTGATAGTGTGAGAGAAAGTTAGTCATGAACTATGCAGAAAGTTTTGGGTCTTATTAGTCTCATTTTGACTTGTTGTGTGCTGCTTTATGTGGTACTTTGGGTGAATCTCTCCAATCAGTGGAAGAGGTAAGTTTCAAAAATTTTTTTATGTATATTATAATTACTACTTATGAATATTCAGATATCTTCCGCATTGTTTTTGTTTATTTAATATTTTAATGGTCTGCGTGACAAAAAAAGCACTTTTCCTTGACTTTTTCTTTTTTTAAAGAACTGAAGGAATAGTTGTTAGATCTGGATTTTCTTGGATAGAAACTCACAGACATACAGATAATCAAGCAATAATTAATGAAACCATCATACCTTCTACACTGAGTTTATCATCGCTTGGAATTACAAGTCTTCATGAAGACAACACAACGCCTATAACAATTCTTTATAAGAAGAATTTCACAAAAATACCTGTTTGGGATTTTGAAGATGTTTATTTGCAAGACCATGAAGCAAGAAAACCAGTAAGTTCTTTTCAGAATTCAACATACAGTTTCCATTTCCATGTTTTAAAACATCACTGTTTAATAGATCTGTTCAAAGTCCCTCCGAAACACTAAGGATCCGAAGTTTAAGAAAGCTTTTCTTCCCAACATTCAACTGTGGCTGTATAGAGGTCAACTTAATATAACAGAATGGAACAGATTGGCACATTTCAACAATCCTTTCGGCTTTATGGAGTACAAGTATGATGGTAAAGACAAATTACACATATTTTCTGACTATCTATTTTCTCTATAGCATTCTGAATGCATTCTGCATGCAAGTAAAATGTTCTGAATATGTTTGACAAAGGTGTGCAGTTGGTAAATATTACTTTGGCTTATTAGTTATTAGCCAAAGATAAACAGGTCTTACTGATAATTTATGCAAGAAGTTAGTCATCTTTTGTAATGTCTTTATAAATCTGTTTTATAACATAATTTAAATATATTAAAAATAAAAATATATACAGTGCATAATATAAATATAAATATAAATTCATTTAGCAGATGCTTTTATCCAAAAGTTTTTCCTGCTGGTCCTTCTGGTCGCAAGTCCAACTCTCTAACCACTAGGCTACAACTGCCCCCTATATATATGTGTATATATGTATATGTATATATGTATGTATATATATATATATATATATATATATATATATATATATATATATATATATATAAATATATATATATATATATATATATATATATATATATATATATATATATATATATATATATATATATGGGTTTTTTTTTTCGTTTATTGAAGAGATAAAAGCATCAGTTGATTTGATACCAAAGCCAGATTCTTCAATATTACTGCCTGTGCCTGAAAATGCAAATGATGGTTGTATCCGCTGTGCTGTTGTTGGCTCGGGTGGCATTCTCAATAACTCAAAGATGGGAAAAGAGATCGACTCCCATGATTATGTGTTTCGGTAAGCGCAAAAGTTTTAAATCCTAACTAGTTATAGTTTTTTTTTTTGAGGTATAAGGTTTTTTGGTCTTCACATGATGTGAAAAAATTTATTATATTCTAATATGTAAAACAAATTTTCTATTGTTAATGCTTTAAATATATATTTTATATTTTGCATGTCTTGATGGGAGTATTTATAAGTAGTCATCGAAAGGTTTTTCCCTGATATTTTTGATTCTCAAACAGTGTGAATGGGGCACTTACAAAAGGTTATGAGGCGGATGTTGGAAATAAGACCTCAGTCTTTGTGCATACTGCTTATTCATTGTTTGGCACCCTTCAGAGATTTCGTGAGTTTGGCTATGACAGCATTCCACAAGATGAGGTCAGTATATTTAAAAGAGTGAAAATGATGTCAATTATTACACCCACCCACATGTTGCTCGTTATTTTTTTAGGTCAATACAATTAAGATTTTACTTTTTGATGAACAGAGATACCATCTAATATAAAAAGCTCATTTTCCTAAAAGGATAGGCTTCATTTACATTGCAAATGACATCAAAGAAATGAATGACAATGGGGATTTGACTGAGCTTTCCATGCTTCACATAACTCCACTCATTACCACATCTCGTTAATCTTTTCTCTATTTCTCTATAAAAGATGAAAAAAGATGCCCTTAATTATATTACTGTAGTACCCTTGATGAACACAACAAAACTCACAGGACAAAAGACACTGGTCCTGATACCACAAACAAAATAACAATATTAGAACTAAGTAGGGCAAGGCACCAAGAACACTCAAACATCATGTGCCCACAAAAAACAATGACAAGACCTGGTTCAGATGTCAACACCAATGTCCCTCGTTCTTTATATCACATTAAAAATGTTTTACTAACATAATTGATTTTCTACTCAGATCTATCTCTTTTTGTTGTTATTCAACAGAGCATCAAATATGTTATAATCCCTGAGGGTCTGAGAGACTTCCAATGGCTCCAAGCCCTGCTACAGGGAAAACAAGCTACAGGATTCTTTAAGGGTGTGAGGTGAAGTATCAAGCTGTAGTTCTCTAAATACAGTTACATTTTACATTTAGTAAATATTTTAATAATAAAAAGAGCATATACATAATAATAGAGTATTATACTATAGTATAAAAACTGTATTGACTGTTTCTTCCCTAGACCACTGAGTTTCTTCAATGGCCACTTCAATGAGAGTAGATTTTATGCTCTTCATCCAGATTTTCTTCGATATATTCGCAACAGGTAATTTACAAAAATGTTAGTACTGCTGTACCAAAGTTTTAACGATTTACACCACTAGGTAATAAATTGTTTAGTTAGAGAAAATGTTAAATTAGTCAAATAGCTAATAGTTTTATATTTCCAATATATAGATTCATGCCATCCAACCAACTACAAGATAATGCCTGGGCAATGTACAGACCAACCAATGGAGCATTTGCTTTGTTCTTGGCTCTGCACACATGTGACATTGTAAGTAAAATGTATTATTTTACAATGGTAGTTAATTACACAGCATTTTGCCCTATTGCCATTGTAATTTGATGTCTCTAAATAACTGCTCGTTTCATTTCTATGATTATTTCATTAAAAAGCTATTTTCTTAATGTTCAACATAAGGTGGATGCCTACGGATTCATTACAGAAGACTATCATAAATACTCCAACTACTACTTTGAAAAGTTTAAAAAAACTAGTGTAATTTTCTATATTAACCATGACTATGGCCTGGAGATCAAGACTTGGAAGAAACTGCACGACTCTGGAATCATAAGACTCTACCAAAGACAAGAAAAGCTAAAGACATAGCCTCAATGTTCTTTTAGCAATCTTTGTGTTAGTCAAAGTGTAATTGAGCATAACATTTTGTGTTACACATTTTTATTTGTTTAAAGCAGCAACTCTATTAGATACTTGTTTTCATATCCAATTAAAAACTACGGACTAAAATGAAATGCTGTCTGTATTGTATTGCTGATCTGTATTGCAAAGCACATTACTGTATTTCCCTTTATACAGTATCTGTCACCTGTAGACTTTCACTAATAAAAAGGAAAAGTGATGCATGCATTCATTATTCCTATAGGAGAGTCAGCTGGTATGATGTAAGCAATGCCAAAATCATGAGTCTGGGACTGCATAGAAGACCATTTGCTGTACCGACTGCTTTTATATTGGTTTTTTCTTTTATACAACTACATTGCTTTGTTTTGTGGCTAAAATATTGCACATTTATTCATTTAATCCATGCTGTATGTACTGTATGTAGATTGTATTTAACTGAAATTAAGAGTAGCTAGCAAGCTTGTTATCTTTATAGGGTGTTAAAAGACAGCGGTAGAGCAGACGATTTGTTTTTTTTAATTACATGACCATAGGTATTAAATAAAAATATTACATTTTCATAAGCTGTTTCATATACATGGCATCAAAATGGTTAAAATACAGCATGTAAAATTGAAATAACAAACTAGTTTCGACACGCCCCCGACGACGTCACAACTCCTGAATAATCAATAGTCCGAGCTTCACACTGGTAAACACGACTTGATCATTGTTTTGCTTGGAACTCGTATTTACGATATTTCCGACTTGGATAGCACGTGGGGGCAGAACCGCTGCCTAATCAGACTGAAAGTTTTCAGGTGGGTTTGAGAGTTACCATTTCATTGACGATGTTGATCTCAAGGATTTTCTTGGCTTTGTTGACGCTTTCAACTTTGATTCTTCTGTTTCTTTTTGTCACATTTTACAATGACATTTGTGCTTTAAACAAAAACACACGGTAAAATTCTGTATTATTTTTTTAATTAAGGATTGATATTTTTAATTAGTGGACATACAAAAATTTTCAAACCAAAATGTTAACGAATGGCATTTTTAAAATCTAAAATAACTGTGCTTCCCCTTTCTTCAGTCAGTATTTCTTGGTGTAAGTGCAATACTGTCAACATGCATAATTTATTTTTTCTAATTCAATTTTGTTCATCAAAGGTTGTACCTGTTATCGTTAGTTAATGCACAATGAACTGACATGAACAATTGTAATGGCATACAGTTTAATAAATGCTGAAAACCATATTCCTCATTGTTAGTTCATGTTATGTAATTTATTTACTCAGGTTAACAAATCCAACCCTATTGTAAAGCATGTTTTTAATGTGTTTTAGAAATGCACAACATCCTTGCGGAATTCCTCTAATCCAGAATTTAAGACGAAGTTTATTCCAAATAATCAGCTGTTTTTACAAAGTGATAATCTTAATGTTAGTGAGTGGAACAGGCTTCATCACTTCAGCAAACCCTTATAATCAGCAAAATATAGATGTATGTCATACTGTGGCACCAAAACCGTGACATATTTCCTCCTTTCTTAGCCATAAAAGCATTTGTTGACACCATCCCTAAACTTAAATCCACCCAATTATTGCAAGTACCCAAAGAAGCAGAGGATGCCTGTATTCGCAGTGCTGTTGTTGGGACAGGAGGCATTCTCAATGGCTCCAGACTAGGAACAGAGATTGACTCCAATCATTATGTGTTCAGGTCCAATATTTAAGTCACAATTTCTTAGAAGAAATATTTTGATTCCATAATATTATGATTTTAAAGCCATTTAATCATTATTTTTTTGTTAGGATGAATGCAGCTATTATAGCAGGGCATGAGGAGGATGTTGGAAAAAGGACATCAGTTTATGTGCACACAGCACATTCATTAATCAACTCCCTCATATTAAACAAAAAGAGAGGTTACAAGAAGATTCCTACTGACCAGGTGGGCCAACGCATGACTGTTAATACATTTCTCCAATACAACACAGTACATTTCTCTTAGATTTTAAGATGTTCTTGATTGTTTTTTCTTTTTTGTCAAAGGACATTAAATATGTTTTAATCCCAGAGGGTCCAAGAGACTACAACTTTCTGGATTCCCTAATGAAAAACAGAAAAATACCATCAGGAGCATATCGCGGACGAACGTAAGCCATTCTAATAATAATGATTCTCAATGTGTTGTTATAAACTAAAATCAGAATGAGTAAGTTTGTTGTTGATGATTGAACACACAATACTATCAAGTTCAAAATACTGTACCTATATTCTAAAGCCGAAGTTGTTAAATCACTGAGACTATCTATACAGATCTGCTTTGTGGTTTTAATTTGTCTGATGTATAATGAATGACTTTATATTGTGATGTAGAACTTGTGTTTTGAAGACATAAATATTAAGCAAACTACACGAATATGAATACAGATTTGAATACAGATTTGGACAGATTTGGACCTAAATGCATACATGCATAACTTGTACATAATATTTTTAACATTAAATCGAATACAACAAGTTAAAAATATGTTGTATGATTTTATTGTAGGCCAAGGAGTTATTACAGCGGGCATTTCAATGAAAGCTCCTACTATGTCCTACACCCAGACTTCCTCAGATATGTGCGGAACAGGTATAGGTCAAAACCACACGCACTACAATGTAGCCTACATATAGTTATTGTCTATTAAGGGGTGGTTGTATCTGAGATTCTGAATTCTGTTACGTAGGGATTAGGGTTTCGTACATAAACTTCTTTAAAACACCTTATCTATTAGACTAAAATTAAGAGTATGAAAGGATGTTATTCCACAATGAGAAAGTCCATTTTGAAACGTGTTGCAAGTTTGGACTGTGAAATGTTTTACGTTTAAATTTCGTTTTTGTATTTGTATACTTAAATAAATAAAGAAATTAATATTACCAAAGTGAATCAAGTTAGAAGTTTTCATCCATCATATTATCCGACTCTAGAGGAGCGTGTCGGACGTCATCAACCCTCGGGTCATTTGCAGCGTGTGGTCACTAGATGTCGCACTTACATTTAGAAAACCTGTGCCAGATGTTTAGTCGTGAGAACATAGAAATGAAACTCACTTTCACGTAATGCACTAGAAAAATTTTGTCAGGTTGTCAGAATGACCACTTAACCGGTGATAAACGATACAACTATATCTATAGATACGTCTATATTTTAAAATATTTATATATTTGTCTACAAATGAATGAAACTGCTTGAATTGAACAATTTATACTGTATTATATTCTGCATTTTGTTATTGCCCGAGAATTACAGGATATTTTAGAAGAATTCATAGCGCACCTTGCAGGAAGAGAGCAGCAGCAGACAGGCGCGTGACAGACGGGCGCGCTCACGCAACTGACACTAGTGTTGTGTCGAGCACGTTCCCAAGTATGGCATTTAGCTTTTGCGCTTGCTCGAGCGGGAATAGAGATTACAAACAGGCTTATACTTATATCTTACTGTTTTTGAAGTCTCTGGATGTCGCTCGTGACTCGAGTTTATACCGGTGAGTTATAAATCGCTTATAAAATCGCGGACAGGTAACCGGTCAGGAAAGTTGTGTTGAATTGTTTTCGGCGTCATTGGTTCGGGGTTACTGTCCATGACAACAAGTTGTTCCGCAGTTGATCAAATGTCGCAGGTTATAAGTGATTTGTTGTCTGAAACCAGTGAGAGACTAATATAATGCTAATGCCATTTATTGATTTATATATTTATTTATTATATTTTCAAGACGTTATCTACCTCTTTTTGATATTTGCCAATAGTATAAACATGTCAGATATGTTGGAAATATGTAATAATAGGGGAAAGTTATATACAAATGTCAGCTTGATAGTTGTATGTAAGAAATGTTGCTCCTGAAGCTTTAAACAGACAACATTTCAGTAGGAAAAATATTTCAGTGCTATTCAACTTATATACTGTAAAACATCTGTAAGACATAAGCAATACAGTGTGATTAAAGGCCAATGTATTCACTTTTGTCTTGAGATGTATTATTAGTCTGATAACAGATGTGTTTAATATAGCTTGTCCATTTTCCCCCTAGGTTTCCTTTGTGATGTGTGTTATGAAGATGGCTTACACGCAAAAACAATCATCTACTTTATGTAAAATAAGTCCATAAGTCTGAAAAAAACAAACTCCCCTTCTTGGAAAGAAGAATGAAAACAATGTTTCTGAAAAGAATATGGTAAACCAAAGGCTGAATCCAACGTTTTGGATCATGACATTGTGAATCCAGATTGTAACACTTTTGCTGGACAAGAGCCATGGGCAAAGAGCAAGACCTTCTTCTGGCTGTGAAGAATGGAGACCTACCCTTAGCTCACAAACTCCTGGCCAAGATCAAGACCAACCGAAACAGTGAGTAAATTTTGTGTTGGTTTAGGATTTTTTTTTATATTTACATTTACCTTGTTGGTCAGTTTAGATTCTGTTCAAATCTCTTGTACATTATACAAAAAGTAATTAACCTTAGTTAGCTTTATGTTTTAGTATTTTAAGTATATATTAAATCATTTCAATTTGCTTTAATTTAATCTATAATTTATCAAAACCCATTGTCTCATTATGTGTAAAATTAATTTCTAAGCACATAAACCTCATTTGCTTTGTGTGACTGTGCATTGTAGTTGTTTAAAGGGATAGTTTACCCAAAAATTAAAATTCTTTTATTATTTACTCACCCTTATGTCATGTCAAACCTGTATGACTTTCTTGATTCACCAGAATACAGAAGAAGATATAAGAAGACATAATTTTTATTTTTTTGGTGAACTATCCCTTTAAAATCAGTTATATCAATCAACAAAAGTGGCAATTACATTGACTTTTTCAACAGTGTTACAACATTTGCAACCAAACTTAACATAAAATCACCATCTGCATTAATTGACCATTCCAGTCAAGTGTGCAAAAAACAACTTTTTATAAACACTGTTATGTTAATAGGGTGTGTTAACACACTGGAACATTTAGAGTGCTAAGCTGAATCTGATGCTTGTTTGGCAGTTAAAATAAAATGGTCTGCTGCTCACTGGACAAAGAGGTCAAGGGTCAATTATACTGACCATTTTTGCGCATTGCACATGGAGAGGATTGTTCTTAGCACTAGTAAACCTTCCTCAAGCAGATGGAAATTGTACTGACTAAAGGCCAGATATAGTCAGTTCAATTAATCAACACTGCATTAATGATACAAAATACAATAATGTTCTGCTTGTGAAATCGTGTTTATATCGTGTAGACATCATGCTATTGATTTTGTATGTTCTTTGTCATATTGTCCGTTTTGATCTTATACAGTTTGTGTTTTCGAAGTGGAGACCTACTGTATAGTCTCATATAAATACTTTTTATCATTTTTATCAGTTTATAATGTAGGATATTTATTACCTTAGGTATATTTAGATTGGGACCGGAAAACTTTTTAAAACCCAAAACTTTTAATAGCCAATTCATTTCAGTTGCATTCAGTCTGGTTGGAATGCATTGTTTTGATTCTGATATGTCAGCTGTATCGGTACATTGACATTTAACAACCAAAACCTGTATGTGCTCATCCCTCCCCCACCCATTCTGTTACAAATCAGGGATAACCCATATGGCAAACTCACAGATTAACTTTACAGAGAATTGGATTTCAGCACACAGTTCAGTCTACCTTAACAATGTCACTGAGCCATTGTAGTTGATCTTTTTCTTTTGTAACTGCTTCCTTGTCCTCTCGTTGTCTGGAATGTAGTAGCCTTGTAAATTACTAGGTTAAAGATATCATCTGTACAACACAAGGGATGGCTTGAAGCCAATCAGATCTTAATATAAAGTATTGCATAAAGACTGAATGTTTTACACAACAATATACAGGCTTTTGTACTTATGACAGATGGACCAGGCTACTCAGGACTGTTTTGGAATCTGCTGAATGAGTTAATCCATCAGCGATGTTGTCAGTCATAGTCCGATCTAGTATTAACCGTGTAAGACAGCAGTACTTTAAACTAAGCAGATGGCCTTGTTTAAATATTCATCAAAACTGAAGATTATTAAAAAATGGACAGCATTATCTGAGAACATGCATACATTTTCTATTTTTGGCCTAATTAGCTTACAGAACACAGAGCAACTGTAGAATATATAAACATATGCAGCCTGTGAGACCACATGCATCTGAGATCTAGATCCTCACTGGATATAACTGCATATAAATTAGCATGCTTTTTTTAATAGAAAAAATACATTTGGGATGAAAAGTTATTGTCATAGCTGTAATACATATGGGCATTATGACTAATTTAATTACTTCACCTTTCAGCTTTGACCTTCCTTTCTTTCTCTGCGTCATTTCTAGTTTCAGCATCTCAGTTGATAGTGAACCTCTACAAACAATTACATCCTCATTGTTTTCTTATCTAATACTGTTCGTAGTGCATTGTATCTTGATGTTACAAGAATTACTAAGAAAGCAGCACTTTGAATAATAATACTACATTATTGCAGATACAATATTTTACCTGTAAATGGTAATAGTTTTCAAAATTACTGTAAATGGTGATATAGTTTTCAAAATTAAAAACATTTAAAAAAAATTAATGGAATGCAAAGATGATTCATTAAATACCAATTTAGCATTAACGTGATATGAACTTGCTGCTCGTCTCTGCAGGCTCACCAAGGTGATTTTAAACATTACTTGCCTTGACTGGTTCTCGACAAGTTTGTTTACAGTCATCAGCTGAACAGCAACCTTTTAAACACCGATGATAAAACCAGACGATACAACAGATATGAACTCTGTCTGAACTCAAAGTCCCACGTCTGCTTTCATTTTTCATGATTTAATCTTTCCCTAGAAGTGAGGAACTCTAATCTGCCAGTTAAAGTTTATCTTAAATACCTTTCTAACTTTCGTCTTTGTGATTGGCTAAAGATTTTTAATTTTGAGAAGAAACAAGAAAAAAAGTTGTAGAGAAAGACTAAAATCTAAATGCATACATGCATAACTTGTACATAATATTTTTAACATTAAATCGAATACAACAAGTTAAAAATATGTTGTATGTTGTAAAAAGATTTTGGGTTAAATGTCCCTTTAGGGTGGTAGCTACTTTACATGCCTGCTATTGCACACAAAAAGTCACAGTTTGCAGAAAACAATGAATTTTTTCCTTCTTGATTTTGATCCAGAAGTATAGAATGTATAGTTAGTTATTGTGAATATTGTGAATGAATATTGATGACTTTAATAAAGTGTAGTTGCATGTTTAAATTCAATTTTTGCTTAAGTGAAAGTGTTTATTTACAGTATTATTGTGCTTTAATTGTCGTTTATCTGAATCCGTTTTTCTAGTTCTTTGTAAGCAGATCTATGCAAAGGCCATGGGTTTGTTTAATAGGGAATGCACATACTATATACAAAATGTATAGCTTGAATCTTTTGTGTTTGCAAATAATTTTGTTTACATCTACTGAGTAGATTGAGTTCATAACTTCTTATTTTTTTAACACTGACTTATTTAGCTGCTAAGATCACGTGATGTGCGTTACATAACCACTCTTTCATCTCAGCTCATACACCTTGACAAATTTCCATTTGTTTTGTTCGGTGAAGCTTTCATCTTGTGGAAAAACATTCAGAGTTGTTTAAGAACTGAACCGAGATCCAATGTTTTTGAAAGGTATTACAGTAAAACCTTTTCCTGTTTTTGTTATGGTAATTCTTTTGAGCAAGTTGTCACAAAGGCTCATGGGTAGCGGTAATGTGACTGCTGGGTCTCATACGCCGCATGTAAGAATTCTGAAACCCATGTGGGTTAACAGGTAGTCAGGTTGTCTGTATGCTGATCCTACTTCAGAATGATGATCCTCAACCACCAGCAAAGATGATAAAAGTTAGCCCTTTTTAATGCTAAAATCAGACCCTTTGAATATATTTTGAATACAAAATGTTTAGCCTTACTTTTAATATTAGGCATTGTTTGGTAAAATAAAATGACATACACTCTACACTTACTGTTATTAGAAATGAAGCTTAATAACTAGTTACTGGAACACATTGATGTAGGTCATTAAACTTTATTGCCCCAAATTGATTCTGGCAAGCCAAACTAAGTCAGTAGTAGACCATCTAATTAAAGGCATCAACTAATCTTTTGAAAGCTTTATCTCTAACACCTGCTTGTGTTCTTGTAAATTCCTAAAAAAGTTTTAGTGTTCAGTAGTTTTAATAGTTTTTTGTCTTTTGCTTAAGGGCCCACAGGTGATGGGAGGAGAATCAAACCTAACTCTGTTGCTGGCTCTTTGGTGTTTTGGGAATGAACCTTAATCGTGCACTGTACAATTTTTTTAGCTGGTCTTAATGTTTGAGTACAATCAATTTAGATTTATTTATTTCAACTGCTTTTACATTATTAAAACTCACCACTGGCCAAAATTTAAAAGAGTAAGTTGAAATGACTTGTAAAGTCATGTTGACTGTACTTTAAAACTTAAGGCAGCAAAGAATTTTTACATTATGATTAGCTTCTTTAATTGTTTTTCCAGACTCACTATGGTGTGTTGATCATCCCAATTCAATGTTGTTACTTTTACTAGGCATTTCTCAGTAACATTTCTAATATGTACTAAACCTATGTTACTGCTCAGTGGGGAAAAGTGTTAACAACTTGAAAAGTAGAAGTTATAGAACTACACGGTTTTGAAATAATGCATATTATAGTATTATTTTAGTTGGTTTTAACCCAAAGATTATATGCACCAAACATAACCAAAGTCACATTAACCAAACAATTATACTTTTATAGTCACATTTATAAAAAAAAATCACATTTTCTCCTTGATCTGATTGGGACTGCACTTTGATAACACTAGAAATATTGCAGTAACTGGTGGATGTTTTTTGAATCTATACGTTTCTTGGCTTGGCAATGAACTTTATATTGTTGTGTTTGCTGCTAAGCATCATACACAAGTCTAAGGAATATCTAAGCATTTACACCTGACTAATTTAATTTTGTTTGCTTGATAAAAGCATGGGAACTTGGAAGGCATGTAAATAGTTATTATGAATTACTTGGAGGTTTGGTTATGGTTCAATGTGAATCAATCAAATTAATTGAGTAAATCCACCCTATTAGTGTAAATACAGTTGGATTTTCAAAGGCTTTTCTTGACTTCACAAGAAGATAAAATGCATGGAAACATGTTTTTAACCATCAAAAACGGCTGATGACAATGAAAGGTTTGATACTAGGTTTCCTTCAAGTTGATTCATTATATGAATTGTGTGTGGGTTTAAGGAGTGGTTGAACGCTGTGTGGTTACTGTGGCTCATTTCATTCGAGAGATGCCCACATTAAAAGCAGCTCGTCCATTTGACGAGAAAAGACCACTGTTGACAGTCACAAAGCGAGTTTGTGTTTGTGCGCACGCTTTTGTATGGATGCTGTGAGCGAGGGTGGGAGAGAGGGGGACAGACAGAAGTTGAGTGATCGGGTGGGTAAACCATGTCTGGAATGTTGTTTCATGTTGTAACTCGACCTCCTCTCGAAAGGCCAACTACTTGCATTTTAAAAGGCTTTTTCT
Source organism: Beaufortia kweichowensis (assembly GCA_019155185.1). Classification (NCBI taxonomy): domain Eukaryota; kingdom Metazoa; phylum Chordata; class Actinopteri; order Cypriniformes; family Gastromyzontidae; genus Beaufortia; species Beaufortia kweichowensis. The sequence continues at coordinate 7,989,109 of CM032808.1, forward strand.
TCTAGGCGATATGTAATGTCCATACTATACTGTACTGTAGCTCTGTTGGCGTGTGCCTGCTGGTCATATCATGTAGTAGTTGGTGAGTCAACTCTGTTGGAGGTCAACAGGGGCTGTGATGAGGACCTGCCTGGATTGTATTAAGAGATAGACAGACAGTGTCTGCACAGATCTTTAGTACTATCCCTTTAAATTACAACATTTCACTTATGTTACATTTAAAGCATTTTATGGCACAGCCTTTCAGTCATGGTCGAAGATGTATGAGGTAAAGAATAAGATGCACTGAATGACTTGTATGTCTTAAAGTCTTTTTTTCCGTCAATGAGGTGTGCGAGTTTATCAGCAGCAATAATTTAAATTTTACCCAAAAATTTAAATTATTTTATGATTTGCTCACCCTTATGTTATTCCAAATCTGTCTGACTTTCTTTCTTCTGCAGGACACAAAAAAGATGTTTTGAAGAATGTTGGTAACCAAACAGCACTGGCCCCCATTGACATCCATTGTATGGATACAAAACCACTGAGACACTTCTCAAAATATCTTCTTTTGTGTTACACAGAGGAAAGAGCCGTATACAGGTTTGAACAACATGAGGTTGAATAAATGACAGAATTGTTTATTTTGGGTTAAATGTCCCTTTAGGGTGGTAGCTGCCATACTTTAGATGCCTGCTATTGCACACAAAAAGTCACAGTTTTTTTATTTTGATCCAGAAGATTTGGATGAAAGAATGCATTGCTCCCACCATTCTGGAGAAACAATTGGTTATAGATCTGTTTCTCTGATTTGGAGCAGCAGAAGTCAGGATCTTTGGTGAGGCTGATGTTGATTAGCTGGGAGAGAATTTGTTTTGAATGTTTCTGAGCAAGTTAATGATTGATGTACAGAGGATGTTAAGACATAGATAGATAGTTTAGGTGTATAAAGTTATTGAAGGAAAAATGGGACAGGTGGCTGTGTGTGTATTAACAGGTAAGTGTGCATTGTTTATGTTTACAGTTTGAACTTTTACCTGTCCCACATTTTCTGATCTTGATAAGAGATTCGGGTCATGCGATGCTTTGTAACTTGTGGTTAAAAATGACATACCTCTGTGTTGTTGAAGGGACAGACTTGTCTTTAGTCTCTGACAGTCACTGTCACATCACATATAGTGATGCATTACTGTAATATACTGTATTTGCATACTGAATTATAATTTTTTTCTTCTACATCCATTTATACATTGATAGCATATCACTTTAAATCTTTTTCTGTCTACTGTATATGGTTTGCAACCTTTACAGCATTATTTTAAATAAAACACTTAACTTGAGTATTAATGTAATTTAACTGGTAAATTATGCTTTAATTTAATACTAAATTAATACTCAAGACCATGGGTTTGATTCAAGCACACGCTGATAAAATGAATCAATAATGTAATGAAATGGAATACAGTTTCATTTTTACCTCATCTCCACAAATACTGTACAGTTAATATTTGATGAAACTTCAAAGAATGATTTTTAGGTGAGTTAAGTATGCGATAACAAGCATTTTAGATAAGCTACCTTTTTGAGATTTGAAAGCAACTAATTGACCCTTATGGAATGTGTTGGCATTAAACTATTAGCATTCAGCATTAAAAGAGACGGCTCTGTGGTATTGTTTATCGATGGTCACAGTATGACCATGAATTCTGGATACATATGTAACCCAAAATGAATACATCAATCTGAATCACAAGCCACCTTTGTGCTCTTTTTTATGCATGAAGTTCAAGGAACCCATTCCTATTTTTGGATTGTGTGTCTGTACACATTGGCTGACTCCTAGTGGAAGCTTCAGTAAAAGCTTCAGAAGTTCACCCAAATTTTAATAAATTCTTATGTTGCAACAAACCTGTATGCTGTTTTTTCAGCTGAGCTTCTTTTGATGTGGAAGATTTATAAAAAGAAGACCATTGTTTTTTTAAGACCACAGCTAATATCTAAAAAATGACAGAAAAAACTGTGAAATTTTTTTTTAAAAATCATTTGGGGAAAAACCTTTATTTATAATAGTTTAGCATTGAGCATCAAAAACCTTTTATGATGCATAGAAATGCAAAAGGTAATTGTTTTTACAATAAATAAAAACATTTGCAAATTTTCCAGCTAATAAAATGGTCATTTAAAGAATGTTGACTGAAGAATGAACCTGTGCAAATAATACATCTCAGCCATCAGTCTCCCTTGTGTTTGTGAGTACCACAAATGCCCTGTCGACAGGCAATTACATCATATCTCATTCTTCTGTAATGGAGACTTCAGCAGCTGACTGATTTGTTGAAAATATCACATCATGCCCTGATGTTTTTCCATCTGTTTTTGTAGAGTTACTGGGCTCCACAAAGCGGCTGAACTTGAACTACCAAGACCAAGATGGGTAAGTTCTCTCATTTTCCACATGTCATGTGTGAATTACGACCGGTAGAAATTGTGGAGAACAAGAAAACCCTTCATTTTTCACTTTTTTGGTGGAGGCTGACACGCAAGTTACCAAGAATCAGATTGGAACAAACTAAGCTTGACAGTCTACATCTACATTAATCTGGATAAATTACCTTTAATGCATGGCCATCTTCTCTGTCACATGTATTTATGATACTGTATTTTGTATTTTGGCGTATTAATGAGGTGTGATTTACATATTTGATATGCTATCAAAGTAAATAGCAGGCACAAGAATGCCAGTACGACAATTGTTTTAAATTGAATTACAAGAACGATTTACAAAATCTGGTTTGGGATTCATGTTACTTCAGATTGGCGCTTTCAATTAATGCACACTAAACAATATTGGTGAAAATAATTCACCTGTACTTAGAAAAGGGAACTAGATTTTCTTTAATATAGTTAAATAGTAGATTTATAGTAGATTTGACATTTTTAGTGACCAATTCAAAATAAGATTTTCATTGTTACATTTTAATTTTATAGGCTACATGATACAAAAAAGTTTAGATTAAATTACCGGTGATTGTAATAATTAAACGTTTCACAGGATATTTACTAGATGTTTCAAATTAAAAGCAAATAATTTAGATTTTCAGGGCTTATTTTGTGTAGTACATCTGAATGTAGCAACAGGACTGTTTTACTGTTTACTTAATGCCTCGCAGGTACATATTAAAGACACAAACTGTTCCATGCTCTGTCTTGTTTTGTTTGCTTAGCCTGTTGTGGTTTTGTCTGCTTTCACGGTTTGTTTGCATAGATTCTATCCAAACATTTAAAGAAGGTGTTGTAACACCTTCCTGCGCGAGTAAAAGGAATGCACAGAAATGCTTGATTAAGACACAAGTTAAACCCTTTCTTCCCCAATACACCAACACATTTCATTTCATCTTTTGGTTTTTGTGGGCCATACCACAAGTGGTAATTTCTAAAAAAGTAAAAAAAGAATCTTGATTATTTAAAATGTTATTTTATTTCTGATTCTTGTATATAGTTAATGTATTGTATTGTGTGTATTTCGTGCATCTAAGACTATTGCATATCATCTTATTAATTCTTAATTTCAGGATAATTTCAAACAGTGCTGCAATTTTAATCTCTTCAGATTATAATTTGTGCACTAAAAGTTTTGAGCATTGATGACATATTGATAACTGTTAAGAACACTTCAGAAGTTTTGAGATTAGTGTGCAAATGTAGCATATTTTGCATATTCACAAACATTGTTGTAAGGTAGAAATGTGGTACTTGACCTGAAAAGTATTCAGAAACATTCTGCTTTGAGATATTAGTGCAGTTTGAAATCAAAGCTTAAACTGTTTATAAGAGATCACACTGATAATACTGGACAGTAGCTCTGGAAAATGTTGTTTGAATATGAAACTGCTATGTGTAAGCATAGTGCATTAGGAGAAGATGAAGTAAAAAGATGCTTTTATAGCTTTTTTGGTCATCACATCTGGAGTCTTTCTAATGGCATCAGATAATTTCAGAAAGGCTGAGTAGTGTTAAAGTTAAAACCGCAAAGATGATGTGACATTATGGAAACACTTGCATGGAAACAGGCTTTTTGTTGAATTGGATGTCCTGTTAGTGTAGAGAGACGAGTGTGGAAGAAAGTTGAAAGCGGATCTTGATGAAGTTGAAGGCAGAAAATTAGCATGAGTGCTAATTTTCAGGGGAAGAACTGAGAATCAAACTCCTGAGGGACCAGCAGATGAGGTGCAGGAAGACACTTCATTATTCATCAGTGCTAGTGCTGCTCTTCTTTTTTTCTTTATTCATCCTCGTCTTTTCTGTCTTTCAGCTGGTCTTTACACTTCATTCTTTTCTTGAGATCAAGGACATTGAATCTTGAGATCAAGAACTTGAATCATATGCACCAAAAAAAAAGTCCTGCAGAATATTTCTAACACACAACATTTTCAGAGGATGGCATACTAGACACTAAGAAGAAGCGTCTTTTGTGGAAGTGTTTAGAAATGCTCCCAGTCAGTAGCTCAGAAGTCTGTATCAGATAGTGTGAGCCACACCATAGACCGAACACAGCATGCTTCAAATACATGTCATATTAATCATCTCGGCGTACTCGCTCTCAACATCTGCGGTTTCAGAACAAAGGCCGCAGGGCTCTTTTTTTCCTTTTTTATCTATTAGTTTCACAAAACTCATGCAGTCGTATGATTTTAAACAAGTCCTGGCTGAAGTTATGAGGGGTTGTTTTGGTTTTATGTCTGGTTGGGAGATGATTGAGTGTAAAGTTTTGCTCATATAGGAGATAAGGGGGTTGGTTTGTCTTGTCTGCATGAAAGGGCATGTAGGAGCACTTAATTCAATCTGGGAGAAGACATGAGTCTTCATATGGAAAATCTTCAGGAAATGTTGCCTTTAGGCATGGAAAAATGATCTTATATTGTTCAAGGTACAATTTTGCCTTTTGTGTTTTTGTGTGTATAAGTAGACTGAGTATGTGATGTGACTATAGAAATGGAAGTCCTGCCCTTTGGGTAAAAGAACAAGTTGGCTTTTTGATAAGGTGTTTTTACTCTGTGTTTAAAACAACATTAATTGAGCCAAAAAACTATATGATAATTATAATAAAGTCGGTTTATGTAGTTTGTAACATTATAAAATTGTTGGAATCCAGCCCTTGATTTTGATTGGTCAGTAGATGTGTTTTATTCACAATAAAGCACAGCTATGACTGCTTATCGATGTAAACACATATTACAGTCAGTCAGATACTATTTTTCTAGATTAATAAAGAATTTTAGTGATTTTACTACATGAAAGATGTGTGTGAAGCATTTTATAAAGCAGTCGTGTTTGAAGTAGTTACAGGCACTCCAAACTATTTTTAAAAAGAATGCTAAGCAACTTTAATTGGTTCATCGTAGAACCAGCCAGTACTAGAATATCTATGAGAGTAGTGTAATGTTTCCTAATGCTAACTAAAAGTGATAAAAGAAAGTTTTCCACTCTGGGACAAGTATATCCAGAGAAAATGTGCTATTCTATGCCTGTGATACATTTTTTATTACAAATTATATATTTATCTGTGTCAGACTGAAGGGCTTTACTGGAATTAGTGCAGTTCTACTGGATTCTTCCTACAAGGCAAGTCAGCTTAACCCAGGGAGCTAATTATACACTTATTAGCTGTACCGACAGATTTTAATAGCCATTCGTAGAACTGAGTGAGAGGGTCAGGAAAATATATGAGCTTGTATTGTCCCATACACACTTAGCGATTAGTAGATGCCATATGCGCTTCCATATAACATTAAGTGATAATCTTATAATGAAGCTCCTCCAAGATCGCTTTGATATATAATTTATCTTTAGATCTGGCCTGAACAGCACACTATTTATATTTCAAGTAGCATTTATTCAGACCAAGAATTGAGTACACTGGAGATATCTGAGATTTATTAATCCATAATAAATCCAGAACGTTCTTTAATCAGTCTTTTCATAGGAAAGTATATAAATGTTTTAGAAGCTGGACCAGTTATATTGTTACTTTGCACCACTGTAATTGGGCAGCGAACACTGACTGTCAAGACTTACTGCAGTGCTGTACTTAGTTGAACTCTGTGACAGACAGAAACGTCTACAGCAGATGGTTCATTCTTGTGCATATTTTGCAAGTTTTATTTTTACATTTCCATTTATTCATTTAGCAGACGCTTTTATCCAAAGCGACTTGCAAGTTACCAGTGGTACAATGGGAGCGATTAGGGGTGAGATGTTTTGCTCAAGGGCACCTCAGTTGTTTCCTGCTGATACTGGGAATCAAACCGGCAACTATCTGGTTGCAAGTCCAACTCTCTAACCACCAGGTTTTTATGCTGTAAAATGATCAATTCATCATGGTATAAGAATTCACTTTATTTGTGATGTTTTTCTACAGTTGTAGTTCTTTATTCTGACTTTAAATATTGGCCACATACTTGCTAAATGCTTACCCTTATTTAACCAATAAACAACTCTTAAGTAGTTGTTTTCAAATATGTTTGAGGACCTTACGTTATTCTGTCTCTTTGTTCGTCATTGGTTCTCGGCAGATTTTCAGCACTTCATCACGCAGCTCTCACTGGCACCACTGATCTTCTCTCTCTGCTGTTGGAGGCACAAGCCACTGTGGACATCAAAGACAGTAATGGTGAGATGCTTTTATCCTCTTTGTCTCTCAGACTTTCAATCACTTGAATAGGCTCATTCTTACCTCACAATGCTTTGTATGCAATTATTGTAGCATCATTGAATGAGCCAGTCAATATCAATTTATTTTGCCCATGGTATCGATCAATTTCTATGTGCATTTATACTTATGAACCTATTCATACAAATAGTAATTCATATGTCTTACACCCAGAAGACAACAGGGAGTTCAGATTACATTATTGTATTGCATGTGGGCAATACGGAAATGATAACTAGGCAAACTAGCTTTTTTTATGGTAGTCATGCAAGTTTTGTTTTTCTGAACCCACTGTTTCAGGTATGCGTCCATTGCATTACGCGGCCTGGCAGGGGAAATCTGATTCTGTTCTTATGTTGCTGAGAGCTGGAGCTTCTGTGAATGGAGCCGCACAAGACGGACAGATCCCTCTCCACCTGTCTGCACAGTACGGACACTATGAGGTGGTATGTAGCTCCCCTTTTTTCCACTTCGGACTGTTTTGCTACGTTCTCAGTGACTCAATGGAAAGACAATGTCAAGTGGTTTTACATAGTCATTTACATGAAAGTTATTGTTCTGCACTAAAGTGGGTGTGGTTGACTGGTAGTGTTTGCCTTGATGTACTGATGCATCCCATTCACTTTAGAAAACATGATGGTAGCATTGTGCTAACAATACCAGTTCATGAGTTTCATTCCCAGGGAAATGACTGAGAAAATGAGTTATTGCTCAAATTCACCATGATTTGGTTTAAAAAAGCATCTGTCAAATCTACCTAAAATAGATAGAAAGTCCCAATTCACATCAATTCCTATTGTAAACTTTGGGTTTTTAGAAAGAAGGTACTAATAAAGACACTGGAATAGTAAAGGAACAATATTTTTGGGATTAGCTGATGAATTATGAAACCGATAGCAAATCTATTTAAATTTAAAGAATAAACAGTGTTATCATTTTTTGGTGATGACATTTATATAGATATCGTTATAGTTATTTTGAGTTATAGTTATGCTTATTGTTATCACTTTTGGTTTGAACTGGTCTTTGTAGCCAAAGCGAACAGCACTATCGATTATTTTGTATTCACTAGATGTCGTGCTTCTTGCTTGCCATGTAGACAGTGTAATGCTCAATTTACACTACAAACGGGCACCGTGACTAAACTAAAACTGAAACACTCCCTATATAATAAACAAGTTGTAGACACAGTGTAAATAAGCTTTATTGTGCGGCGTGGACAGCTTTGTTTATGATGGGAATATTCGTGAGAATGGATGGACGGACGGTGAGCTTAAACTGTAGTTCCTACAAAACATTTTAGATTAATTTGTAATTAAATGATTAAATGTAATTAAATGGTAAAGTGCACATTCTCAGGTTCTTAAAAGGGCATTTTATACATTTAGATTAAATGAGATTAAACTTTGCAGAGAACAATTACAGGGCCTGTGTTTTCTAATTTAGGGTTCCCCTCCATATTGTTTGGGACACAATGTTATCTAATTCAAAGTAATAATTTAAAAGCATTATTTTGTTACTTATATGCATACGTGTTATATTTCTTTGCTATTGACTCTGGTATGTGTTTAGACTCAAGTAAACGCAGCATTTTTGGTTTTTAAAGAAAAACCCTGTAAAGTGCAAGACCTGTCATTGCGCGCTTAGGGCAAAACGGAGATCCCCAGCATAGATGGCATTACTTCGCCACTCCACGGCTTTGTTCCAAAACAATGCATTTTTCAGTTCATCCCTCTGTGTGTATATGATATCTCTCAGAACTGTGTTAAAATGCCTTGTTGTTTGGTTTGAGCTGCAAAGTATTCCCTTTCCAAACGTCTCAGTCTCACAAAACATGTCACAGGATCTGCGTGCCAGATAGCGTAATACCCTACAAAAGATTTTACAGTGTTTCTGTGCCCTTTCCCTCATGTTCATTGACCTTCCTGGATGCCGTTTCAGCTTTTCATGTGAGCAGACTAAAACCGATATGGCTTTTGACATTGTCCTTCGTCTGTGTAATCCCAGAAAGCTTATGCGGCAAGACACCGCTCCTCTGCCCTTTCAGTGTATCTCTGTGTTCATCTGTTGTAGTCTGAAATGCTCCTGCAACACCAGTCCAACCCCTGCACTGTCAACAAGGTGAAGAAGACCCCTCTGGACCTGGCTTGTGAATTTGGCAGGCTGAAGGTGAGTGAAAAAGAGATTTTGCAACAGCCACTACATCTGTAGTAAAGTGTTGTATTTCCAAAGGAAATGTTCTACATTAGTCAAGGCAGATATCTTGATACTAAGTTAATATCAGAGAAAGAATAAAAGAAGGATACTGAACGATATACGTTTTTTTCACACACTGTTCAATCCGTAACTTGAAAACTAGAAGTCAGTTATTGAGCAAACACATTAAAAAACATTAAATCAAAACTGTCTCCATACCCAGATTCACAATGATAAGCTTCATATGCATAAAGATAAGCATGTAAAGTACTGTAATCTGCAGTTTTATGTGACCCTGGACCGCAAGACCAGTCATAAGTAGCATGGGTATATTTGTAGCAATAGCCAAAAGTACATTGTATGGGTCAAAATTATTTTTATTATTATCATTATTATTAATTATTATTATTTGACAACTGTAAAGGCGATTTTGTCAATATTTTGATATTTTTGCACCCTCAGATTCCAGATTTTCAAATAGTTGTATCTCGGCCAAATATTGTCCTTTCCTAACAAACCATACATCATTGAAAAAGCGTATTTATTCAGTGTTCAACTGATTTAAGATGATTACAATAGCAAAAAGTCTGGATTGTGTTTTTAAACATCTCTGAGTTTGAAACTGGAAAATCCCAGCGTTATGGTCAAGGCATTTTCAGTCAAACATAAAAATGCTTTAAAAGGAGACCTCACATCAGTATTTAAACCACCAAAATTGATGTCTGAGTTATTAGTATGATGAAAACCTATGGTAAAAAAAATTTTTTCATGGTAAAATTGACATTTGCATGACAAGTTGTCCAACTATTTCCAAATTGTTTTTCATTAAAATGTTTTAATAGGTTATTAAAATAAACTCAGCAGTGCATTATTTTGTGTTTTTTGAAAATTCTTTAAGCTGTTATTGATAGGTTTTCTATGCCTTTATTGACGACAAATTGTGTATACAAACATTAAGGCTAAAACTTCATTTTCCAGCATACTGTATGTTGGATGACGGGTGCAATAAAAGCCGCAGGGGAAATGTTCAGCTATTATTTTTATACATCTGCATCAATAGTTAGGGCTTATCCCTTTTAAAATAGCTGTGCCATTTTAAACATCTATTCGAGTTATTCCACTCTGTATGCAAGCTCATAGCGCTGAAGCTATTTCCACACTGCTTTCTCAAAGATCATTATTAGCATGAGCGTATGACATAACCGAGCTCGAGTGAGGTCTCAATTATTTTGGTATAGACTGTATTACTGTACATACAGTACACATTTAACAGTAAGGAATATCGCTAAGCTCGGACAAACTGCTTACGGTGGCATTCTGCAGGGCAAATTAGGATAAAGGGCTTTAGACGATGGCTTTTCTGACAGCTCAGTTCTGTTGAGAGATCTTTAATTCACCTTCAACTCGATTTGCCGGGGCGAACGGTTTTTATTTAATCTTTTGCTCAAGTCATTTGGAATTACAGAATGCAAATGCTGCAAAGCGGCAGGCTGATGGTATGTAGTTTAATTTAGCAGCGCACCAACGAGTCAGTTGCTGGGCTGCGGGAGGATTCTGCCCCAGCTAGAAACCGAATTACATTTGACAGATTCTCAATGCCAGAGAGTACTACGTCACGCGGCTGTGTTGACAGCTATGGCTGTTTGGTTTTCTGTATTCCTGACCTGTTTAGACATAAGCAGACACAAATGAGGTGCTTTTTGACTGACAGGTTAACTCAGCAGCTGTATAATTTTCTTTCCTCAGGTAACCCAGCTGCTGTTAAGCAGTAACATGGTGGTGGCTCTCTTAGAGGGGAATGGCAGAGATAATACACCTCTACACCTTGCTGCCCGCAACGGCCATAAAGACATCATCAGGTCCACTTCTCACTTTTTGTTCTGGATGGGATGTGCACACAAAAGCTGGATGTAGATTGATGTTTTATGGAACAGCATGTAACTTCATGAATGATTGATTTTGAATGCTCTATATAGGCAGCAACTCATTTGTACAATCATACAGTTATGATTTTAACTGGCGATCGAGAAGTAGACTAAAGAAGAAGACCCTAACCCTAAGTTATAGAAAATATTTTAAAAAACAAATTTTAAATGACTACTTTGCCATTTTCTTTCATTACTGATTGAAATATAGGTAACGCCTTATTTTGATAATTTAGACCTACTAACTACTAAGTATCTTTGCAACTTTTTGTCAACCACCAGTCATTAGATTATTCGATGATTATCTGCTTTATTTTCATGATCTTTCTACAGACATTTAGTTGCAACTACATGCCAATTTTTTTCTAATTTAACTTTAATCTTAACTGAATAGTTCACCCCAAAATTAGACCCTATTGACCTTCCATAGTAGGAATAAAAATGACCATGGTCAAGTCAATGGGGTCCATTTTTGGGTGAACTATTCCTTTATTATTTGTGTAATTAGAGGTAGTTGACATGTAGTTGGAAATTAAATTGTAGACTGGAAATATAAGCTCCTGTAAAAATGTTCGCATCTCGCTGCATTTCAACTCTTAAGTTTAGTAAACTATAACCTGCAAATTTGTATCACCGTATACATATATAAATTTACATTTATCTGATCCGCCATCATATTTTTAACTGATTTTGTTGCGATGCTTTCTAAGATTGTCTTTTCCACAAAACATACACATGATACCCCCTTAAAATGCAGCCGTACCAAAGTATCTTAGGAGGCAGGAATACTTGTTGTCGATCATTTGAAACGCTTTTATAAATATTATAAAATACCACTTCAGTACAGAGCTTACTAAGTTTTGTGAGTTTCCAAAAGAATTTATGTGTACGCATGCATACAATACATGCCGTGCAGAGGTAGTCTGCCCGTTTTTGCACCATAGTGCAGTGTCAAACGGGCGGTCCGATGCGCTTTGGCAGGAAGCCTTGTTGACATGTTTGTCGAGCAAAGGAGGTGAAGAGAAGCGGGTGTGGAATGCTCTTGCGGACAGACTGAGTGTAATGTAAACAGATGAGCAGTGGAGAAAACGTCGGGGTGCGTGTATTGACCTGGGCTGCCCTACCACAGCGTGATAGCAGCGGAGGCCTGTGACTGTGGTGTGATATGAACACATGCAGGAATGAGAATAAGGTTACACTGTTCAGTCAGCTGCTTTGACATGCTTCTTTAGCAGCAACCATATAAGATAGTCCTTACTGCAGCTCTGCACTACACCGACTTAGTGGAATGCAACTTGTAAACATTAAAAAGATGGACAGAGATAGCAGAAGGCATCTCTGAGCGTATTAATATAAGGTATTCAGTTGCTCTCTACATATGTGGCAAGATATTTATAATGGAAAACAGGAGCAGGAGGTTCAGTAAGGGTTTTTAAGGGGTTTATTTGACGATAACAATTAGCTGGCGGTACATTATCCCACTTATTACACAGCTTGCCATGCCAGTATTATTATTATTATTATATTATTATTATTATTATTATTATTATTATTATCATTATTATTATTATTATCATTATTATTATCATTATTATTATCATTATTATTGGTTTTATTGGCTTATTTGTAATAAATGCAACGCTTCCGAGAGAAAAATAAATTTCCTGTAGGCTTTAGATACCACTGTCGGCCAAGACATGACAAACATGCAATTTGGTTTAATCATTTGTAATATAATCTCATACTGTGTATGTTCTTATTTTGGCATATTTCTATCAAATTATAAATTATTTTAAAGGTTAACTTAACTCGCAGTACCTGGATGACCCTTTGTTATTAGTTTTGAGTGGTTGTTATTGGGGAATAACATACTTTTGAATGTCGTGACTGGCCAATCAGAATTAAGTATTCTACAATGCCTCGTAATAATGCTTGATACTGTATGTTCAAACACTAAATCAATTATAAGCCTTTTGCTGAGGTGTAATTATTACTTTCATCGTGACTTCTTAAAGGATAGTGTACTTTAAAATAACAATTTTGGTCATTTATTTACTAAATCAGTCCAGTTATAAAATGGAGCGGTACTGCTTTGGACACTGAATCTTGAAGTGTGATGACTGTGATGCAGTGGAGGTTGGTGTTGCTCAGAGGCTTTATATTGCAGTTGACTAATTCTATTGCTTGAAGCATAAGAACGAATATTATCTTCTTTGGTTATAAAATCAATTGTCTTCACAAACACTGCTGTGCTTCCCTAATGATTTGTTAACTATGTATTCATGAATTTGATGATGATTGCATTTTTAAGTCTTGAGAGTTAATGTTAATATTATATTTTATCTGAGCATACACTTGAATTGAACCCAAGTTCAGGAAGGGTCAACCACAGTCTAGATCGGTGGTTCCCAATCAGTGTATCAGATGTACAATGTGGCTTATGTGCTCTATTACACATTTTTAGATTGCTACTGAAGGCCGGGATTGACATCAACAGAACCACCAAGGCCGGTACGGCTCTGCATGAGGCTGCCCTTTACGGCAAAATAGAAGTAGTGAAATTATTGCTTGATGTAAGTGAAATTTTGTTCTTTACAGTATTATTATGAGTCCACGGTTTACCATGTAGGCAATGCCATGCAAATATCTGTAACACAATGTTATATTACTTCTGTAAAAATGTTTTCCTGAATACTTTTAAGTATCTCACCTTATACCCAATAGGCTGGGATTGATGTGAACATCAGAAACACCTACAATCAAACAGCCCTGGACATTGTAAACCAGTTCACTACGTCACATGCCAGCAAAGAAATCAAACAACTCCTTAGAGGTGACTTTTTCTCTTTTCTTCTCTTTACTTTTGGTCTTTCTTGCTCGTCCTTTTATATTGCTGTTATCAATCTACCCCATTTGATGTCAGGCCATTAACCTTTGTGTATGTTAGCTTTGTCTAGATGTAGACAATAGATGTTCAGATGTGTGCTCTGTGTTTTCGTTTCGGTGTGGGTGTGTCCATATACCGTATGAGTGAACCTGTTTGTTTCCATGTTATAGAGTTTCATAATATTACAGGGGTAGCAATGACAACCATGCCTAGAGATTTAACTCAAAGATTTGTTTGCGTGTCTCTGGGTCTGGCTTGTGTGCGTCTAGATGTGTTAAATAAAGACTCCGCTGTTCTACAATGCTTTCTGTAATCCAGTGGCTTGTTGTCTTTGAAGCGTGCGCTTTGATAAGGAGCCGTGTTTAAAGATGAGGGAGTTTAGCAGCTCAGCTTCTCAATACATTTTCATGAGATGTGCTCAGTGCTGCAGATTATATAAACCTACGTTTCATCTCATTAGCTTTATTTCAGCTCACAACACCCCCAGCTGTAATTTTGTGTTCCTCGGTCAGTATGAAAACCACACAGTTTAATCTCATTAGTGACACCTTTAGGGAACCGTATTAAAGGAATAGTGAACCCAAATATGACAATTCTCAATCTTTAATTTACTTACCCATCATGCCATCCCAGACTTCTTTTTTTAGTTTAACACAAGCAAAGAATTATTATTTGTATTTTATTTTTAATTATTTTGTGTTAATTTCTTATACTTTAGAAGACTCTCAATATTGAAACTTCTAAAACTATCATAAAACATCTGTCATAGAAGTAATGCAAATGACTCCAGTGAGATAATAAATATTTGTTGAAGTGAATCTCTAGGTGTGTGCCCAAGAAAACGGTTAATATTTTTTAAGCCAAATAGAGATATTGAAACTTAAACACGCACATCTGAATGCTAAAATCAAATATGACGACACATTACCTGCAAAATGTGTGTTTGGTTACTAGTTATATGTTTTGTCTAGTCATATATTTAGTCTTAAACTGCTACTGCATCATTGTTTCATTTTGGGTGAACTGTTCTGATGATTACCCAGCTAATAGGAAAAAACATTTACGTGTGTTTTATGATGGCACTGATAACATTCCAAAAACATTAAAAGAAACGTTACTCCTACATTGTTAATCGAATGTTTAAAATAACATTTTAACAATAACATTTTCTTAACTCAATGGGAATGTTAGCAAAACATATTTTTTAATGGGTATTTTAAAGGCATTTCTTTCATTCTAATCTATTCTTGCATTTGGCTATGTGACATCAGATGCCAGTGGAGCTTTGCAGGTGAGAGCGTTAAAGGACTACTGGAATCTACATGACCCCACTGCACTCAACGTCCGGGCAGGCGATGTGATCATGGTAGGCCTAAAAGAAATTATTTTCATACAAACACCCCATGATTTCTCACAAGAGGTCCTAATTTAATCCTGGTAATTATGCTGGTGTATAATTTGTATGTTATGTAATCCCATATAATGGGCTTATAATGAAACAGATTTTCAAAGTATTTTGATGAATCACAAAAACAAAATTGTTAAGGCCATTGGAAAAATATTTAAACCATTTAGTGCATTTTAAATATGCACTAAAATTAAGACATCACACTTGCACACCATCATGTTCTGATGTATCATGTCCTGAACATACGGTACAGCAACATTGTGAAGATGTGCAGATGTTAATTTGGCATTCCCAGCTGAGAACATTTTAGCCACGGCCCAGCATGCTGCGGCAGGTTCTCACCGCTCAGTCTTTGATGTCTGATTCATATGAATGAAGCGTAGCTTGTGTTGTTTGTTATATTAGTGTGTGTTTATCCTAGTTTCTTTTCATACGAGCAGGTCTCTCCCCCCACTAAAAGGCTTGTTTATGATCAGTGCCTGTATTGTAGCGTTAAGCCTGAGGGTTAGTGACACGTGTACGCTACTGATGGTTCACACCTTGTCTGTCTGGATCGCTCTAGGCTGCCATTTCTGCTGGCATAAAAGACTGCTTTGCTTTTGTGGTGGTGAGACATTGCGGAAGCATTACAGAAACGTGTCTTTTGGGTAGAATATTTTAAAAAGCATAGCAGTGAAGGATGCCAAACAAACCTTAAATCTTTCCAGTTTCCTTACAGCAATATTAGCTAATTAGGTCTTTAAACTAGAGCTAAATTAACACATTTCTAATGACTTTTAGGGGTGACCAGGAGCAAGTGTAACACATTTTTCTTCTTTTCTTTAACTTACAAAGTAAACAGCTACTAATCTACCATCCTTTGGTTAAAAAGAATCTATGTGACAGTCAGAATTGTACTATTAATAGACCTAAGACAACATTCAGTAATATGCATTATATGGACAGTTGTAGGTGTCAGTCAAAAAATTAATAGCCTATATAATAAATATCAAATTAATATTAAAGCTACGGTTTTTTGTAAGTAAGTCTGTAAGTAAAAAATTAACAAAAATCAGTAATTTAGCTTGTACATAAAAAATCTGTATTGAAAACTCGAAAACTTGTATTGAGTTGTTAGGTACAATTTTACAAGAAATTGCGTAACATAACCTGCTTTAAAAGTTGCGGATTGCATTTTTTTGTGTGTATGAAATCTTGTATTGTAACTTGAATCTTGTATTGTATAAGATTTAAATAAAGATTTAGATAAGTTTGAATTCAGTCTGGCATTATAGAAACTTAATGTGTTAATAATTGCTGTAAGTCTTCATTACGACGAGAGCTTAAATATAAACCCCTTTCAAGAACAATTAATAAAACAAAGCACATTTTCCTAGCCCACACGCATGCCTATTTCAAGACTAGTATTATACCGCATGTAATTGTTTGTCAGTCAGATGGTCTGTATGCTGTCTTTCATTGCTGCACAGGTTCTCTCTGCCATGTGTGGAATGTCAACTGACTTTATTTACCACATTGGTCAGCCAAATGAGGATAGAATCACAGGGTAGGCCATGAGGTTAGGAAAAAAGGTTAAATAAACTCTGTTATTTAAATCTGAATGACACAGAGGACAGATATGGCTGTGAATATATTGTTGAGTATTAAGAGGGTCAAATTCTGGACACACAAACACAGATAAAAGTCACTCTTTATAATTGTTACATCTTGATGTGACATTTACTAACATCTGCAAGTATTCAAGGTCACTTTGTGAAATAACTGTTGGCTGTTGAAATCGTTTCATCTCATTGGTCTCTTTCAGGTTATAGAGCAGCACATGGATGGACGCTGGAAAGGGCACATCCATGATAGTCAGAGGGGTACTGATCGCGTGGGATACTTTCCTCCTTCCATTGTGGAGGTTATTAGTCGCAGATCAGGTATAATGGTTATATATACTGTATATAATGTAAACTATATTGTTTGAACATATGTTGTTGTCATGCCTAAAAGGTGAATGAATGTTTTGTTGAACAAGCTGATGTACTTTGAGCCACATTTACAATCAAAGACAAAGCCAGTTACTGCCACTTCTCAATACAACATCATAGGACGCTACAGAAACGGTGAGGTTAACAGTCTGAGACTGATACTAAATAGTAATGTAGTTTTACTAATAAAAAGTCAATGTATTGTGAATTATATTATCTGTATAATCATTCAAGTCAAAAGATGATTTGCTAAGATCTTTTGCTGTTTTTAATATATGGACTATTATAAATATTTATGTCCATGAAGGGTATTTCTTATACATTCTTTCAGACATGAAACGTGTAGTGGACGTGTAGTTTATTGATAAAAGAACACACAGACACACACTAATGGGATTAACAAGAACATATTGGGTACAGTCGGCTCAGCTTTAAAGCCCCGTGCCTCCTTGAAAGAGGAGCCAGACTTCGATTGCTGGAGCTTGAGCAGAAAATCTTTTCCTGAAATGAGTCTGTTCTGTTCAGTTTGAGAGAGCGAGCGATCGCAGCGGCAGACTCAGCACTCTGCCATGTCACAGAGCAACATTCTGCTGTTCACATGAAATTAGCCTTCGCTCTAAAGCTCCAGCCTTAATACTGCTGAAGAAATGATGACGATGATGAGGGCTAACCGCCAGTGCCTTCAGATTCACACGCTTATCTCATTGTGCTGGGAAAGGATGCCTGCTTAGATCTATCACATTTTTAAAAGAACTCGGTGAAATGAAATATTACATAATTTCCCTTTTTCAGCATCTTTGTCTTGATGTTTTTGTTGTGTTTCAGTATATTTGTGTAATTTAAAGGTGAAGTGTGTTTTTTCACTGTTATCAAAATAAGAGTTTTATGGCTTTTACATTGACAAAATGTACTTTTAACAGATATGCATTTTAAATGTAGTCTTGCTTGCTAGCAGTAAAACAATTTTTGTAAATATGTGTTCTATTTGCCACTTTGTTTTGCACACTTTACCTTCAGAAAGTCAATCAGTTTGTCTACTAAAGGCACAATTTTTGCATTAAAATTAGCATAAAATGTATTTTTTTGCACATTTTTATATTTTTTGTGTATACGTTTTGTTAATTTGTTAATTTAAATCATCTCAAATATTTTAACCATTGTTTAAATCCAAAGAAATTTGCAGTTTGAACCAGCCATCCTTCCTTACTGTCAATGGTGTCATGTTCGTGTTCGTTAAAAGTTTTTGACTCCTGTCCAATTGATTTCAATTGGCAGTTATTTACTCCTCTGCATCATCGAACCGCCTTTGTTAATGTTTTTAATTCAACCTGTAGTGCAAAAAATTACATATTGTGCCTTTCATTTTTATTATCACTTCTCAAAAGAATGATGCTTCATTTTCCATGTTGTGTCTATAGGAGGCTCTCTCCCGGCAGGCCTCACTGCCCACCCAGAGACATCACATTTTATCCAGAGCCCTGCCCCTACACAGTTCTCATCACACCCCTCACACTGATGACACCTACACCCTATACTCATCCACCCGGCCTGTCCTGACTCACCAGAACGGGCTGGATCAGCACCCAGGTAGCGTGAGACTCATAGGCGCATGAATTGAAGCACATGCACAAATCCAACTCGAAGACCCTGAGGACATATAAACAAATACATTTATGCCATCTCATTCAATTCTGAGGCTTGTTTTGATTTTTTTCAGGCTAGATACAAGATATATTGAAATAATGTAACAGCGTTCCTCCTTCCTAAACCATTCACCCTGCAAGTACAATATAACCCATTATAGCCACTAAGACAGTATTGCAAAATGTGGGCTTTTAGACCAGTCATTCTCAAACTGAAGAGGACATTGACAAAAAACAAACAATTATTGTAAAAATATAATTTTTAAAGGCCCCTGAAAAGTTTGAGAACCGCATTTCCCCAGTTTTAAATCCAAAACCCATGGTTTCTGCTATACAATTCTTGATAAAGTTAAGATCCCCAAACTCCCAGAATATCCCCCTCTGGCCCTTTAAAGTGTTTGTGTTTGCTAGATCCGCTTCCCGACAGTCCAGCTAGTCCCAGAGAGCCAGAGGATATTTGGGTCCTCAGGACCTCTCTCAATGGTAAGAGCCGCTTGTTTCCCGAGGTCCCTGTCCGTCTTGAGTATCCTCCCAGCCTCTTGTCTCATCCCATGGCCTTCTGCTGGTCCAAAAGACCTCCACACCAGTGACTGGAGCCTTTGGTGTCAAAATGCGGTTTCTCAGGGTTCCTGTCACCCCAGGCTATATTTGTTTTTTGTTTGTTTGTCTGCCAACCATCAACTTACCAATTTGTGTTGCATAATTCAAACGCGTCCTCCTCAGCATTCCTTTGTGTTCCTCCATGTTCCCTTTATCTGCAGAGACCTTTCTGGAGTTCAGAGGTCATCATAGTTGTCACCTGTTAAAATCTTTACCCCTTGATTTGCTAACCGATGTGTTTAGGACTGGGTTGCCCTTTAAAGAAACTGAGTCTTACGGTATGTCACCAAATGTTGTCTCTCTTTTCCCGTCTCTATCAGCAGGAGACAGAAACAGTGTGGGGAGTTCAGGCAGCATGGGCAGCAGTCGCAGTGCTGGAAGTGGACAGAGCGCTGATGGACCCCATCAGTCACTTGCTGCTGTCCAGGACACCACAAAGGTGGGCTTTAGTTTACAACCTTTTTGGATATGTACCATGAAAGTACTACAGTATTTTTAAAAGCACCGTCAAGAACCTTCTATATTATTAAAGCATTCATACATCCATCCATCTTGTGTCTATAAGAGTACAATAGCATTACCATTTCATAACATTACAAGTCTGTACTTAAAAAAGGTCTTAATGTCTGTCATTACACAGTGTTTGTATCAGAATGTTGAAATACATAAATACACAAGTATTAGTTGTTTCTGGAGTGTGTGGTGATGTGACCTGATGCTGTTTTTTCTGTGTGCAGCTGCCTCCCTCTGCTGGTGAAGTGGTAGAACTGTGCTGTCAGCACCCTGAGCTCACAAAACAGACAAACCCAGCCGGTTAGAACAGTTTTTACCTGATAATTTACTAGTTAAAATGCTTCTTTAGGACTTACTGAGATTTTTAGGCATTATTGTAAATGAAAAGAAGAAACATGCACTGATCAATACTGTAGTTTACATTAAGAAATAGTAATTAGAGTCCATATTGTTTCCCACACTTTAAGACACAAATATAAAAAAATATTTTGAAAAAAGTGACAGAGATGTAACTGGTAGCATGTGTGTTTGTTAACTTATATAATAGTTTCTTACATATGTCTTTTGCAGTTTATCTCACAACTAAGAAGGAAATGAAGATGCATTAATAAAGGCTTACACATTGCTATGCTTTGAAGTGATACAAAATATCTGCCCGTTTGTACATTCTGTACATATAGATACAATTTTATGTTATGTTTCAGTCGGAGGGAATGAACTCACAGTTGGTGAGAGGCAGGAAAAGTATATAGAAGTAAGGGATACTGAAGAAAGGATAGATGTAGAAAGGAAAAGAATATTGATGACATGGACACATGAGGGTACTGTATATGTCCTTAGATTAGGTCCTTGGATAAAAAAATATATAAATGTGCTTTAGGTGCTCTTGGACGTAGGGTGTTTCTGAGCGGCTCCAGAACCGGAGAACATGTCATCTATCCCCAGCAGCTTCTGGACGGCAAGGTAAGACTAAGGATATGTTCAGAATAATATACTACTCACCCTGCAATTGCTGCAATATATTGCAAATTTTTGTAGGCATTGAATATATCCCACAATGCAGTGTGCTTTCTTTGACCTTTTATTTTCAATGCGATGAATAAACCAGATAATTTTAATTACTGCTTTGATATTCATCATTTATTTCTTTTACTCATTATTTTATGCGACTGTCAAAACACAAGATATGTTTGCACAATTAGAAACTGCTAAATACGTTTTTATTTAGATTTCACACTGAATTAAATGTGTTCTGCGATCAGGTCATGTGATAAAAATGTTAAAATGTTTACTGTGGAATATAGTATGCCACTATATTAATTACTATTTTTTAAAACAATTAATAATGTACATTTTAAACTGCATAGTATTTGATAGTTAACTAATATTGATCCATTCAAATCCAAGTCTATATTATTATTTATTTATTATTATTCATTTTTGCAAACTCCAACCAAATCATCTGTGACCTTTTAATATGACTAGCGCCTCGCTCTTCTTATTTCTGCAACCGTATTTGCTTTAAATTTCACAATGTTAAATTCTCAATGATGTCTCAAGGATGCCGAGGCTATTTATCAGTGGCTAAGTGAGTTTCAGCTGGAGCAGTACACATCGAATTTCCTCACAGCTGGATATGATGTGCCCACTATCAGCAGAATGACTCCTGAGGTGAGCTGCCTCTCAGAAACAAGGCCTGGTGTTTTCATAATGCACATTGGTATTTACGGCTATGTTCTATAGATTCTAAAGCTAAATGAAATGAAACATGCAGTTTTGAGCATTATTAATTTATGTCTTTTGATTGTTTCAGGACCTCACTGCTATTGGTGTTACAAAGCCTGGTCATCGCAAGAAGATCTCTATAGAAATCAGCAACTTAAACATCCCTGAGTGGTTGCCAGATTATATTCCAGTAAATTTTTGCTATATACTGTGTAGAGTTTGATTTTTTTTTTTTAATGAAGTTTCAATATATATTGTATACAGTATACATACATTCATGTTTATGTATATACAAAATACAGTTATGCTACATACGGAGGTTATATTTATATTATTGATTTTTACAGAGAGACACGATGTAGATGAATTCAATTTAATAATACCAGTCCCATTGTAATTCTCTGTTTGTTGCAGTCTGACATTGGAAAATGGCTTAGTGCTATAGGGCTGCCGCAGTACCAGAAAAAGCTGGCAGAGAATGGGTATGACTCCATCAACATAGTGCAAGATATCACCTGGGAGGATCTGCAGGAAATTGGCATCACCAAACTGGGTAAGTGGACCTGTCCTACCTACATAGATTGATAGTGGACCAAGTGGACTATGGATGGATTCAAAATTACTTTCAATAGTGGTCTCCACAGTCGACCCCATATACATACGTATTAGAGATGGGAATCATAATGCTTCAGTTCTGGTCTCTTAATGATTTTGTTAACAATTTATATAGAATAAGCAATGTTTGGAAAGAAATATTATTGCATTTACTTTCCTCAACGGATAAGATTTCAGATTTTAACAACAGCAAAAAAGAATCAAAATATAAAAATAAAATGCATTAAACAATTCTAGCAGGTTATTCAAAGTTCACATTTACTGCATCTTGCAACTTTTCTGTCTTTGTTATCCGTCCTAAAACCACACTTCAAATTTAGTCCAAAGGCGTCTTCTGCAAAAGCAGCACAAAAGCGTCATATATACCCACAAAAGCACCGTTCACACAGTAGGGGGTGTGGAGATTTTCTCCAACCACATTTTGGGAAAACCGCTTCATGGATTTTTTAATAGTACGCTTGTGGATTGATATATTGTTTACCCGCAGGCCATCAGAAGAAGTTGATGCTTGCTGTGAAGAAACTCAGCGATGTACAGAAGGCTCGTAAGAACCAGGCAGAAGGTCAGGCGATGCTGCAGCACCGGACAGCTCCTCCTGCCCTCGAGCTGGTGGCCATCGAACACCACGACAACCCTGACTGCCCTTCCTCTCCTCTGTCACCAAAGATGCTCACCTTCCAGGACAGCGAGCTGAGCGCCGAGCTGCAAAATGCCATGGCCCGGAGCGGGTACGCCGGAGGTCAGGAAGGTCTCTGTAGCATGAGTGGAACAGCCATGCGTCTCAGTCAGGAGAGCATCGGCACACGATCGGGGGGTTCTGGGCGGTCACAGGAACGCCCGATGGCATCGATTACTCCCCACAGCCGCTCGCAGGAGAGTCTGGGAAGTATAGACGGCAGCCACAGCAAGGAGGGAATCCAGATATCTCCTGTCAAAATGACACAAGTGTTGCACTCTCACCACCCTTCGCCCGGCAGTCCTGTGCCAGCGAGGACACCGCCCATTATTGTTAATAAGGTGGCACGTTTTGTATACCCGCCTCTCGTCACCAAGCCCAGACCAGTGGTTTCTCCATCCAAGCCCTATCAGGGCTCACCACACGGATCGCCTCTTCAGAGGGGTTACAGCTACCTGAAGCATCAAAACACGGCAAGTCCTGCTCCAATCAGAGCTCCGCAACAAAACGGAGAAGCATCCCGGTCCAAAAAGCGCAGCCAGAGTCTTTCTCGCTACGCATTCTCAGATGGAGAGAACGAAGATGATGACATATCAGCAACTATGGCATCGGCAAACCTGGCATCATACGCAACGCTTACTCGCAAACCCGGTCGCAGCCAGTCGTCTTACGGCTCTGGCGAGAGTCAGGTGGGCCGCAGTCATTCTTTCGCCATACGTGCCAAGAGAAAAGGTCCTCCACCTCCTCCTCCAAAGCGACTGAGTTCTGCCCCAAGTGGGGTTGAAACGGAAAGTGTAGGAAGTGTTAAAAGCATCGCGGCCAGATTGGAGAGCAACACGGGAAGCCCTAATAAGACATGCAACATTCCCTTGTTTAAAGTCACCTCACCAGCCACCCCATCAAACAATTCAGGGAACCGTCGAAAAACCGCTAGTGAATCTTCTCACGAACCAGAAAACCGAGAGCTTTTGAGGAATAACCCACAAACCTCAACAGGAAGCTCACAGGAGAGCATACCCTTCGCTGAAGATGGCAAGGTGACCATCAAACAAAGGACCAAAATATCAACCAGTAGGACTGTGACTGAGGCTGGTGTTGAAATTCTGAAGCCAGCACACACTATCAGTTCATCCTTAGAGGTGCCCGAGTTTAATTTAAAAGAATCAGACACTGTCAAAAGGAGACACAAGCCAAAAGAAGTGCAGAGCAAAGGTCAGGACACAAGCACGCACGCAGGAAATGAGACCGCCGCTGAGGCCGAGACGGTCTCGCAGCGCATGCAAAATGGTGAATTGACAAAACATTCATACAAACCTAGTCTGTCTCCGAAACCGGGCTCTCCTCATAAACCTCCGACACCTTCTAAGCCCACACGACATTCTGCTTTGGGAAACTCAGGTACTGCAATATGCTTTAAAAGGAATAGTTCACAAAAAAAAAAGTTTGTCATCATTTATTTACCCTCATGTCATTCCAAACCTGTTTATTTTTTACGTGGAACATGAAAGAAGATATTTTGAAAAATGTTGTAGTGGTTTTGTATCCATACAATTAAAATCAATGGGGGCCAATGTTGTTTCGTTCTTAAAAATATCTTCTTTTGTGTTCTTCTAAAAATAAAAGTCAAGCGGGTTTGTAATGACATGAGAGTGAGTAAATGATGAAAGAATTGTCAATTTACAATTTAATTGTCAATTTATTTGAACACAAAATGCTGTGTTAAATAAATCATCACTTTGATTATTCATTATTTACTACATTATTTTCATAAACAACCATACAGTAAAGACAGTCATATTTTATGTCTGATTTAGGTTTATTCATAGATAGTATTGAATTTATCTGAACCTTAAATACATTGTTAATGTCATGATTCTTTGCCTAATACTATCAAACTGATGTTTAAATGCTCCCAATACATTCATGTTGTTGGTTGTCGTCATTATTGGTTCTTCAGGAGTGACGGTCTGTGTCGTACAGAGTGTGGCCTTCGCCGTTTCACCTCCATGCAGTCCTCTGGCTCGCTGTCCCTCAAACAAAGGACCCAAAAATCAGTCTGTGCTGGCAGGAAAACCACAGGTCGTGTCAGAGGTCCAGGACGTGCTGGTACATAAACGACTAGAGCAAACCAGCACATCTCTGGAAGCCGCACTTAAAGTTGTCGAAAGGCAGTTGGCTCAGGAGGATCCAAGAGACCGGTAACACATACTGAACAAAACACGCATTTAAACATGTAGCATGTTTAATATTCAGATTTAACTGTATTTCTGCATAAATCTGTCCGAAAATGTGATCTGCTATGTCACAGATATACACAAACTCAGTCTGCTTAGACAAGTAACCTAATGTGTCTATTGATTGTGTGTTATTTAAACTGACTGAGTTTTGTATACTGTTGTGACCAAAAGATCAGATCAAATTCCAATTTATGCAGAAATGTATGATCTATAAATGGGCTATATCAATTCTATGCAAATGTCAACCTTACCATGAAAAAGGTTTACCAAAGGTTTCACCATACTGATAGCTCAGATGGCAATATTTGGGGGTTTAAATACTCATGTGAGGTCTCTTTTAAAGTTTTTAAAGCAGTTTTTATGTTTAAAGCATGAATTTTCATAGTCACGTAAAGTACTGTCAGGTAAAAAAACGATTTTAAGTTCTTTGAAGAGTCATCTCTTCTCCGTTTGTTGGGTATTATTGCTTCTGGTTTGTGTATTTTAATTCGCAGAAATCCTACAAGCAAGTTGCCTCTCAAAGACATGTGTGCTTTTTTCTCACATCCATATAGCGCATGTATATTTCTATTTTTTAAACTAGATATTTGTGCACAGACTGATATTTTTGAATATATTAAAAGATGGTTCAATATACTGGTAACAAATACATTCTGTGAGAATTTATATTTCAAGTTTTGATGCTTGAATTGCTCTAATGCACAAATGAAAGAAAATACCATTAGTTTACATATTTGGACAGAAAACATGAAGATCTTATTTTTAATAGACTTTTATATCTGTATTCTGTGTCATATACTGAGTCAAAGTAATTTAACCTGCTTGAACACGTTTTTGGGTGTTTACATACACACTCTATATTGAGATGAGACATGCAGATCTGCAGATGGTACTAATACAACTAAATGACCAGTTGTCCATTTGGGAAATCTGTAGTAATGAACTGATCTCCCCTCCACAAGTGTCCTTATTTTCTGTTGACTGTTTGATAGTTTTGGCTGAGATGAAGACAAATTGTTGATGTCCTTATCTCAGGCCTGGAGACAGATGGTGTCTCAACACTATGGACTTTTATTTCACTTCCCCGTATATGTCAGTAGTGTTTCTGGTCATTTTGTCTACCTTTCAACATCATTTTGCATTTTGAAGAGATTTAGCTTGTTACGTAGCATATGCTAATGTGACCGATTTGTATATGGATGCTGTGAATCTTGACAAAGTCAACACTCAAGATGCAAACATAGCCAGACTTACTAAGACAGACGTATACTCATCATGCATCTTCATTAAAACTTTTTATGTTCTCGTCCTTGTTTTTCTCAGCGGCATCAACACAGTGAAGTCAGCTGGGAACATTCTGGATGACATAGGAAACATGTTTGACGATCTAGCCGACCAGCTGGAAGCCATGTTGGATTGACTTGACTCTAATAAACTTAGCACGAGGCCTTCACGTGAACACTTCTGGATGTTTTGGAGATGCAATGCCTGGTTTGGAGACGATCAAACTTCACACACTGCATTTGTTTACAGCACACTGTTGCGAATCAGTTGTCCCGCTTAGAAGTGTTGGTTTTAACAATTAAATTACATTTCAAAATTTCAGCAGGACAAAACGAAATTGCACAAATAGTGAATAAAATTTCAAAAACGTTTTTTAAATGTTATTCTGCAACCAGATGGGCAAACAGAGAGACCCTCCCCTAAAATCATGCCACTGGTTGAGTTGATTGCAACATACACGAGTTTACAGTTTTGGGAGTAATTGAACTATGAATAATTTATTTTTTGTCTACAGATTTACACAAATTACACATATCACCTTTACGGTACCAGTTGCTTTTGACTGCAAAACAACTGTTGGGTGGATGTTTTTATATCATGGGTCAAACTTGCTATTATTTAAGAAGTGTGAATGATTTTAAATATAATTATCTCTCGGTTATCTCCTACCAAACCTTTGCTATCTGCATCTTCAGCTTACTTGGACACAATGTGTTTGCTATCAGCACTTACTTTAGCTCTTCAAGCAGAGACATTTTCATTTCCTGTTGTGCTCAGATCAGGAATATGACCCCTAGCAATGAATGCACCGTGTAAAGGCCAAGTGAGATCGAACTTGAATTCTCAGTTTGAAATGCTCAGACATTCAGTTTTTTTCTCTGTTTAAAAACAAGAAACAATACCATAATACCAACCTGTCTGTATAACGGTGGCAAAATGATTAAAAAAAAGATCAGTTCAGGTGGTATTGTTTTTATTGAGACAAATATGTCTCAATTTTTGAGACATATTTTTATTGAGACCAAGTATGTTCGACTGTAATATTACTGTAACCATATCAATGAAAAGAGGACAGGACAGAAGTCCATTTAGTAATTATACATCTGCTTGAGGTTTTGTACAGTACAGTATATCTTTAATCGCGCTGTGCATTGTATATTATTTAAATCTTTACATAAATGTTTAACTAGATCCTTAAAACGTTAAGAAAATAACTTTTTAGCATATTATATAGCAATAGTATATTTTGACATCCATTTAGTTTTGGAGGATAAGGCATATTGTATTGAACACACCTGTTAAAAATATATTTTTATAAGAGTTATAATTTATTTAATTTGTGTCATGACAAAGAACAGAAGCACAACATTTTTCAGGCACAATTGACCAAAGGAACCCGT
Organism: Beaufortia kweichowensis; assembly: GCA_019155185.1. NCBI lineage: Eukaryota > Metazoa > Chordata > Actinopteri > Cypriniformes > Gastromyzontidae > Beaufortia > Beaufortia kweichowensis. The sequence continues at coordinate 8,016,882 of CM032808.1, forward strand.
GTTTCTGGCTTTAATCCTCTAAAGACATGGGGCACACGTCATTAAAACACACACAAAAAATAATACAAACTACCAGTGCACCATGATCTAATGGGATATTCAGGATAAGAAATGTTTAAATAGAAAATGAATTGCTTAAATGTCTTCTCACTTCTGTGACCTTTGTGCACTTTTCCCAAAGTTTTGTAGTGTATGCACTATACTGTATGTCTCTCTTACTGTATCAGTTTATTTTTGTTTACCAGTTCTTGTTTATTCTGCATGTACTGTACACTGGTTAGATGACCAGTCCTTGACTGAAAGAGACCTTTCTCTAACTGTTTGATGTTATCTACATTTCTAAAAAGAAATATATATCTGTAATAACTTGTGGCTGAAAGACCGGCGCATCATGTTCCTGCATGTTTTTAATGTAAAAATTTCAAATGATAGGTTTTGTATTATAAAGCGTAATGATATTTTGATGGATTTTATGAAAGCAGCACTTAATGGTGCTACAGTATCTTTTCAAAGCGGCACTGTGTACTTTATGTCCCCGAGTTCATTCCTAACAGCAATACTTTGGCATTGCTGTCATTAAATAAAAGACATGGCTCATTATTTTGCTGGTGCAGGGCTTAGCAAGAGCCATGAGCGCCATCAGTAAAAATAGGTCTCTTGTGATTTCATTCATTTAAAAAACTACAAAGTATTTGAATACATTTTAATAAACCAACAGATCAATCTTCAGATCAAACGCCTCCTGTCATCATAGCTTACTAGTTTTTTACAAGTAAGGTGATTGAAAGTGACACCTAAACTTACAGAATATGAATCATCATGTATTTAGAGCATCTTTTCACTTTAAATGTATGATATTTACCAAATTAGTTTTTTTTATTGTACAGACAATCAACAGAAACAGTGCGACGTTACAATATTACAGACATCAGTGAGGGAGATACAGTATGTCCTTAAGAAAAAACCTTCAACCGTACAGCCAGTTATCTTGACATTTAGAATGGTCACAGAGCTCTTCTGGTTTGAACCACAGGTTGATCTCAGCGTTGGCACTATCTACAGAATCACTACCGTGGATTATGTTTCTGTAAGAGGAAGTGAGGAAACAAGTAGTGCATATAAATGAAAGTGAGCAAACATATACATAAATTCCTAATAGATTTCTCAGTGGAAATGTAGTATACAAACAGCTGCAACATCAAATCCTAAAGCATCTGGCATAAATATAAATTATGCCACTTGTACACTTTTAAATAAATAATAAATCTATCTTTAAAAAATTATATTTTGCTTTATATTTACACATGGAGATGAAATTTATTACATTTATCAAGATAATTATTATTTTAGCATACAGTCTTACCGGGAAACTTGGACACAAAAGTCACCCCTGATAGTGCCAGGCTTGGAGTCAATGGGATTAGTCTCACCAAGCATTACTCTGCCGGTTTTTATAACATTAAAACCCTCCCACACCTATAAATACGTTACACAAAATAACATTATTGCAATTATCTCATGGAATTAAACAGACGTATTTATTAGAACTAAAGAAAAAACATTATTACATTTAAAGTGTCCTCCAGTCATGGTTAAAAAACAATTAAGTTGTATAAATAGGTTTACCATGGCGACCACAGGACCAGAGGACATATAACTGACAAGCCCAGGAAAGAATGGCCGGTCCTTTAGGTCACTGTAGTGCTCTCTGAGAAGCTCCTCACTGGCCTGTATAAAAGACAAAAGACTCAATCATTTCTGCATATCAAGTTTTTCTATTACCCTGCACTTTTGTGTATAATGCAGACACAGCATCTTATTTTAGTTCAGTATAATTGGATGATCACATGGGGATATGTAACAGGTACATAACAAGAAACTGCAATTAAATCAATTGGTTTTAATCCCCAGAAGACTGTGTGTATGTGTGTGTAAAATAAAATGCACAACATTTTTTAAATCCATTTAAATTATGAATAGAAATACGTCATACACAAACAGAGACTATATTATTGTTATAATCACCATCATTGCATTCTACATGACGCAATAAATCATTTTTGTACTATTTAACAAAGTAGCATGCATTGTCAAATGTAAAATTCACTAAATAAGCCTACCTGGATTAATTTCATCCCAACTAACTTGAACCCCTTCTGTTCAAAACGCTTGATGATCTCTCCCACCAGACCTCTCTGCACGCCATCTGGCTTGATAGCAATGAAAGTGCGCTCCTCGTTTGCAGACATAAGGCTGAAAAAACAGAAATGAAAACAGGTGAAATAGAACATGAAAACACAGCAGCTATATAAATACAACTTACACCGCTGCAGGTGTGACACTGTGAGCTTGAGGTGCAGAAGGGGGTCTGTCTGCTGAAGCCCCTGAGCCCATTATCAATTACATTTCGACTGACGGTAAGAGTAAAACGTGTGTGCTCAACCTTCATTGCTTAAAGAGAGACTGTCTGAACCGTGACCGATGATCTGATCACTGACCTTAAAGTATATCCTGCCAGTGTATTTACAGCACGTTATCTAATCACGTTTACTGCACTTTATTTGACGAGCATTAAAACAGTCCACAAATACTCAATAAATACATTTAAAGAAATACTACTAACAAAATTATATAAAATTATTAATAATACAATAACTGCTGAAAAACAATTGAAAGATTAAGAACAGTAATACAATAAAACGCACTGAAAATACAAAAGACATGAATAGATACAGTACATTCTTACAGTATTTGATGGATGTCCACAAGTCTGAAGTTTATTCCTCACACGCGGTTGCATTGACTAATCCATCACCAACTACATTAAGAGTTTAATAGGAAGGGGCGGGGATTGTTTCTAGTGCTTTTTTCAAACAGTGATGAAAAACAGTTTTCCTTTTAAATCCAAAACAACAATAGACCAAATAAAGTTTTCTATAAATTCTACACAAGCTATTGGGCAACATCATGGTGCATATTTAAATAAATCAGATGTGTTAACTGCACCCAAAGCAACGAACAGCACAACAACTGCACTATAAACTGATCATAACCCCAGTTAAACCAAACATTTCGTATATTCATTATCTCCATTTGTGTAACGCATTACACTGCCTCAAATAAGATTTACATTGAATGTGGAAATACAATATTATTATTTTTTACAACTACCTTATCAAATCGTTTATGTAGTTTGTGCATAAAACACTCAATGTACAGTATCCTACATATTACTATATCTTCAATTCCTGTATACTCTATTCTTTGAGTCTCTTTGAGTCTCTTGCATTGTGAATCTGCAAGGCGGATAAGCTTCAGCCTTCAAGTTTTGACATTTGGAGGACAGTTTCTGGAAAATAATTGTTACAATAAGGTAGGCTGCAAGTCTTAGTCATCTTTTACATTATAAATGAGTGGATGACACTGTGTGACAAATAAAAAGCAAGTGTGTGAATAAGTGTGATTGCTTTCACACAATTAAATGTGTGCTGCACACCCACTTTATGTGCAAATAAACACACACACACACACATACACACCGATAAAAGAGAAAAATAAAAAATGTAATGTGTAGTTTAGTGCTGATTTATAATCCACAATAGGAATTATTTTGTTACAAACCAGATACTGTATGTGCAGCTTTTTCAGACCATTATATATATATATATATATATACATATATCAGGGGCTATAATATACAGTAACTACATACTGTGGTATTATGTTGTCAGTCTGTTTAGCCTGTTATACATTTCAGGTATAAGCCTGACATGACCAGAACTGCTGCCAATAAACTCTGAGGTGTTTTAGCAGTAATTTATTCTCAACCTGTCATTCCTATAGGCAGTCAATGCAGCTTTGGCAACAGAGGTGTGTGTTGGTCCTGTGAAAAATGACAAGAAAAAATAAATCAAAATCCCCAAAACACCCAAACACACACACACAGACATAACGTGTAATGGCAGGGGTGGATTTATTACCCAATATATTGTTGTGGACCTCCCTGCACATTTGGGTCCCTAGAATCCTTCTCACCCTTTACCCCTGTAGATACGGTTATTAGCACACTCAAAACCCCAGGCCTTTACAGTTTGAGGGCCATCAGCAGATTTTTCAGAAAACAGATTTGTATTCTGTTTACTGAGCACTCCTCCATGCCACCAGTCAGCGTTTCACTTATACAACGACCTCTATAGCCTAATACCTTGTGGCTACACCTAAATGAAACATTGGTGTCTTCGGTATGTGTGGGAAATCCCATCAAGGTTGATAGAAGTAATTGTAAGTTAACTAACCTGGATTTATGGTCCCGGTTTATTGTGACTCTTCTGAAACCTATATGATGATGTGGATATTTTAGAAATGTTATTTTCAAAGTAAGTTGCTTTAAAAAAACCTGTGCACCAGTTTGGAATGTTATAAATTGTAAACAAAGCACAAGTTTTGTAGATCTTTATATAGTTTTAGCCAATAACTAAAGGGCCATTAAACACGGGTCACATCCTTTCCACATCCTTCCTTCTAACAGAATGTGCTCTTATCTGACTTAATGGGTAAATAATCCTCTACTAATCTCTCTAGCAGTACTCTAGATGTTTGGTATTGCATGCTCTATTTTTACCAGGGCTTAAGGATTAAAAAACGAAGCTGCTAAGTGATAGTGTGAAGTACTGCTTCATTTCTAGTTTGATTTTTTCCTGGTGTGACTCCTTTTCCTACAACAGAAGCTCAGCCCACTTCTGGTTGTGTGTTTAATACACATCTCTGTATATTTCTTGTCAACATAAAACCCTGTCATTTGTTAGGACTTGTTTTGTTAACACCTGATTAATGTTTGGGCCCAGCCACCAATTTAATCATGTGGCAGTAGATGTAGACGAGTCGATCGGTACAAAGGCATTACGCAATGCTCTCTGAGGCTAAACAGCACTGGGGAGAAACTGCAGGAAATATATCATTAAGTAAAAGGCCTACTGTAAAATTACACTGTTTTTCTCTATCTATTCCATTTGCTTATAATCACATTTGTACCCCGGGAGCTTTATTCAGGTCACCTCATTTAAATGAAAATCACTGTGATTTTTGTGTCCTAATTTTCTGCATCATTTATTTGTCTGAGTTGTAGGAAACAGAGTGTACAGAAGCAATAATAATGAGGTTTTCTTAGTGTTTGATTTCCTTTCATTAGATACTTTATTAAATTATTAGAGTACTCAGATAAAGCCTGTTTAAAAGTTACAACACAACCCAGAAAGTAAATGCTGCTTACTCGCTTAAAACTTAAGGAGCAGGTTCACTTTTATACTGTCTGATATTAAAAATGAATTAATCAATTGGAGCAACAAATATTTTGATACAGATAATTTTTCAAAATATTCAGTGGTTTTTCTCTTTAATTATAAAATTTGCAAGAATTATAAATGTTAGAAAACGAATAAGAACAAATGGGTGATACAGAGAGAGAGAGAGAGAGAGAGAGAGAGAGAGAGAGAGAGAGAGAGAGCGAGAGAGCGCGAGAGAGAGAGAGAGAGAGAGAGAGAGAGAGAGAGAGAGAGAGAGAGAGAGAGAGAGAGAGAGACATATTACAGTTTAAACATACATTGTTCAATGCTTTTTATTTGTGGAGATTTTTTTTAAATAATAATAATATATAATATATATATAATTATAATTATATGTATAATATATAATATAATAATAATAAATTTGAATTGAAGCTTTGTGAATATGATATTTACCCCTCATACAGATACAGACCTCTTTATTATCAAAACCTTATTATGAACCCCCCCTTAATTTATGAAAGAGTTTAATTTAGAAATATCACACATTTGATGGAAGACAAGACAGTAGAATGCAGAAATTTGTGACCAGAATTGCTTAGTGAAAAACCATAAAAAATATTAGAGATTCTTCCAAGATTATCCATGTTATCGTTATCGTCATAAATTAAAATTCCCACGTCTTTACTACATGTCCACACGAGGGCAGTGAATAGATGCACAGATGGTTTATTTGCTCCTGTAGTACCATCAACTAAAAGCACGTGACTGATGATGGATCCTCAGTCAGATGTTCTCCTGGATGACTGACTTCAGTAGAACTGTAAATGAAAAACAGCATATGTTTGGTAATTTAGTTTGATTTACATATAAATTGCGATGGAAAGAGATCCTCCCTGTTCAGGCGTGCGTAACCGACACTACGTCGTAAAAACAAACGCAGTGTTGAAATATTAAAACATATTAATTTAATAATATATGAAATATAAAAATATAATTAATGGTTAAATATGTAAAATAAAATAAACAATATATAAATACACGTTGAATGTGGTTTGAATGACCGCAAACACTTGCCTTTTCAGTATGGCGTGCAGATGCAACTGTGTGAGCGGGTCACCAATGAATCGGAGGCCCGAATGGACCGACATGCTGAAGTAAGTGTCATGAAACTTTATTAATTGTTTTCATGTCCACTGCATTATGTTTTGCTGGTTTGTATCAGTAATGTTGTAGAGGAAGTTTATTTTTCTACCATGCTGTGTCACTTTCGCCATATTAACTTTTAAGGCTTGTCGGCGATAAGAGACAACGCCGTCTGAATTCGCTCGTGTGTACGCGAGTTGAGTCCGATAAGATAGTTGAGAGCAGTCGTGTAAACGGTTTAATTATTATATTATTATTATTATGCTAAAATTGGATACGAGAAAGTTAATGAGAGAGTTTTGGAGAGCAAGTGCAATTTTGCTTTATGATTGTCAAGTACATTTATGGCGCGGTGTCGGATTTGCGTGGATGTTACTGGTGGTAATTTGTGGTTGAAATAAAGTTTTATAATAAATTTATTTTAAATCAGTTCAAATCTTTTTAAGTTAAGTTTTCCCTGGGAGTTGGACCTGGGCCTGTCTTAAACTTTAAGATACAATTCCACTATTTGTCCTCTAAAGTTGATCACAAACTGTGTAAATAAATATCAGGATTTTGTGCATTTTTGTATTAATCAGATTTGTTGTTCAGAGTAGTTGGGCAAATCCATGCAAATGTCAACCTTTTGACAAGGATTTTACCATACTGATAGCTGATAGATGTCAATATTTGGTGGTTTAAAAAAACTTTTATGTTTAAAGCATGATTTTTCATAGTCAGGTAAGGTGCTGTTTTCAGATTTGTCACAACAGTGCAAATTCCTCATAAATGCAAACGTGAAAATTAAAATACTGGGTTTATGTTCTTTACAGGGTCATCTTTTCTCCATTTGTTTGCTGGTTTGTGCAATTTAATTCAAAGAAATAGTATTTCGCCTGTGTGTTGTTGTGTGTGTTCTTATTTGTCACATCCGTAACGCATGTATATTTCCATTTTTTAAAATAGATAACTAGACTGATATTTTTTAATCTCTGGACTCAGAATAGTTGTTTTGTAACAATGCTTTCTTGATCTAAAATTAATGTTTGCATAAAAACGACAGCTTCATTTACAGTTTGGAAACATGACTCGAAGGGTCACACTATAATACACTATTATAGATACCTAAATCTCAACTCGGTTTAAATCTTTCCCAAAGGAAATCTCAGCGTTCTATCACATGAAAGATCGTATTGACTGCAAAACACCTTGACAATTTAGCTGTTTTGGGATCTTGCTGCAAACCCGCTTTTTGTTGGTGCGAAGTCCTAAAGATCTAAATTATACAGTGTGAAGGTACGAAGTATTGAAAGCAACTGACTTGCACGCGGCAGAGCTTTATAAAAATTCACTACAGGAGAGTGAAATGAATTGCTTAAAGCACGCATTAGCCTTTCTATCATGATGTTCAAGTCTGAGAAAGGGTCACTGGGGCCGCATGATCTGTCAAGGACGGCGGAGGTCTCCATTAATATAACATTAACCTTCCCTCACCCACACCTTCCTTCCCCAACCCTCTGCTTTTGTCTTCATTAGACGCGCTGACATGTTCTTTCGGTAGCTCCGTGTAGCCTGTTAGCAGATTCGGCGAGTAACTTGCAACCGTGTTTTTATGTGTATCTATGCAATCGCTTTCTCCCCTGGTACGATGGAGAACAATCTCCGAAAAGCTCAGAAATCCACCGTATACAGATATTTTCTGAACCCTTACTTTGGAAAGTGCTAGCTTTGTATCTGGGCAGATAGTTTCATAGGAGCAGATCTACTTTTTTCTGGTGTGGGATTTGTTGTGCCTTGTCATTACAGAGCAGCAGCGAGAACTCAGGCATCACTGTTGTTCACCTCTCATGTCATTCTTGGAAAGGATTGTACCGGGATGAAAAAAGAGGCAGACAGGGTTGAAATAGAAGGCTCGGTTGAACTGACAGAAATTCTGAGCCTCTCCACATGAATGAGACTTCTTAATGTCGGTAACCTTGAGGTTCGTGTTTGCTCTCCATAGAAACCAGACTGCTGAATCTTTGTTCCCGTGGTAATCTGCAACGTGATGCAATCCAGCTGCTGAGAGTGCCGTGCTTATTGACAAGTTCTTTCTATTCCAATTGTACAAATAGGGCAACAATGAGAGAAGATAAGCAGGGTGTGACGGAGATCAGCCGGTACATTTACATTGATGCATTTAGCAAATGCTTTATCCAATGCGACGATTTAGTGACCTTGCGATTGCAAGCACAATGCTTTCACGGTTGAGCTACAGTAACATGTAAAGCTTGCTTAATATTCACAGCACCGCAGCCTTGGTGGCTGCTGAACTCTGCCCTTTCATTTTATTTGAAGATATTATAATATTTTAAATACAGCACTGGTCCAAAGGGATTTTTTGCTTACAATACTTTTTTCTTCCACTGTTTATAACTCATCAGCAGTCTGATGTGCATCTCTGTATCTGTCAGGGAAACTGCACAGGTGTCTGCGTCTCCATCCGTTATGCGCGTTTATAGAAGTGACTATAACGATATTTATGTGTAGATAGGGTTACTTTTGTGATGTGTTTCTTTTCAACACTGACCTCCTGGTCTTTGTTTCCACTTTTGTTCGAATAAGCAAATAACCACTGTAAAGAGCTACTGTACATCCATGTCTTAGTATTGGCTTTAAGTGTATAATATGCTGTATGATTGATAATATAAACTTCACAGATGCTTTATCAAGTGCTGAGGTTACAACACATTCTCACTTTTTTGATGTTTGTTTGAAACAGAAGAGGGCAGTATGCACTTGTTATCACTAAGAGCCGTCTTCATCAGCCATGTAAAAAATAAGTGAAAAGGCTCTTGATTTAGTAGCTGTGAGACGTTTGGCAGCATTACAGATATTATGAAAGACAATAATGTTTTACATTAGCACATGTTTGTCTAATGCTGAGGCATTAACCAAGTTAAAATCAATCAGATATGACAATTTCTGTTCTGGACAAGTGCAGAGAAACTTGGATTATATTTTAGATACTGTGCCAACCAGATTCAGCATTTTATGTTTTTTTGCTGGCAAAAAGGTTACTGAAATAGATCTTTTAAGTAAACAGGTTTGAACAACTACTTATGAATGCATTCGATGTATTTTCTTTTTATTGAGAGATTTAAACTAAATACGTTTTGAATAAAGCTTATGGCAGCATGAATCATTTTACGTGAAGGAAATTGTGTTTGCAGAAAATCCGCAAAATTGCTTCCATTCTCAATCTGTCTGTGTGACTTTGCAGACGGATCCATTATTGGATTTATCTTGCTAGCTGTTACTGTTGATCACCCTGCTAATTCACTGTGACAGAAGACTTCCTGTGGTCTTTGCCTCCAGAGACCATCTATTACTTTTATGTCCCCTGTAAGGGACTCCAGCACTTGAGATCTAAATTTCATATGAAAGATGCGCTTCTGGCCACAAACCTTTTTTTGTATTAAAGACGACTTGGGCTTTTCAGTCATATCCCATTTGTTTGGAGTGAACCTTGTCTCTTTAAATATGCACATGCCACAATAAATGAAGGTTTCAGTCTACCAAGTGTGCCTAAACTTTCAAAGACTTAAATTATATACAGTGCTAAACACAAATTACATAAGACTATATTATAGCAATTAAAGCGCAAATGCTTAAGTGGCAGAGCTTTTAAACACATGTCTGTATTGCATAATTTCCTAGAAGTCTCTTACTACACCTCTTAATCATGTTCTCTATTAGAATTTAAATGAATAAATGATTAAATTAATTTAGTTCAAAATAACTAATGATGTTTTTTAGTTTTTGCTTATAACTGTTTGATGTTTTCAAGTGTTTCCGTGCATGCTCAGATGAACAAATTATATTTTTGGAATATAACATGCATTGATTTCTACACTAAAAATAGCTTATCATTAAAAAACAGCAATATATGATAATTAGAGCTTTGGCAGCATTGAAATATTAATATTTAGAGATTGACTGTGATTTCACAAATGGCACCCGAAGCCCTCTGCTCGAAATGACATTGTAAAATTGAAATGCTTTCCACTTGTTGATGTTTATAAATCAAAGCAAGGCTTTTAGGAGATGTGCTACAGCTAGGTACTCATTGGTGTTATGGCAGAAATATGGCCGCAGAATTCTTTCTCCCTACCAGACCGCAGCCCGGAGCGGCTTTTTATCTCTGCCAAAGTGTGGCCTAGAGCGGCCCTCTGTTCTCCTTGCAATAAAGTCTTGAACACAGTTTAGGTCCACCTTTGAAATAAATCCTTATCATCAATTTAATGTCAAGGCAAAGCATCTGACATCACCTGACTCGCTTATGTCACCCACATTAATGGGTGTCTCTTTCAGGTGGATGCTGCCAACCGCTTCAACCCTTCCTCTGTTTATAGACCGCCATGAATAAATGATGAAATGATAATACACAGCAGCAGAACCTTTTTTTTCTGCTCCGAGAGACGTCTCAGCAGGAGACCAGAGACCCGTCTGTATTAAAATGCATTACCGGTAAATCAGGTCAGACCCCGACTGCATGCTAAGGGTTTTTCCCTCTTTCGAGGTGTGTGGCTGCAGGCAAACATACTTGCTGGCATACGTGTCTGAGATTGTATGGGTGAAAGGTAAAAAACACAGCATAAGAGACCTGGGGTCCACACAAAGGCGATGAAGGTGAAAGTGTGGAAGTAACCGACCCGAAAACGATTCTTTGCCTCTGGGGACTTTGATATAGCTGCTGTACAACAAAAGAAGCTGGACAGTGCAGACTATTATAGCCTCCACCTGCTGAGATGAAGAGTCTGACAATGATAGATGAGCTTTTTAATTTCATCTAAAAAAAAGAGGCCCCCATCAGCCCCCCGCCTGAACGGGAGCTGCGAGTTATATTTCATGTGCTTAAGAGCAAGAGATCGTGAGTTCAAATCGGGCTCGAGTGGTGACTTTTTTTAATATATATTAAAATAGTACGTGTTGGTCTGTAGATATAGACCAAAACCAGATTTGATTGCCTTTTATTTTGAGATATTTGCTGGAACGGAGAGCGTTCATATAAAAGATAAGTTTTGACAAGGGCACATCTGTGACTGCTGTGTGCAGGGCAGCGCTTTGTGCTGAACATTATCGTTTTGACCTGGTCTGTCATTGACTAGAGGGAAGGATAATACTCAACATATGAAACTTTTAGTGTTTTTTAAAGACTTTTACATACATATGGGGTCTTACGCATCTCACGCCTGTGGCCTAAATCACATTTTCCATACCTTTTTTCTTAGGACAAACGCCGTCTTTGGTGGCAGCCCAGCTGGGAATATAAAAAACGATCTTTTTTGGATGGCTGGGTGTATAAAGATGAAGAACAGAGATTACTTTTCAATTAGCTGCCAGCACAGATTCACAGTATGACCACGCATTCATAGCTGTTCATTAGCAAACAACAGCGAAAGCACGCGTCTCCACACGTCAGACTAATCCTAGAGGGCTGAGATAGGACGATCACTCGGCTGTTCTTCTTTCCGTCCTCGAACAGCTGCTGTCGTGCACTGATAATCTGAAATTCAATTATGCTTGAAATCATTTAGTGATCTAATTTAGAAAGGGGTAAGGCGGGGTGTTAATCTGCTGCTAAATTATTCAGTTTAGGGTGGGAAAATGTGTGCTGGTAGCCAGTAAGGATGTACAGGTTTATAAAGTGTTGCCTGAACAACTGGGAAACATGTGACACCCATGAGATTGCATGCGAAACATGTGAAAAACGTGTCACCGCATGTTTTACCTGTTGATTTGGACATATAATTCTGTGGGTTTCAAATGGAAATTTAGATGGAAGACCACATTTGCACATGTGAAATTAAATTTTTGTGAAGCTTAAATTGCACTTAAAAGTGACTCTTTTCATTGGAAGGCGGGACTTGTACTTTGCTATAAAGGCCATTTTGAGCATTGCAGCTTTTGCCTTTTTATAAAAAAACATTTTATTAACGTTTGGGATCTTAAGTACTTTAGTAACTGTTGGAATATTATTTTACGTAATCAATATTTATGACTCTAGCTGCCTGGAAAGTTGTTTTGTGTACATATATATATATATATATATATAATTACTTTGTCACTGCTAGTAGCCCCATTAAACAAATATATCAGGCACCTGTGCGGTGTAAGCGTCAGTAGTTGTTTTAGAAAGTAGTTATATTAGAAAGGTAAGTTTCCTTTTTTAGAAACCTCCTGTTTTTACAATGCTACTGTTGCTGTATGGTACCCTTGAGACCCGTCTTACTACACCACACGCTCATGTTTCAAGTTCCCTTGGCAATTCATTACCACAGAGTCGACGCCGTTGATGACCGCTCTCTCACGCAGCGCTGAATGATTTTTGCATCTGGTGGTTTGAAGATATTCCAATTTTTGCACCTCCAGAGGTTAAGAGCTTTCTCTTCGGATAGAACTGTGAGGTGGAGCGCTTTTTCTCATAATGCTTTGTTCTTGCGACGCATGATAATCAGACACAGGCATTGCTTGGGATTTTGAGGAGATTCAAGCTCATTTCAGCATATTCATGTGTATTCAGAAGGGTCAGGAAATAGATTACTGTGAAGTGATGCTGTATTAGACATAAACACCGACTGCAAGTGGTGTTTAATGTCTCTTACAAGTAAAAACATTGACCATCTTTATCACTATGAATTGGTTGTAAATCAAAGCAAATCAAAGTTTATTACTGAATTCAATATTTTGATGTCTAAATGAAGGCCAGGAAATATCAGCATGCATTATTCTAAATCTTTTGGAGTATTTTTTTGAGTTGTGATTATATAGGTACCTAAATTGTTTACAGTTGTTAGACAAAAGTTTAGACAAAATTGACAAAAATGTTTCTTCTAATGATAAATATCTTAATCTAAAGGTGTATATTTCAATGTTTGAAATTACTTTTGTAGACAAAAATATAATTGTGCCAACATATGCATATCTTGAAATAGAAAACAAAAATGTTGTATATATATTTTAAATAGTAAATAAAAATACAACATAAAGTATAAATAATGTATATTTTAAATATTTTTAAAGTACTTTTGAAGTATTTTTGACTACTTGGACCAAGTAATAAATAAAAAGCAGCTATTAAGAGTCTTAAATAGAAATTCCTTCAGTGCTGTTTAATAATCTTCCCAGATTGAGACTGGATCATAAAATATATATTTTTTGGCAAATTCTAGACAAAGGGTGACCACATCTGAAAATGCTAGAATATAACTTTGTGTTTGGATTTTGGATGCTTTTAGTTGCAACACAATTTCTGCAGGTACAATTGTGTTATTTCACGATTTCGATGAGTTAACTACTATTCTAAAATGTGGGAAAAAATCTAAACAACTGTGAGTAAATGTTTCCAAGCTTTTGACTGGTATGGTATATTATAAAATACATAACCTACTATAATCTGTATAAAAATAATACTTCTTATCTTATGTAAATTTACATAAATCACAGTGTGACAGTAAGTCCACTAAATAATTAATTGTTTCTATTTTTTAGAGTTCGATCCAAACAACACTCATATTGCCACAAGCATATTGTGTGTAAGGTAAAATGGGTATATTTTATTTTTAAATTAACTCTCACCTCTAAAATTCACTTGAGATATTGCCGTCACCCTTTACCCTCTCTACCTATTGCAAGTGAAACATCCATTACTGAAGGGACATGAGGCAATCAAACCTCCACAAACACTAATGCTGGGAGTTCAGTTTACCTAAAAAAGTCATATATACCGCACGAGTCCCCTCTGGCAAAGTTTGAGACTCAATATATAAAGAAAATGACATGTGCAAATCTTTAGAATTTGTTGACTTATTTGTGAGTGACGAACTGGGGCAATATTGACCTTACTGGTGGTGGTATCACAGTCACACACTGTGGTACCTGATGATAAGCCTCAACCATTCATCTCTCTCTCTCTCTCTCTCTCTCTCTCTCTCTCTCTCTCTCTCTCTCTCTCTCTCTCTCTCTCTCTCTCTCTCTCTCTCTCTCTCTCTCTCTCTCTCTCTCTCTCTCTCTCTCTCTCTCTCTCTCTCTCTCTCTCTCTCTCTCTCTCTCTCTCTCTCTCTCTCTCTCTCTCTCTCTCTCTCCCTCTCTTTAACACACACAACCTAGAAAGTCCCTAGAGGAGAACAGAGAAACCTTTTTCTCTCTTACACACCCACTGTGACATTTCCAATATCCCCCACCAATACAGCAGCCACCAGTATTGTTTATTTTTCACCCCTGTATTATTCCCTCATTTTGGCTCAATGTTTCCAAGACAGATTTCCAAGTGGGTTACTGTCGCTCGGTGCGAGTATCATTCATTAGTTCGTGCCAAAAGGTGCCACCTTATTGAATCGTAGATATATTCCATGGAAAGATAAAATTTTCAACAGTGAAGCCTTTGTCACTTCTCTTTTTATTGCCTTCAATAAACCTCAGTTGGTACCGTCTCAGGATTTCTCAGGCACATGGTTACTTTGCAGTAATGCCATATTGTGTGATTAGAAGCAGCAGGAATCTGTCCTATAACCTCTAATTAGCTCGGCACTCGGGCAGAGGCGATATTCTCACCTCAGAAGGTCTATTTAAATGGCTGGTGATTAGCATTAGCGACACTGTTCATGTAGAGCTTCATCTGCTTGCTCTTTTACACAGAAGCAGGGTAGATCCCTAATGTACGAATGCTGAAGCCTTTGATCCGTGTTGTGTAAGACAGCAAGGGTAGGGCTTGCCAGCTTTAGCAGAGGAAAATAAGGAATGCTCGCAGTTTGAAGTTTTTGTGCCATTTAGGATTTACTGTAAATAAACTACTGGTGGCAAGTGATATTCGACCAGGTTGGTCTGTAGTACAGCATAAAAAGATCAAGTCAAGGCTTTAACTAAATGGCAAAATGCATTTTAGATGCAATTATTTTGACATCTGTTGTAAGAAGAAATGAACTTTTTGGTTCAGTGGTTTTGGGTCCATACAATGAAAATCAATGGAGGTTAATGTTGTTTATGTACAAACATTCTTCAAAATATAATCTTTTGTGTTCTGACGTCGATCAAACGAGTTTGGAATAAGTTGAGTGTAAAAAAAAGCCATTTTCATTTTTTGGTGAAGTATGCCTTTAAATCTTACAGTATCACACACTCATACCAGTTTAGCTTCAACCTTGCAAAACTGATCACAAATGATTTTTGACAGACAGATTTAAGACATTTTAACCTTTACTGTTTTTTTTATTTTAGACATGAGCAACAAATCCTGTGAAAATGTGCACAAGAAATACACAAGAAACTAGGCTTCACTTAGGCAACATGCACAAAAAATGTCTGTTTTGTATTCATCTTTCCTGATTTATTTTCTGTTTTGATCTGTAATAACTTTTAATGTTGATATTCCCATGCACAACTCATTCAGGGCAATAAAGCATTTGCTTGTATTTGCGTATGTGGGGCATATATGACAGCTTTTCTGTAGCTTAGTTGGTATGAGCATATCACAAGCAACACCGAGGTCATAGGTTTGATACCAGGAATTGCACATACTCTTAAAAAATGTATAGAATAATGCACTGCAAGTCACTTTGGATAAAAGTGTCTGTCTAATGCATAAATGTAAATATGATATACGGGACATGTGGCTACCTTTGGCAAGTGTAACAATCAATACTGTTGATAATACTGTAGTATTGATTTGAGAGAAAGCTCCATAACCCTATACAAGCATCTTAACATGAACATTTCACAGTTTATCATCTTCTGAATGAATCCATCCATGATTGTCCTCTTTGAGACAGACATCAGCAACTTAACCAATCCAGCCTTCATGTTTTTACCAGGATTCATTCCATGTTTATTTAGCTATAGATCCTTAGATGATATCTGACGCTCAAACACATGCTTTTCATATTTCTTAGATTATGAATTAATGATAAGGTCTCCATGTTAAGTGCTTTGAAAACTGGTGAACCCGCTCAAGGTTTCTACATGTCTGTGTTTAAAGTGAGCCACACACTTGAGATTTTAAGCATGGTTTTGGGTCTAATTTTCACCCCCTGACAATGGGCGGAAGTTACCTAATATGAGACTTGTCACAACCGACATAAAGTTAAAGTTTACCGAAGGTTTTCAGATGTCAATATTTGGTTTTAAATAGCCATGTGTGGTCTTTCTCAAAGTTTCTAAAGCATTTCGTTATGTTTAAAGCATGATTTTTTTTATTGTTAGGTCAAACAAGTGCTGTTTTCAGAATTGCACAACATGCTGAAATTGGCCTCATCTCTTACTAGGTCATTGTGCTAAAAGAAATATATCATTGTTGGTTAAAAATATTCTAAATATGTAAGAATTCAATTGTAAGCTAAACCTTTAATGGATCCTCCTGCAAAATATTAATAACTGGACCTTCAAAGCTGATATTGAAGTAGCATTACACATGTGACATTTCTATAGGATAGTGCGGTGATCTCCACTGCAGACAGTGAGTGAATTAACTACAATTAATTACTACTAAACAGAAGCTGAGGGGACAAAATAACAGTGTGCTGTCACTGATTTCTCCCATACTGCTTTATACTTTATATGTCCCTGGTTGTTTTTGCTTAATAATATTGGATGACAAGATCTGCATTCAAAGTGCCAGAGCCAATAAGCAAAACAAAGAGAAAAAATGCTAACGTCTAATTGACTCAGGGCCTATTCATTAAACCGGTTCAATCCCACAACAAATTGCTCGGGGGATTCTTTAAATCCCCAAACAATCAAACACACTGACTTAAAAGACTTAAAAGGAAAGAAAAAAGGAAGTAAAGCATCACATTACATGGTGTGGCTGCCTTAAAGCTGTGCAATCTGTAACGTTATGGCTACAAATAAACTAAAGTAATGGTAGATGGATGGATGGATGGATGGATGGATAGATAGATAGATGGAGAAAATATAAGCACCCTTATTAAGAGTTGGTATTGCCTTGTATGAATATAATATATTTACTTTTTTCTTGGTTTAATTGGTAGGATGGCAGGATAAGGCAATAGCAGTATCGAGAAACGTAACTTGGGAGGAATTGAGCAGAAGATAGCTTTTTAAAATGTGATGCCATTAAGTTCTTCAAAGCAAGCAAAACTTTGGTAAATGAATTCTGTTATGCATTTCAGAGGACTAATCAGTTCATTTTCACCTTCTTGTGTAATCACTCTCATTAGTTTTCACAACCGAGAAGGAGATGTTTAAATTTCTGACATGTAATCTGTTGTTGTGGAGACAACTGAGGGTGCAAATGCATCTCTCGCAGGAACTTGCAGATGTGTTATTATTTGCTATTATGTACGGGAGCACTCCATCCACTCGATAGGCTTCTATCTGTCTCCACTACACAAACATTATGATTAAACAAGCGTATGTCCTCAGGGCACACGTCTTGTAGTTAAACGCGTTCAAAATATTCACAGAACTCGAGAGAATAGCTCAATTATTTCAGGTTGTTGTTTTTTTGGCACGGCCTGATTTATTTTCCCAGTCCAATCAGTTTTGATCAAATAAACAGAGATGTGAAAAAATGCATCTGTTGATCAGTGCATTATTATTTTCAGCTCCACCAAAGAAAAGATCATCAATACAGCAGTGACATTCCTCTCAGCTATAACGGTTTCATCTACGCTGGAACGTGTTCCAACAAGATCAGCCGTTTATGGACCATTTTTATAATAAGTCAGTAAAAAAGCGTCCTTTATGAACTAGGTGGTGTTGGTGAGGCAGGATGTGGATGATAAATGGCCAAAGGTGAAGTGAGGAGGCGGGACTGTTGTAGCAGCAGAAACATAGTGGTTTAAGGAGCTCATTTGTCATCTGGAGCCCCTGTGCACTGCGAGGGGTGAAAAGGTGCCCGGCTCTCTTAAATGAGCTCTGAACTTTCCTGGTGACCATTGGCTACTATGTAGCAATCATCTCAACATCCTGCCTTCAGATTTTCTCCTTGAGATGTGTCAGCCAAAAATGGGAAGATTAAATGGCTTGTTTGGCCGACCTCAGTGTTTTCTCCTTGTGTATGATTTCAGGTCATTCTTATTGTTTATAAGTTGACCTCAATAAACACATACATTGGGTCTCGTTCACTGACAATGCATTCAAGTGTTCTTGCTTTAGTGCAATATTTCTGCTGGAGTCACACTTTTTATTTTTATTTATTTTTTAATTTCATTGTTCTTAGTGAGAATATCGATTGTTTATAACCTTACAAAAATAAGTACTGTATACTTCAAGTTCATTTCATAAAAGTATACTAAAGCTGAATTATATTTTAAAGAAAGTATACTAATGTTAATGTACTAGTTGTGTACTTGTAAGTGTACTATATCGATACTGTTTGGGAATAAATTGGTCCAGTTTTTGTTTAGCAAAAGTTTAAACAACTAGTTTAAAATGAGTTTCTTTGTTTGAATTGCATCTAGGGCAGTCAAACGATCGGATTCACAATAAAAGATTGTGTTTACATAATATATGTCTGTGTATTGTACATATTAGTTTTGTATTTAAAAACACATACACATACATGCATATATTTAAGAAAAATATATAATATTAAAATTAATAAATGTTTATATAGGATTTAGATTAATCGTAAATATAAATAAATACATCTAACACACACATATGTACGTGTGTTTTTGTGTTATTAAATACAAAATGTATACGCACAGACATATATATATTAACTTTTATTCTGGATGCATTAATTGCGATTAATCTGTTGACAGCCCTAACTGCAAGTATACTGCAAGTGAACTTATAGGTCTTCTGATGGTTTACTAGTGTAACATTTGTTTACTAGTGCAACACAACTGCAAACGTATACTTAAAATACTTTTAAGTATATTTTGATCTAAAGATTTAGTATAAGTACTTCTGAAAAGTGCATAAAGTATACTTTCAGCCTGCTTTTAATTTTAAAAGTATAAATAAAGTATGCTAATAGCGCACTTTAATAATAACTTTTTTGTACACACACATTAAGTATTATCTTACATTATGTTAATAACAAAATATGCATCTCTGGGGAATATAAAGCATCTACAAATGTAAAACTGAAATAACTTATAAAATAACTCATCTTAAATTGACACATGGCTCTCAAGTAACTTTCTCCAGCTGTCAGACTGCAATGAATCTTGTTTCTAGAATCTTAACTTTCATGTTGAGGCACTGAGGCTTTCTTGTCAGTTTTTCACATTACATTTTTAGTACCGTAAAAAATGTCTGCAATAGTATAATTATTTAATCAGAATTTTACACAGTTCGTTTGATGTGTCCGGCGTCATGCGGGCAGGAAGTAGTTTATACGTCATTACTGCAGTGGAAGAACTGGTGCTTTGGTAATGCATTCCTGATGCATCTGGAAGAACATGCTGACGTTCTTGTAAGATGGGTCAACAGCGCTTCTGTTAGCTTGAACAGCAGAGAAACTTGCACAACCTTCAATCCACATACCATGTCCCTTGCTCTCAGTACAAATACAGCTAATGTTAATCCTGACAAGAGTCTTGGTTTTTATTCTGCTACGCTTTCACACACTCCCTCTCTAACCTCTCTCTTTATCATTTAAAATTGATGCCAACTCCCCAATGGCCTTATGGAAGCAAAGAGACTTTGAAGTTTGGAGGACTTCTCTGAAAAGCCCTCAGGCGTCTCCTTCATAAGGCTACTGCTACTATACTTTCTATCTCGACCGCTCTGAATCTTGGGAGGAGAATTCATAGCTACTGCGAACAATGAACAAAACTTGAGAAAGGGCATGTCAACAAATTCAGGCTGTAAATATTAGTGGCAAAAGTGATGAAAGAAACAGCCATTTCTCATACAGTGAATCTCAGTTCTCTGTTGTCGTTGTAATTTTTGCATTTATGTTCTGGGCTCATCAGCTTGTTTGTATATACAGTAGTATAGGGAGTTTCTTGCAATATCAACCTTACATAAAAAATTTAGTTTTATCATAATTTTTCACCATATTGAGAGCTCAGATGTGAAAATGTGGTCTTTAAATACACATGTGAGGTCTCTTTCAAAGATTTTAAAGCATTTTTTATGTTTAAAGCATCGTCAGGTAAAGGGCTGTTTTCAGAATTGTCAGATCTATAACACTCCATATTTCTCATAAATGCAAACATGGAAATTAAATAAAACAACTGTTATGTTCTTCGAAGAGTCAACCCTAAAACCGCGTAAACCAGTTGCATTAAACCAAACCATCATATGACCCCTTTAACTTAAAACTTACCTTATGTTTATATACAGTATTTCATTTAGTCCTTTAAGTGATTGGTAGTTATCAATAAGAAGTTCCACAAAAGACCATTTATGTGATCCAATCCTCTCGTCTAATATAATTCATAAAATATGTGTTCCAGGCCATTATATCTATTATCAAATCTAAAAAAACAAACATTTTCAGTTTCACACCTCAATCTTAAATAGAGCTTGCCATGAACTTTCTGCTTCATTGGTCACCCTTATAGATTAAACAAGCAATGTTCTCCTGCTTGTCCTTGACCCTTCACAGCGTCAGGCAGGTAATGACTCCTGATAAGTTAGAAATGGCTGCAGGAGATTGAAGCGAATAGCTTGTAAAGGCCTTATTGGGGTGTTCCCAAAATGCTGAAGTGAAGTCAACTGTTTTAGACGGGATATCCGTCTCATTACAAGAGCCTCTGAGTTTGCGGAACACAGGCAGAGGGAAACACAAATGTGTCGACCCACTGTAAAAAATAATGTCCGAGCTGGAGAAGCTGATAGAAAGCTTCTCGTATCATAGAATTTACCAAATGAAATGATGGTCTTAATTCATTTGGTCTTTAGGGTTTTTTTGTTATGATAAAGTACAACATACATTATGGCAATGAACGACATCATCAGAAGAAAGCTGAAGAGACGATTAATAATATTAATTAGTTGACACAAGGCAGTGTAGATGTATAGCATGAGGAAGACAATGTTCCATTGCTTATGTTGATGAATGTATATTAATTGAAATGTGATATTTTCATCTAAAGTGCACTTCAAAAGCTTTTATGCAGAAATAAGAATGCACCCGTGACACTCATGATTTCTCAGGCAGATGAGGTTTTGATTTTTTTATAAACCCTATTAAATCTATTTTGAAAACCCATGGGTGATTTCATAATCACACACATCTTAAGATCACTGCTGCCAAGATTTTAGATTCATGACTAATTGTTTCACTCCGAGGCAAAAACCTTGGGGACAGCGTGGCTTGTGCAGAATTTTACAGGAAAACCCAAGGATGAACCCAAACTTGAGATCGTTCTCTCTTGGATCTAGACATTGAAGTATTGAAGTAACAGTTATACAACCACAAAAACTCTTCCTATATGTACTGTAAAACGCCCTGAGGTGTGTGACATGCTCTCTGTTGTCATGTATGTTTCAGTATTTTAAGCAGTTTTGACACGCTCTGCTTCTCTTTCTTCTTAAAAGTGTCACTGGCAGAGGAGAAGGTGTAAATCTTTATCAGTCTTTAACAGTCAGAGGCCTATTAGATTTTCACCCTGCGGACATTGGCCCCCTGCGCCTCAGATAATGAATTCATATTGATTTTCATGTTCTGTGATATACAGACATCTATTTTATGAGATATAATTGTCATTCTTTAGTGCAGACTTTAACTAAATCACCACATAGTCTTTATGAATTCACTCCAGCTGTAGTATATTATAGTCTTTCTGTATTTATTAGAATGGTCACACACTTTAATAAATCATTCCTATAGTCTTTTGCGCAGAAACTTTAGAGCCTGTTAGCAGAATGCTGCTACGTTAAACTTGGAAAATTTATGGCAGTGTTTTGACAGTAGAAGGATATTTTGGCCTACTGACAATTACGTGACAACGTCATTTCAGCTGCCTCTCGTTCGGTCTCAAAATGCATTAGACTCTGAATCCTTTGAAGGTTGGAGAAGTAGCAAACATGTTGTCCGATGGAGAAAGAGAGAATCTGTTATGTACAGTATAGGGTAATTGTTAGCAAGGCTGCTCACGAAGCAGACTTCAAAAAGAGCAAAGTTAAACATATTGCGTTCGATGAACATACGCTTTCCGCGGAAACGAATAAACAGGCTTCTCAAGGCTCTCGAAGAAACCCGGTACCCAACGTTCTTTCAGAGCGAGTTTTAGATAAGCATTATCAGCATTGTTTGGCTTCACGGATGTCACCCACAACATTACATTGACAGCCATATACAGGATTTTGCTCATTTGACATACTTCAGAATGACAGTTATGGTCCTGTACACTGAAGGGCTTCGGTTTTCTTCCCAAAGCTCACTGCTGTAATGAGGTTCCATATGGTTTAGAATTAATTGAATGTAGTGTGGCTGACAGCCCAGGTCTGGAGGGTAATTCTACAGCAGGGACACTGGTTCCGCCTGAATTGAGACCTGGCAGATTGAAGTCCGCAGAGAATTTGACCCTCAACCCTCAATCCAGAAGTATGTCATAATTTGGACATTACCACCGTACACTACCGTTTTTTGCTTTGTTTAAAGATTTGAGGGCTTTCTACCTTTCATGGCTGTAATTTAACAGTGGGTAACCGGTTTTCGGTGGAGGTGTTAGGTAAGGTTTCTGGTTATTGTTTGGGATCAGAATAGGATTTATAAATCGTGGGATCTAATTTTATGTTAGTCTTATTTTTTTATTACAAATTCTAGTACAAATGTAACGGTTTTAATTGGATAATCAGAAGAGATTGAGAACTTCTATTTGGTATGTATCATGCATTTGAGTGAATGTGCAAAAATCATTTTATGTTTTGTTAACTTCATGTACAAAACGGGTAAAATATTAACTTGAGATTAATCACAGATTTGCTTACATTTAATTAATGACCTACAAATTTGACAAAATCAGGTGTAAATGGAATTTTAATTTCTAGATGTTCATACATCTAGACCACGCGCAATGTAAGAGAACACTAAAACACTGCAGCTTTGTTGTACCCAAACTTTCCAAAAACTATTTTTAAGGGCGTTTTATACATCATTGTTTGCAAATAAAAGAAATGACCTGGTCTTAAAAGCAATATACCCATAAAACATAAATATACAGGATGTGTATTGTCCTCCTGCTGTTTTAGACTGGTGGTAAAGCTCATGTCTTTGGATTATTTCTCTTAAATGTGAAGGTGTATTCTTTGTCCCCAGGCTGACGGCAGAGTTAAAAGCAAACAGGGCGTCAGGCGCGCAGACAAGCTGGAAGCAAGTGCTGCATTTTAAACAGGCTGGCAGCATCTCACCTGCTGATCTTCAAAGAGTTTGATGATGAATGAGTCCTACGTAAAATATTCACGGTGAGAGAGTAGCACAGCGATCGGTACCACAGTGCTTTGAGAAGGACATGATATTTACCGTTTGACTTTGATCTGCATAATTGTGGATGGTTTGTGTTTTTGTGCCACATTTTTTACATGAAATGCTACTTTTGACATTTTGAGAATAACTCTTGAAAATCGGTTTAGCTGGGGCAGGTGCAATTATTTGTATTATATACCGATCACTTTTTTACTACTGTTATTTCATTTCAGTTGGTTTGATTTATATACCTCTGTCCATGATGATATGAAAGAATACTGCACAAAAAACTGATATTTAGACCCAAGTACTATATCAACACCAAACCAGAAACATTTAAGTTTAACAGGTAAAACACTGGATATGACTTACTTGAGCATTATTATTAGCATTGTCATTAACAAGCGTTATTAAATATTACATATTTTCATATTTGGGTGAATTATTCCATTAACAGAATTACTTTTTCTTTTTAAGAAAGTTAACATAAATTATGATACAGTAGAAGTAATATTGTATTATTTTATTAATTATTATTTATTAATTTGTTCAAATTAAATGATACTATTTATGAGTGAACCAACGGAAAGATCTACAAAATGCTCCTGACAGCCATAATATCACAATAATATAGTTATATAAATCTATCCAAACACCCCAAAAACCTCAAATCACTGTTTCTGTAGTAATAAAATATGATGTTGCAGCTTCTGTTTTTACAAACAACAAAGACACAGTCAGAAGATAATTTTTTGGGCCTGTGGTAAAATGTTTTCGAGAGCTGTATGGATCAAGATTGCTTATTGAAGGGCCACATTTGTGATATTAAATTCGGGCCAAATAGCTCCGGAGAAACGTCGACTAATGCAGCGCATGCACATGCCCCGCAAACTCCTGAAAGAAGAAAGCAACATCAGCTCAGTCTAGCATGTCGTTTATATTTTAACAGGCAGCGTATAGGACATCAGCAGAATGCAGAGAAGCGCTTGACTAGACACTGTATTGTGAGTCACTTGGAGAGGCTGTTAGCTGTTGCTCGCTATATTGACTTTTGAGTTCTATTCCCCCTTCTGAATGCAACACAATCTCCAGCACAAATGTAATATTGATAAAGGCCTCGGCTTCCCTCTCGTCCTGCCAAACCTGAAAATGTTAGCCAAAGTTTGTGAATAAGCCTGAATGAAGATTCGCGCCAGGAGTAAGAGACACAAATGATAGAGCAGGTTTGTGGGCTGGATGTCATTGTCGCTCATGTTTGGAGTGAGGAAGTGTTTATTGTACAGTCTGTTAGCATGTTTATGTAAATGTTAATCGTAGTGGATCAGTTGTGAGATTTGCACACAGGTCGTCTGTCGCAGATAGTTGAAAACCTGCTGTGTTTGCAATGCAGATTTTCTTAATTATATTTAGTTATATTCATATATTTGTACTTTATTTATACCTAAATATTTTATACATATTAACTTTTAGATCTGACTTTAGTATATTCTCTGTATTATATTTATAAACATTTATACAAAGCCAGCGTCCGTAAGACCCTGTGACTGCCTAAACTATGCAATTTTTTAAAATAGTGATTGCTCTGTTTAAAATAATAATCCTGATGTAACGCCTTATAAATAAGTGCAAGCAATTCCAAACGAACTCATTTTATGTCATTGTTTATACCTTATTTCTCCAGAGATGTTTTGTTCTCAGTATTCAAAGTGTTTGGATGCCATTTCAAATTAAAACTGAGGAAGCGCATTTTTCAATCTGCTTATTACCGTAATGAGCAAATAACACAGATGTCCTGCGTGTTGTTTTGCTCAAGTTTTTTTTTTTCCGTTTAGTTTGTGCCTCAAATAATGAATTCATCACATTCAATGCCCTGCATAAACCATTACTTTTATCTTTTGAACCATGACAGAGAGACTACCATTTAAACTAATGGAAAGAAGTCTTTGATGTGACAGGCGCAGTTTAAAATATGGTCTGAGAAAAGAGGATTCATATCTAAACACGCACACAAAAAGGGATTTAAAGAAGGTAAATTGTTATTGTAGTCTTGATTTGTATACGTCTAATAATGCCGCAGTATGCCGACAGCAGACTATCTGAAATCCTAGGTTATGTTTTTAGACGCAGCGGATTGACATGGCTGTGTTTACATTTACATTTATTTATTTGATTTTTTGGCTGGCTTGCTCAGACAAGTGCGGTATACTATATATATTTCCACACTAGCCTCGACAGCCGTGTAAGTGAAGTACTTAGATTTTATATGTGCAGTCACAGCAGTTCCCTTCATTAATTCGAGAATAAATTTGTGTTGTTTACAATGGCTACCATATAAAAAAGATCCCCTGCACCTCCCTTGTTCTGTTTAAATGAACCCAGGAGCCAAGAGCGGCAATATTGAAAAACCTCAAGTGAACAAACCATTCGGGCGAGTGGAAATATACCGTCCGCTTGAAAATAACACCTCTCTGTACTTTGTCTGCTTCGAAGCACTGGGTGGATTACTGTCCAGATGAACCCGAGCATCCCATGATCACGTCTGCAGCGCTACATGATGTGGTTTTCCAAGCGTGAATTTTTTTTTATTTTTTTCCCCTCACGCCGGGTCCTGCCTCCAGTGCTGCCATTTTGCTCTCTCGCACCCACAACCAATGAATATTTCACAGTCTCGACAGCACAGACGCAAATTCAAATGGCCTTGAGAAACAGGCCGCTTCCATCCACTCCACCCCGCTTTAAAAATCTATACCAATTATGTTCAAGACTCTTTTTTTGGAGATTTTGAGATGTTCTCTTTCTTCTAACTTACTGTCCCAGAAGTCTTCATTAACAGTCTGACTGAACACAGTCCGAAATGGTGTCATGCTTTTGCCATCAGATAATTCTTCATCAAGAGGCAGAGATTTACCATCTTCTCGGCATTCTTTGCAGAATCCTACATTCTGCTCCGATGATCCAATAGTCTCCGATATCTAATTTTACTCTGTTATTTCCGGGCGGTCAGTATTCCTTAAATTGAGCTTTTTTTTAAACTAAGGTGAAACATACTGTATGCAAGTAGTGGATTCATGTACTGAGAAACTTGAATGTGTTCACAGTAGCGTTACAGTAGAAGACATGTTATTTCATAAACCAGGAATCTATAGTATAGCATGATTTTATATATTATAAAGTGTGGCTAAAGTATTAAGATTTAGAGAAGTTAAGATTCTCAGCAAGTTTTTATTTCAAGACCCAGAATTCAGACTAAATACAAATAAAGTATGGCTACATGATGCCATAAAAGAATCATTTTTGGCTGTATGGTTCCATAAAGAACCTTTAAGTTCTATAGAACCTTTCTGTTATTTAGAATCTCTTTGTAGTGAAAAATGGTTCTTTAGATCATAAAAAAGTAAAATGGTTCTTTTAAGTCCCTTTGACTAAATGATGTATTTGTGGACCCAAATATGGTTCTTCAGTGGCATCACTAAAGAACCCTTCGTACCAACTTTTTTTTTTAGAAAACCTTTACATCATACAGGCCCTGAACTTGGACAGATCGACGGATCAGCAAATCTGTAGCAACCAGTATCTGTGCTTGATTTTAATGCTTTTTTGAGAATGCAATGTTTTTTATCCTCTGAAATTCATTATTTTCTCAGAAAAGTTGCTTGCAGTTTTTCACCCGGCATCCCTCTTGTTTGCCAGATTGCACTGCCCTGTCAGTAAGCACAGAGAGGATTCTGTGAAACGTCTGCTTAAACATTCAGCTCTCCACAGTCACTAAAAATGAGTCGGCTCACTTCTACTGTGTTTAAGTGACTAAAAAGAAGCTGACATTGGGTGTTTCAAACACTATAACAATAAAATAATGGGCTTAGTTAGTTATTCATATGGCTTTCTGTGCACTTTAATTGGTTTTACATCTTCACATTGAAATGCGTTTAATGGTATTTAATTTTTTCTTCTTCTTAAACACGTATGGTATCGTTTCAGTGTAGTTTTCTGTCCTTTGTTGACCCAACTCTATTAAATGTAACATATGAGTGACACGTATACATGTAAAAGAGTGTATCCCCTTTTTTAGTTACACAGTCATGAATGTATTTGCTAGCCAGTTTCTTATGGTTTTTGGGAGATGGGACATTCTCATTTAAGGGAGCATTTGATTGGACAAAATCTAGTAGTGCAACATGAGTCATCTTGACTTTTGGTCCATTTGCCTTAAAAAAAAAAGTTTATATTTGCTAAATATGACCCTGCCTGTCATTTTGTGATTTACTGTTTTCTACATAAAATCATTCCACATAATGTAAAGAAAATTTTGTGAAAGTACAACCTTAATTTCTTTAATTTTGACAGAGTATAGCCATGTCAAAGATTGAATTACAGTGAATTAATCTTAATGCTCATTTTCTCATTATTAGGCGATGAGACTTTAGCCTGGATTTTATAGACGGGGTCACGAGTGTTAATCTTGTCAGCATTAAGTAGCGTACAGACAAATCTAACAGATACAGTATAAAAGCCACAAACCTCTCATCGTTTTTATTTATCAAAGAGCTGCTACCAAACAAAATAAATGTTTGCGTGTTTATCACTCCCCCTTGTCTTGATAATGCGATTTTCATTTTTTTAATTCAGTTACCTTTACATTCAGTATTAAATCAGGCGCTGGTCCTTGGCCATCCATCCTGCAGTTATGACTATGGCTGTGTGGGATATTGCCACAGCCATTCCATAACAATAACAACCGCAGGAGTGATTGCACACCACACCACAGCGACAGCCCTCAAAATGAGGCTAGAAATGTACCGTATTACAGTCAAAGCCTAAATGTAACTCACAACTCCTGGCAGCTGTCCATTCGTTCGGTTATCCAGACTGTTAATTAGTACGCTCATAATTAATTTACTAGCCAGTAATGAATATGATGCTAGTAGCCAAGTATTTGTATTTTTTATTTATTTCTGTTTGCGATATTGCCAAAAAGTGACATTGTCTCGTTTTTAATTATCTTAGAGCGTCATTAACTGCCAATTGAGTATTCGAACAAATTGCTTGCAAATGGAACAGAAAATTAAATCACCATTTTGGAGGAAAATCTTATTGTGTTGTATTATACTATTACTACGCCGCTTCAAAACTGTTCATACAGCTAAATTTTCCATCTTTAGATTGGTATCAACCATATGCGTGCTGTTACAGCATCATTGCTTTACCATTAAAACACTTTTTATATAATGCGTGTTGTGAGTATTTGTTATTAGAAATAAAGTGGACTGTCTAAACAACAGCAAAGCTCACTGTCAATTGTTTTAGAAGTAAACATGCGTGTTAGGGTCCTGTTAAGATTACGTAACCACGTCTTTTACCTCTTTTCCAAAGCTGCCCACCTTATACCCCCCTGTAATCTGAGTCGTTTTCGCTGACAGCCTTCCCTGTGACAGTTCAGTCTTCTACGGTGCCAGAGAAAACCGCATTTCATTCCTATCTCTGACAGAAAAACCGGGCCATGTTTACATCCCTGACGCAAAACCTATTATGTGTGTTCAGAGATGCTCCAAATGTGCGCGCAGTCTTGTGGGTGAGCGATGCTCCAAAAAAAGAGAATAAAAATTTTGCAAGACGCTAATGCCTATTACAGTGGTCAATGTGTGTAGGAGGAGACAAGGAATGCTTCAGTCTGCTTTGCAGGAAATATCAATTTAATTCATTTAAGTCATTTTTAAAGCCATTGCCAGTGAGGAGATAAATGGGGCGGCGGAGGAATGTTTCGCCACGTCAGGGAAGAGGGACACGGCGTCCATAAGTCTGTATTATATTTTACACTTTCACCTAAAGGTGCCTTGCAACAAATCACTGATGCATTTGGAAAAAGAGCTACGGTGAGAAATATACCACCATTTAGCAAGTTAGGCAGTGGAACATGACGTGATGGGCCACAAATCATCTTTAGTGATTTGCAGAGGAATTGGCTGAGCGGGATCTTTGGCCCAAACTGAAAACAATCATGTAAAGATTGTAGCACCAGTAGATGTCCTCAGCACACTAAGAAAATGCACATGAAGATGTTGCAGCTTCAAACAAAACACATCAAGGTTGCTCTCATTTTACATCCTTGTTTTGACTTGTTTATTAACGCAAAGCAGTGCGTCATTAAGGGAAATTTGCGATGTCATTGCTGATAATGTGGCCCAGTGCTGCGTGGGTTTGTGCTTCACATGTCTTCTACGTAGGCTGCTACTGTAAATCTATTGTTTTAGAAGTAGATCTTTTTCAAAGAAAATCAATCTTGATGTTACTTTTTGGAGTACCTTTTTGCTTTGAATGTTGAAGTGTACCTGCATGTTGGACCTGATCATTATGTTGCTAGGGGACCAGATGGGATTTTTTTGAGTTTCTTTGGTGGCAAACAAATGAAGCTGACAATACAGGATCAATAGAGGATCATGTGATGGTTACTGGTTTGTCTATAGCAGCATCCACAGAGAATAGCGTCAGCCCTGCTGACTTCAATCTCGTGTGTGTGCACAGGTTCATGTGAGGGTAATAGAGCAAGTTATTGCTTCAGTGCAAGGTAAAAACATACAATATTACTAAGAGGAGCACTCACTGTGTTTGATTTGGGTCTATCAAATAATCGGATTTGTATTTGGAAACTTTGTAATAGTTTTTCATTACAACATTCCATACACTTACACTTCACTTTACTGTTCTACCCTCGGCAGCATATACAGGACTCGGCTGTGGAAAATATATGAGAAAGCCTGTTAATAGCTTTAGCCAGTGAGCTTGTAAGGCAAAAAATTGTTAAAGAAATTGTTCATATATGAAATATCTGTTATTATTTATTAACCTGATAACTGTCATTTTTAGATATTATTTAAACATTTCTAAATCATTTTTTATTTTTAGATATTTTTATAAATAACACTAAAAGTAAGATTTTTTTTTTTTATAATTTTTTTCGTTTATTGTTATTATAAATTTATGAAAATCAATGTATAGTTTGTCATGATTAGATTAGAATTGAACTATAACAGATTAAAGTGAATAGTGAAATAACCTGTGGAACGGTTAACAGGTTAACATGCTTTCTCATGTTGTTTGAAACCCTACAACTTTCCAAGATGTGATGTTATAAAAAATGGTTCTGATTAAACTGTAATGCAATTGCGCTGATCCTCAAGTTAAAAAAAGACAAAAAACACCATATATAAATATTAACATTATATAATGTTATACTTACATATACTGTATATACTTACAATATATATATATATATATATATATATATATATATATATATATATATATATATATATATATATATATATATATATATATATATATATATGCTATATATCCATAGAAATATAATTATAAAAGTAGTCAATGTGACCTAAGAATCATAAACCCATATGATTGCTTTTCCAAGAAACAAAGAAGTTCATTAGAAAAGAAGTCGTGTCCGATTTGTGAACCATTTTTTCATAAAATGTGTCAGGATTACAAAACCAGTTTAATTGATTTTTTTTTTTAATCAGATTGATCCAGTTCTTAAGTTTAACTCACTGACTCAGTGATCTGGTTTGTGTGTTTAATCCATTCATACTCCATTCATTCCGTCATATTACTTCATTGTTTTCAACAGAAACAGTATGAACAATATTAGAGTGAATAAATTACTGTATGTTTTTGGATGAACGAATCCCTGAAAAATATGTGCACATGACTAATACGGATTTCAACCAGACAATGTGTCAGTAGCTTCCTTTTTCTCAAATGAACTGTCAGCTTCCGTTCAGTCATGTTTAGAGAAAAACCTGTAACCGTGTTAATTGCATTCTCTCTAGATTTGCCAGCACAACCCTTTTAGCCATCAAACAAGAAATGTAATATCCAATCCATTACTCAGGCTTAATTTGCTTTCCATTAGATTCCTGTATTCATAAATGATTTAAAATGCATTGATTGACTTATTTCTGATGCGGGGGTAAAGAGCCGAGGCGTAAACCATCCGCTGTGGTTGAACTTGTGCAGCAGAGGTGCATCAGTTATACAGCAGGTTGCAGTTTTTTTATTTTACCACAATCCCTTCTGGAACGCTACTATATGATCACCTCACTGACTCAAGGTCAAAGAACCTTTTTAACTCATTATTGTTTATCCACTTCTGGATGTTTCAGTCTAAAAGTATAAGCAAAGAAAAATGCTGTACCATACTGAAACAATAGGGATAGTTCACCCAAAAATAAAAATGATGTCATAACTTTTTGACCCTTGTGTCATTCAAACCCTGTATATGACTCTTTCTTTTGTAACACAAAATAAGATATTTTTATTTTATTTTTTTAACGCTGGTTACCGGCATCCATTCTATGTCCATACTATGAAAGTGAATAGGTGCCGGTTACCAGCGTTTTGCAAAATATCTTCTTCTGTGTTCTGCTGAAGCAAGAAAATCATACAGGTTTGACATGGCATGAGGGTGAGTAAATAAAATAATTATTTTTGGGTGATCTATCCCTTTAAATGCAGTGTTACTAAACTTACAGAGGAGATGGAGATGATTTGTCTTCTGCTTAAAAGCAATGACTCTGTGAACAAGACTGGAAAAGTTTAAGTCCGTGGAGCTGAACTTCTCAGAAGTTTTGTCATAGGTTTCTTTACAGTGTGCTGCTTTTAAATTATTGATAATACCCATTGGTTATTTTTTTAATTTTTGTGGCGATAGTCTTTGATTAAAGAGCATTGGGTCCTCTGAGTTTACATAACACACTGTGTGACTTTGGTAGTAAAAGGCAGAGCTTCTTATTAATAAAGTAAGACCTTTGTAGTGCACTAGTGGCACAAAAGTAATATTTAAAGCTGAAGTGCTTAAATGGTGATGATTTTGAAACTTTTTTTGTAATGCAGGGATCGAATGGGATCACTATTATGTTCCTATGTGCCAGGTGTGCTAAGGCCAGTAGTTAGTGATGTCATTTAAAACAAAAAGGCAACACACAAGCACATACGCATATCCAGATTTAACCCAAAACCCCCTTAATACCCTTTGATGACGTATATATGTGTTAAAAATTTGGCGTATTTAA
This sequence comes from Beaufortia kweichowensis, assembly GCA_019155185.1. Classification (NCBI taxonomy): domain Eukaryota; kingdom Metazoa; phylum Chordata; class Actinopteri; order Cypriniformes; family Gastromyzontidae; genus Beaufortia; species Beaufortia kweichowensis. The sequence continues at coordinate 8,049,743 of CM032808.1, forward strand.
ATAATGCAAATAATCTGATCATAGTGTTGCAGTAAATCTACTGCTGAAGATACGTTAATAATAATTATGAGTATACTTGTGCATGTACATTAGTACATGTGAAATGCATGCGTATGACATCACTGTTGTTACAGATTTGTGTACAGATCAGTTAAGATGATCTTGAGATCAGGTTTTAAAACACTACAGTATATTAGGGAACCTGGTCCAGGTCTAAACACCGACTTGAACTTTCATTCACCTGCCACTCACAATTGTTGCTTAAATGACTGAAATAATAGTTGCTTGAATAACTGAAACCAATTCAACAGTTAACTTATTTACTTATAACAGTTAACTATTAACTTCAGAAAGTTGAGTAAAGCACCTGACCGGAATTAGAAATGAAATTCAAAGGTTATTTGCAGTTCCTAATAGCTGTGAAGCCATAAATTTCTGATTGACTAAAAACTTAATGTGTCTGCATTGGATGATTCTTCCCGAATTATCAAATAAAAAGTTCTCATTTCAGCATAACTATACATTTAAAACCTCCATCGCTCCCCCACGGCTGGGCCGTTTCCCTTCGACGGTGTCCCACAAATGTGCCGTATCGATCAGCTCCTCATGTTCAGACGGTTTCAGCTATGATAGCAACACCTGAATTGATCCCAAGAACTGCCTTAAATTTCAACCATTTTAGCTTTTAGATGTGTTTTCTTTTTCACTTCATATCTGAAAGGTTTTGTATTGCACCATGTCATATTATACTGTATGGAAAGCAGTTAACAAAGACAAATTACCCCAGAAGTCGTGAGCTTATACTTCCATTGCGTCAGACGTATCAGGAAAGATTGCATCTTATTATAGACATGAACGATAATGGAGTAACTTTATCTCGCATTACTAAGGTTTTAGGGTGTATAAAATATAACATAGGGTTATTGTATAATTTGCTTTTATGATAATTTAGTTGTACACATTTAAATTTTGTTTAAATTTCACACGTATAAATAATTTTATAGTTGTTTAAATGTTTCCTGTGCTGAAAATTAATTTGTAACAGAAAAGTGTATGTGTAGACAGAAGGCTGAACAGTAAAATAGTTCAGTAAATTCTTCAGCACATATAATGCACTTACTCATAGTTTTAAAATATCTTTCTCTGCCCTTTTGGATTAGTAAGATTTTTATATTGTTTGGCTTGCTGCCAGAAAACCGTGCTTGTTATAAGAGGCACTCCAGTGTTTCATTTTTTGACCGAGATGAATATTTCTGTGAAATAACTGTATTTAGGTTTATTAGATTAATTTGGCATATGAGGCAGGCAGATCCATTTAATAATTAAAAAGATTTGTTCACCCTACAGATTAAACTGCGTTTGGGGTGAATCGTATAAAAAACATGTCAAGAACGTGTCTCTTTTTTTATACTTTTTATAAATCCTTTTTTATCCCTTTTTAAATCAAATCGAATTATGTTCGTTAAGTGTTCATTTACCTTTGTAAATTGTAATTGTAATTTGTTAAAGCCTTAGTAGCTCTACTGTAATGCAAAATAATATTTAGATTAATTTTAATTAAAAAATAATTACTATAAAACAATAAAAAAATATTTAAAATATTAATTGTGGAATATTTATACATCATAATACCTTTGTATTTTTCTAATTGCTTGCTAATTAAATTTTTTATACAATAGCAAGTACATAATTACAATAAAAATAAGTAATAATTAATAAGAATCATGAAGTAATTGGGTTAATAAAATACGTGGAAAAACTATGCACATTATGATTATTAAATATTGTTTACTGCCTAAAATTGGCTTAAATATAGACTTAATTTAGTTTATATTTTTTCTTATTGATTTAGAGGTGAAGTGATATCTGGACATCTGTGACATTCTCCGTGTTAGTAAAGAGAAACATGTGATTTCTGTACGTGAAAAGCAACATGCTATCTGTACATCAAGAGCCAGTCAGTCTAGGTGAGTGAAGACATAAAGACCGCTTTAGTGGAACAGCTGTTTATCTCGTGCTCTTTATCTCTACTTGAAACGCTTAGTTTAGCTGACAAAGTTAAAAGCTGCAGGACAGGAATTTGTCTGGTGCACAACTTAATGAATATACTTCCATACAGATTTAATAAAGATTCAGACTATGTTAATGGAAAAGAAGGCTAGTTGACAGTTTTGCATTAGAATTTTCTTCAGCATTATCTGCTGTCTTGTGTGGATTAAATATATATAAAGACCTATGAGAGATGTAAGAGGAAGGATGTATGACACAGACTTCTGAGATGGCCATTTTGATGTTAGAAGTTGTCTTTTTCCAGTGGTGCACTGGTGGTATCAGCTCTTTTGTAGTTGTGACGGGTTTCGAGGAGGACTGGGGAGAATAAGTCCCATCACATCATCACAGGAAAAGAGGAGGCACATGTGCTGCCACTAAAATCACACTGTGCTCTCAGAAATCCGTTACACAGCGTGACACCAAAATTACTCCAGAGAATTGTGATGACGTGTGGAAAAAGGCTGACTCATTTTTCTGTGTTTGATAAAAGAATTATTGGGACAGATATACATGGCCACTGTGTGTGGGTAAAGTAAAAGAAATGTCATGATTTATGTTGTAATGGGTCTCTCTGCCTAAACTAAAAACAAGCACAAAATCAAATAATGATTGTCATTTAATTCAAGAATATAAATCGAGTAGATATAGACGAGCATGCTGAAGATAAAGGCAACAGAAAGTTATTTGTGAATATAATCCATTTGATGACTTGAAGATGTGATGACTTCCTGATCTGTATATCATAGGTGCCCTAATGACTGCAAGAATGAAAACCCAATGACTTAATGTCATGTTTTAAAAATGTGAATCATAGTTATCATTGACGCATGATAAATATGTACAATTATTTATCATTAAGTTACAAACCACTTTAGTTAAAAATCATAAATGCAGGTATTATATTCCCTTGTACTGATACTATTGACTGGCACTATTGACGCATGTCGATTTGTCTTCCTCAACAACCTCATTTTTTACAAATTCACAGATACAGACTCACAGGTGACAAAAAATTACAGCTATTATTTACATAAGTTACCCAACAGTTGAAGCAAAATATGAATTTTTAAATTTGAAATTAAGATGAATATAAAATGTGATTTGTTATAACATATATTTATTATATATTAAATTAAATATATTTAGCTTTGTGCAGCAGACTGGCAGGAAGTGTATTTGAAAAATTGATTTTTTTTTTTTTAACATGATGACTATAAAGTTATGTATACTGCGGTATTTCAGTTTTTATGTTTGACAACTTGGGGTTTGAGAGATAAAAAAGACTTGACTGTGCATTTTTATCACAGTAGATAAATATAATTTATAGAGAAAGATATTATTGACTTAACATACATAAATCTCTAAAAACATGGCTGTACCATTAGATCATCAGTATAACAAATATTTTTTTCAGTTTTTTTAGAAGTACACCTATTCATTATTCATCTTAACATGACAAAAAAGTATGTTGATCACAAGGATGGATTTGGTAGGTTTTCAATTATTCTCTGTTCTTAAAGTATCCTAAAAGTACTTTCAACAATGGCTTTAATAATTTGTAAAATGATTCGGACCGCTTATCTCTGTGACTGATTTATCTTTGTTTTCTATGTAGTCATTACCTATTTCAGTAATTAGTTAAATTATTGATTTACTGTTCTTATGTCACTATTGTAGTACTTTAATTTATTGCCCAGCAACAAACAAACAAATCTTTTGTCTGACTTCAGTCTCTCTCTTGGTTACTCTCTTGTCTGTCAGATTTGCTGACAGTCAATTATTAGAGCTGGAGACTCAAGCGTCCTCCACACGGCAAGTGTGTACAAACCTATTTCAGTTGTTTCACAGCACAGACCGCCTACAATGTTTTCTTCAGCTTGTGTTTCTGGTGCTTCTGAAACCATTGTTCATTAAAAAAAGTTCAAAGAATTATTTAGACTTCAATTAGTCTGCGGGTTACTGGAAGTCATGTTGTAGTGGTCTGTTTCTGAACCAGAGCAACAATGACAAAAAGATACATCTGACAGTAGTACTTGTAATCTTTGTAATGCATTCATGCATTGTTTCATGTCCTCCGATGCTGTTAATGTCTCTTCTTTACATAAACTTCTGTCAGCAACACCATTAATTGTTTTCTGCTGCTATTCTGACAAAAGTTGCATAATTGTTTTATTTTAATGACTGATAGAATCATTGAAAAATTAAATCATAATCTAAATCTGTGAAGACAGTGGACAATATGTATCGCTTTGGACTGGTTTTTATTTTTTTTAAAGAAAACTAAATGGCATGGTGATGCACTTTAAAGTAAATTTTTGTCATTCATACAAATTTCTTTCATAAAATATTTAATTCTTTAAATGTGGAGTGAAAGTCTTTCAAAATTGACACAAGAAAAGATTAAGGTACCAAATATGAATCCAATGCTCCAGGACCTGTTAACTGTCACCATTCCACAGAAGGTTATTTCACTTATTATTTTTAATATTTCATAGTTAAATTCTATTCTAATCATGACAAACTTTATATATTGGTGGAAAGACTCGAGAATAAATATTTGACACATTTTAATAACAAGAAATATAAACAAAAAATGTTAAAGGTAATGTTATTAATAATATATATATAGATATATAATATATTTGAAAAATATTTTTAAAAATATATATAATATCTACAATTAATAAAATAGTAGTTTGGCTTTTTTTGTGTATGCTTAATATGTGCAATGATGGTTATCAGGTTAAATAGATTAGGGGTGTTTATGGTTTCATGAAGAACCTCTTACATCCAGGGAATGTATTATTACATGATATGATGTGTTATAATGTATTATAAATGCCTCTTTTATTGCATCCCTGAGTGAACAGGGTGCAAAATCATATATAGTAAGAAAGGGCCTAGAGAAAAACAAAGAATATAAAGCATAATGTTGGTGGTATGATTGGTACGATGTGTCGCTAAAGGGATGGGAAACAAGAATCAAACTGACAGAATAATCCTGTCACCCATCACACACTTGACTAATGAGCAAGGCAATGTCATATCAACCCTATGTTTGACTTCATCCTTAGACATCCAAAGCCTATTATATACACATCATTGCTCCGCTCTCAAAAAAATGCACTTGTTACATGTTTGATACCTTTGCCGTAAATGAGATTTCCAAAAACCATCAGAGGACAAATATGTCTAGATTTCTCTCTTTGATATTAACACATTTTTTCCCTTTTTGAGCTCAAATCAGAATCAGTAGACTATCAGTGTTGCTAACTGGACATACATTGGCATATAATGGGAATACTGGAGGCGTTCATCGTCTCTTTCCGTCGTCTCTACTAGATTCAGCATGCTTGTCATAGCCGCCCTGTGTTTCTTTCACCACACACATAGCTTGTGCTATAACATCTCATCCAGTGGAGCACAATAGGGGGAATGCTGTGAATCGTGTCCTATTTCCTCACTCCTTTATTCGTCTTTATCCTGGTGAAGAGCACTTTATTTCGCAAGACATACCGCACAGGGTGAGTTAAATGACTTGCTAAGCCTTCTCACCAGTTTTCACTGCAGTCCAAAACTTGGCATCAAGCTGATCTTCCAGCTTGTGTGAGGAAACACAGAGCCGCTGTGCTGCTGCGATATGTCGCGCTTTTAGAAGTGACAGGGAGAGGCTGTGTGCATGCCCAAGGCATGATAGACATGGCTCAAAGTAAATAGATTGTATGCCAGTCATGTAATCTGTCTCCAGGCTCGATGCTTTGTCCAGTTGAGATTTGCCATTGCATAAGCCTCAAGTTATAACACACAGATGTACAATACAGTGGGGTTTTAAAAGTCTGGGGCCATTTTTAAATGATCTGGGATGTAATTTGGCAATGGATGGAAGTAAACAGAAAGATTTGGGGTTTTGAACGATTAATTGAAAACTGAACTTTATTGTGATTATTAAGATTCTGCACTAAATGAAAATTTGTGTCACTGACTGTGAAATGTCTTAATCTTGTTATCTTTGCTTCCATTGAAACACACGAGATGCTTTTTGGAACGTTCTCAAATCTTCTCTGATAACATTGCCAGGTTTTTCCAATCATCCATGCCAGCTTAAAGGGGTAGTCCACCCAAAACTGAAAAATTCTGTTATTTATCCACCCTCACTTTGTGTATATGGAACACAAAAAATATTGCCAATAGAAATATATTTTAAGAAATATTTGGTGTATCAGTGGTATAGGTGGTTTCTCCATACAATGAAAGTCAGTGGTTGCCAAAGTTGTTTGGTTACCAACGTTCTTTTTGTGTTCTGCAGAAGAATGAACAGGTTTAGAATGTTATATGGGTGAGGACAGGACATTTTTCATTTTTGGGTGAACTATCCATCTAAGTGCATGCTGTTGAAGATACACAATACGTAATACAAAACGCTAAAATACAAACAAGCATTTAAAAATAAGCAATTAAAAATGCTAAAATTTAATTTTGCATTTTCATAAGTAACTTCAGAATTTTAAACCCATTTACACACACACAGGTTTGTTATACAGACTGTATATTGTTTCCCCTATTATATTTTGTCCAGCACAATATTTATGATGTGAACAATCTGTCATGTAACTTCACAGTGTTGTACGTGATCTGCAGTCATAATAAACTAATTAGAGTGACTTAACCCCCTTAAGGGTTTTCAGCATAGAGGCCAGGTATTTCATTATTGTTTGCTACCCATCTACGCAACTTGTTTTCTGTAGATTTTATACATGTTTTTAAGATAAAATACATTGTTGACCGGAAGCATATTGTACCCACTTAGTAAAATTCCAAGACAACAGACAAGATCAAATAACATTCCACTCTTCAAGAAGGTCCTTTGAGAAATACCAGTCAGCAAAAGGGCAAAAGAAAACTTTCTGAAGGCATTGAGTATTAAAATCGAGAAAATGTGGAAATGTGTTCATCTATCAAATATAAGTGTCCAAGGAAGGAGAACCAGTGGCCACCGTGAGGCCTGAGGCAGCTGTAAAAACGTTACAGCTCTCCATAATGGAGATGGGAGAAACTGTTCATGAGACAACAATAGTTCACACACTCCATAAATCTTGCTTGTGTGAAAGGGTGGTCGAAGGAAATCACATCACAGTTCATGGAGTGTGAGAGATTCACAAATTAAGAAACCGAGAATTAAGGTTTTGGGAAGCTTTTTGTAAAAAAAATTAAGGATTTTCTATTTTAAGTATCTCTACTTATAGGCACCTTTAAAAGAGTCTTAAATATCCTATTTATGTACTTGAAAAACTTCAGATATGATTTTGAGAGTCCCAAAATCCCAATGATGGGGTGACTGGAGAAACCATTGAAAGTTCTTATACAGTAACTTAATTCATTAAATCTTTCGCATGACAGTACATCTACAAAGTTTATTAATAGAAGATTTAAAACTCTTTTAAAAGTTTTCTGAAGGTGCTGAACCCCCAAATGTTTTTTTTGAGAATCTTTCACTTTTTATATTTCTGTGCATAAATTCTGTATTGACTAGGCGATGATTCATCTTCCAAACAAGACAGCAACACATATCTGAACCAAACGTCACACTTGAATGGCTTAAATCCAAAGAAAATCAATGTAATGCTTTGGATTGGTTGAAGTCCTGACCCCTTAATCCAATTGAGCATTTATGGTATGACAAGAACTGCAAGTTTATAATGGCCACCATTATACCACCTGCCTCTTCTTTTTTCTTTTAAGTATTTTAAAAAAGAACATTATTTATAATTTTTTTATATATTTATTCTGAAATCCTAGACCTTTCTATCATTTCTTTTAAGTATTTTAAAAAAGAACATTATTTATAATTTTTTTATATATTTATTCTGAAATCCTAGACCTTTCTATCATTATATAGTTTATAGGTTGTCATGATTCATAGAATTCATCTATAAAATAAATATTTAAATAACATAAAAAGAACATTAACATTATTTATAATTTTTTATTTTTATTTATTCTGAAATCCTAGACCTTTTTATCATTATATAGTTTATAGGTTGTCATGATTCATAGAATTCATCTATAAAATAAATATTTAAATAACATAAGTGTTCCAAACGGTTGACCGGTCACAGTTAACAGGTTAAAATACAGTAATTTTATGGGGTCATTGAGTTTTTACCCCAAAATGTTGAGCATGTTTTTGCCTGTTTACAGGTTCCGCACCACATTGTGCTTCACTGTATCTTAAAAGCAGTCAGCTACTGACATAACATCACCTACTATTGCTTTATATTTTTCCTCTTTTCATTCCCTGTGGACCTACACAGAAGCTCCATCTGGTTCTTTCCTTTATCAGAGCCTTCCTTTATCACACTCCTTTTCTTTAAGAATAAAGCCGCATAGTTGTTTGTGTGTTTATGTGTGTTTATGTGTTTTGTGGGCGTGAGTGTTTTACAAAGCGTACATGTACGTGTGTCATTAATTGAGCTGTAGTTTGGGCAGGTATGTCTTTGCCTTCTGTAGTTTCTAACATATGAAGGTTTGGGCATTGTGAAGTGATGTGAGGGGAAAGCTGAACAGAGGCAGCACTGTCTGCTGTGTGTTTCACATACCAAATAATCTGCCTGCAGTCACAGATAAAAGAGTCCATCCAAACCCTCACGCTTGTGTGTTTCTGCAAAAATAAAACACAACAGTAGACCTTTTCTATAGTTTTACATCCTCTAAAAACATCAGAAGCTGTAAGTTTGTTGTCACAAAATAGGGCTCAAATATTGATAATTCAATCCAATTTAAATAGAATTAAATGCATTAATTGTCACATTTTTCGGAATTCCCCTCTGCTCCTCCTAGTGGTATTTTGGAGAGTATTTTATATCAGTATAGATGTATTAGGGGTGCCATATTAAAGATTTATAGTATAATAAATAACAAACAAACCCCATCTTGTAGGTCATTAAAATCTCTTTGGGAGGAAGATTTAAGTACTATCTTAGGAAATGAAACTTGGGATGCTGTCCTAAAAAGGATACATTCTTCTTCAGTTAGCTCTAGACATAGGCTTATTCAGTTTAAGGTGGTGCATCGTATTCACTGGTCTAGGGTACATCTTAGTAGGATATTTCCTGATTTAGACCCCATTTGTCCACGTTGTGTTGTGGAGCCAGCCTCTTTGTTTCATTCTTTTTGGGCTTGCTCTAAATTATTGAGGTTTTGGGGGAGAATATTCAAGTGTTTTTCAGCAATAGACCCCAACTCTTTGACAGCTTTATTTGGGGTTCTTCCGGAGAATGTGAAACTGACAGCTTTAGAGATGGATAATATTGCATTTTGTGCATTGTTGGCTAGACGCCTTATACTAATTAATTGGAAGCTGCCATCTGCTCCAACTTATCGTCAATGGGTCTTTGACTTACTTTTTGCCCTCAAACTTGAAAAGATCAAATTTGGAGTCCGAATGAAACCCGATCTGTTTATAAAATCTTGGAGCCCATTTCTGGAATACTTTAAGGATGCAGATTTTGGATAAAAGGTGTTTTTATTTATTATTTTTATATATATATATTTATTTTTTTTCTCTCTTCCTTTTCTTCTTGCTTGTTTAGATGATTATTTGTATGCTTATATTATTGTGACTAAATGCTCATAGGAATGTGGGCAATTAATATGCCCGCTTATTTATGCATGTTTTAATTTTTATATTTTTTCTTTCTTTTTTTTTTCTCTATTTTCTTAGTCCTGTAACAATTTGATACTTGTATTTTGCCTTGAGATGTTTGTGCTTTTTCTTTAATAATAATAAAAAAACATAAAGTGGAACACTTATGTTATTTCATTATCAACTTTAATATTTCATAGTTGAATTCTAATCTAATCATGACACACTATATATTGATGGAAAGGTCTAAGACTCTAAATATTTGACACATTTTCATAACAAAAAACACAATTTAAATATTATGTTTAAAAATACCTCAAATTAAAAATGAAAAACATTTAAGAAAACCTAAAATGTTTGGATAGTGGATTTTCATGTGTATGCTCAATATGTGCAGTGACAGTCATCAGGTTAATATTAGTTTTGATTTTATAGAATTATATAATTTTGCATCACAATCATAACTACATTTATTCCCAGCAGAACCCATGAAATGAATGAAGTGGGAATAACTGCTTTGCTGACGTGGCATTATAGAAGCTGGTTAGGAATGCATGTTTTTGCTGAGGATTTAGTTCCTTATCTTAAGCTCACACTGAGCACTGATGTGCAATATGTTAGTGTTGATAGCAAAGAGCTACTTTACTCATGCTAAATCCAGTGTGATCGCTTGTAAAGTTTGATTTATCTATCAGCGTTGGTGAATTTTCAGATTAGTTCTTTGTAAGGTGTTTATCTTAAATAAAAAATTAAGGAAATCCAATCTTGAGCTTGAGCAATCTTGCGCATCTTTTAATGGTTTTAATAGTTTGTGTATAAAAATTTAAGGTATATAATTATAAAAAGTATACATTTATATAAAGTGTTACTAGTTGTTTAAATAAAAGCGTAAAGTGTTACTGTAATGATTTTTAAATCAATGGAACATTTTTATCATACAGTAATATGTGTAATACATAATGCTATACTGTAGATCCTTATCAGACTTTGATCTGAATTATATACATGCTGTATATTTCTGTTTAGGCATCTGCAATATTGAAACGGAGCATGTTTATTTCGCTACCATTTTGAAATGATGAACGCAGCAGTAGATCACTAGAGAAAGCGAGCAGAAGCTAAAACACGCTTGACATTTCCCATACAAATCCTCTTCCCTTGTCTTCCCTTGTGAAGCTGAAGAAATATTGCCAGACCTGATTATGTGGTCATGACAGCCCTGAGGGAGTTGTTAAGTCAACCAATCAAAATAAGTTTGGATGAGTGAAGATAGGACAGACTGACTGCTGGATATGTTGGAGAGAGAGAGCGAGCGAGAGAGCATAGTGCAGTGATGGGAGGCGGAGAGGGTGGGCATGACATTGAAACTGATCATCTGCCATTTATCAAGTAACCAGGGACTCAATATAAGTTTTCCTCTCTCGACAGGGTGGAAAGATGAATTACGCAGGCCAGGCCTGACTCGCCGGTACTGAATAATAAACAGTGCCTCAGGTAACCTAGCCGGCTCTCCTGCTGAGAGCGCCAGTGCCTTAAGCACTGTGACCGGGGGTCTTTGTTTGAATAACTCATGCCCTCCTGCCATCTGGCTTCATCCAAGTTTCAGATCATTCCTTCTTAAACAACTTCTTCCCGATCTGCTTCTCTTGCGTACAGCATGGGAAAGTGACCGAAGCTTGAACACTAAATCCTAAACGTTGTTGCACGTCAGTAAATGAGTGTGGTTCATCGCTTGGTGTGCCAAAACCAACGGCATCTTTTGCGTAGACACCTGGTTCCTCAATAACTCAGACCTTTAAAGTCTAAAATAAATGTACAGATTAGTTGCAATTACACTATGTTTCCAGGCTAACTTGCATTGTTTTTGTGTGTTCTTATCATAAGTGCTCTGTGTCTCCTCTCTATACCATTTGCAATTATTGTTCCTTGTTATAGCTTCCATTTTCCTTTCTTTATGTTTATTTAGTTGGACACGCAACACACTTGTGCAATATACTTTTTTCTCTCCCGTTCTGTGGTATTTAAACTAAACAAGCTTCATCTTAAAGGCTTTTAAAAGAAAGTGTCAGAGTTAAAGCTTGAAAACAGCCCTTGTTTTTTTTCTTCTTAGGTGCAGTATGACTTAAGAGTAAAAAGTTTAGTAAATATCTGCCTTTAGCTCTTTGGGAAATTACGTCCAAAACGATCAGCCCTACCTGCCGACGTGACCTGCGGGATTCAGAAAAGCTATTACAAAAGAAAATATATCATTTCTGGACCTTCAGTGTAATCCACTTTCACAACAATCTGGTTTGTTTCACAGTGACATTGAAGAATGCCTCCGCCTGGTCAGAAGCCAGACTCAGTTTCCCTTAGTCTACAGCTGCTTCCAAAGCTGCTTTACACGCTGAAACGAGAAGTTATGAGTTAAGAAAGCCCTGTTTTTAGACCCTAGTAAGTCTTCGGATCGGAAAGAGTTAATCGAGGCTTAAACTACAGATTGTACCTGGAAAAAATCAATAGAACATACTGGTGAGTTTCCATTGTGCAATGTTCATGTTAAGCATTCGGCACAAAAACAATTCCTGTTTTCTGCTTTGTTGGAGATCACTGCAAAGCTGTCCGGACAAATGTGGCTTTTGTGGCACCATGTCCCACATTTTCGTTTGTGATGCCCACATGGGGTAAATGGAAACATTTCGATTTTTCTTTGTTAAACAGTCGTTTTCGAGTCATTCTGAGAGGACGTCTGCTTTATTACCTGCAGTCCAAATTTTAGTTTGAATGTGAATTATTTGGCTAGTTTAGTTATATGTCAAGAGGTACCATGAACGGAAAAAAACCCCTCATCCAAATGCTTATTGGTGAAGTGAGGCATTGCTACAACCATCTCAAAGTACAAAGAGAAGAAAGAAATCGCTCCCGACCCTCTCTGTATGAGGCATTCTTCTCAATAACATCTGAATTAGTTTCAGCAGGGGACTGAACTTCCTCTAAATACACATTGACAATCTGGCTATGATCAGCCAGTAGCCTCATTCAAACACCATTTATTATATTCACTTCCATAATAGAGATTTGCTCTCCATCATTCCTAATAAACTGGCTCTGGGTATCTTTCTGCAGGCCAATATGCAGTGGATTTTGCAAATCAAGGGTAACAGTGTGGATATGTTTTCAGATTTTTATAGCTTTTCTACAATTTCTAGTTCTGGTCCTCGAATCTGATTGGATAAAAGGCATTCCAAGAGTGCTGATCTAGAACCAGAACAGCTTTACTGGTACACTTTATCATTTTAACAGTTACTGCAGCAAAGTTATTGATTTTCTCATCTTGCGTGTCACGGCAGACGCAGGTAATCACATACACTGTCGCGTGTGCACATTTAAGTGCACTTCTGCTCATGTGATACTGTATGGCTTCATTATTACACGGCGCTCTGGAATTCTTCATTCTGATTGGCCAGTCGACTTACCGACCGCTGAAACCTAATAACACAGGCTCATCCGGGTAGTGAGAGTCAACTTGACCTTGAAAATAATTAACTTACAAATAAAATATGCCTAATTAATAACTTATAATTACAATAAAAACGCACTGACTGTGAATGCAAATGATACACCCCTTTATCAGAACCTGATCATACTGTCAAATAAGCCAAATTAAGTTTACATTAAGCAACTCATCGTATTCCAGATGGCACTTTCAGTCCCTCACAAATTTATCAAGAAGAGGAAATATAGACATTCATACCATAGGCAAACGACAAGGTTACAGTTGCCGGAGCATTCAATCACAACCCCGAAATAAACCCTGCTGCTATTTTTCTTCATCCCTCAGATGTAAATAAAACACATCCATCACCGTTCTGACAGCCATCAGTGGATAACTAACGGTCGGCATAATAATTTGCAGGCAATCCCACACTGAGACTGGTAAAGTGGATTTAGCTCGAGCTTTGCTGCTGGTAAATTGGTGGCTAAGTGTTTGGTTTCATTACACTTCAGCACAACTATGAGTGAGGCACTGGGGGGGGAAGTTTCAGTAAAACGCGTCTTGTATTTTTAAAAGCTTTAAAATTTAAGTCTCTTGGCAAAACTTGATGTAGACCTACTGTCTGTCTGCCCATACAGATAACGTGTTGTAATGCAGACCTTATAGAATTTAAATTGTTCAAAGCAAACGTGGAATCTGAAGGAAATAGTTTATGATGATAGTTTAATTTGAACCACTAGTATTACCAAACAGAATTACAATATATATAAAAAATACTTTTTAGTAAAATTAGCATAAAGATGAGAAATTTTATATTTTTATCTAATTTATTAAAAGTAATTTCTTTTCAAGGTCAAGCTGACTCGCACCCAAATGATCCAGTCTCTTTAGATTTGAGCGGTTTTATTAGGGAATAACATACCTTAGAATGTTGCAAATGGCCAATCAGAATTAAGTATGCAATAATTAATAATAATTAAGTATGCTGTGTCATAAATTTTGATAAAATACTTTATTTTTCCTTAAAAAATGACACTGAATGTTACATTGATGAATAGCGCACAGATCAGAAACATTTATTATAAAATTATATTAATTTAGACCTTTTATTGTGGGTTAGGATGTTCTAATAACATACTGTATAAGAAATAATATTACAAAGGACTAAACCAAATTGTGTTTGTCTTGTTTCAAGTCGTGTCTTGACTGACATTCTAAAGTGTCTAAAGCCATCAGGAAACATTATTTTTTGCAGAAGGTTTGAATTTGTTATAGAAAAGCTAATAAAACTTTTTTTTGTGTCCAATAACTTGCTTGTGACAAGACGTGCAATAAGTGAGATGATGTACAGTCGGCTGTTAGTTATCACAAAATAAACCTCAGTGTTTATTCTGCAATAACAATTGGCTGACTGTACATTATTCCTTCTGTAATAACTTTCTTTCTCTAAAAAGACTTTTCTGTTGATGTAACCAAGGCCTACCAATTAAATAGCCTAACATACAAGTTCAAGGTTAAGTTCTTTATTGTCATATGTACTAAACTTTACCCTTTTGTAAACCAAAGAGAGACTGTTAAATCCAGACCAAGAAAAACTACTGTGTGTTTTTAAGTACTGTGTGTTTTGTGTGTTTGTAAGAGTGATTAAGTCAAATGGATTGTGAATCTAGATTTAAATAGATTAAAGCGAAATGTACTAAAAATATCCTGGTGATTTAGAATATGTCAGAAAATGAATAAACAAAAGTAAATAAACTCATTTCGTTTGTAATTTCCTCCTACATATTGCATTAGTGCAAGAAGGAAACAAAAACTAAAGAAGGTGGGAATATACTAGAGAAAAGCTGAGTAAGCTACAAAGCTTAACCCCCCCACTATCCCACCACCTCATCATCTTGCTTCAGGCTAGTCCCCATACTTTAGCTTCAGTATATTAGTAGGTTTAGAGCAAAAGAATAGAGAAGCTTCTTGGCACTTCTTCATCTCAATGGGAAATCTCAGAGGGACCAATCAACCCATCAGTAATCCCACAGTTTGATATGGGAGACTCATGCGTCGAGTGAGTTCATCACAATACGTACAAATAGCCAATCAGAACTTCCTCCACAATCTGAACCCTAGTTTCTGCTCATGAAAGAACCTCAATTTTTAATCATCTTTTAGAATTTTTCACTTGCCAAAATTATAACGAATGAATGCGATACTGAAACATGTTCAAAGGTTGTATAATGTTTCTTGGCACACCATGCTAAGGATGGATTTATTGTGTTTACTTGGTTGACACTTTCTCCTCTGAGAATTTGCACAAAAGTTTTTGAAATGAGCTGTAATTAATATAATGTTTGGCATTAGATACAGGTTTTTGTGTGTCCCTGTTGTAACGGCCGAGATGGGATTTAGGGACCTTGCAGCTACTGCCTACTGATAGCAGTTTTTGATTAAATTGGATATTTTTCTGTATATTATTTTAACGAATGAAGCTGAGGTATGTGTTGTAGTGTCTTGTAGTGTTTAGGTTAAAGGCCTGTTCACATCAAGAACAATAACTAAGGACGATAACGTTATGTTTATTCTAATCTTGCAGTTTCAGATTTGTATTATTTTTAGTGTATTTATTTGATTTTGATTTGGTTTGTCAATGTTTTACAGTTCATTGGCTGGAGAAAAGAAAATCACTTAAAATGATTCCAGTGATGTTGTTCCTTTCTATCTTTATCATTAGTTGTGATGTGGTCTCGGCTATTCTTTTATTTTTAGATTACTTCTATTTATTCTCTTATTTATTTTATATTTATATTTTATACTTTATAGTTGTCATCGTTGGTGTGAATGTTAGTGGGTGATGTAGTAAATTGTTTATTTGTTTTTTAGCTGTCAAGTCGGTCGTGATTTGGCCTGAAATGATCTCGAGAGGCACTTATCAAATCTGACTCTATAATTCCAGAAGAAAGAGTCTTAATGCAAAACAATATTATTGTTTCTTAATGTTTTGTGCTCCTGTGTTAAGAGGATGGAACATCAAGGAGACACGGGTTCAGGTTTTAATAGATGTTTTGGTAAACAATGGTTCACTGGAGAAAGATTTTGTGGGGAAGCATCAACAAAATCTCTCAACTGTAAAATTTTCCAGAAAATGCTCTGTTCCATATTTCTGCTGAGGGGAAAATAGAATGGCTATGAAACAGAATCAACAAACAGAGCGTTATGTGTTGATTAACAGTAATGAGCAATGACATCATCTCTCTTCAATCTCTGGGTTGTGAATCATCAATAATCTAATTTATTGATTTATATCATTGATGTATACAAACTCTTTAGTTGTTGCATTGAAATGTTGAACTCTTGAATGACTCTTTTATTGTCTGCTGATCGTTGGAAATGTAACATAGTCTTAATCATAATGTTTTGCAAATCTTTACATGGCAAAAATGAATCCAAAGTTCAGAAACGTTGCAATCTAAGTGCACTTCTCTAATGAAGAATCTTTTTTTTGTGCCAATGTGGCCTCAGGCGTGCTGTTAGCAAGCTTTAGGCATACGCTTTGAAGCAACCTGTCAAACATTTCATGTGTCTTGATACAAAAGAAGCCCCGACTGCAGTACAACAACATGTTTATAGCCTGATAAATCATCACTGTTGAAGGATGTAGTGATGAGAGCGCTACCTCAGCATGTTACATCAATGTACATCTGCGGTTTAGATCATCAGGAATTAAACAAATTAAACCCTTCAAATTGCCACAGCAGAGGTAATGAGATGTTTATTTAGACAACAGACAGTTTTCTCTACAGGAGACGTCTGTGGATGTTCACCACGTAGAGCAGTTTGTACTTCATTCTAGGCTCTGGAGGGCATTCAGTATTGTGTGTCATTGCGCTCCTGTGACGTGAATCAATGTATTGTTATCATGTCCCGGCTTTAGTCGTGATCCACTAAATGTTGGGATGAATCAATTACCTGCCATATGATTATGCATTAAAACATAGCTGGTAATTTTCAACAACATAACTGTATAGTGATCATCATTACTGTAGCTGTTAAGAAGTATCATTATGGAATATGTGGTTGTTTTTTGCACATTATGAACACATATGCTGTAATGGCATCCAGAGATTAAACTGATGTCAAATAAATTAGAAGAAACCATAACACAAAATGCTTTGAATATGAATATATGTCCCATTAAATCACGGAAAATACACGAATAAACAAGAATATGTGAACAGTGAAAGATAAAAAAAATGTTCATGACTTAAGAAGACAGAATAGTAAGTTTTTTTAGTAAGTTAGTATAGTAAGCAGCCAATAATCACCGTAATGCATGATTTTTGTCATACTTAACAAAAACTTTTTATCGACTCTAGACCCTAGAAAAATTTCTTGTAATTTTATATCAAGATGAGCATCTTGTGATCTTTTACAGCAATACTGTCGTCCTTGAGATCACCCTGTGGAAAGCATTATCAGTAGTGCAAAGTGGAGGAGTAGAGATAAAGACAAAGCACTTGAGTCTTATAAAGAGATTTGTGGTCAGCCAAGCAGCCAGCAGAGATGCTGATCTTAAAATCATTTTTTCTCACCATATAATCCTTATCAAACCAACCAAGCCTCATGGATGGCTTTACACTCACACAAGGAACTAATCTCGAATGTTTTTAATGTGCTCATTACGACTTACAATTATAAGCAAATACAGAAGGCTGTTTGTACAGTTCTCTGAGCCACATGTACAATGTATTGCGCATTTGAATTTTACGTCATATAAAAAAGTATGTTCACGGACGTGTTTAGGATTATTTATGATAAATGCTTGGAATATACAAACCAAAGCTTTGCTGCAGAGAACGTGAATTAGCTCAACAAAGATGCCAATTGCCATGGTAACCAATTCATTCATTGGCAAGCAGGTTATTACAGATGTACATTATAAAACTCGCACCCAATCAAGTGCAAATTGGTTACGACTTTGTCAAATACTAAAGGATGCAACGTTTTGGACAAAATGTCTTTCTAATAACTTGACTCTGAGTTTTCTTGTGTTAGTCTATAGACAATAGATAAAGCATTTGTTTGAAATGTGAATCTACTTTGTGACTTATTGTAATGAAAACATTACATTTAAAGAATTTTAAAGAAGAACAACAAAACCAAAGTGCTTCGAAACACCCCTGGAGGATAAATACTCTTTGTTTGTATACTCTGAAAAAGACTATTGCTTTTGCACACGCACCCTGTTTTTTGACATGTTTGGTCCATTTTAATTATTAATTCGCTGCATTATTAAACAAGGCTTGTTTTTATTCCTTAAAGCGGTTTTAATCTTTGTTGGCATCACCTTTGTTTCAATATTGATGAAAAGCTTTTGCCAAGTCAGTTGACAACAGTGTGTACAGTAAATCGCCTGAAACATTATCATAAACTAAACATATTCAACTTCTAGCTACGATATTCCGCATGCTGTATTTCACGCTGTGCTTCATGCTGTGTTTCATTATTAAGTACCTAATTGTGATGCAATATTTCTGTATTCTAGTTTTTATTTACTAGTATTTTAAATTTGATCAACATGTCTCAGTGTCTCAATGATTTTTATTAATATTTAACACTATTAATATACTATTTAAATGAGTATAATCATTACTTTATAATGTTAGCTCTTTTTGCATTTGTTTTATAAGATAAAGGATATAAATATATCCTTAAGTGTTCATTTAACTTAAAAATTACGCTCATTCACAGTTCAGCTGAAGAGGATCAAATATCTCTGTTATGATAGTCATGTAGTGTTAAACATAGACACACTTCACACAACATGCCAGCAAGCACAGATGGATTATAAAGCGAATAAAAGAAATATCTTTTGGAGGATACCTCAGTCAGAACGCTTCCAAGGGAACAGTACACTCTGGGCTCATCTTCTCCATTGGCACTTATTTCATATTACTGCCATCATCTGTGCAATTGACTGTGTAATGATAGCTGTGGTTGTGCTGGTGGAAGAATCAAATGAAGCTTAATTGAACTGTAATGATTCTGCCATCCATCAGCTTCTCTGTTCTTCTACCTCAGGGGTTGCTTGCCACCAGGTTTCTCAAGGCAACCGTGCCCTCAGGACAGTCAAAGTCCTCTGCAGCTCAAGACTTTCTGTTCGTTTCTGGTTTAGTTTAGTTTGTGGGTTGTTCACAGTGTGTTCCTCTAGCTCTAGCAACGCCAAGATCATGGGTTCGGTTTTCAGAGAACACAAAACTGATCAAAGTATGGAAATAATAGATGTAAACATGTTGTTTTGTAGGGGTGGGAATCTTTAGGTACTACGCGATCCGATTCCGATTCTGGGACTCACGATCCGATTCCAAAACGATTCTTCATATAATTTTTACGCTTTAGTTTTTATGCTTTTTGTTTATAGTTAGAATCTCTTTGACAGTATTCCCATCTTGAAGTTTAATTTTAGTGAAGTTTGATTAACTAATTTCGGGAGAAGCACGCACAGATAAGTTAACCAGCCAATTCATCATTAGTAATCGCATCATCTGCCCTATCAGCGCAAGAGAGAACCTCTATAAAATAATCAAGCAGCCTTACCTTCGTTCTCTCTAGCGTTTCGGCATCCCTCCTCCACCCCTACGCCTCAACGTTACCTTCCGTGGGGGGGTCAGCGCTCTGGGTTCGGGCAAGCGCCGAGCTCGGAGCCCTCCCCGGACAGGGGGGGAGCGCTCTGGGTTCGGGGCCCTCCCCCGGACAGCACGCCAAATACGCATAACTATTACGCTTGCTTATTATCTGTAAAGGCGAACTCGTGAATTGCTTTTATTTTAACAAAGTTATATTCAGGATGAACAAGTTCTGACATAGAATCGATTCAGAATCGTTAGAGAAAGAATCCCGATGCATCGATGCATCAATTTTTTTCTCCCACCCCTATTGTTTTGACAATGTTGGGGCACATTTTGGGAAAAAAAACAGGTTTGTAGTGTGTTACCTTCAGATAAAGCAGAAGACTTGTGTTGATAGTGTTGATTTGTTGTTCTTTATTTAACTGATAGATCTGTTTTTTCATACTGAAATGTAATTTATGATAAAATCGCAATGGCAAAATACATCACTGGAGGAAAATTTAGCAGATAAATGAAGGCAAAACATTTTGTTTTGGTTGTCAGGTCTCTAAAGCCAAGACAGTGTACGCGAGGCGTTCAGATCTCCAATCAATAAACACTCAATGAAAATGAAAACATATTTAACCCTTAGTTTTTGTAAAATAAAAGTTTTTTTTTTAGTAAAGTGATGGTTCACCCAAAAATGTGTGTTTTATATTGTTTATTCACCCTCATGTTGTGACATTCTGCAGAGCACAACAGAAGATATTTTGAAAATTGTTGGTACACAAACAACACTTGCTCCCATTGACTTCCATTAATACAAAACTATTGAAGCATTTCTCAAAATATCTTCTTTTTTGTTCTGCTCAAGAAAAAGTCATATACATGTTTTAAACGACGATCAGTTAGGAATAAAGGACCTGGACAAATCGTACTTCATCTAATTATTATTCATGAGACTTGCTGAGAAGTTTTGTTTCCCCTCAACTTTTTCTATTTTTCAAATGCCACTGTGTTTCTCTCTCATGCTTCTCAAGGTTGTGAGGCCACTTTGAGAGTGAATCAGAAGGATAAGATGTTGATCTTGTGCGTAATGCATTTGTGTGGTTATTTTCCATCCTTTAACCCACATTGACCTTATCTCCTCTGTAACGCATTGTTATTTGAACTGAATTGATAGCTTTGAAATATCTGCTAGCTCTGTCACCTGCAAATCCCTGTTGGAAATACTGACACTG
Organism: Beaufortia kweichowensis; assembly: GCA_019155185.1. Lineage (NCBI taxonomy): Eukaryota > Metazoa > Chordata > Actinopteri > Cypriniformes > Gastromyzontidae > Beaufortia > Beaufortia kweichowensis. Next base: position 8,070,749 of record CM032808.1, read on the forward strand.
ACAATCTGGCTCAGACAGGAGGGTTGAACATGAACTACGTTTGGTTTTAATGCTCGGTGTGTGATTTATCTCCGACTGCCAATACAGTGAGTATGCGGCACGCTTACCCTGGTCTGTCTCTGACTGACTCTGTGTTGTATTGTGTGTCACTACAGCTCAAGGTCTTGAAAGAAATGAAGACTGATTATTCTGACGTCCGAGCTGAGTGCACGGGTATTTTTTAATAAAGGGCAGGAGGAAACTGCAAGCTCAGCATCGGATGTCCGGCAATCCACCAAACCTGCTATTTCTTAATGGCCGTTGTGGGAAAAGAAAAGCGAGTGTCTTTAGCCACCTCTGGCTCATTGTCCTGTCTTTAAAGTAGCACGATCTGTAATGGTTGCAAGCTACAGGCTATTGTATGCTTCGTAAACCTCACAGATGTTAACTGTCCAAATAACAAAATGCCCCCCATTCCCAGAATGTGGATAAATTAGGTCAAGGAGATGTTATCTTGACTTTTACTTTGTTCTATGGCAACGAGTCAAAGCCACAGTGTTGTCGTGAAGAGAGACGGTGTTGAATACAATCCCAGGATTTCATCTCGAACCCCTGAGAGTGCAAGATAAGGAGTAATTGCCTATTTACTCATCAGAACAGTGAATGAACAGGAAAACGGTGACCGCCTGGGGTCTCGGCCAATGAGGCAGACTGGCTGTACAGTGCATACAGACCAGTTAAAGAAAAGTTAATTAAATTATGTTTGGAGGAGGCCCTTTTGCTGACGAAATATGTATTTTTGTATCCCATTTGGATACTAAAAATAAAAAGATAAACTAAAAATAAACCTTTTGATTAAAAAACATTGTGTTATGCTACCATTCCTTTGACTAAAATAACAAAAAAATCATTTGTTCTTAATAATATATAATATGTTTGTGTATTTGGGTATTTTGTAATATATGTGTACATTTATATGACACATACAAATATTATATTATATAATAAAACTTTTATATTATATAATAAAATATAATATTATATAATAAAAATATAATATTATATAATAAAAATATATAATATAATATAATATAATATAATATTATATTATATTATATTATATTATATTATATTATATTATATTATATTATATTATATTATATTATATTATATATTTGCACCTTTTGTTGTAATAACTCAAATTCTTCTTCCAGCAAAAAGTAGTGTAATGACACTGGAAAAGTGTATGCTGAATGCAAGCAAGCCAGAGATATCACTAATCTTTAATTACATGTTTACATTTAAGGAGGAACAGGGATATGGATATTAATAAATAATTACCTATCTTAGGCTTGAACACGGCTTCGTTTCATTCCGCTAGTCTCATTAATTTTAAAGGTTAGGAACTCATTTAATGACCTGGAAAATTTCCCAAGACTTTATCCCAGTTTGTTTCACTGGTCCTTGCAGTTTCATTTGTGCCCCATTTAGCTCTATTAATTATATTTGGAGGATGTTTCTGTTGGTACTAAGCAAAGATAGGTATGTCTTTGACATGTCACATACTGAAGTCATTATAGAATTGTTTGTAGAAACATGACAAGGGCAACGTTAAAGACTAGGACCACATTAGTGTTCACATTAGTATAGACACTGCATGACATTAAACCCAGTTTTAGGTTTGAAACCAAATTAGGTTTCAAACAGTTGGATATACTTCTATTTAAATATCACAAAGTATAATTAAAGGCAATTTTTGAAGGAAAAAAAAAACTAAACTAAACAGGGAATTTCTGGTGATGGAGTATTTCTTTAGACATAAAATAATTATTAGAATTATTTCTAATAATGCTAGAATTATTTCAAGTGTTTATTTTTTTAGTCACTTGTTAATTGTCAATTCTGTACTCCAGGAGTGTCAGTAATTTGAGTTAGACATATATACTGGCTATACATATATCTTTTAAAATTAAATTATTTGATGAGAATGAAAATGAGACCAACATCCCTTGAATAATACTGAGCGGACACAATTTTCTTTAATTGAACTGCTTCTCAAATTGAAGAGCATACAAGTGTGCAATATTTTAAAAGTTTTAATTAATTTAAAATGCATAATTAAAATCTCCAAACAATAAAACACTTTTATTATAAATTTTTCCTTGATTTTGACTTGGATATAAAATTAGTTAAAATGTCAATGTCTTTTAAAAAGCTTTTATGATTTCCTTTAATTTACCATTTAACACAATTTATATTGTCCTAGTGTCCAAGACTCCAACCCGCCAGAACCTGAACAAAACAGATCTGCATCAAAAATTCAGTCTAGCTTTCCATTAGATGTGTTACTGACGAATATGTTATTGTATAATGATCAGTCATATTTAATGATTTTATATCCAGAGTTCACCTTGGTGTTATTTGCCTGGTTCGTTGTTCTGTTTCACAATGTCAGTATGACAATTAGACCATGTTACTACTAACTTTTGCAAGAAACTTCTAGTAAAATAAACCAGGATCACGGGTTTAATAGCTTCTTGCTCATTTTACACATAGGAGGTCTATGTATAAGACATTGACATTTAAATGTGAGACCACAATTAAATAACTAAATCATTTAGCAAGCACAGTTTGCATAAACCGACCATGTTAACATCATTGTACAAAAGGTCAGATTTCTTGTCTCATTGATGCACACAAGATACTCTTGAAACCTCAAATCATAAAGGGATAACATGGATGTAGAGGTTTTTTTTACTGCATGGAAACATTTTCTTCATGTAGTTAAAAATGTCTAATTTCCCAAAGCGGTTTTCACATGTAATCTGTCTTCTGAATCAACTGTCATCTTATCATAATGATCTTGGATAATATTGGATAATATCTTTCATTTGTCATGTCTTGACTGTTGATTTTTTTAAATAGTATACAATATTATACAATAAAATTACTGTCTTTTATAGTATTACTGTTTTTGCTTTCAACGTGACATCTTTGTAGTTATCTAAAACCACAGCTGTCAGAAGAACACACATTGCATGCAAACGATCAAACTGTTGCTATAAGCTCAGAATATATCAAATTATGTCAAAGTGTATTCAGTTGTGTTAATGTGCAAGCACATTTTATATACAATCCTAATGTTGAGCTTTGCATATATCATTTATTTTAAAAATTATAGCATGTTTTCTCTGTGCATTAGGATTGTTAATTTAGGGATGAAAACACAAATCAAATTGATGTACAAAGTAAATAAAAAATTGCCTTGTTAAATAACTAATATCTAAAATCTAAAGTCAGCTTTCTCTTTCTTATGTGTGTTTATCTGAGTGCTCATATTATGTCTTATATTATGTATATCATGTTAATAATCAGTCAGTTTGTGAATACTAGTGCTTTTCACATGGTATCTTCTTTTTAAACCAGCGTGCTAATAGGAAGCTATAGAGACTGTATTATTTATTGCTTGACTTGAAACGGTCACATGTGTTGTTTTATGCAACATAATTTCCACAGATGGACAAACAGTTATTAAACATGTTGCAGGCCCATCTCGAGGAATAGTCATCACTGTTATTGACCTTATTTAAATGTAAATAAGAAAGTTGTGTGCCCGGACCGTTTTACTGAACTCATAAATATGCAAATAAGAATGTTAACCCTTGGTTTAAAAACATACATCATGAAATCTAAATACCCAGGATTATGAAACTCATTATAATACGAAACGTATGAAACATGAAAGAAGATAAGATTACGTTTAGCCAGGGTTAGGAAGGATCCTGCTGTTCACTTTTATAGCAGTGCCTTAAGATGTATCCTCTAGCTTTATACTGTACCACTGTATACAGACTTTTGTACAGGTCCCGTAACATAACCCGTGCACTGCATATACTACGTTTACAGACGAGGGTTAACACGACATACCCAAACTTTGCAATTTTGCATTAAAGAAAATGGCTCAAAGTATTACTGACTCTAAAAGCTTCTGCATACATTATTTTCGACGTAAATAAGGCACTGTATGCAGAAAAGGTGGAAAAATGATTAATGGAGAGATGTGGCTTAAAAGCAGAATATTATGCTGTGTTCACGCTATGCCAAAGTTACTGTAATTATGAAATGACAACCTGTGATGTTCTGCTCAGAGTTGTGCACGTCCTCGCAATTTCCCGTTTCTATGGCAACACACTGGATTGTTGTTTTTCATTTTTGTTTGCATTAGGACAGTCTAAATTGATGATAAAAATTATATGAAATGTTAAGCTGAAATTTTATGAGATAACTACCATCTATCTGCATTGTACATCTGAAGTCCCGTCTCTTTAAGTGATTTTGTGTGATGATTGTGGTGGTAAGAGTAGTAGTAGTAGTCTGAATTTTTGAGTTTGTAGTTGACAATTATGACTATGAAATGGAACAACTTTTTCAAGTAAAAATCTTGTACTTGCAGTTAGTTAGTGGAACTGATCATCTGTATCACATTTAAACTTTAACCTTTGTTGTTTTTTTGTGGAAATGTGTTACCCTGCCTGTGATTTAGTGTTTTCTACATAAAATCTTTCTACACAATGTAAAGAACGTTCTGTGAAAATATAATCATGATACCTTTAATATTGACTAACATGTCAAAGATTGAAATCATAGTGATATTTATAGGTGAAATCAAACTTTGATGCTCATTATCTCAGAATTAGATTTTGAGACTTTAGCCTGGGTTTCACAGTGGGTATACACCCAAACATGTACGTGACTTTGCAATTACTTGACAGCAAGTTGAAAATACATGATTAAACATACACTTCATTTATCCTGAAAATGCTCCAATCCACCAGAGAAAATGCAATTTCATCATATGTCTCCATCTTCTATTCAGACTGTTGTGCTCCAAGACACCAGTTTTTGTGCAATTCCAAAAAGTCTGTCTAGGTTCCATAAAGTCTGTTTTAACATTAAGGTTAGTCATCTGCACAATTCTTCTTCAAATTAAGGTATACCGGCTACAGTGGAATTTCATTATATGTCTTCACCTTCCATTCAGACTGTTCTGCTTAAGTTTAAAGCAGATTAACCTCACAATCAATCATACTACTTGATCTGACAAACATTAATGTTAATACAGACTTTTTGGAATCTAGACAGACATTTTGGAATAAAAAAACAGACTTTTTGGAATCTAGACAGACATTTTGTAATTCAAGCAGGTCTGAATGGAAGATGGAGACACATGATAGAATTGCATTTTTACTGGTGGATTGGAGCATCTTCTGGACAAATAAAGTGTATGTTTAAAGCAGGTCAACCTTAAAATCAATCATACTACTTGATCTGACAAACATTAATGTTAAAACAGACTTTATGGAACCTAGATATACAATTTGGAATAAAAAAACAGACTTTTTGGAATCTAGACAGACATTTTGGAATAAAAAACAGACTTTATGGAATCTAGAATAAATGAATATGTCTTTCTAGATTCCATATAGTCTGTTTTAACATTAAGGTTAGTCAGCTGTACAATTCTTCAATTTAAGTATACCAGCTACAGAGGAATTTCATCATATTTCTCCATCTTCTGTTCAGACTGTTTTGCTCCAAGTCACCAGTGATCGTGCAATTATAATGTACAGTAGTGTAATATACTATTAAATGTAAGGTAATGTTTAAAGTGTTAATCTATCTTCATATTAACGGTCTCTAGGTTGGGTGTGGAAGTGAATGTACTGGACAAGCTGTGCTGTGTTATAGCATACTTTTACCCAACAATACTACATTTTGTAATCACGACAGCCCTACGACAACCATCATAATTAAAAATAATTATAATGCAAAACGCGTTTCAAATGCATTAAGAGCACTTTGCCCTTGCCATGCTATTCTTTCAGTATACCAGAACTTCAAGATATATGTTAAATACTGTATACTATATATAACTGGATTCTGTTAAGCTGCTAACTGTCACTACACATATTGAGCATACACATGAAAATGAATATTTGAGTATCTGAAATATGATTTTTTTTAAATATGTTTAATATTTTTATGTATTTTTAAAAACAATATTAACAATAATTTATTGTTATAAAAATGTGTCAATTATTGTTGAGTCTCAGACCTTTCCATTAATATATAAGTTGTAATGATGATTAGAAATGAATTATGGTTATTTTACTATTCACTTTAATATTTTTCACCTGAGGAACGATGACAGTTAACAGGTTAAATGACTTAAAACTACCCACTGCATTTGTTAAAAGTCCTTTCCGATATAACCACTGAATGTGTTATTAGGAAGCCAACTGCACCACCATCCTGTAAGAAGGGTCTCAAATATTTGTATTAGTCCGGTATACTTAAATAATAAAGAGCAAATGACGCCTCTATTAAATAGATATTTGTTTAGATAGATTTAAATTCCCTTTTAATGTACTTCAGCCAAGTGTTCACATAAAGTTTAACTTCAGGTATAATATTAAGATATAATATTCTGATATAAGGTGACCCCTACAAAACTTCACAGCATCTTAGAAATGACAGATGAGAGTTATGAAATATTTTATAAGACGTTAGCATTAATAGAAATATAAGAACACCTGGGTCCATTCTGGGCTCTGTACTTAAAGTATCTCAACTCTGCCATGTCAAAAGTCTTTCCTCATTTTAAGAGTGGTACATAAAACACACTGCTAGCACCTTTTAGCAGAAAATGACTTCACTTTAAGATGTCTTCCATCATGCACTGCCTCCAACAGGACAAGCCATCTGAAATGTTGAGCTTTAATATGCGCGCTGAGCGGAGACGTTTGACAGGCCTTCTCGAGGGGATCACACATCATCATTGTTTGCTAATGGTCTCCGTCTGAGCGCCACGAAAAACAGGAAGATTAATGAACAAATCAAATGTTCAAATTAAAAGTAATTAAAAGAGTGGAAGCAATTAACTCCCTTTAGTCTGATCCTCCGGTTGGCATTCAGCATTACTGTTTGCATTCTCAGAGAAGTCACTCCGGTGAAGTCAGTGTGGACTTTTATTCGTTCATTTCCCATTGTGTGTAACTGTCCTGGGTCTGTCTTTGCCTAAAGGCCATTTGTCAGAGGTTGGCATTGGATGTAGACACAAAAGGGTTTAAGTCAGGTTTATGGCGTCTTTCTCTCTCTCTTTGAAACATGAAAGTGCATTACATACTTATTTTTGCTTATCTTTTGGTACTAGCAGTAAATTTTATTAAAATTTTATTAAAAAATGTATTAATATTAAAACATATTACATTTACATTTTAGCATTTAGCAGATGCTTTTGTCCAAAGCGACAAACAAATACAATAAAACATATATTGATATATGGCAAAAACCCCAAACAAAATACTTGATACTGCATAATTTTTCTTTCTTTATTTCTTTTTCATTTCTTTCTTCCTCTCTTCATGAAGGTTTTCATTTTGGTTGACTGGATGGTCATTTATCAGCCAGCTTTAAAGGTGAAAGGTTTGCTGACTTGGTGAAAAAATACAACCCAGAAGTTTAATGTGTGTATGTTGTGTGTCTGTGCATGTGTGTGCACTCCTGCCTTTGTCTTGAAATCCACAACATGAATCAAAACTACATTTGCCGACTTCATGGAAAAATATTTGTTTTGAATAAGCATTGAGCTTTAGAGCATAAAATTATGTCTTTGACATTTCCATGCCTCATGTCAGTTTCTCATAATCTCCAGCAGTTCTCTTTACATTGATTTGTTGGTTTTGATCTTTCATTTTTTTCAACACAACCAGCAAGTTATTTAAATGAAATAACGTACATGATGTATGTTCACACATAGTAATGTGAGCAGTTATGTAGTTAAATTGTCATTAGGAAAGCTTTTTCATGCAAATTTTCTGCAAAGCATGCTTTCATTTCAAGCAGTTGGACTGTCAGAGTGTTTTGGTTTAGTCATCTTTTGAATCTTTAAAGCTAGGGTGGGCAGTTTCACAATGGATAGCATTAGCAAACTATCCGTGAAAGTATTAAAGGGGAGAAGACTCCGCCCTCATTTCGGAGCCCACTTTAAAGCCACACCTCCTTATATTCATATAACCTTATTCAGAGGTTAGACAAATTATAGTACAAAGCACATAACAATACAATAATAATGAACATAAACAACTTATTTATTGTTATTATCATATTAAGATTTGTATTTTTTATATTGCAACCACTTTACTTATTGATTGCTGCAGGATGTAAAGAGATTTTCAATCAGTGTACTGTAAGTTAAAGCATTGCCTACTATCGCTTTAGAAACCCAAATAAATGTACATACTCTAATGTACTGTTTAAAGTAATTTGTACAACAATTGCTAATTTTGCCGATCTTAATCCTTGGTAAATTGTAGTTTCATTATTAATTGTAAATTGTTTTACTTTAGGTGGGAATCCTGTAAGCTGTACTGTTGCAGAAAAATCCTTTCTTTGCCCTGAAGTCCTTTTCCCCAAATTATGCAGTTTAGGTATTATTTAATGTTTCCACCCCATGATTAATGCATGACCTGTTTTAAACTGCCTCCAGGTTTGCAATTCATTTTAATAATTAGTGTTAATTACAAGCGTACTGTGTTTAATAATGTTAGAAACCATTCAGGATCATATTTTTCTTGCCACATTATTGATGCATGTAAAGACATGGAATACAATTTAATTATTTATTATGACAAACTGTACTGTAACTGTAGCCTATTAGAAAACAATAACATTGTTTTGAATTGCAGCATTGCACAGATCCTCTGATCACATATAGTATAGCCACAGTCCTCTGACATCGAGTTCCCCTGAGCTGGAATCCAAAGAACCCAATTTCTGGAAATAAAGCCGCTGATGGTAAGTGCTCTGTGCATCCCAAGAGCTACAGTGATTCAATACTGTACCATTAGAAGCCATAACAGTGGCGGTAGAGGAACCCTGGTGGCAAATTTGCAATGCAAATGGACCAGAAACAACTTTTACCAACATCAGCGCAGGGTGTTTGTTTATTAGTGTGAATCATGACATTTAAATCAGTTGCAATTTTTCATGGATGTTAAATAACATAGTGTAGGTATTAAATAGATTTTTACTACTGGCTCTCTTAATCAACAAGTAATGAAATATGGATAATATTTACATGTACAGTAATGTAGATGTGCAAATGCAAAACAGTTTTCATTAGCACCTTGATGATTTTTCACACCACAGGCTTAAAAACAACGAAAAAATGTGCTTGTGGCACTGATTTACTCGGATGTAACGTACATTAGTTGTAAAATTAAATCCTCTAATGACTTGCTGCTGTGTACTGCAAGGCACATCCATGTTTCCATAACATTATAATAAAGTATTGACTGGATCTGTAAGAAGTCCACTCTCTGGAAGACACTGCGGAGCCACTATCTGACATTTCAGCTCTTTTCTGATGGACATGATCACTGTCATGGGAGGAATGAGCGAATGCACTGTCATGAATAATTCAGTATAGCAGAGCAAATGCTCTTCATGAGCTGGTCCTACCGAGATGTCATTGAAAGAACATTACGATCCACTGAGAGATTAAAAGCACCCATCAGAAAAGAGCTGCTTTGTTTTAGTCTCAAATAATCATATGGCCTAACAATGTAACATAGCTGGATAAAATGTACACTTGCTAATGCGCAAATTAAAAAAAGGCTAGAAAAACAAGTGCCTTTCTATAACTTGTAACCATGTTATTCGGTAATGTTGTATATTAGCAATCTCTGCATCAACTCTTCTGAGGCTGTAAAATGATCACTCATGCACTTTGTGAGAAAATGTCATAAAAAAGGTTTTCACAGTAACATATTTATGTCTACCTCCCAGCGCAGTGGGTGGAAAAACATCCACACCCTTTAGCCATTAATGCACTTCCCTGACAAGGAAATTACCTTTACACCCCTGATTAACATATACGACCATTAACTCCTCCACTGTCGTAGCCATGTTACTGTTAAATCTATACCTAAGAATTGTGACTGTGTCGACCCCGTGACGCGTTCCATACATTAATCATTATAATCACTGAGGACGCAATGAATCGCCACAATGTGACCTGCCAGCATTAATCTGACATTTGTTATAAGTTTACCATGGAGTGTTTAGTATGATTGAATGATAGAAATTACTCTGAATGCAGTAATTTCTACTGTGGCATTTGAGTCTTACATGACTTTATTTCTCTAAAGGTGACGAGTGTAAATGTTTATAGCGTTTCCCTCACTCGCTTTTTGTTGTGTTCGCAACGCAGAAACTGGGAACGGTTTCAGTTCAAGAATGTCTTTTGGAGGACTAAATTTACTTCTGCTTCATGTTAGTGGTATTTACGTGTTGCTTTTGTCTTTGCGTTGTGTTCTTTTCTCCACCTCGGTGATATACAGCACTGCAAACCTTTTGATCTTTTTTGTATCACAACTTATACATCCACATTGCATCACTGCCATCGTGAAACCCTTAAACAGACAACAAAAACACAGCTCTGATCACAGCATCCTTCTGTTGTTTAGGTTTTTTTAAATGTCTAAATGCTCTTTATGCCGGCTTACGTCACTTTAGAGTCCTACTCCTGGTGCAAATGCAACCAGGAAAATGGCCTGAGAAAATATTTAGTTTGTGAACGATGTTTGTAAGTGGTGCGAAAGCAAGATGATAGATTTGGGCATTTTAGCCTTTGAAAAGCATTTAGTTGAAACTTTAAATATACATATTGCAATTTGCACTATTTATGGAAATTACTGCAATACTGTTACTAGAGCCTTTATTTTATTAAACAGTGCTTGGATATTAGTGCTAAACCATTAGATTAACCCATGCTGGGTTGTTTTAACCCAAAATGCTGGGTTAGCCCAAAATCTTCAGGTTATTTCTAACATTTGGGTTTGTCTTTTTTGACCCATCGCTAAGTTCAAAACAACCCAACATTATTTCCAGTGTAGTATGTGATGTTTACTACGATTCTTGAACAGTAAAATAGTAAACATAAAAGCTGGTGAAAAAAGCATGTCATGTCCGCCGTGGATTGTTCAACTTAACAGGTTAAAGTAAACGTTTATTTTAATAGTCTGGATAAATATCCCTAACAATACAGTATTAGTAGAAAATAGGTCAACCGTGCAGTGCTTCTATCATTTACTCTATAATTTGGAAACAAATCTAAACCCAAAGTGCAGAAGATGTGTTCTTACATAAACACAAACAAATGCAGGCCACATTTATTGAGCGAGTTGATCTTCAGTTCAACTAATTTAAAAATGCTAAGGGGATAAACAAGCACACAACTAAAAAACACAAAAAAGAAATCTCAAAAAACCGAGTTTAATGTGAATTTCTTGACACTCCTGTGTTACATCTGCTAAGGTTAAGAACAGAGACTTTACTCCACCCTTTCTGACAGATACACAGCAGGTTCCTTTGAAGAGAGAGGATGTTTCCATCACAGACAGAGATGGACTTGGATAGTCTCACTTCACGTCTGCTTTGGGACTGTCAAGTCCATCTAAAGCCCTTATGGAAACTGCATGTCTGAGTGTTGATGGGCACATGCATGAGATGTGTTTGTTACAAATCAAGGACAAACAGGTCGTATTTCTCCCCATCTCCACAATATAGGTAGGGTAAAATGTTCTAATCAAAGGTACATCAAGCGAGCATATCTCTTTCACTGAAGCGTGGGAGTTTTACCCCAAGGGCTCGCATATCAAGCCCATAAAAACAGAGACAGCAAGTTAAAAGAGAACCTATCTGAACTCATCAGCCCGTTTCAGGCTTCAATGCATCAATATTAGTTGTGTCAGCTGATATCCTGTCTGCATTGTGTTTTGTAGTTAATAATGTAAACTGGGCGAGGTCAGGGGATGTAAATAGTTTTTGATAATTAACAAGATAAGCATGTTTACAGTTCTGTTTCTTATGCTGTTTGTGTAAAATTATGGTGATTTTGAAGTCCTCGTCATGGAGATATGTTCAGACTCAAAGCTTGATCACACTATAATGTTTTTAATCATTTTAAACATATGTGCGGCATACGAAAACAGATGCTCTACTGGTATCTAAAATTGGAAAGTTCAAGAAAGGTGATATTGTGTTCATGTGTTATCAGAATGATCTTACTTCTAAAGTAATTATGAGAATATCACTTTGAAGGTTGTTATTTTTAGAGAGAATAGAAAACGTGCATGACATTTCCATGTTTATTCTTTTTCACATCAAAATTACTGCATATGCATGCTGTGAAACGTAAATTAAACATAACAATATGGTTAATAATACTAAGTTACTCACTTGCAATGTAATAAATTATAAACTTGTGTTATTTTAAGCCAGGTATTTTAAAAACATTGTACAATGCCCAACATAAGCATGATTTCTAATAATGCATACATGTAATTTCTCCAAAAACTTGAAAAACAAAAAAGATGAAAAGCAAGATGATGTTTCTAAATAAATTATTGAAAATGCTTAGTGTGCTTTGAAAGTTAATCATATGTGCATACATATTTTGCAAAAACAAAACAAAACTAATACGCTACGTTATGAATTATAATATGAGTCTCGCAATCTGTAAGTACTAGCTTGCAGCTTTCTTATAATAATAAATCATTTTATGTTCATTAAAGGTCTAACATCATAAATCATCATTAGTGCTATCAGTGCTGGAAAAATACTCAGTGAAAACTGTCATCATTCATTACATAGTTTAATTACTTTATGAGGAATGTCTGAATGTCGCAAACACAGTATGTTCGATGGGGGGATTTGTTATTCTTCTCTTGAGGCAGGTACTTGTGTTAGTTTCTGTTCACTAATAATGGCCTTTTACCATTTCTACTGTTTCTAGGTTACCTGTAGATCTTCTTGCATTTTTGGTTGTGATTTTAGATTTTTCTGTCTCAAAGAATTGCAAATATAATACATATATTCTTCTGTTAGGGTTCAGTAGCTGCCAATAATGTCATTTCCAGTAATCATTCAGGGTTTTTACAATACCTGGCATCCCTCAGTTCTGGTACTGTTCTCTGAGTGCACCTGAAATGTTGTTCTGCTGATAAATATTGAAAGATCTCGAGTATCTCTGTGGTCATTTGTGGATAATACGACAGTAGGGCTCCAGTGTGCTCTACCGCCTTCATTTACATGACACGGTGCACAGTGGTTTGCCAGATGAATAAAATGCCATAATATCACACTCTCTGTGATTCTCTGTCTAAGATTTAGCCTACCATGCCATTACTGACACCCTACATGTAATGGACCGACCAAAATGACCTCATACATATGTATAAGCATTTACTTCTCTTACCTCATATTTTATGAAACAATCATGGTAAGCTTTATGGAAATTTGCGAATGTGTTTGTAGATTCTATAACGGATGGAGGGTAAAAAGGCAGATGATCTTTGATGGTAGAAGCATGGTAAACATGAACTTTTGGAAAGTTACCTTATAAACAACATAAAGGTGCTTGTTTGAGATTAAATAGCCATCTGACAAAAGTTAATGCTGTTTTTTATTTTTATTTGATGGCTGGCACTCGTTTAGTGTGGAAATGACTGGCAAAGTAAGTATTTTCTTATCCAAAGAAATATCATCTTTTTACATTTGTGCAGACTACAAAAGCAGAAAATTGCACTCGCTTTTCACATTTTTAATTTCTGATGCAATTATATTTTTCTCTGTGTTTGGTGAAAACAACAACTGTGCAATCTTTATTCCTGTAAAATACCTTTCGTAGGCACTATTAACAAAATTGTTTCCATTACATGCAATTGATACTAGTAGTAATACCAAATAAATAACTGTAATGATTCGGCTGAGTGATCGTCACGTCTGATATAATCACATCCGACCGAGCGGTTCAGAGCACTTTTCCTCTATAGCTGCACTAATAAACACTTAAAAGAGTCAGTATGACTTACATTGAAAGACTCTTCTATGAGAACAAAGTCTGATTGGCTCTGTTGTCATTCATTATGAGGAGAAAACATTGGAAGGTGGCAGAATACCAAACAAAAGCATCCTTCAGAAAACTTCAGCAGACGTGTATGTGAAGATTTAGTGGCATTTCAAATACAATGTATTTAGATATTATTATTTTTGCGCTTGAGTGGCAATGCACAAACTGTGTTGTTGTAAATTTAACATTCATGAAGCCACGGTCAAGAGGTTCAGCTGATGTTTTAATCAGACATAAGAGGGTGAAGGATATGTGATCTAAGTGACTTTAATGGTGGAAGGATTTTAGATGCCAGACAGGGTGGTTTGAAGAGGCCATCTCCAGAAACTTTTGATCTCCTGGGATCTTTGTGCCATCGGTTTAGTGACTTTAATGGTGAAATGATTTTAGGTGCCAGACAGGGTGGTTTAAAGATCTTCTGGGATCTTTGTGCCAGTGGTCTAGTGTTTACCCAGAATGGTGCAAGAAACAAAAACTGGATAGTAGAAGATCTTACTTTCTGCTAAATAGTAAAGTTTTGTTGATGACCATGTGAATCCCTCTATGGGCACAGTCAGCTCGTCTTCTACAGCAGGATAATGTCACAAAGCATGTAATCTTAAGCTGGTTTTACATGAAAACATGAAAATGAGTTCTGTGTGACTCCACACCACAGTCCAATAAAGCACCACTTGGACGTAATGGAAAAGCAGATTCACGGCAGGAATCTCCCATGTAAAGACCAATCGGAAACTCTAAGAAATGTTTCCAGGTTCTTGTTAAAATCATGCCATTAAAAAGTATTTTGTTAAGTGGCAGCTAAGTGTATTTTTGCATTCACTGAATATACAATTAAAAGTGTATATCCAATATGTGAGACTACATAGAACTACGTAAAAAAACAATTGAAAGAAAACATTGCTGTACACAAAATATAACAAAATAATTTTTAAAGAACACGTTGCATGAAGCATGACTCAATTACAGTATGTCCAATCATTGTGAAGGTTTTTACTCTTCTATGAAGTCTAAAGGTTTACATTGTGCCAGTTGTTGTGACTACGCGTACTACGTGTGTTTGGCATTTAGTTGGAAAGTAAAAAAATTATTGTAAACAAATGAATGAAAACACATTAGAAATCTTTTACATTAGTCCTATAATACTGTAAGTAGTCATTCACATGCTTACACTACTTCCTTTCATCTACAAGGTTATCAAATGTGCACGGACAGTAGAACCCAACAAAACAAAAGTACTGATGCTTTTCATGCAAAATGCATTTAAAATTGATCATGGTTTTCATGTTTGCCATGTTTCAGAGAAATTAAGAGGTCTTTCTTTCCGTCTTTATATTACTGGTGCTTTAACACAAGTGTCTGTGAATTGTAGATATGCCCTGTGGTTTGACATGTTCATCTAAAACCATCTAAAAAAGCTTATTGTTTCCTATATTATGCACCATGTGTTTATGATCATATTAATTGACAGACTACATGCAACATTTGTACTAAAAATGAGATGCAAAAACATAACCTTGTGTCAAATTGTATCCTCAAGTACTTAAGTATTTGTTAAAGAGAAATAAATACAAATAATAATATTAAAACAATAAGAACATTCGCATTGAGTATTATAGTTTATTTTCTGTTTGACGTTATGGAAAAACAGATCATTGTTTAAAAAACAGGATTTTTGGAGCATAGGACCAGCAGGCATCGTGAGGTAATCAAGGAGTATATAATCAGCGCTGTTGCCGTGGCAACATGTCAAAAACGCATTAGGAAGAGCAATATCTAGATAATGGCAACAGAATGACAGGATAAAAATTGTCTTGTGATGCTAAATATGGACGAGGGAGGAACAGATGCACATGTACATGCCCGAAATGAAAGTGGTAAATGGACCTTGTGTTCATTGTGTTCAAATACAAATTTGAAGACGCTTTAATGTGTCAGTATGAATATAGTAACTGATCCGTATTAAAGAGAAGAAGTGTGTGTATGTGTGAGCCATCCAAGATGTGACAAAGCAATTTCTTTGATTAGCCAGCGGCTTTTCTAATCAAGACATCTTTCCTGCTAATTGGATAACCATTATAGGCTAGTTAGTGAGCAAAATCTCACAACCTCCTATCATGAAAGGAGTGGAATCAAATTAAGTGCCAATTTATTGCTGTTCTGTAAATATGGGAGCGTTGTGTGTACTTTTCAACTTGAAAGTTACTTGCTCTCCATCTTGAAAAATCAGTCACACTTTCTCAAATGAACGACACCTGCAGTTATCATAGCCAAACACATCTATCATCCAATTTAAAGTGCTGTGAAATGTGTTTGGAGAAGAATTTTATGAGGAACAGCTGGTGAGGATGAAAATGTGAACGAGCAGAAAATATAGTGTAAAATAATGTATCCATAAGAAACACAGAATGTAAATCACGTTACTAAACTTTGCTTTTACAGTTGTGTAGGTAAAGTAGATAGTTTTACTATGTAGCCACATTTGACCCTTATATTTTACAGCATATGACATCATGTGTGATTATATGGCTACATATTTCCACTTTCCCCAAAACCTATAAGTTTTGTCATGTCATTTCGTCCTGCAAATTTATAATACTTGCATGTTGGTTGAGGCTTTAGAAGCCCTGAGATTTAAAAAGGTGTGGACCAATGATAAGAACTCTCCTGGGCATGTATGATTGACTTCTTGGCAACAAAAATAAGTCTTACTGGATCTTACTGGAGAGACATAGTTTCAGAAACCATTTCGGTTCGTTCTGAGGCAAGATCCAGCATTCACCATAGGTGCCGTCTGGAAATTAATTCAACATTATTACACCAAGCAGAAGCAGTGATGCAACGGAAAGCAACGTTTTAAGGCGAAACTTCCTAACCTAGAAACATCCCTCCTTTCTATTCAGTCACTCAACAGCTGTTTATGTTGCAGACGTTTCTTCTTTGAGGACAGCTTTCTGTTTGACTAAATTACAGTTTCATGAAAAGTGTATCAATTGCACCACACAGACCTGGTTTCTCGTCGATTCTTCCTGGAATCAAATATTTTCTGACCCTTCGCTTTGAGTTGATAAAGTTGGCATGGTTTGCATAATGGATTTTCAATTGGAGCACTGTGAGGAACTGAATGTTACGTTTTGTTAGACAGACAGTTGAGAGCTCGGGAGGAATGAGACCAGCAGAGCAGTCTGGACTCAGAGATCAAAGCTACTTCTGGCCCATCTCCAGTTTTGCTTTCTGTCTCCGTGTCTCTGCTCGGATAAGTAGACAGAACTGCAGGCGCTGTAAACGGTACTGATCTGCAAGTTGTTGGCATAAAACAACACCACATTTAATCACGTTCTTGTTAAAACGACACAGGATTTTGGCGGAAGACCAAAGCCAAGAGTCAAATTCAATAGTAATCAGCGATAATTAGGTTTTTTAAAGGTCATTAAAGATGAAGGCAATAAGGTTTTGAAATTTATTTGGTGCTTGAAAGTAAATGATATTTTACAACAGTAAATTACATTAGATGATATAGTACAATGGAACAGAAAAAGCCATTAGTGCTAAAATGACCAGAATGGCACAAATGTAAATACGGTAAACCTGTAAATACACAAATGTGATGTTCACAGAAGTTTTACGTTTTTAAGATACCATGAATTGAAGTTTCTTTGACTTCCACCATGGAGTAAACACGTCATCTGTGTCAGAATGTTATAATTGGCAAACTTTTACATTAGTGTTTTGTTCATAATCCTTTTCTTTGTTAACACAATAATTACTGATATACTTCTTATACCAGAAGGTTGTCATGGCTGATTTAATGGTATTTTTGACTACAGTTTACTAGTAAATTAGGGATGTCCCGATCCGATCATGCGATCGGAAATCGGGCCCGATCATGTGGTTTCAGACTCGATCGGAATCGGACGTTACCTCCCGATCAGGACTCGGATATATATGTATATATATTCTCGTTGTTTTTTTATACGAAAGGATGCCAGAGCCGGGATTCGAACTCTCGTCGCCGAAGCGCAGTTGCGCTGTATATGTGTGGAGCGTATATGTCCACTCAGCCACAGGCTCCCACATATTCTCATTATTTTAACACATCTATAGTTATGCGGTGGCACAGAGTTAGACCTCTTGACTCCACACAGAAACAGCAACGCGTGCGCAGTAAGAGTTAGGAGTGCAGTTCCTAAAAGCACATTACTGGCTTTGCAAACACTGTGGCACTTTTAGTTTTTTATTTGTTTACATGCCTGCCGGGTATTTTAAGTTGAGGTGCTGTTTGTTTTTATATTAGACTTTTTATATTTACTGTTGCACTAAAGTCCAAAAGTGAAGAATTTATGTTATTTATTACTTGATTGTTCAAGCTACCTCACAGAAGTGCTCTGTTTGTTAACAGAGTTGTTGAAATAAGGTGAATTATATAAAAAATAAGGAACATCCTGGATCTGTTTCTTCGCTCTTCTTTATTCTTTTTTTATGTATTATAGAAGTATCGGATCGGGACTCGGTATCGGCAGATACTCAAAATCAAATGACTCGGACTCGAGGGCAAAAAAACCTGATGGGGCATTCCTACTGTAAATACAGTAAAAACAATATGTGTAGGAAAATCTTCGATTGTGAACAATAATTGAAAAATAACCATAAAAACGATGTACTCTTAAAAATAAAGGTGATTTACGATGCCATAGAAAAAAAACATTTTGGGCTGTATGGTTCCATAGAGAACCTTCAACATTAAGAGAAGATTCTTTATTGTGGAAAAGGGTTCTACAGACTATAAAGGGTAACTCATAAATAGTTATTTTATTAAACATTTGACTAAATGGTTCAAAAGTAGATCTTCCATGGCATCACTGTGAAGTGACTTTTTCTAGCACCTTTATTTTTAAAAGTGTGTGTGTGAAAAGTGAGGCCAGACACCTCAGGACTATTCATGCCATAAAATGCAATTACATAATTGTCTTAACTCAAGTCACAAAATAGTTTAATTATGGTTAATTTTAGTAATGTGAAACATGTCATTTTGTGTATTAAATTGCTCATTTAAAAAAACAAATTACACATCAAGTTATTCGACCTGTGGTCACTAAACGCATTTGAAAATCTGCGTAGGCTGTTAAACAACAATCTGCACCTTTTTTAGAAACTCGAGTCCAGTGCTATTGATAAAATGCCATCAGTATTTATCTCTGTTTTGGTTGTTTGCCGTTTTTAATAACTCTGTAACACATCACAACAGGCTGGCAGGGTGTGCGTGCATTGGTTTGTTGTCTTTTTTATCATACGTGTTGACTTTTTTGTAAAGCATTTATTTATGATTATGGTTTATCATTTATAACTAAATGCTCAAAAAACTATTGAAATGAAACAGGCACAATTAACGAAGCAATGACAATCCATTTACATTTATTCATTTAGCAGATGCTTTTATCCAAAGTGACTTACAAATGAGGAATAGTGCAACAAAAGTGACTCATCCTGGGGAGCCAGGAACATGAGAGGTGCATTTTTGAAAGTAGAAAAGGATTTGGCTGTTCAGATGAAGCTGGGAAGGTCATTCCACATTTGATGTTTAGTGAATGTGAAAGTTCGGGAAAGTGATTTTGTGCTTGATTATTTTGGTACCAAGAGGTTTTGTTCACTCACAGATTTTAGTCTTCTGTCTAGAGAATGCAGATTTGCAGAAAGAAGGGTGTGGATCTGGTGAGCGTTGTGCATGCAAGCAGCATACCTTGAATTTATGCCTTATGGGATAACTTCAGATTCTCAGCGGAAGTCTTTATGGTATTATTCTTTTACTGTATCAATAATAATGAATCAGAGATCTCTGGAATGTAGTATTGTATAGAATTATTTTATTTTATTTACATTAGTCTCTTTACTCCAGATCCTTTTTTGGTCTTAAACCAAGAGACATTTAAAGGTACTGTTGCTGTTGCTCTTTACTACCGTGGATTTCATAATTACCCTGTTTTTTGTGTTTCCCCCCCATATTTCCATATTTTTTCTTGTGTTTTTTTGTAATGTATGTCTTCTGGACAGCTGCTTTGCCACAATTCAACATTGTGAGAAGTGTTATAGAATTAAATAATGAATTAATGTTGCACTTTTCCGTATCCCCATAGCACATTTAGTCTACTGTTTTTATAATGATAATATTTTTATATTCATTTTTTAATCATTTTTACAACAATCTTCACTTGATAATCTGCTTATCTTTAACTGTACTTTTATCATAACACATAATGACAATATAATCTGTTAATGGTTTCACATATAGATGTTTATATTTGGAAGATCATCAATAAGAGCAGAAGTTAAAACGGATTAAAATACTTTCCGGCACAATAAATACAAACATATGTGTTAACTTACTAAAATCAGCTCCTTTGTGCAATAATTTAAACCTCTTAATACAGTTTGGTGATACTGTACTCTCTAACAAATGCTTGGTTATTTTAACCCATGGTTGGGTCAAAACTGGACAAACCCAACTGTTGGGTTAAACAAACCCAGAAAATGTCCATATTTGAGGCAACCAAGCATTTTAGGCTACACCAACCAAGAATATTTTCATGGGTTAAAAACAGCCCAGCATTTATTAGAGTAAACTGTATGTGGCTGGTGTGTTCTTCATTTTATATAAGATGTTGTATGCATATTTTTGCTCCAGCAAACAAACATGAAAAATGACTAAGGTGCACTGTATAATTTCTCAATATTATACATTATTAGACTGTCTTGCAATAATGTATTGTTAAATAATGTTAGAGTCCTCTTTAGTTGCCCTTCAGCCATTAACAGCCATGCTGTTAAATAAAGATGCTGCATATACGGCCAGTGAGATGGTACAGAGAAATGGGGTCATTTATGTCCTACTGAATATTTAATCATGGTCGTGGTGTAGTTCTGCAGTTTTGTTTGTTTCTTATACTTTTTGTTATTAGGTGTAGCTCAAACTTTACTGTTACTTCTGTAGATAACACAAGAGCCATGGGTCTGATCATGAAGGGTAAGTTGTAGAAGGTCAAGACCCTGGCAGCATGGTGCCAGGAAACCATCTTTACACTGAGAAAAACCCTTAGATGATCAGAGATTACAAGAAACATCAGGAACCAGCAAACTTATTGCCATCAATGAGAATTTTAGAGGGCAGTAGGAATATTTAAAGACTACGGCAGCTGACATACTCCAAAGTGTATTAGAAAATAGTTATACACATTAACATAAATCAAAGTTTCTACACCATTTCCATGAAGTTTTCACAAATCTGTGAAATTTGAAATCGTAATATGAATAATTTCATTAAATGAATAATTTTATGTACACTCAGAAAGGGCCATAAGAGACTAAACAAGTGCAGTTTGTATTCTCTGGCTATTACAGTATTTATCTATCTGTGGTAAAAATGGCATTCTTCATGAAATGAGGAGGCTGTCCTAAGCTAAATTTACTCTTGTTGGGAACATTCTGAAAAAAGAGGAAACGTGTTCTTACAGTGCCGCTCAAATAGAGGTGTTATATGTTGAAAGCACTGCTTCCCTTAACATTTCCTTGGAGGAATGTGTGAAGAAAAATCATGGTAACTTCTCTGCTTTCCAAAATCGACATTTTGCTACAGGCTTATTTCAACTGGCTGGGCAACACGCCATAAACAGCTTGGCAAGAGATGCCTGCATTTAGTTGAATGACTGTTCAATGGGTTTTTAGACAGGTTTCCTTTTGGGCTATAGGATAAATATAAAATGGACTTTTCTGTGTACAGTCTGACTGCCTCAGAGGAGGTTCCATTGATGTCTGTGTAGTCAAAATGACCCGTTTATTTGTTCATATATTTAAATTAACAACATTTGTTGTAACATGCATCTTGTATACGTGTTAATAGAGACTATATAGTTTGCATGTAGTGTTTATGAAATATACATTATTAAATTGACCAATCAGAATGGATATTTAAATAAATCAGCAACTGTAACTTAAGTACTACATAATAGAGTAAAAAGGAGGAAAAATTAAATTAGGCTCTTTCCAATTAAGTTTAATTTTGACGTCATCAACAAGGTTGCTGTATGTAAATATATAAATTTTTGCACAATTGACAAAAACAAGTAAAAGACTGAACTATATGGCCTGTATACATATGTATGGATGGCATTGCATGATTTGTTCTTGTTTGTTCAGGAAATATTAGTCTTGGCTCCATGTTTAGCCACTCATATCAAAGTAGGTAAGCAATTCCAAGCATTTTCAATACATCAGACTGAACACAGACCGAGGCAGTTTCAACAAACCAGTCATATAATGTGCCTTCAAATGTCAATTCAGGTCAGTACAGCTAAACCCCTAATGCATTTTTAAGTGTTACAGCAAAATTTGGAATAGAAATTCCTCATTGCAATTATTCAAATGAATATTTGAGTTCATTAAATTCACCGTGCCTACCTAGACTGTTACGCTCATATCAACCTTAAGGCATGTCACACTTAATGAAGTGGTAGTGATTCTACTTTAGTGTATAAAAGTAGGAAGGTTTCCCCCAGGATTGTTTATACTGAAAAGTCCTAAGGCTAAATTTAACTACATTTTTCATTTTCTTTTCCTAGGTTTTACAATTTAAGGTTGAATAAAACTAGGTCTAGGGAGGGTAGATGTTTGAGGCTTCATGGATGTTTGATCTAAAGTTAAGATGTGGTGATTGTTTCTGATGGGTTTGTGGTGTCTCTGTGGAAAACACAAAATGTTTAAATCTAATAAAATACCAGCAATAAACAACACACAGCTTTTCAGGCAGAGCATGAGAGCAAATTAGGTATTATCTGATTATTTTATTTATGGTAAATAATGGATGAAATATATTGTTACACTATCAAACTGCTGGCTCAAAAAGAGACAAACCCAACCATTTGGTTGAATTTACCTAGAAAATGGTGACATTTAACCCAACCGTGGGTTGAAAACAACACAGCATGCTGTAAAAAATGATAGTTTGAACTTGTAAATAAGTAACATTATTTTAGTAAGTTTTACTTGAAAATGACACGTTAAATTCAGTAGTTACTTGTTACTTGCGTTTCTTTGTCATTCATTGTTCTTAAATACATACGTAAATTTAAATACAATTGCCCAAATAATATTTACTTAATGTTTTGTCATCTAATGAATTGTTTGAAAAAATGGACAAACGCATGTAAAATGTACTCGCCAGATAATGCCAGATAAAATATTTGCGCATGCCCTCCTGACTACGAAGTGGCAAAGCAATGGAAACTTCCCCAAGACTGAGGTTGTTTTACCATGGTAAGTAATGAAATATTTGCTTATTTATCCATCTAGGTACGTCTTTAGAAAAGTGTAGAGTTAATCTGTCTGCAGTGCTATTGGTTGTTGCCGCTTATTCATGAACAATTGTGCTACTTCATCGCCAGTTTATTTTAGTGCGACACACATTCATATCACCTATAAAATAGCGTGTATATTTCTATCGCAGACATTCATCCTGAAACTATTATTTGCAATGCTTTTAAAGTAATTTGCGATTCATCTAACAAACTGTTCTTGCATATAAGCGCGCCGCGCACAGTTGACGCAGACACCGCGTGGGATGACAACAGCGCGAGTACAGAACAAAGTCCTCTTTCGAGTCTAATTGCTCTTAAAATACAAACAAGGATGTGTAAAAAAAACACATATTTCACATAGACACAGTCAGTTATGTCTGAAGTGAATGTAAACAGTTGTTGTGTATCAGTGTCAGGTCTTAAAGTACCTAAATAAACCTGCCTGTGTCATTAATATTAAAGAAAAGTCATTCACTGCTTTTGACTGAACAACTTTGACTGCAGTCAGTGTAAATTTATTTACATTTGGTAAATAATGTAATTCTGACATTAACATATTTTTTCACAGATAATGCACTCACTATTCAAGCAGATACAATATTCATGGCGATACTTTCTTAGAGCCTTAGATGTGTGCGTGCAGCAAAAAAATGAAGTTGAATCTAAGTGTAACAAAATTCAAGTGTGCACAAACTCTTATCACTGTATATCATTCATAAAATGTGTTATATTTTGTACAGTACAGTACAGTATTTTAACCACTTTGCACTGCAGGAGAACGATGCCAACATAGCTGATGTGATCATCATCATTGAGGTGCTGTAGCATTGCTGATGTAGAAAATTAATGCAATTCATCGGTTTTGTCCATCTGCTTTTCAAGAGTTAAATGCAAATAAAATGTTTGTCAGTGTTATTTTACTGAACACATTCGTATATCACAAATAATATCAAGTAATGTCTAAATAATATTTAAAGAAAAGGTTACAATGCAAAAAAATACAGCATATTTATTAGGGGTGGGAGAAAAAATTCGATGCATCGGGATTCTTTTTCTAACGATTCAGAATGGATTCTCAAAGATTCAGAATGGATTCTATGTCAGAACTTGTTCATCCTGAATATAACTTTGTTAAAATAAAAGCAATAAAATTAAACTTCAAGATGGGAATACTGTCAAAGAGATTCTAACTATAAACAAAAAGCATAAAAACTCTTTATTTATTTAAAATGCAAATTTATCATATTTGCAAAAAAATTATATGAAGAATCGTTTTGGAATCGGATCGTGAGTCCCAGAATCGGAATCGGATCGGATCGCGTAGTACCTGAAGATTCCCACCCCTAATATTTATAAGCATTACTTAAGTAAAATATACAAATTAAAAGTAAATAAAATTCACTGGGAATTTAAAGTTAAGTGGAAGTAAACTTAACTTGAGATTTTCTGATATTGTGCTTAGTCTTTACTTAGCAATTCTTTTAAATTTACTAACATTTTCTGAGTGAAAATTGTTTCATAGCTTTTTAAAAGTAAATCTCACTCCAAATTTTTTTTCGTGCACTTTGGGAAGAAACAAGCCAGGATAGATTATTTATAACCTGACGGTTGGATTTGTCCCTTTTTGACCCCCCAAATAACCTAGTATTTTAGAGTGAATTATACTGTTGATTGTTTCAGTCATTGTTTTTTCAGATTTATGTATATGAATATCTTTTGGCCATTTATTTAACATTTTATAATTGAGCGTTGGACAACTGTAGACTTTCATTTTTACAGCTACCAGGCAATTATCTATTTTTAACCACAACTATATGTACACATTGATGAAACATTTGACACATTGTTTGTGGTTTTACATTATAGGTTTAAAAACTATGGTAACTATTTGTTCTACACAAATGTATTTGAAAGATTTGAAATTCGTACATGTGTGCTTCCAGAAGAACAGACAACTTTTAAGCATTCACAGACTACTTGTGTATAGCAGTCCATTGAAACAGCCACTAATGATGCGTCTATATAAATATTTATGTTTGTAACTGTAAAGTGGGACTGTAGTGGCTATATGAAACATTGTGATTTATTCAGTTTTCTTATGAGTGGGCCGCCTCATCACCATTTTTTTAAATAAATGCAAGGAAAACAGGGAAAGATTGCAAATAGAAATAATAAGTATTAAGATTAAAATAAAAGGCAGTGTAAAAACTTTGTACAAATGTTACTATAGCTTTAATACTTTAATCATTAATGCATTATCAAGACAAACAACATTTTGAAAAATATATATATAATAGGTTTAATCATGACTTGTTTTTTTTTACTTGATGTGACTTGGTGTTCGTAGTGCAAGGAAATTTGTTTTTATGTCCACATACATATTATTTATGTAAATAGAACATCGTCTTGCCCTGTTTTTATGTTTTTCAGAAATTATTCCAAATATAAATTAATGTGAATTTGTTTAACGTGACCTGTTAATCTGTGCTGTACAAATTTTTTTGGAGAATCTTGTATCAACGCTGCTTTTGGCAGCACTGATATTTTGTATACAAATGAATAAACATTTAAGTGGATCAAAATAATGATATGATAATAGAGTCTATTAGTCACGTTTTAAAATGATCATGTTACATCACTATCACCACGCTGAATTTTTTAGATTGTCATTAATACTGAAATGTATTTTCTGAGTAACATCACACAAATTGAAAAGAGGAGATTACTGATTATTTATTCATCTTTTAATTAAATAGCCTAAAAATGTTTTCTGTTCAGAAACAAATTATAAAAACCAAGGTGAGAAAACACAGTTTTGTCTTTGAACTAAATGCTGTTAAATAAAACCTCAGCAGAACCCTTTACTTCAGCAAAACATTGAAAAAAACAAGGATTTGTAGTCAGCTGTGCTTTGTGGGTTTTCTTTTTTAATATTTCCCGCTATATTATGGCCAATTCATCTATAACAGGCAAACAAAACCCATAACCAGATCTTCTGGGTAAAATTGTGTATTCTCTTTGAACTTTGTGGCCTGAATAAAGATGACTGGATGGCCTTGTGTGAATGTGTGTGTGTGAGCATAGACCCTGTAATAACACAACTGCTCCAGTATTTAACAGAAAGGCACATCTGTCAAAGGTTAAGGTTGTCACACTATGTAAATTCATTGTTATGAGCAGAGATAACTCGGGGTAAGCTGTGTTGGAGGTTATGACAGTTTGTCATTTAAAATGCGTGCTAAATTACCATGCAAAAGTTTATGAAGCGATTTCAATCATAACCACAAGATAGCAGGCATGAATTATTTCATTTCTGTGCCTAAATGTAATGCATTTGTTTTAACTCTGTTGAACAGAGTTATTAAGATAAATTTCCCATGCCTGTAAATCAGGGTAATTAAGATGCACCGAGATCTTTCCTTTAATCTCTTTTTTGTATCCCTATGGTAAATGAAGAAATAGGATTTTCCTTCTTGTTTTTGTAATGGCTGATGTTATCTTTTTTCCTGAGGCCATGTTTAATAAATTAAATGATTTAAAAAATGACCAAGTACGCTTATTTCAGCTGTCAGATGCTCCTGAGAGACTTTAAACACTTAAGAAATGTCATGCTAT
The DNA here is from genome assembly GCA_019155185.1 of Beaufortia kweichowensis. Classification (NCBI taxonomy): domain Eukaryota; kingdom Metazoa; phylum Chordata; class Actinopteri; order Cypriniformes; family Gastromyzontidae; genus Beaufortia; species Beaufortia kweichowensis. The sequence continues at coordinate 8,097,659 of CM032808.1, forward strand.
TCTACAGGAAATGATTTTTTGTAAACTTCCCAATTTTTCACTGCTGTATGAGTCAAATGACAACTACAAACAGGAAGTCAAGATTACCGTAATTCTGAACCTTTTAAAATCATTCAAGGCAAAACTCATATTCATGAGTTGGAAACCTTTTATGAAAGTAAATTTCAGAATGACATGTTAAATAGGCGGTGACATCAAAAATATTTCTGTTTGATGGCCATTTTCTGCCAGACACTGTTACCTCCTGTGATTTCCTTGAACATATATAGAGGTTAATAAATGTCTTAATGTAGTGATTCATTTTCTCTGGTGAAATTAGTTCATCTATTTATGTGTGTTGCAATAGAAACATAAGCAGAACATCTGAGTTCTTTCTTCACAAAGCAGGTATTATGTGTCAATCAAACCCAGATATTTATATAATTTAGAGAGCGGTGTAGGGCTACAACCTATACTGTATATATATAATTAGAACTCATCCCCTTTCAAATACTTCACTGCCTCTGTTTTTGGGAGGGATTTGAGTGGCTGAATTCATGGAAAGCGTGTAGCATGTAGCGTGACTGATGACATCAGTGAAGACATCAGCATGGCACGGGTACATTTAGGAAAGCTGCTTTTGGCAGTGTAGATGTTGAGAGCCGGAGAAGCAGTAGAATGAGCGTGTAGGAGGTCAATCAACTTGTTTGTAGCAGAGAAGTAATTTACGTCAGATCACATCTTCGCTCTAATCATGCAATGCCAGGATGTTTTGAGTGGCTGTTTAGATTTTAGCTTTTATAAAACAGAAAACAAGTAGGTATCCTTTTTATCCTTTTATGATTTTATCAATCGAGAATTGATTAGATTGAGAAAATACATACTGGATCTACATGGCTTTCGAATAGCAGGGTTTAATTACAGTTAAAGAGCATTGTCAAAGTCATGCGTCATTGCGTTCTGAAAAGACAAGAACCATTAGGAAAGTAAATATGGTCCTTTTTAATGTCATGTTGACTTTACAAGTTGAAAAGAATACGTTTTATTATGTACTTTCAATAACTTTAATTCACAGTTGAATTGAAGGGTCAGCCAAGAAGCAGTCCTACATAATTGAAATATACTACATCATGTGTCATCCTTCTGAGAACAAATGCTTTGTTATGAGCAGAGACCAGTAACAGATCTGTGTGGTTTGGCAGTGACTCACTGCTTTCAAGATGTCTAATGGGAATTGTCAATATACCGATTCAATAACGCTGCTAAGCCCCGGGCCTTGGTTATTAACAGAAGAAACGTAATAGCAAGTTTTCTTATTGGTTGTCATGACGACCTGTGTTCATCTGCATATGTGGGACTGTTACTTTACTCTGCGGGAAACAACACAAAGCCGCACATGACATGATCAGCGTTTGATCAACTGCTTTTACTGTCACTGCATGTGAATGTGTGAAGTTCTGTGTTTAATCGATCGTTCTACTGCCAGAAAAAATCAAAGCACCAAAACTGTACTATGACTTACTGAATAAATACATTGCATACCATTTTAATTTTTTTAATATATATGGACAAAAAGCATCGGCTGAATGAATGAATAAACTACCTTTTAATTTAGATCTGTTAACTGTTTTAATTCACTATTTACTTTAATGTTTTATTGTTGAATTGTAATCTAATCATGACAAACTATATATTAATGGAAAGATTTCAAGTCTCAAGAATAAATATTTGACACATTTTCATAAAAATAAACATAATAATACATAATAACATAATAATAAAAAATAAAAATTATTTTAAAATAATTAAAATATCCAACATTTAAATAATTATTTATTTTTATTTTTATGCGTATGCTCAATATGTGCAGTGACAGTTGTCAGGTTAACTAAAAGAACATTTTGTTATTATTTACAATGTCATTCTAAACCCATATGACTTTCTTTCATCTGAGAGACAAAATGAGAAATCTATGAGAATATTCATGCAATTTTGTTCATGTAGTTACATTGAATAGGAATGGCACTATACAAAAAAAATATTTTTGGACCCACAGCATTGCTTTTTTTACAGCCATGAAAAATTTGTATAATACTTTACAGAGGTTTCATCAGTGGTCATCTATAAAAAAAACTACTCACTTAAGAGATGTGCTGGTTTAAATGACAAATATGTGGAAATGGTTGAATTAAGCACTTTCTGCTGTATGTGTATATAAATATGAATACAGCATTCTTTCCAACCAATAATACATGCACGTAATTACAATCCTGAAATATATTGCACTTAACTGTCAATGTCTTTCCTGCTGCTTTTGAGTTTCACAGATTTGCATTGGCTGGTTAGCAAGCGCAGTATAAATAATTTGATAATAATGCCTGCTGTGTGTGTAAATCTGTGTTGTATAATGTCCATGCATTATAATTGACTTTGTACTCATTTTATACTCCAAAGAAGCCAATGAGCATTCTCCCATTATATTACAATAGTATTTATTTAATTTGATATTTCTGTCATCTTACACTTCTCTTCCTTTCTTTCCTCTTTCCTTACTGCCATAGTTATTTATTTCTATATATAATAGCTGGGGCAATTGATGGGAATGGAGCACCAAAAGTAAAAGTGAAAATAATGCCTCAATGACATAATACAGTAACATTTTCTCTTTAATGAGGGGTTGTGTATGACTTCAGCCAAGCTGTTCTTGAGAAAATTAGCCCTGCCCAACAATTATGAAAATATATATATATATATATATATACACTTTATAGCCATTTGCACTTCACCCAGATTTTCAGATATGATTTTTTCAAGACGATTGAATAACTTGACTGATTGATTGCCTTGTACCGCCACACATGAAGTCAGAGTGCTTCTCTATTCAGAGATTTAGACACTGTGACTATCACATAAAGTGACTATCAGCCCACAACTTTGCAGGATAATAACTCTGCTGTCATTTGACTGAAGCTATCTGGTGAAGTGAAGAATTAAAGCAATTTTGTTGGCTGTGATAGAGGGGTCAGAGTCCATAAGAGTTATCAGATACTCCTGCGACAGGGATTGTATTTTTTGATATGCCTCTCGTTCCTTCTGTGGTTTCCTCAGTGGTACAAGTGAGTGTGCATACTGTAGGTCACAAACTAATTTAATTTCTGGAATCCTATTGTGCCTGTGTTGAACTCGTTTAACATCATAGATTCAGGTTGCGCTGTGATGGCATAATCTTTGGTTTCCCATCATGCATCGGCAGAGTCAAATAAGGGTATCTACAACATTTGCATCCATGCCTGGAGTTTATATATTGCTGTGTAATGTTGCATTATCCATTGCTTTACTATCAGATATCTAGTCATACACATCTATTAAATGTGACATCTGACTTCTGTAAAGGTCTATGAAATTGTTAACATACATCGTGCATAAAATATTTTTCTATGCATTCCTCACTTGCCGCATTTCTTTAGCTCTTTTATTGGCTTTTTCATGATCTTGCTGTCTGTCTTACTGTAAAGTCTATGCCCATTCATCTAATATATAAAAGTATTTATTAAGTTTGTTGTAAATTGTTTAGTTTCACCTTTTATGTCATGCCTAAAATCAATTTTTAAAGTTCAGCTGTGGTCCAGAAATATATTAATATTTTATTTTATTTTTTTAGCCTGCTAATGGTGGATAAATTAACTGTATTTGCCTCCTTCCTTATGCTATTGGATCATTTTGCTGTTGTTCTTAGCATATTTATGACAAACAGCGCAGAATAATTTGTCACATATAGTATCATATAGAGTACAATTATTATGCTTCTTTATTTCTTTTCCTTTATTGTTATGTTTCTATATCATCATTTAGATGTTTCTTTTTTGTCCTTATGTCATTTTGCATTTGGTGCTTATGATATTCCTTGCTAATAATATTAATTGTTGGGTTCAATCTTGATTTCAAATGTTTCTGTATAAATATTTCAAATGTTTATACCGGAAAAGTGTCACAGAAGCAGCATCTGAAGTGGTATTTAGATGTATAAAGGTGGCCTAACTGACAATAAAAGCTGAACTGGGTCTGAATTCACAGATTTATCCACCGCATTTCGTCTTTACACAGAATTTTGAGCTAACGACAAACAGCCTTAACTCGTCTGTGCGGCGCCTTTATTTTGACAAGTGTGTACAAAAAGGAGAAATGGAGAAGAACATGTTAATGACTGTTTACAGCAACCAAATCAGAAGGCAAAATGTAACTGTCACAGATGCGTGTCATTTACGCTAAGATGAGGTCGTCACCGTGCACATTGCTTAACCTATTATTACAGAAGCAATTGGCGAGGCTGTGTGATGAAACACTGTCTAAATCATGACAACGAGACCCAAATGGTGTAAACACAAAAGAGACGTAAGAGAGTACTGCAATATAAGCTTTTGTGGCCATAAGACTTGCCATAGTCATATTTTATAAAAAAAAAACAGTGCTGGAGATATTCATAGGTATCTGGTGTAATGATATCCTTGCCAGAATAGTTATGTTAGAGCTGCAAAACAACATCTGTATTTCTTGTCACATTACTGATAAAGGCTGCATATAATTCTAACAAGGAGGTCGACAACTCAATTAGTGTAGTAAACATTCAGAGAGATTTCTCCTACAGTACAAACAGCTCTGATAAGAGCTGAACAAAAATAAGTGCTCTGGAGAACCTACAACTGGAAGCGTAGATAACCGAGCGCTGTACTAAACAGATTGAATTATGGGTAGATTAGACTAGTCCAAACCGGTCACCAATGCATTCGGCTCACCTTTGTAATGTGCATCTGGTCACTAATGATTTAAGAGGAGTTTAAATGATTAGAGGTTATCGCAGGGCTTTTATGTGTGTGCAAATACATTACGTGACTCATCACGGGATGTCTCGTTCACCACAAAAGCAAATGAATCCAGATCCGCTGCAATGCAGATCCGTCGTTGATGAACGAAACAGACAAGTTAGCCAGATATCCTCACGCTAATGATCTTGTAATTAAACCGTGAGATAAACATATCTACACTAGATATTGTCACCATTGTCAAAGCGTTTCTCTGTCAAAGCAGATCATTTGCTACCCTGAAGGGTTCTGTTACCGTTGGCAGATGTTCGCAGGGATAGCTGAGCCTAAAAAAAGTCCACATTATCCTCCCGAAACATCGCCATTCCTCCGTCTTTTGCTTCAGATCACATTTGTGTGATCAGGGTGTAAAGGTTAGTGTGAAGACTAGATACCGCAGTACAGAGTGTAACAGCGTGACAGCCTTTGACACGATATACTCTTAAGCCGCGCACCTCAGCCTGCTCGCTGTTTCCAAATCTGACATTTTCTGTGCGATTCACAGCCTTTTTCAAGCACAAAAATGATTTAAAAAATAATTTTGACATCCACTGTAAATAGATTTTACATCTTACCCTGTTTAGTAAAACAACATTTAAATAAACAGCCATATTGACTAGTCATAGTCAATTGAATCTCTTAATTGTTTCAATCCAATAATATCAGCTGTGCAAAACAATCTGCATATAACAAGGCAGCGCGTTCCTTTAATTATGTTGAGAATAAAAATACCCTCGATTGTAATTAACACATCAAGCCAAAACCCATGCCTGACATCTGTGTTAAATATAAAAAACGCAAATAGAACTGAATGCTTACTCTATGTGGCTACAAAATTGTCACAGCTTTGTGTCACCAAACAGAATTGCAAAGGTATTGACGCCATCCTGTTGTTTCATCTGCCCTAGTCAGGAAATATAACTTAAAAAAACAGATTATAGTTGATGTTGCAGGGGGAGAAACTACCCACTGTCAAACGTTAGTAAGTGTGTGTTCTTCAAACGAACCTTTTTATTGGAGTTATCCCTAAAAGAAAAGCTATAATTCATGGGAGTAGGCTAAATGAAACGACTCCGAAAACTTAATAAGTAGTGATAAGTAGACATTTCTGTGAACTCACTGAAAGCGGAAGTGAATTACCAAAGCGGCGTGTTTATTAGGAAGCGGTTTATCACAGCTCAAGCTCTGTTGATGAGATTTTAAGCAATGATTATTTGCTTTGATCCGTCTCTTCTGAGGTCTAATACATCCAGCGCAGCTGAATTTGTGATTATTGTGCGTGTGCCTGCGATTTATTGTGGTTATGACTCACTGAGAGCATAACAAACCTCATTTTAACATTTAACAAACTACACTTGTTAAAGAAGATTTTTACAGACTCCTCACGGGGAATCGTCAATAGGGCAGGAAATTAAAATAGAAAATAATGACTAAATAAGCTTTCACATCGGCAGCAGTTTGCAAAGACAAAGCAAGCAGAAGTGATTCATCTTTAATAAAAGTGTGTGATTTGGCACGACAAGAGTACATGGACTATTGGGGATGCACAGTTGAAGGAAGTTTAACATTTCACAGTGACATGAGGGTAGAAACTGGCATCCGACTGATATCACAATCAAGTAGAAACTAACAGCCAACAATAAACTTCAATAAATTAACTCCTTTTAATAGCTCTTTGCTAGAAATGTCAAAGCTACTTAAATAATACATAATAATACAAATAATACATAATCAGTTCTGTCTGGAAACATCTCAGTCATTTCCTGTCCTCGTTGTAATGTACAATTAAGAACCATCAAATTGTAACTGTTTAGCTCATCCCTTTTTTCTTCCATCACGGAAATGTTTGATATACTGTATAAAAAGCAGGCTGTTGACTGGTTATGAGACCTACTGTATACTCCAAAACGATTTTAAAAAATATAATCTAGTGTACTGTATATGTTACTTTAAATAGCACATCAATGACTGTTGACAAGACCAATTTAGACGACATTGTGATGCATATAATTGAAGTGAATTCTGTAGCGGACAGTGACGGATGAGATATTAAGTTGTAAAGCAACAGTAAATACACTAGTGAAAATGGGTATATGAAAACAGCAATGAGGTAGAATATCAGTGACAGGAGTTGCAATAAAATGATGGAGTGCTGTGGATGTGGATGGACTGTATATAGAAACTGATTTTTTTTTCAAAACATTTCGCAATACTTACCCTGCATTATAGCTTCATTCATTACATTGATTCAAAATCAGCACAAAATTTTGACATGAGCTTTCTGTGGTGGATGGATCTGTACCAATAAGAATTCCCCCATTACGACTGTTAATATTGATCCTCCGTGCTGCACGTGGCTATAAATTTGCTTAATTTTAACCATTCAGCTTATTTTTTTCTAAAATCTGTAAACAAGACATTGATCTGAGAGGAGACGTTTGAAAGCAAATGATTCTGATATTGACTGAAATGCATCTGTCGTTAGACAGATGAACTATACACACAGTCATTTAAATTCAATCTCTCGTCCTCTTCTGAAACCCACCGCTGAAAGCTCCTAAATCAAAGATCTTAAATCGAACATATCAAACATTCCGAGTTCCAAGAATCGAGTCACACTTTCTGGTTCCTGGTGTACTGTATTGTTCGGTGTAAGAGGGATGGGGATCAGGGACACACAGAAGACAGTCTTTTAGAAAAATCTATAATGTGGTATTGCTTACAGAAAAAACATCTTCATATGCAATATAGTAAAAGGAATTGAATATGCCGTGTCTGTCTGCCTGGGCAGAATCAATGCCTCGGACCGTTTCTCTCAAAAGCTTCATTACGTTATTAATGACTCACCTCATACTGTTGATCAGGGCTGAAGGAGCAGGTCTATATTTATAACACGGCTCACTCTTGTAAAGCTTTTTGTCTAAGCTTGCCATGTGATAATGAGGCTTATGAGGGAGGAGAAAACTTGAATGGAAAAGTGAATTGAAAAAACGTCTGTTGTGATCGAAAGTGGGCTTGAAGGAGACCCTTTGTATCTGGATAGAGATGTTTTGATGGTTCGCTTTATGTATTAGTAAAATCTAAGATGATGGCGCTAGTAGTTTTATACCAAGGTAACATAGGGTACAGTATGTGTTGATTAGTAAAATAAATTGTGATTTTTTGTTTTGCTGGCCTGTCATGCATCTGTGTTGTTTTCATGTATGTATATGGATGTGCTTTATTCTTGTATTTTGTTTTGTAGCTGTGTTGTCATGTTGGTATTTCACGTCATGGATTATGTTTACATTTGGATTCATTAAAATCATTTTTTCTGCGTATAGATCCAGTCTTTTCATCTAGTTTTTGTCTATTCTAGTTTTTTAAATAAAAAAAAATCCATGTTTGTATAACTGCATATTTTTCCATAATTTATTAATTAAATGTTTTTTTTTACAAATGAAAGGTACCTTATCTCAATTTAATTGTTATTAATTTGGGCTTGATACAAATACAAATGTTTCATTAAGTGGCAGAACAAAAAAAAGTAAAATCCTTGTTTAAAACTTTTATTTATTTTTACATATGTTATTTTATCCAAATAATTTAAAATTGAACCTGATAACTGTCACTGCACATATTAAGCAAAACTACAATTAGTAGTATCCAAACTACAATTTTTTTTACATTTCAGTTTTTAGAAGTCTGAAGTTTTTATTAAGATTTATATAAAAATCTTTATCATTTTTTATAAATTGATTTAGTTTGTTTATTGTTTTGAAAAACTGTCCGCCTTTTCTTATACCTTTCCATCAATACATAGTTTGTCATGATAAAATTAGAATTCAACTGTGAAATATTAAAGTGAATAGTGAAATAACCCCCTGTGACAGTTCACAGGTTAAGGCAGCAAATAATTTTTTTACATTATGCATAGCGACTACAGTTTTCTGCTTGGTGACCTTTAAAATACACACTGCAATTTAAATAGTATAGCAGAATCCTGAATGCTTACCATTGCACTATATGCATTATATATAAAGTCAATGCAATCATACCATCCAGCCGCAGCTAGGATACTCATGTGGTCTCTCTTTCATGTGTGCCTGACAGAAATTGTAAAGACAGTGTGGTTAGTCTCAAATGGCAAGGCTCCTGCTCTCTGTCCTTTGCGGTTGAACCTTGCAGCATCAGACATATTCAAGGATACGAGTTACCTGCAGCAAAAGAGGATCAGTTGTGCATGTCAGCTAATCCAGATGCTGTGAAATCAGCCAATACTCCTGTTAGCTGGAGACCATAGTTCTGCTATAAACACATTCTGCAATCTCTTCATATGTATTACATGGAGGATTAAATGTTTCCCTTGATTTCTGAGCTTTTTGCTTCATGTGAAGTGGACTTTTCACCTAAAAATGTCATTTCAAACCCATATGACGTTTTTTCTTTCATATTGTGTTTTTTATGCATTTAAAGTCTCTCCATTGGCTACCGGTGGCTGCCCGCATTAAATTTAAATCACTAATGCTGACAACTTTGCTTTAAAACCATCACAAATTCTGCACCCTCATACTTTAACTCTCTTCTACACACCTACAACCCATCCAGAACCCTGCGCTCAACGAACGAACGTCGACTGGTGGTACCCTCACAGAAGGGCACTAAATCTCTCTCTCGCTCTTTCTCCTTCTCTGTCCCCGGCTTGTGGAATAATCTCCCTAACGCAATCCGGTTCTGCCACATCCCTCACCTCCTTTAAGAAACAACTAAAAACACACCTCTTCCACGACCACCTGACATCATAATACAAAAAAAACCCTCTCTTCTTTCCTCTACAGGTACTTATCTAGCACTGCAAAACATTGTAAACTTAGTAAAGCACCTCTTAGTACTATTGTTGCCGCTTCTGATGTGTCGCTTCATTGTCTCCTAATATTTGTAAGTCGCTTTGGATAAAAGCGTCAGCTAAATGCCTAAATGTAAATGTTAAAGTGAATGGGGACACAGTTGTCAGTGACAAACATTGAGCCTTTTCTGCTCCAGGGAAAAAAGAAAGTCATTCGAGTTTGAAACAGCACAAGGTTGAGTAAATGATGACAGGAGTTTTCATTTTCATTTCTGGTAGAACTGTCACTTTAAATCACTGATCCATCCGTTCAAACGTTTAGAAATGCTCACGCCGTCACGGGACTGTCAGAAGATAAGCACGAGCTATTACGCATACGCTAGTACACTGTCGATGTTTCCAAAGCCAAAGGACGCCCATACTGAGAGGAAGAAAGGGAAAAATCACTCGCTGAGCCTCTTCACTATTTATCCTCACTCTGTGAACGGCTCTGTTTTGACTACATTGCCTGTGTTCTTTTAAACCAACCTGATACCGTCGGACTAAAAACATGCTGACTGTTGCCATCAAGCCGAACAAATTGACAAAGCTTTGTAAACAACACACCCTGCGCACATTTATTTCAAAGCATGCGGTTGCACGTCTCAATAATACATCGGGCCGCACGCGATCGCTATGCAGTTTTGCTTCTTACCCAAAGCAATTTTACACTTCATGGTTCAATTTCAAAGCAACTCAAGTGCAGCGAAAGCATGGCCCGCATCAACAGGAAATTGGAGAACGTATAAGCAGCTTGGTACGGTTGACACATTTTATGAAATATTCTTCATTTTAAAGTGAAAAGGGAAGATTCAGAAAGATTGATGTTGACCGGTGATTACAAATCACCAGGAGATGTTTCGTGTTGTGTAGAAAACAGTGTATACGATCAGCTGAAATTTACTGTCACTGTTGCATATAGAAATGAATAATTGTTAAGGCCTGTTTACACTCAGAACGATAACTGTAAATATATCTATATGTGACTGTAAAAACTCAACTAAAGCCATTTTTTACTATTTTAGTATAAAATCATCCTCAAAAATGTAAAGAACATTCTGTGAAAATATGACATTGATATTTTAATATTGACTTGAGTAAGGCCATGTCAAATATTAAAATGATTAAATGTTAATTAATAATTAAAATCAAACTTTGATGCTCTTAATCTTTTAATTAGATTAGATTAATGAGACATTAGTCTGTTTTTCACAGGCAAGGTCACATATTAGCGTCCACAGCAATAGATGAAAATGTTAAAACTGTCACCGTTCCAGAGAAACGGAGGAACACGTATGTTATTTCTCTATTCACTTTCATATTTCATAGTTGAATTTTTATCTATTCATGACGAACTATAAAGTGATGCAAAGATTTAAGACTCGAGATGAAATATTTGACAAATTATCATAATAAACATAGTGAAAAATATGTTACTGTAATTTACAAAAATACCTAAAATGAAAACCTAAAAAGACTTTAAAAACATAAAAAGACTTACAAATGTCATCTAAAATATCTAAAAATGAAAACAATTGTTCAGATTAGTGCATTTTCATGTGCACACCTAATTTCTGTGGTGACAGTTATCAGGTTAAGTAGTGCTGTACAATGTAAATACACATAAAACATTGATTTGTTATTGATTTACAATAACATGACCTCTTTAATATAAAATGTAGTTCTTTAGGTAGGTTTTCATTATGATATAGAATAGCTAAACTAGTTATTTCATTCGACTGTACAAAAAGTCCATTGTCATTTAAATAGATTGTGGTCACGCAGGTAGCGGTCTGGGAAATGCCCTGCGTTTTCTACGACAACACATCATTTACACAAAGGTTGGGATCAAGAGATGGAATTAGAATACTGAAGGGCTGCTGGTATTGAAGTGAATGGCAGAGACTTCAAATGACTTTTCTAACTCATTTGAAATGCTTTTGAGCAGACACTGCAGCCAGGACCCATTTTTCTTCCTTTCAAAACTTGTCTGCATCGTATTAAATAGGATAGAAATAAATATGGACGTTTAGAAGGCGGCAAGGGAAACAGGCTCCCTTCAGCCATTCATCCACTCTGTCAAGCTCAAACCATGTGTGTATCGCTGCAAAGCTTATGCTTTTGCTTCAGAGCTGGAAGTGGATGACAGCGATTCATAATTGGACCGAGTAGCTATATGGGATGCCACACCCAACACGCTGCTGATGCTGCAGCTCACAAAGTGCTCTGTGACATGACCAATTTGCAAAGTTAGTCAACTGGAAATAGTTTAGTCATAATCTCTTATATGGTCCTTTTAACCTCTGCTGTGGAAGAAATCTGGAACAAGAGTAGAAAAAAACAATATGGCTTATATTTTTATAAATATACAAATCCCAGACAGCGACATAATTGGATGTCTTATAAATGACACCCATTAATTGTCTTGGTAACAGTTTCTCAGAAAAAGAAGGCCGTGTGAAGCACAACGTTCGCCTTAGTTAAAAGAAGTTCAGCAAAATGTGTCATTCTGTGTACTCATGAAATCCAGAACTATTTGATTGTTAACCTTGTGGATGTGGAATAACCGTGTGTTTGTTTGCTTGTTTTTTATTTTATGTCAGATTTAACCATGAAGAATTCTTCTGCTGTCTGTGTTGTAAGTGTAGTTTTAAGGCTAATCCAAACAAATGGCAGCAAACAGATCAGTTTACAATAACTTTTAAACAATTACATTTTGGATTTTTTGTTTAAACAATATGAGGCAGTTTATTTATAGTAAAAAAATGTAAATCATGGTAATTTGTAAAAAATTTTTGACTATTCAAATTGTATGAATTCATATAAAATCTCCACTTTCTCCTCTACATATTCCTATAAGATCAGATTGTTTACCCTGTTAACTGTCATAGTTTCTCAGGAGGCATGTCTATGTTATTTCTCTAATCACTTGTAATATTAGATTCTAATATTACAATATTAATATTAATATTACAATTCTAATTAAATTTTAATCTAATTATATCAAGCTACATATTGATGGAAAAAACAATATTTGACAAATTTTCATGACAATAAAAAAATAATAAAAATAAAAATAGTAATGTTAATGATATTTTAAAAATATGAAATATTAAAATTTTGATCTTTGGATCAGACAGTGAACTGGATTGTTTTTAATATTTTAATCTTCCAATTCAAATTAGACTTATTATAATGTATAATTTTTTTTGCTGTTGTTAATTTGTTTCATATTTATTCTTTAAAAATACTTTCATGCCAATTCTCACCTAATGTTGAACTTTAAACGCTTTTGGTTATGTACTCTGTCATATATAAAAGCAATAATTGTTTGTCAAACAAAAGACAAAAGAAATGAGTAAAACTGAAATGTTCCAGCGCTTCACTTGCCTTAAATACAGTTCTGTAAGGTGGTTATATTCTGGTATGTGCACCCAAGACATATATCTCATTCATCAATGCCATCCACTTTAATAATCGATATTTTTATGTAGGCATTTAGACGTACCTTTTGTCAGGTTGCATATATTTACATGTGTTCTGTATGCTGTCATGTTCCAGAGCTTTGACATATGTTGTGGTGTTGCTTGCTCAGTGAAAAGAAAAATGAGAAAAATGTGTAGAGGAAGAGGAAAGCACATTTTTTCTGAAGGATGCAATGTGTGAATTTCCAAACCCACATTTACCATGAATCAAACCACAGAGTGTAACTACTTTCTGGAAAGAGAAAATACATGCGTATATATTTCATGCGTAATACACATGCAGAACACCCAGTGGTTGAAGTTCATTTCTGGTTTTCGGCCATTGGACATAACGATTTGATCTCCACCATTTGTCACAAGCGATTTTGATCTCAAATGCTTTGTACTTCATGAAATGTTCAATCTTTAGCGAAATGAGATTAACATGCTTTTAAAGAGAGAATTATACACCGGGTAAAGTTCACTTGTCAGAAAGTCTATTAGTTCACTTACACAATGAATAAACCAAAAGATCTTTCCTTATGGTTGAGTACCTGCTCAATACGTCCTGTCTGTACTGATATTCTAACCTCTAGTGGCATGTACCACAGATATTACCTTGCGTGGGTCAATAAAGAGACACAGTTTTTACATTGCTTTTCTCATTTCATACGGCACCAGAATATATAGGTTGGTGCAAAAAATAGGGTGTATATGTCCCATTTCTAAAATTCAATAGCTTTATATAACACCTAACTCTACCTATATACTTGCTAGCAAATATAAAAGAATAGCTTTCTTTGTAGATGGTCATCCCCTTTTTGTGCCTGATTTCAAAATGAGCCACATAAACAAAAATGAAGACATCAGCACATTTAACATTTCAGTATTCACGCTGCGTATATGTGCGCATCATCATATCACTGGCATACTGCCTGTGGTTATTATTACTTTGTATATTCTGCTGGATCTTTTAGATAAAAGGGCAGCCAAGTTACAAAAGTTTGTACTGCTGAAAATTTGGGATTTTAGGGTTTTACAAACTTCTCTGGTAAAGATAAACATCGGCTGGAAGAGCATGACACTAGCAACGGCAAGGTCATAGGTTTAATTCCCAGGGATTGCACATCCTCATAAAAATGTATAGCTTCAATGTGCTGTAAGTCAATTTGAATTAAAGTGTCTGCCAAATGCATAAATCTAAATGTAAAATTTACACTGTGAAAATACAGTTTATCTAAATGTTGATGCTGTTGATGTCCTACCTCAAGTTTCAAAATAATTAAACATGTTACATCCAGTGACAATAAACACTTCGAGATCTTCAAAAGTTATCTTGAGAAATGAGAAAAATTATCCTAAAAACAGTATAGATTTATTCTGTACACTCTTGAAAGTAAAGGTGCTTCAAAAGGTTCTTCACAGCAATGCCATAAAACTAATTTTGGCTCCTCAGAGACATTTTTTGTCAAAGGTTCTTAAGAGAACCATTTCTTTTTTACCTGTTTATAGTCTAAAGAACCTTTTTCCACTACAAAAATCCTTTAATGAAAGGTTCTTTGGTTGTTAAATGTTTATATAGAACCATTCAGGCAAAAATGTTGCATATTGCATCGTGAAGGTGAGAACATCACCTAAATTGACCAAATATAAGATGTATAAACAAGCTTCGAAAGAGCCTTAATTTTGAATGTGATGTATTAGATATTTCATTCTCACTTGTGGCTTAATGATTACAGACGTAGCCTTCACATCACTTCACCAACGTCAGAAAACAACAAATGATAAATTAGCCCAGAATACCCAGACAACTCCACAAAAACAAGTTCTTCAGATGCGTGCGCACATTTATAACACAATCACGCTCAGTAACCAGAGGTTTCTGCAACTCGTCTCCTATTTTAAAAACGCACCATTAGGCTGATAATCAAATTACATTTCGGAGCACAAGGATGATGCCTCCTTGACACCCTGTTTCTGCTCCGTGTCAAAACTCCCTGGGCGTTCGTCTGAACGAATTTGTGAAGCGGAGATGCTCGGCTTGTGCCAGGGAGAAATGTCAAGGTTAAACAATCCCTAATGACAAAAGCATTTAGTACACAGGGCACAGTGTGACGGTGTAGTTCAGTGTAGGTTCTTCTCTATGTAAACCTATAAAAAGTATCACTGCTCACCTCACGGCTGGCAAGCAATAATAATGTCAGCGACTCCCCTCAGACCGCTCTTAGTGCCATTATTGACGCTTTCAGTTCTCTTTAAATTCTGCTGTGCTGAATGAATTGCATACATATTCAGATCCTATTCTGCTTTTGCCTTTAGAGACACTGACAGGTCCACGTTTTGGTGATTGTTGTGAACGGGTGTTTTTAACATGAACCTTGTGTTGATTGTGGTATTCTGTCTTATTCCGTCTGACGGTGTGACATATAGTTTGATACCGTAACACAAAAAGGCTGATTATGTGAAGTTGTGTAGATGACTAAAAGCCTGTCTGTTTATTCCTCAAACACCTTCATTAAAATTCCACACCTGCTCTGTGATGCTCGCGGCGAAATGACTGAGGGTGCGCGGCGGACCCCTGGAGAAGTCATTTTTATTCTGCAGCACGAGTGCCTTGGCTGAGGTGTCACCTAATCGGGATAAAACAGAGAAAACAACTGACGGAGAATCCGTTCACTTCCATGGACCAAGCATTTCAATTAATCTCATAACGGTACCCTAAAACATCCTCCACCCCCTTGATCATTTAAGCCATGTGTGTTTAAAGCTATATTTCGCTGTGTCCTCTCTTCCTCAAACTGACCTGTTTTTCTACATCATAATGTATTTTTAGATCTGAAGCACGTTATATTTGACTCAAAGTGATGTTTACAGCTGTTGCTAGGTAACTAACGTTAAACCAATTCACATCCACACCAAAAGTTCAAGTGTGAAAGCGGATTATGATGTTCCACTGCAAGAGTTTATGTTTTAAAAACTTTCCCACACTGACCTAAAAAGTCTTTAATGTGGCCTGACATGAAGTCTTGATGTGGTACGTCAACAGCCCCCATTCACAGTCGCTCAATTTGATTCGGATCATATTATGCAGCACAGATTCTCTCTCTCGTCTCTTTCTTATTTTTCATTATTCTTCTTGATCTTCTGCTTTTGAAAGTGTGTCGGACTCTTAATGATATGAGCTCTTGCTCAGCCTCTGCGGACGCAACTTCAGAGAAATCTTTTCGCTGACAGTTATTTAATGTTAGGGGTTGACATTTACGATTGATTGTAGTCGGTTGTTGGTTATGTGTTTTGCTCAATGCACAACTGAAAAATCTGCAAATACATGAACTCAAATGGTTCAGTCCTTAGCCTCTGTAATGGATTTAGAGATGTGCGATGTGCTTTTTAATCTGCTGACTTTAAAACCTCCTGTAAATGAATTAATGACTTTGTGTTTTCCACACTGAAGTGTCAGACATTGGCCTGCGAGTTTGGAGCCTCTGGCATTGCCCCCAGTACTGCCACTGCGAGTGAATGAAGACTGTGTTTACACACTTTGAGTGCTGACAAATATTGAAGTTGAAGTATAGATGTTGTGAGCTTGTGGCATAATCAAACACACACACATTTGCTAAGCTAACTAAATGGGCACATATCATAGACTAACTAATCAGACTAACTATAACTTGCGCCCTAACAGAAAACATTTTAGATTTGTAGAAGTTGCCAAAAGAAAGAAAAGATGGATGAGATCTCTTAATATCTAAATTATTTCTTAATCGATAAGTTTACATAGAGAACAAATGGAAATTGTGTCTCAGATATTTCTCCTGAGAAAGTCAGTATTAGATTTCAATATGAACATTTCTCATCAAAATTACCCAAATTCAGATTTACCATTACAATTTACATTAACTTTATAGCTCAGCATCATCGCTGTTGGCAGAATTAAACATTGTGTGTTCAAAACCTAAACATTTCAGGAAATATAAAAAACAAAACCGTGTCCAAATTGTTGTCCAGTGTCCAAAAATTGACTTTTTTAAATAGCTTTCACAGGTTAAATATTTGCATAAATCACAGACAAACATAAAGGGTGACAAATGATGATTAATAATAATAAATATTTTTCATATGCAGATATTCTTAATGCACACTAAACATTCTGGGTAATTTTTAAACCAAGGTTAAGCCAAAAAGGGACAAACATAACCTTTGGGTTATAAATTAACTTGTGTCCTGTTGTTTTACTCCAAAATGCTGGGTAATTTTAACCAATGGTCATGTGACATGCACTCTAAAAAAGGATGTGTTATTTTTTAACACATTTTTTGTGTTATGCTGTTTAACACATAATGTGTCATTGTGTTAAATACATAAAAGGGACAACACATGTTGAGTTGAAAGTAACACAAGTTGAGTTAAAAGTAACACAAAATGTGTTGTTTTTAAATGAACACAAAGACGTGTCTAGTTAGGGACAACACATCTGTGTGTTGTCCCTAACTAGACACATCTTGTGTTATTTTTAACACATCTGTTGTTAGAGTGTATGAACAATTTGTAGGTCATTTTAACCCAACTGTTGTGTTTGTCTCTTTTTACCCAACCAGTGATTGAAAATAATCCAGCATTTGTATTATAGTGTTTATATAATTTTAACAGTCTCATTTGTTTATACAGTATTTTGCTTGTTTTGCTCCTAAGCAATTTTAGAAGAAAAATCTGAGACTAAGTTGATACTTGCAAATCCAACACAAGTGAGAAATCTTCCTGAGATTTTCCTGTCGGTTTACAAATGAGAACATCCCAAATGTCCCACAGAACAGTTTTGGGCAGATTTAGCTAACCTCTGGGGACAGATTTATCCCCAATGGATGGTTAAGTAGGTGCACACACTCATTTAGAGACACATGCTTAAAGGCTAATTAACTTCAGTCTGAAGGAGTTTTCCCTGATTGAAACAAATACAGGGGTCTGTTAAAGATAATTTCAAAAGTGTACAGTACAGTGCAGTACAAATGAGCTTTTAAACACTGTATATGGAGAGAACGAAGCCCAGAGCTCAGATCAAATATCCTCTAATGAGGACTCCTCCTGGACTGTATTGAGTCGGCTTGTAACAACACCTGCAAAGCAATTTTGGCAAACGTACTTTCTGTCAGACATTCTACGTCTAAAACTTTAGCAAGAGGCTTTAGCTAGAGATGTTTTGGAAGGCGTTGTGCTGTGTTATTAAAAATCCAGCAAAACTTTTTGCCCCTCTAAAGCATGTTTTAGATAAATGTCTGAACTGTGAAAATGCTAAAGTTAAATTTGAATCAATGAGCATTTGTGGTAAAATGTGGGGAAAAAGTCATTTTTAATGCAGTTGAATACTTTATGGTGAGAGACAGTCCACAATAGCTTTTCATTTTGTGTGATAGATTAAATAACTGTTTATCTATTTTTACTTTTAGCACAAATTTTTATTTAAGGCGATTACATCTTTGGTCCTATTTGCATTAATCTATAAACAATGATTTTAAAGAAAACTGTACGAGGTTGAATGCTAATTATTATGCTCTATGTACTCTGTTACCCATTAGGTTTACCCACATGTTCTGAAGAACTCTCGAGCATCAGATACTCCGAAGTTTCATCAGAAAAAGCAATTTCTTAAGCTCAGAGTAAAGCAATTTCTTAAGCTCAACATTAAAAGCACTAACTCAAACATTCAGTTTGAACAGTGAACAGACTTTACAGATCACCTTTGATCAATCCAAGAACATCCAAGTATCACCCAAACACATTTTAATACATTTTGTCTGCTGAATTGCCTGTAAAGTGCAAGAAACAAACATGATGCCATGGCATTACCAATATTGCTGTAGTTAAGATAAATCATGTGGCATCGTCTGATCTTTAAAGGTCTATGTTGGACACTATTAGGGCAGCATATAAAAACACACACATCAAACAGTTTGTATCATTGCACAAGTTAATATTTAAATGCTGTAGTCTTTTTTATGCATAAAATTTATTCAATATTTTGTTGAATTTCGGGCAGTGCTGTTTGTATACGTTTGTAAATTATTATTCTTGTCCCCTTCTATTATCTGAAATTGTTTTGATTCTTAAATGTTTCAATCTAAATCAATATTGTAAGAAATATGAATTCCATTAATAAATTATTTTTTATATATAAAACATATTCAAAGATTATATTGCAGCATATTTTGTCGCGTACCACCTGGGGACAGCTAGTGTACGGCGAGAACCATTATTTTGAGCATATTTTGCTGGTTCCAGCACTTTTGCACATTTGTGATTTAGGAAGAGGGCTTTTCTAGCTGAGTCTTGTTCCTTTCAAGATTTCTTCCTCATCTACTCAAACGTCATAGGGAGTTTTTCTTGCCACAGTCACCTTCGGCTTGCTTACCAGGGGATTTGTAAGATGCAATTGTTTGTAAAGCTTCTTTGGTACAATCTGCATTGTGTAAAACACAATAAATGAATTGAATTCATTGGTAATCTTCTTCTCAGGCTATGCAGTGAGTCTATCTGTGAATGTCCCCTTATCTGGCGCAGAGAGGGTTAAATTTGTTTCTTGCATGACTGCACCATGAGGATGAGCAGATGAGCCACACGCTAGAATTCTGAACTCAACAGGGCAATATGTCTTATCCTCCCCGAGCACACCTGGAAGTGAACCTCCTCCTCATTATTTAAACTGTCAAGATCAACCCCAAAAGTTCTGCACTGTATCTGTGAGAAAAAAATGAAATTTTATCACACCACAGTGGCACTGACCTCATTTTCTTTTTGTATAGTACATGACTACATACACAATAAAACTACGGTTTTACTGCGAAGTTGCTTTTCACGATCCAGCGCTGCCCCGTCCCCCACAGAACATTCAAATCAGATACACCATTATTTTACTGTGAATGTTTTCTAGCTTCCTATTTTTCCACTGTGCTGATGTTCATCTTGACATTGACTAACTTGTTTTGTTCGATTGATGTAGTAGATAGTGAGGACATGTGGCAGTGTCAGGTGAGAGTCGTTTTCTTTCATTTGTTTATTCATGTCAACAGCATGTCCTGTTTGTCCAGTCACAATGCTACCAGCAATGTGACTAGTGTTCATTTGATCATTAATGTTCAGTATAATTTGTATGAAAATATATTGAATTGTCTTTATAGTATTAGAATAGAATGAAATGGAATGGAATATAATAGAATAGAAAAAAAACATTCAGAAAAAATGTTATATGGTTCTAATATGTACCATTAGGTATAGATATGTGTACATTTGGTACCAATATGTACCTTTGTATAGAATAGAATAGAATAGAATAGAATAGAATAGAATAGAATAGAATAGAATAGAATAGAATCAGAACACAACAGCCATTTGAGCTTTGCAATGATATATGGTATGTGACGTTTAATTTAATTCTAGGCCAATAAAATACATAGTGAAGGTAAATGTTCGTAAACAAAGCCATGTTGGGCCCGCCCTCGTGGATCGGTCGGCTTACAGCTTATTACACTATTTATTCATATCATACATTAAAGCTGAACTTTTATAAACTCATAGTGTACACTACAGTCTCCAGGCTTACAGGATCTCCAGCAGTGATTTTTTAATAATTCACAAAAAAAGGAATCACTGTCTGGACATCTGGGATTTCATTAGGAGATTGGGTAGTTTTACAGCACGTCCTGAGTGTTAAATTAGCATTATTTGTTATTTGCCTTTGGCATCTGATAGAGCGATTGGACCCACAAGCAGTGGTGCATGACATCAGATCAAACATGCGGATTTGCCTTTATTTATAGTAAAACTTCTTGATAGATATGTTATACAGCTACTGCTTACAGTACTTATGCATCTTATTGTCTTTTGTACACGTGCTTCCTAAAGCATCTGTTTATTCTTGCACTGAGGTGGTCAATCAAACCTGTTCTAGATAACATGATTCCTGAACACTAAAGCTGTAAGAAGAGATTTACTGTTAACAAACCAAGACCTCAGAGCAAAAGCAATTTGTTCGTTTTTAACAGCCAGGTCTTCTTAAATGCTACATCAAGACCCGTGAACTGCCTTTTTGCTTTCAGAGCAAATATTTATCACCTGAAATGCTTAACAAAAGGTTCTGTTTTATCAGGAGATACCTCCTCTGCCAGAATCTTCATCTATGACTCTGATGTCACTTCTGATTGATGGCGAGCACTTAGTGGTCCCACAAGGGCCCTTTGAACACCTGAGAGCAGTGATGTGGCTAGACAACACTGAAGCCTCATCTAAAGCGGATGGATTGACCGCTCTGCATGTGACATCTTCAACGCCACCAAGAACAGCACGAGGGGCTTGATTTCACGGGGTGAGTAAAGAAAATATATCCCCCAAACATCCCTTTGGTTTCCATCGGGGCTATCAGCTCCTTTCCGTCAGAGGTAAGATAACACTTGCAGATGGCTCTGATTTAGCAGGGACCGTTGATGCATTGATTTACGTCTCGCGTCTGTAAAGCATCCATTAATGCACGAGAGACGCATTATCTGCGTTGGGACAAAAGCTAGAAATAAGATGTCTTAATGCCTTCTCCTGCTTTTTTCCACCTCCAAATTTAATCTCAAAAAACTCCTGGCCCATATCAACAAGAAACTTTGTAACCTTTCGTCGACCCACCCGTAATGAGTTTTAACTCGCATCTGTCATAGATTGTGTTGACAATGACAAATTTGAGAGCCGCACGCTGAGGAGAATTCCAAGCAGGCATCATAACATTCGTGTTTACGCATGAAGTAACTATCATGATTCTCAAGCTTTGGACAATTCTGGTTATGCCTCTGCGCCCGTACTCTTAGTCTGACGAGATGGCAGGATGAAATGTTTTTTTTGACACTTTCTGTATGAAGTAAGCAAATCGGTCGTGACTCGGCTGCTGTATATTAGACTTAGTGGTGGGACAGCACTGTGTTCCAAGTCATGCTTTTGACAGATGCCGCATTAGCATGATCAGACTGGTCTGGCCAGAGGATCCATCCTGTCGTACTGGGCATTGGCTGTTCTGTCTGAATACATAAGTATAATATAAGGCCAGAGAACAGTCTGAATAACTGAAGACAGGGGCCGGTGTCTTGCTTTGGGGCCAAAGCAACATAGATGTGAAGAACTCAGGGCCATAACTCGGTGTGGCAGGTGAATTATTTAACAACATATTCAATATTACACTGTTTCTAGACTTTTTATCTTTTGTTTCCTATAGCAGTGAAGAGTACCTCTTCATTAAAACCGAAACCTGAAATATTCCAGATACTATATACAATACTGAATATATTTTTGCGGATTTCATAAATAAATGTCATTCCCACAAAATTGTAAAACTTGCAAAAACTCGTTATTTTATGTTCTTGAAATGCATCTGATAATTATTTAGTGATTTGAAGTACTCCCAGTATATACAAACTAATACATTGATTTGTTAAATAAAAAATGAAAAGGTCAAATGATCAAGTTACTTTGTTTACTTTTGTTGAAAGTCATTGCAAACATTTTAAAAATGTTACAAAAACATTGGTATAAAAATGTTCTTCTTACATTGTTAGTGGAATGTTTAAAAACATTCAGAAATAACATTTTCATAATTTAATGGGAGTGTTAGCAAAACATATTTCTGTTGGGTATGACCTGCTAAAGACCGCTGAACAAGTGCCCCTAGTTAGAAATGATCACAATATCTAATCATTTTTGCACTCTTTGCTACTTATACATCAACGACATTGTAAGAATATTATTCGATTGATAACCATCAAGATTTTGCAAAAATTTCGCTTTCCAAAAGTAGAAACCCAAAAAACTTGAAGTAAAGCACTGCTGCTATTGTTCCGAATGCTTAGTGGATTTTTTTCTTTGTTTAACCTCAGCCTGTGCTTGTCTTTCATCTTGCATCCGTGGCAAAGGCCATATTCACTCCTGATGCTGGTGGCTCTCACTGATGGTCTCTCTATTGTGCACTTGTTGTCTTTGAGTCTCTTGAGAGCCTATTTCCACTTAAATTCACAGAGAAGATACCAATCTGCAATGTTCTAAGGTGTTAACCCTGGCACCTCTCTTACACCACAAGTACCTGCGCTACAGTCACTTACAGTGTTTATCTAAAATGCAATCATTCTCCACTCACAAATACAGACTGTATCACAGAGTTTCAATAAATGGGCTATTGTTGCCCAAAATCAATAACAACTTACAAGCCAGCAAGAAACCTGGAGGTTAGCAAAAGGGTAACAGAGCTGTGGTTATGTACAGTGTAGGGAAGGTTTTTCAGCAAATTAAAATTTTGGATGCGTGTGCTTGTGTCAGTGATCAGGGTGGAGTATGCATCACAATGAAGATCCAATCGCATCACCTCATTCACCTACTGAAGAGTACAGAAGGCCATTGATCTGTGATAGCCAATCAGATTCTACAGTCTTAAGTGTACAAAATATTCAGAATGGTCCTCAATATCAAACTAATGATTTCATATAGGCAGAGAAAGTCAGACCCATTACATCTCTTATTTGCATTGAGGGCATAAGCCTTTAGATTTTAGCACCTTCACAGTGGAGTAAACAAGATGTTATGCAATTATTGTGAAAACGTCCTTGTGTCTGGACCTGTGCTAGTTTATAAAATCAGGTCAACAACATAAAAAGGAAGAGAAAGCTCAATAAAGCACAGTAAGGTAACTGAGCATTTCCTGACATGAGGAACAGAGATGAAGAGACAGTACAGCATCTTTAAATAAACCTACACGATCTTATAAAAAGATAATATTGGTTTGATTTCTAATACAAATCGCTGTATTATTGTCCTAAAATTTTGCTTGGGAATTGTCATACCCTGTGTGTTATGGTCAAATGAAATCGATTATGGTGCATGTTTTTGGAGTAGCATACACTTAAAAATAAAGGTGCTTCAAAATGTTCTTTCCAGTGATGCCATAGAATTTCTTTCTTATATTTTTGCACTATAAAGAATCTTTTGTGAAACAAAATATGTATTTATGTATATATATGTATATATAAATTCATGTTAAAGGTTCTTTATGGAACCATACAATCAAAAATATTTCTTTTATGTAACCATAAAGCACCTTTATTTTTAGTAGTGTGCTATTTCTGTACAGTCAGATTTAGACAGAAGAGGAAAAAACACAAATTTCTGTTAGTGAAATTATGTTTCAAACTCTTTATCGATTGATTGATTTATTTCATGCAACAGTTTTCCTAACATTTTCTTAATTTAAGTTAGAAATTTGTCCATGTAGGCATATCAAAGACTAGATTACAAGCAGCGGCTATGTCAAAGCAGCTTTTCTTTGATCTTAGTTGAAAATGCACTACATCACTAATCTTTCTGCTAATAAAACACAATGCATGTTAAATCGGGTTAAACTCTTTGCTAACATACTTTAGGTGCTTTAGATCCTCAGCACAAGCTAAATAAAAATTAATCAGCTTCTGTCTCCTTTTTCCCTCAAATAGGCAAACGGATAATGATTCTCAGAATCCAGCTGTTACATATTATTGCCTTGAACCAGTTTGATAGTCTTTGTAACTCTTTTTTCCTTAATAATTACAGTTTGGTATTTAATCATGTCACCAGTTCTCTCGCAAATGCACACGAGGATAAGCCTGGGGTTCTCTGGCCCTAAACAGAGGACTATAGATAATTTTCAAGTGCTTGCCACTTCAGACGAGCATTACGAAGGCAGAAACCGTGAGGCAGGCGAAGATTTTATTACACATTTCTCGGATACAACGCTAAACATTTCCATAATCTTCACCTCAGAGCCGCACAGTAAACAGACTCATTTTCAATCATTTCTCATGGCTCTATGCAAAACAGGCTGTTATGAATAAATGCATTTTAAAATTGGGGTAAAACACACGCCGTACACGCAGTGATGGAATTGACAGAGCTCTGTGTGAGGCAGGGAAATGTGGTGTGTATTTAATGTTAATGGGGAGTCGAGCACAGATGCTACTACAGCAAAGATCTGCAGCATAAAATGACGTTTAAAAACGGGATTGAACCGTTTATCTAGATATCCAAAAGATAGAAACAGGGAGAAACTCCTGGATTTTATTCTCACTGCACCTCTTTCTGATATACTTTTTGGCATCTGTTTAATGTTCCTTCCCACTTTTATCCGCATATGTGAAGCACCATATTATTCCTTCCCGCTACCCGAAACTACATATGATTTTATATGATTACATATGATTCATGATTTGCTGCATAAATTCAGTCCTGAAAGCCAAACATGACATACGCACCGCTAAATTTAGATTACTCATGTTTTTTAGAAGATCATCGCCTGTAGCATTCGGCATCGGAAAACAAACACGCTCTGGTTATCTTCCCTCCCCATTCGCTCTCTTTACATTGTAACTCTTCAGTGACAGCGAGCCTTGTTTTCCAGCATTATCACACAGGGGAGATGTTGTGAG
Source organism: Beaufortia kweichowensis (assembly GCA_019155185.1). Taxonomy (NCBI): domain Eukaryota; kingdom Metazoa; phylum Chordata; class Actinopteri; order Cypriniformes; family Gastromyzontidae; genus Beaufortia; species Beaufortia kweichowensis. Next base: position 8,123,298 of record CM032808.1, read on the forward strand.
CGTAGGCCTCGTGGTTTGGAGTGACAGAACCGGCTGTCACTCAAGATTACAGCTTAATAAAAGCGACACACGCGATCATTCTCAACAAAACCGCTTCCTCCACACGGTAATACTGGATTGAAGCCGGTTGGAAACTCGTTTCTGACATGGGAAGAAAAAGTGTACACGCCCTCTCCAGACTCCAAAGTCACAGCAAACTCATGAAGGAGTCTAATAATACCTTGCATTATTCTGAGGTCAGGAGGGCAAAAAAATTATCCAAAATAAAACAAACAGGAACTTCTTCAATTGCCCCCGAGGAAGTGAGCTTTCAGTCACTGCGATGTGCTTACGAAAATAGATATGATAATCTGTGTGAGGTATTGTTTAAAGATGTGTGTGAGAGAGAAAGTGTGAATGAGCTGTTCGTCAAGCGATGTGCGCGACAGTTGTGCAGATGGATGCTTTGAGAAACACAGCGAGGTCCCCAAACGTCTCCGCTGTAGCAGCACAACAGTCTTTTAACCTGTCATTGTTCATCTACTCACTAGGCTCATTCATGAATATTGCAGCTGAGAAATGGAATATGACTGGGAAGTGAACTGCAGAGGGTCCCTACGGTGTAACACCCACTTTTTCCCAGTATCCTCAAATTTCATTTGACCTCTTGGAGGTTGTGGTCAGGGCAGGGCAAGGTATTACTAATATGACACAAGGTGCTAAACTCCTATGCTTCTGTAATCCATATTTGAACATAAATCTCATATTAAAGAGATTCACATGTTCTTATAAAGGATTAAATATCACTGGTCTTAATACTCTCAGGATTTCCAAAGACACAAAGACGTTGTGAAAAGTGACAGCTGAATTCACAGTGATCTAATGAACAGAATTGGATTAGGCGTGACAGCCCTCCATACTATAAAATTTAATAGTTTTATAATTTTGAACAGACGTTGTGCACAAAATCCCTAAAAGATAATCCTTGATTTTAGTTACAAATTGACAGGATTAAACCCAATTTGTATGATTCGTAAAAATAGATACATATCTACATATCCAAGTCGACGTCATTTAACGGAAAGTTTTTGTTGAAGATCACGTCTTGACTTCTGCATGTTATTCTCAGCTAATCTATTTTTAAACAGGCATGATTATCCTCAGAGTGGTTTGCACATCAGTGGTTCGTACAAAGAAAGTGCTTTCTGGGTTTACCGCAAAGACATTTACATACAAACACAGCTAATGCATTTTAAAGGGGAATCTTCATTCACGTAAACCAGATCTTAATCCAACAATAATTCTAACCACTTAGTCCTGTCATGAAAACACAAAGATTAATTGTTACTTTTGATTTTATGCTATGGAAATTTTGCACTTTGTGTATTGTTTCATCATTTATATAATCTCCAGGTTTATTCTCAAATTTCTCCATTTTACTAATAAGAGAAAGGGGAAAACTGAGCAATCCATGACCCTGAAACTATCAGCCACTGGTGTGCAAATAGAATAATGTTAAATAAAGTCAAACCAAATCATTCAATTTTCTCGACTGTACAGGGATCTAATAAACGACAGCTGAGATGATAAAAGTTCGACTGCTGAGGCCTGACCTGAGGTTGAGAAATTAATAGAGCAAAAGGCACTGAATAAAGTATTTCGTTTCTCCGGCACGATAAGCTTTTGATGTAAAGCTTATAATTGTATAATCACAGCGACTTCTTTGCCTCTCACAGGACTCAGCGGCTCAGGTTTGCTTGTAAATGAGTATCGATTTGTTTGTTTCACACTTGATCTGATTAATTTAAATATTTTGGCTTGGGGATCAAGCATATATTTGAATGGTTCAGCATGTTGGTGCCTGGGGCTATGAATATGAGTCTTCATCAGAGAGATATACACATATTTAGGGATATGGAAATTGATTTAAAAAAATATTCTGAAGGATAGTTTGGGGTTAAAATAAACATGAACACCTCAACAGTAAACTTATTTTTTGGTTACGCCCTGTGTTTGGATGGGCGGGCAGTCTTGATGACAGTAAATAACAGGCCAGGAGAAGGGATCTGAGTCATGGCCAGGTGCCAGGCATGATTACCATCTTTTCCTGTGTAGTCCCAGGTGCGATTGCTTGACGTTTAAATTAAGTGATTTGCTGTATTTAAAATGGACAGGATTTCCATTTTGAAGAATTAGTCAATTAAAATTCTAATGAAATCTAATGAAATGTTATAAAATGTAAGTCTTTCTCAGCCAGACACCCAGTCTGTGTTGTGTGTGTTGCAGTCATGAAGTAAAGCCTTGTTGATGCAAAGGTTTTAAAATATTAAGAGTTAGGACAGTCCACATGAATAATTAAAGGATGGTATTCTAAGGCGAAATGTCTGATGTGTGCAAAAGACAGAATCTGAACTGTGGACCACGCTTGTAAAAACAAATAGTGTTTTCAAAGTAAGACATTAGGCATTTTAAAATAAAATTATTGTAAAGTAAAATTGTTTTTACTGATTATAAAATATTGTACTTACATTAAATATAAATAAACCTCTCACATCTTTAGTCTTAGCAAATTTGTTCTTGATTGTTTGAAGACAAAATTGAACACTGTTACCAACTTTTCATTCATTTGACAAAATCTCCTACTGAGATTTGAGGAGGTGTTAACACAACACAGTTTTCAACTAAATCTTTTATGTGTTTTGTCAACAACAAATGCATTTTTAGGGCCTAAAAACGGCCTGGCATGCATTTTTTGTGGATCCATGTGAACAGGGATTGTGAGAGGATGTGAAACTTTTCCGAAGCGCATAATTGTCATTTAAAAATACCCCAGGTTGCCATGATAGCCATCATAAATGACATGATCTCTTGATATTAAAGAAATAGTTCACCCAAAAATACAAGTTATGTCATAATTTTTTCACCCTTATGTCATTCAAACCTTGTATATGACTCTTTCTTTTGTGGAACACAAAAGAAGATATTTTGCAAATCGCTGGTTACCGGAACCCATTGACTTCCATTGTGTTTTGTGTCCATATATGAAAGTGAATGGGTGCCGGTAACCAGCATTTTGCAAAATATCTTTTTCTGTGTTCTGCTGAAGCAAGAAAGTCATACAGGTGTAACATGAGGGTGAGTAAATAATAAAATAATTATAAATAATTTTATTATAAATATTTTTTTTATTTTTGGGTGAACTATCCCTTTAAGCAAATACTCTCATACTAACAATGAACTGGATAGTGGTCTGATTTACCTGAAAACATCTGACTGGCTGAACTACCTCCTGCCTCAAACAAAAAAAATAAATGTGCTATTTCATTTAAAAATCCCTGTTTTCTTCAAAAGAAGCTTTGGTGAAGAGAACAATCACCACGAGTTTAGAGCACAAAAAAGGTCATTTGATTGATTCATTCAGATTCTTCCGTTGTAAAATACATTGATGTCTCTGCAGTCTGGTATAATTTAGGGGGAAACAATTAACTGATTATGCCAAAGGCAGGACACGATTAGTCTGGAAATAATAATAGCAAACTAGAGAAACAAATATGTTCAATTTCCATTTTGCTCCCAGCAAATAATTACAGTAATGAGATTTTCTGTTGTTAAAGTCTTGTAAGGTGGAACAAGGAGTCAACAGGGGAGACCGAGTGAAATCAATTAGTACGCATTAGCTGGAGGCTTAATCTTTGGTGGTCAAAAGCTTTTGCTTGTCAAGTTGGGACCAAACCCACACTTTGGATTTCTTTTTAGGTTTGTTCTGACTAACTGATGTTGAGAATAAGACCTGTTCCTTTTCTGTATGACTGTCATAGAACAAGTCTCCACCCAGCTGGCAGAGACCAGTTTTACAGGGATAGTTTACCCAAAAATCTAAATTATGTCATAATTTATACACCCTCATGTCCTGTATATAACTTTTTCTTCTGTGGAACCCCCAAAAAAGATAATTTTCGAAATTTCGCAGTGGTTTTGTGTCTATGTTATTAGGTTACCAACATTTATCAAAATGTGTTGTGCAGAATAAAGAAAGTCATAGGGTTTTGGAATGGCATGAAGGTGAGGAGATAATGAACAAATTTTCATTTTTGGGTGACCTTTTCCTTTAAAAGGGACCCCATGGAGCCCCATGTTGTTCCTAACCTGTATGGATTAAATTCTTTCATACGATACAAAACATTCATACAATATTAAAAATATTTTTGGACTCAATATAAGGAATGTGAATTTGGATTTCCAAAATGACAAAACAAGCACTATAATCATATGTCATATGATAGATTGGTGTATAAAACAGACCAAAATCTCTTGAACTCAAGAGTCTGATTGTTCATTTGTGAATCGTACATCGCTAATCCTCTCACAAACTTATGTTATGAACATGCCAGGAAAAGATGGTGTTGTCAAGCCTCTGTACACCTTATTATATTTTTATTTGGCATTTTGATCTGAGCTTAGTAATACTGTTTGCTTCTGTATGATCAAACGGCTGTTTTTCATTCATACAGTAAGTCACTGCGGAGCAAACAACTGCTAAATAACTGCATGTACATGTCTGTAACCTAGCGTGTAACATCCTGTTTAAGTTCTGTTTCTTGTGTGTGCTGTCTTGTTCTGTGCTTCGCTTGCGTCAGTATTGTGTTCTGTGTAGGTGTGGGTAAGTTTCGCTCTGCATGCCTTTAACCATAGGATTTGCAGACCAGTTTTAAGAAGTCTAAACCAAAGAATGAGTTGTTTTTATGTGCATCCTTTCAACTGTAAATGCTAATTATATTCATTATATTGATCAAACTGTTGCAGAAGCCTTTCTGAAGTATTTTGTTTGCTTTAGATAATTATTATTGTCTCTGAGGTTTTGTTTGTTGTATTACCCTTTGAACACCCTAAAGTCATTGATTCATTTCTCTTTGCATAAATGCATAAAATCTCTTACGTGGCTTGGAGTAGGAGTCAGCTAAATTCGTTTATTGCGCTTTTCCCCCCAGATAAGGTACACTACTATGTATAATACATCGCTAAGCTTGTGGATTCACTCAAATCACACAATGCTGCATTCACATCAGACACTCGCTGAGGTCAGACACCAGATCTAATGGCCCAGCAGAGCTCTTGGTTGACCTGACAGTGTGGGAGTCGCACATTTTTGAGAATCACACCTCTCCCTTTCACACCCTCTCATTTCCTCCGCGTTAATCAGGCGGCTGACAGAGCTCGGCGATAGTGACTAATGAAATGTCACTGTGACTCTGATGGAGATGCAGACCTGGAGGAAACTGAGAGGGTGAGATGGATGCCGGTTGCATCCTCAATGTGCCGGGCATCAGTATGGAGGGTCCATCTGGTTTTTACACGTGACTCTGGTAAATAAACCGAACGCAGGACTGAAATGAGATTCATTTGCTTATGATATCTGATAAATGTTCTTCTTTGTGCTGTAAGTGGGTCAAAATTGAGAAAGTCTTCAGTAATCCTTGTTTCCAAAATGGGGTTGTGATAAAATAGAGGTGGATTTGCATCAACGGGAAAGCTGGTCTTTTTATATGGTGAACTCTTGAATTAGACTGTGAAAATACAGTAAGAGGTTATAGAGACGTAAATGTTAATGTAAATAAAAAAAATAAATACACTTGGCTCCAGAACATGAGAGAACACCTGATTTTTAAATATTAATTTCGTTAAATTTTTCTCTCTCTATTGACAATATTTTGTCTGTCAGTTGATTTCATCTTGGGAAACGAATAAGCCTTAAATTTTTAAATACAGTTATTTTTTGTATTAGTTTTGTTTTTATTATTAATTTAATTATTAATTTATTTCTAAAGTAAGTTATACATTTTCAGCTTATTTTTATGAGTTGTTGCAAGTCACCACAGTAAGTTAAAATGACTTGTGAAGTTGATTTTGTTTTTAAATCTAAGGCAGCAAAGAATTTATGTTCATGTACATAATTTGTTTTTTAAGCAAGGGAATATTAAATACATTTTTTTGTTTATTTTAAAAAGCATTGGCTGCATTAATAATGTTGTGTAACAAAACTAATCAAAACAAGATTATATATTAATGTAACATTCTGAGAAACCGGAGACATGGTTGATTTTTTTAAAGCCAGCTCTCTAATTTCTGAAAGTAGGCACCTAGTTCACATCTGAAAATTCTGCAGGATTCTTTAAAAGGCAATAAAGTTGAATGTCGGAGGAAATAGGAACATGAGACTGAGGTACATTATCTAAATGTAGGCCACTGCACCGCTGCCATCCATTTGCTGATTAATTAAGATGACATTGCTTAATGACATAGAAAAGGTTCAGCAGTTTGGTCACTTAATTGTAATGGGAGAGCAAATAACATGGATTTCGTACAGACTACACTTAAGAAACACTGCCTTGGATGTTTTTTCTGGCTTGATTTTGAATTGTAAAGACTGATAAAGGCTGTAACCCATTCCCTGTTCTCTTCCTAACAGTTGAAAAAGCCTGTCTAGACAATGTAGTGTTTTTTTGATAAAGACTTCAGAAGCGTACGTTCGGAAAAGATGTAGTTCTGTTTATTTTAGAGTACAGATAATAAATTAGACATGCACCGCTTGTCATAGCAGCTCTTCAGCTGCGGTGAGAGATGATTGTATTTATAAAGCTGTTTTCAGTAAGCACAATCATGGCAAGCTAGTGGTTTCCTGTGATAGATGTTTGGTGTGTGTTCTCTGGAATAAAAAGTGTGTACTGTATATTGTGCAAATACAAAGGCTGAGTATGCTTGTTATGCATGTCGATGAAGCTTTCTCCTCCCTCTAGATTACTGTGTAAATTTATTTTAAGTCCCTCTGCACCTAACCTACACAAGGGATTTGTCTTTTTGTACGCTTTGCGATGTGGTCCCCATGAGATGCACTAATCACATGTGAAGGGTGCTGCAATTAATCTTAATTACATAACACACATTATATTACACATATTACAAATCCTCTTTTGGGACACACTGTGAAAAACTGGAGAAGAAATTAGATGGGGATTACCGTTCAATAATCTCATTAACGTTTGAAAGCAGCAGCATGACTTCTCACCCCAGTTGCTCAATTCATAGACATATTCTGGACTTTATAATAGTGCAAATCTATAAAGAAATTGAAATGAGCATTGGGTAGAACCTGTTAAAGACTTATTTTTGTTAAACAAAACCTTCCAGTCTCAACACGGTGAGCTATTATATGTATTTTTGGAGATTTCTTTGGAAATGTGTTTTATGATGAAGCTTTGGATGAATGTTACTGACCAAAATGTCACTGGAGATCTACTAGGTTTTCTTTCTTGCAGTGGATGTATATTCTGTATTCATGGCCATGCATAAATATGCCATGTGCCAGTGTTACAAATGGGGTGATGTGTGATACATCACTTTTACATCTGCCATAATATACTAAAATTGTATTATGAGAATCTCATAAATGTGTTCTTTTTGTGCCTAATGTGAAGACCTTGTTATGTGTTACTGTGACCTAGAGAAGCCCTCCCAGAAGTGAATTGACTTAGTCCATCTACACGATTGTAATGATAAATATGTAATGTTATTTCTCCAGGGAACGCATTAAAGCCCATCATCATACATTGGGCAGATGGCAGTCTTGGCTTGGTCAATGAGCAATGCAGATATAAATAAAACCGTCTATAATGCCCTCCGCTGAGAAATTAGCTTAAAAATGATGGGTTTCATTTTTAGAGGATAACATAGATTAATGTCCTGAAAAAATATCTTTGTCAGATCTCCAGAGTCTCATCAACATTTTAGATTCTCTTATATTCTGTGTGTGAAGCTGTGCCAGCGTGGAGCAATTGGTTTGGTTTTCCTCTCACATGACTCCCTGTTGAATTATTATTTTACTGGTAATGTAACACTTTTTTTGTGAAGTCACATTAGAAGCATATAGGTATAAAATCATTTTAGAAAAGAAGATGCCAAAGTGTAAGACAGCTGATCAAGTGAACATGATTCATTTTGTCTCCCTAAATGTTTAATCTCTTTAACAGTCTTAAAGGTATAGTTCACCTAAATTTATTTCATTATTATTTTATTATTTACTCACCCTCATGTCATTCCAAACCTGCATGATTTTTTCTGCAGAACATTTTGAAGAATTGAAAATGTTTTTCTTTGCGAAAGGTTTGTATCAATTATAAATAAGCTAATAAAACCTTTTAGATCCATATTTAAACTGTCCTGTCAACTCGCTGTACATTATACCTTACTTAAATATTTACCAAAGAATAAAGATAGTTTTTGCTCCTCGAGGTGTAATTACATCATCAACCACTAGGGGCAACTTTAGCTTGAACTTCAGCTTGGGTCTTGTTCTTGTTGTGCCATCAACCATTTTTGTCATAATGTCATTTTTCTGCAGTTTTTACAGTTAGCAGACATGATTGGAATACTAACCGATAGCTCTCTGCAGATATTATACACATGTTTGGCTCAAACAAAAGCACTGCAGTGTTTACAGTTTTCAGGTGAATCAACCTGTGATTTCGACGGCTTACTTATAGTTGTGTCTGCCTATTGAACTGGTAAAGCATTTCAGTATGGAAAAAAGATTTGATTTCTTCATGGTGCCAATATTTTTAAAGCCAAAACCTTGTTTTTCTATCCTTGAGCCTTTAATGAATTGCTGCAGTATGTGATTTGAATCATACAATCAGATACCTGAACGTTAAACTTGCCCCATAGCTCGTTGTAAAACAAATATGTTTTGTATTCTTGTATAACAAATGAGATAACCTATAATTACCATAAAGCTAAAATACAATGAAAAAATGATAAATGATATTAAAATGTACACAATGAATTGACAAGTCAAATAACAGCAGGTGTTAATATTTCTCTCCATATATATAGACAAATGAATAGTCGTATCACTAATGCAGAAAGTTTGATGAGGAATGGCAGTCGCTCTTCAAATGACAAGAAGATCAGTCAAAGTGAATAGAAACAACATTGTAAATGAGCTTAACGTTCTGTATATGATTAACAGGTCTCAGTGGCATCGCCAGGGGTTGTATCTGAGAGACTTTACTTGTTTGATATAAATATATTGTATATTTTGATTGTTTCTCCATTATCTCGAGGGTTCTTGCTATCTGAGAGTGGAGGGATCAAATATCAACGGTCATCTAAATTCCATATAATGGTTTTGTTCTGAATTCCATACAGTGTGATTCTCTTCAGGGAGTGTTTCTGCTGCCCGGGTGGTGAAACACAGTCTATTTTTATACGAGAAGTGTTAGAACAATTCACACGTTTGAGAAAAGCAGCAGACGATTGCCGTGCAGCAAATAAATGACAATGGGAATGTACGATTGGGTTCAGAAGAGTTTAATTGCAAAATGGCAAACTGTACAGCCCTTACAATTGCATGTTTTAGTCCGCCATTTGAAAACCTTACAGCAGTAATAGCATGTTTTAGTCTGTAATTTAGCTTGTATGTTATAGCATGTTGTAAGCTGTATTATATAAAATGGTCAGTTCCAGTCCTTGATTCTGATTGGTCAGTAGCTACTGTATGTTTTTTCATACAGTAAAGTTGGTCAGGAACTATTTTTTGAAGGCTTTTAGTGATTTTACTTCATATAAGTTGCATTGATATATATTTTAGGGCTTTAATATTTGTATTGTGTGGTAACCGTGAATAAGTCACGGCTATCACAATATTTGTAAAAAATAAAAAAAAAAAAAATTTTTTCCTAAAACATTAACAATGTTCAATAACAACTTTCAAGGTTTAATGTAAACTATGTAAACTAATGAAAAATGTATAGATCTATCACTAAAAAATAAAACTGAATTCAAATTGAATTCAGATTTACTTTTTTTTTATGTTGCATTGTTTCAAAGCAGCTTTACAAGAAAGAAATCACTGAAAATTTTTAACATAAAACTATAAAAATCTATATTTTATTAAAAAAATTTAGCTCTGCGATACATATCTTAATAGCTCTACGATTCATATTTTTGTTTGTCTATCCATTCACGTTCAATGTGTATTTTACACTGTTGTTTAAAAGGTAAAGGTCACTTGACAATCGATTTGATAAACAGTTGTATGCTTAAATATTTGATTTTATTTGTAGACAAAATATAACACTTTCATTAATTACAAAACAGATTTTTTTAAAATAATATATTGAAAGTAATGAGTATGTCTTACTCTGCAAAATCACTACAGCTGTAACCCTGCTGTCTTACATTTTCCAATTGAACCAGACCAGAGCTGATCTTCTTATTCTTTTTAACACTTAGCAGCATGCTTTAGATTAAGAAGCTGTATTATCCCTTTTGGAGGCTTTGTCAACCTCGGAAGGCAGTCTTACTCTAAAGTCTGCTTCAGCAGGTCCGGTAAACTCATTCCCATTGTGCTTATTCTTAAAATAATCTCTTTTATATGCTTTTGAAAATTGTTTGGAAATGTGCTGACAGTTGTGCAAAACGTTCAGGTCACCAGGTAATGGCTTTGCCTTACGGGGCAGAAGATAATCCTTAGCTCTAAAATACTAAATAAAACAATGGTTGATACTGCTGTTAATTTACAAGCAATCTTGTTGTCTTATTAATCTTTTACTTGCTGAAATTAAATTTCCCATGAGTGGGAATATCTTTCTGTGTCAGTGATATGCCGCATGGGAGCTGTGATGATGAATTCACTTATCCTGCTAAGAAGCATCGCCACAGATAATCCCAGACATGTGCAGAAAAGTGTTTCAGTAAAGAAACCGGGTGACTAAATTCCTTGTGTTCATTGTAAAAAGACTAAAAGAGGGAACGTCTGCTAAATAATGGGCCTGTCTGATGAGGTTACAGTGACGCAACTTCTTATAAAACAAAGGCTTGAGGGTGGAAAAGTATCCTTGTGTGAAGTTCAGAAATTGCATCTGATTATTTATTTATTTGTTTGTTTGTTTTTCAAGGAGCCTTCAAGCATGAAAATATTACTTGGCTGTTAAATAAGACGTCTTTGTAGGATCCCGGTGGTTAATAACCTTGGCGCCATTAGCACCTTTTTATCAGACTGGTAAATACTGCAGAGTAATTATCACCGCGGTATGAACTCACTCTTTTTCTTGTAAGGTGTCGTCATCACGCCAAGGTCAGCATGCCAGCACTTTCTTTGCAGACAGGTTGTAATCATTTCTCAGGACATTAGATACACATCACGTAGGGAATGACCTGATCAAACAGTACAGAAATGTATTTAAGCTCTTTATTTCAGTTCATCACAATTTAACTGTTCTTAAAAGTGTCGTTTATCTCTGCCATCTGTTACATAAATAGAATTGGGGGATAATCATTTGCAGAATAAAGATTCATCATTTATTCACTCTCATGTCATTCAAAACATATATATGATTCTTTCTTCTATGGAACACAAAGGAAGATATTTGGAGAAATGTGTATTTAGAAGTGGTTTTATGTCCATACAGTGGAAGCCAACAAATGTTGTTTGATGACCAACATTGTTTAAAATATCTTCATTGTGTTCAGAAGAAGATGTTTGAATGACTTGAGGGTTAAAAAAGGGGAAGATTTCCATCTTTTGGTGAACTATCCCTTTAAATCTAAAGTCCATTAAATGTTCGAATGTTCATCAAGCACCCAACCCACGGAGATCGCTTTGGGGCAAAATGCATTATGCGCAACACTAGGATCTTATTTGGATAATTAACAGCATTACAAATATAGCTCAGAGAATATTACGGCAATAAGTGACAGGGAGAAAAAAGCCTTCATTTACCTCGTCTTCTGTTTATCTCGCCGCCTCGTTGAGAAATGTTTGCAGTTTGCGACTTCATATTGGTTCGTGAAGTAATTAAGATGGAAAAGTACGAGGGACCCGAGGGAGGGGGGTGTCGAGAACAACGTTGGAGTCTCCTTGCAGAGTAGACCAACCCATTAAATACACACATCTACACCATTGTGGATGATTTCCATTACCACATCCATGGATTAGAGATGCTCTGATACATCTTGCATTGAACGAAGTATATCCATTAGTGGGCATAAAAGACTTGTTAATGGACGACACTTTATTCAGAGCATGTCCGTCTTACTTTATTGTAGATGGCATCGACTGGCGCTGGATTATGTAAGTTTGCATCACTAGCAGCACATAGTTAGTCAGCAGTGACAACAAATCAGACGGAGCTGTAAGAAACTGAAGCAGCGCCATCGAGACCGTCACACTTGCATTAGTCCCGCGCACCGACATTTACGGCGGCCGGATCAATGTAGTGCTGATACAAAAGTTTTGTAGATTCGTGAACTGCAGCCTAACAGCATCTACAGAGAGAGAGAGAGAGAGAGAGGGAGCTAATGCAGAGATGAGAGGAAGTATCCATCTAACGCAATCAGTCTCCCTGTTATTTCTGACACTACCACAGACTAAAAAGCTACATTAGGCAGCCTTCACCTAGTACTAGAGCCCAGATTGTGCCAGCTTTAATCAATAGAAATAGACCTGCCACTGGCTTTTGCAGGCAGACATGCTTCATAAGCTTTTCTGGCAGAAAGGCTGAGCTGAAATGTTAGTCGATGAAATGGAAAAAGAAAGCGCGTCAGACGCGAGTGCTAGCGTTGAGATAATTATGAAGGATAACAAGATCCAGTTAAAAGGCTTGTTGTGATAAAGCGTGAGTGTTTTGCTATTGCAGCTCTTCAGATCTGTTGATAAGATAATGGTAGTGTGATATTTCACCCCTCGCAACAATTAATAAAATCATGCAGATTTTTTAATGCATAGGGGAGCATGTCGGCATTTAGGGTTTACAACATCTTACTCTTTAGTTTAATGCTCAAGTACTCGAGAAGCTCAATAGGTACTTTTGGGTGGGTGGCTGGGTGGTGTGGTAAAAAACGTTGCTGGTTCGAACCCTTCGAGGAGCAAGCTGTGAGTTATCATCAGTGTGCCTGTGAGCAAGGCACTTAACCCAAGGTTCCTCCATGGGGACTTACGTGTTCGTTATGTCGCTTTGGATAAAAGCATCTGCTAATTGACTACTTGCAAACTAGACACTCTAAAAAGGTCTAAAATATTAACATCCTTGTGATAGGCCATCCCTCATCCAGAACAGCACTTGTTAGGTGTTGTATGTCTCTGAAAATGCTAAAAAAAACCTTTCAGACATGGTTACTTACTTACATTTACATTTAGGCATTTAGCTGACACTTTTATCCAAAGCGACTTACAAATATTAGGAGACAATAAAGCGACACATCAAGAGACAACAATAGTACAAAGAAGTGCTTTCCTAAGTTTACAATGTTTTGCAGGGCTAGATAAGTACCTGTAGAGGAAAGAAAAAGGAATATATATATATTTTTCTTTTTTTAGGATGTCAGGTGTTCATGGAAGAGGTGTTGTTTTTAGCAGTTTCTTTTTAGCAGTTTCTTTTTAGCTTGCTTACTTAAAGGGATAGTTTACTCAAAATAACATTGTTTCATCATTTACTCAGCCCCTTGTCATTCCAAATCTGTGTGAATTTTTTTCTTCTGCATAACATAAAAGAATATATTTTAAAGAATCTTGGTAACCAAACAACATTGGCCCCAAATTGACTTGCATTGTATGACACAAAATCATTTCTTAAAATATCGTTTTTTGTGTTTCACAGAAGAAAGAGTCATATACAGGTTTTGAATGCCACAAAGATGAATAAATGATGAGAGAATTTTTATTTTTGGGTGAACTCTTTAATAAAATATTGAAATGATTTGATGATGTGAATTGCCAATCAAAATAGTTTTTTTACACTTTACATTTTAGTGTAAATTGAACTACAAAATACGTTTAGGACTGTTTTTAAATCAGTGCTCATTATTTGTTGCAAGTTCAGTAGTTAATGCAAATCTCCTCAGGGCCTGTTGTGTTCACTGGATGGAGGACGATAATCCGCGCTCATTGTTTAATCAGTCAAAATGTTTAGCGTTATGACAGGTGTCCCAGCTTAACACTACTCTGAATGAATTATCAGCGCTACATAACCCAAATGAGGGCTTTAGTGATCCATTTCTCATTAGATCAATTGTAAAAACTGTCATTTTGCAAAGAAATGGCAAGACTGCTCACAAAGAGTTAAACTAACTTATGTTCTGAAATCATAAATAGTTAAAGACAAAATGCTTTTGGGAAAGCATTCATTGCATATTGATAGATGGGAGCAGTTTGTGTTGGTGTGTGTGCCAAGAAAACATAAATAACGTGGAGCGATCTACATCACACTTTAATGGAGAAATGATACATAGACCATTGTGCTTCGTGTTTTCCAAGACCAAATGGTGTGTGGGTGAAGAGCATTTTTGCTTGTAGGTGTTGTATTTCTCTAAAAAGCCATGAGCATTAGGAGTCCAACAGAGTTAAGTAACTTATTCGTGCAAGAAAATTGCACACAGTTTCCATGGTGCCTATATAGGTTTCTTAGCGCCAAGCTTTTAGATGAGTGAGTTTAATGTTGGTGAATCAAAATCTACTCAGAAATGAATTATTACCTTTCAGTATCCATAATTATTGTCTTTTAGTAATCCATAAGACAACAGAATTACTGCAACTTTTGCAGAACTTCCATTAAGGGGTCATACCTTATCATGAGCAATAATTTCCATAATTTACTATGAGTCATAATCTTTATTTTGAATGTCAGAACTGAAAACATGCTTCCTATGTTTAGATCACTTTAATAGTTGATTGCTAAATATTAGGTGAAGAAACTTTTAACTAGTGTTAAGTCTTTCAATCCTTAGTTAATATCCTTCTAAAAGAACTAGAAGAAGTGTTAGAAATAAATATTTGTTACAATCTCTCTGATCATTTCTGTCTCAGTTCAGGCTTTTTTCACAATGTAAAGCCCATCACAATGTCTTTGCAAAGGTTGTTGTTGAAGCATTAATCATTAAAAACAGTACTGGACCCGACAGCAAACTGCAGCGCATGCTGATTATCATCTCATGGGGTGTTTCTTAAAGACACAACAGCAATATATATGTAACAATAAAAACATTACATTGAAAAAATAACAAGATTGATATAAACCCTTTAAAATATTGAAAGATAACAATAGTTTTGGATATGGTTTGTGATCTAATTTGTGCATAGTGGGATCATTAATAAATCAAACAGTACAGTTTGGTGGGGTTTAGGTGGTGGGTAGGATTAATCAAAGGCAAATAGCTATAACCGTAGCTGCGATTAAGAACAATCAACATCTGAACATCAGCCAGCCGTATAATTGAGTACCACATGCTCTACCTCTGGTTAGCATCAACTAGCTCTAAAACAAAAATCACATAAAACAAATGAGCCATTTGTGTGGATGAAACAATTTCCATTAGCGCTGTTAATCTGATGGGTATTTGGGCCACTAGGGGTATTTTTAAACACATTGCAATTTGTTGATTGAAACAATGAAGAGTCTTAATTTATTGAAAGCTTTTTTATAACCGCTGCAAACAGCTACTGCATAGAGGGCAAACAAACAAAGACTGGCCATCACTTTAAAGACCTGCAATGCACAGTATTTAAAAGTTTATGGGAAAAAACCCCATAATTTTACAGTTTGCAACCGGCAAAGTTTCTTTCCAGTCCAAGTAAATGAGGTCGAGAAGTGCAATGACGAATATAAACTTCTTGTACCTTGAGATTAATTTTCCCACTTTCTCCTCTGAGGAGAAAAATTACTTTCATTATATAATTTAATTCTTAATACCTGTCAACCCAAGAGAGGTGTACTGACAAATTCAACCTGCGCTTTTATTATTGAAAGCATAACAAATAGTAACAGTGTACAATATTTTTTATTTACAGTCTGGTCACGTAGATCTTGTTTATAACTTCCTCTGTAGCAAATAGACATGGTCAAATGAATGCAAATACATCCCATTATTGTGAGAAACATGGGAGATAGGAAGCTAAGAGTGAGTGACACACAAGGTTTTACTGAGGAAATTTTAAACAAAATGAAACATAATGGAGTCATCTTGAAGACTTAAGGTAAAATTTAAACAAACACAAGAAGCTAATTCTGTTTTACAGGTTCCCTTTACATAAGTATGGAAAACTAAAAGATCAGATGGGTTGGAGAAGGGGTGCCAGAAGAATAGTAAGCAGCTTTTTACATACCCTATATATCACTGTGATTGGCAGGGTTATATGAAAACACTGTTTTGTTTTCTTTGGAGCTTTTTTATTTAATGATAAGGATCTGTCTGTGTCACCTTGTAGGAGCTGATTCATCGTATGCGCATGCTGTGGTACTGATAAATACATATTGCCCCTGCTTAAACTGGCATATGTACAAATGTGTTTAAACAGGTTTTTACATGAGGCTTACCCTTATAATTTTGTCCCAGGCACCGTGATTTCTAGTGGCGGTTTTAGTTGTGTGCATTGGCTGGCCCTTGTTTGTACCTATTACTGTCCTTCAGCTGGCACAAAATGTTCATTTGCATCAGAAAGGCTGCAGTAGAAATCAAATCATTTGGCAGTCCTAATGTGTTTTGATTTGTCCATTAAGCAGGACGGCCGCTCTGCTGTTCATGCTGGCATGATCATAATTAGTGTCTTCCATTTGCATTATTGCAGTCAATTGAACCGGTGGAGCATTGATCCCATGCTGATTGGCAATACCTGCAACACTTCACAACACTGATCTGTGTTAAAAGCCAGAGTTTGTTTTTGAACCTTTAGTGCATTAAACTTGCTTGTGCGTGTCGCTTTCCATTTGGAGGGCTAATGTGTCGCAGATTTGGACCAACCTCCCAACATGAGGCTCTGTGGTGTGTTTAGAGCCCTTGATGGTGATGGGAGAATTAAGGTTGACTTTCGATCGATCAGGGCTGACGCTTGGCCTGGCCTGCAGTGTGGGGAGATACCAGCACAATAGGATCGTAACCCCTGTAAAGCCCTGCAGCAAAACTGTTGTTGAACTATGAATGGTTGCATGAACCTGTTCCTTATTTCATGATATTCTACCCTGCCTCACAATGCCCCAATGCCTGCTCTTCAAACGTTATTTTGCCTTTTCTCTGTCATCCCTGATACTTTGTAGGTTATTGGTTATGGGCATAACTGTGTTAAAAGCATTTGGCATTCTACACACACACACACACACACACACACACACACACACACACACACACACACACACACACACACACACACACACAATGGGTTTCCATGTTTTTTGAGAACTTTCCATAGTCATAAGGACTTTTATATTGTATAAACTGCATATTGTAGGCTATCCTATAACCCTAAACCACACAAATCTGTCTGCATTTTTACGTTTTCAAATAAACATCAGTTACGGTAGTATAACTTATAAGCTGTTTTCCTAATGAGAACCAATAACTGTTGTTTTTATTTTGAGGACATTTGGTCCGCACCCTGTAGGGTTTACCAGCACACACATGGTTTAGTGAGGATGTTTAATTGTCTATACCCTACACCTAACCTTAAAACCCAATGTTATTAAAAATATGATTTGGCTAAATTACATTATGAGCACATTAAATGCCATCACAAATCAGTTTTTAACATGTTTCAAAGTTTTTGTGAGGACATTTTTCAAAGCAGTTTGGTCATAAGTGGTACCGTTTAGACCAAACCTAACAAAAATAGAACAATGTAACTGATTGATATTATTACACTGTGTTTTTTCATTTAAATATGAGACAATATTTAAGAATTACCCCAAAAAAGGATTTGATCTGTTTATCTCCAGATAAGGCTGTAGATTTATGCCTTTTATGGTTGTGTTAGACAATTACCTTTTCTTGACTTACATGATGTTGCTGTTAAAGAAGTTAAAATGTCCAGACTACAAATAATACACCACATAACTCTCTTTTAAATGGCATTACTGGCATTTACAAGTGATTGCCCTTGAGAAAGAGAACATTCTTTACCTGTGAGTCTGACAATGTTTTAAACATCGCAGGCTTTGTGAAAACTACATTTAAATATTTTTGAGTATCAAATTTATTCATTTGCATGATCCTAAATCGGAAGTTCAGATGCTCAGCATTGCAACTTCAGAAAACTATTTATGATTCATGAGATTTCAGACCGGCAAAGTGTTAGGTCATGTAGGTCCTGCTTTTTATACAGAAAATCTTTATCTGTATTTAAGATACTCCAGTCTTTCTTATTCCTCTCTATCAGATGAATAAAAAACAAAATTGTGTAATATTCTTTCGTATATCAGAGAATTAGACCCCATCAGAAAACGAATACTTTAAATATTTTAATTCATATTTAATAAATATTTCATCACTCTTAATTATGAGAGATGGATTGACATCGACCGGAATTGTGATTTATTCAAAGACTTTTAATAGCTCCACCATGCCACTTGACAACCCGCCTATCTCTTGGTGCTCCGCCCATCTATTGCTCTCTGTGGCGGACGCTGACGCTCCATCCACCTGTGCCTAGGTAACGTGACCACGCAATTATTCGCGGGAGTGCGCGTTTGTGTTCCACGCACCCGCGTCTCATGGGAGGCTGCTGTACGACGTTTACCTTGAGGACCTGAAGAAACGTTTTTTCTTTTATGAACCACCGGAATGAGATATGAGATATCATGGCTTTAGTTTCTGAAGAATTTTCAAAAAAGTAACAGGTAAGAACAAAGCAAACAACCCCTCCACCACGTCGGTCTGTTTACTTCCGTTGTAGTGTTACGACGTAATAACCTGCAGGTAAAGTTGTTTCTGAGATATTGTCCTGTTGTATTTTTGTCGCGGACACCCAAGTGTTTTGAACAAATCATTATTTTAAACACCGCGTGTTAGATTGTATGCCTGACCCGTACACTTGCATGATGTAAAGTTTCTTCTCACTAATGTCACGATGAAGGCAGATGGATAAATCGTGATATAAGTCCAGACTTGTGTGAGCTGTAAAGTGTAATGGTATGTCGTGAACGAGCGAAGCACGCCCCCTTACAGCAAAGCGCTCGCTCCTGTGATTTGCCCGTTAAAACCAGTCCGAGTTAAAACTGTTACTCTCTCGCGCATATCGCCCGACCTTTCCTGATACGAGGACGCGTCAAATCTCATTCACAGTTGTACACTCTCTTTTCACAGGGTCACATCAACGAAACCCAACAACACTCGCGATTTCGGGACCTTAAAGAGCGCATAAGTCGTTTTATGGAGGCTTGTGGGACGCAACGAAACATTTCTTAAAGTGAGGATATCAGTCCAGACCTCCTTTAATTCGGAAGAAAGTATTTCTTGGATTCAGCTCGCTTGAAATGTGGCGTAATGTGCTCGAGATAAATGTGCTATGTGTGTGATTTGGAGAGGATCTCGTGGAAGGTGTGCAGTGGGAAAAGACTGGGTGGACTTATCTGCAACTGATCCCCTTTTTCTGAGCGCGATGGACTTGGAATGAAGACGAAGCATGGATATAATCTGGGAAATATTTATTATCTTTCAAGCCAATCTCATCGTTTGCACTTCCGGTAAGATTTAGTATGATTTAAGTCAACGTTATTTACATATTTTGATATTTTTGTTATAATAGTCGGTGTTAAAAGTTAAAACCAAATAAAACCTGTATTATAATTATTTTCTTTAGTTCATCCCTATTATCGATGTTTAAATGCTATTATTCTATAAAATTGCGCTCTTGTGAAACCGCAGAATTCAATGAACAGACAATATTCAAGTGGGATATACTTTCAAAAAACAATACCCTAATCTTGTCAGTCATATCCATCATCTGTTATTTCGAATGATTTGTGAAATGAATATGAACGTATTTCAATAATAAATGTTTTAAATACTGCATACTTATCACGGAGCGATATGCTACTTTAATACTGTGCGGCTGTTGTATTTTAGTCACGGTCCGTTTGCCATTATATACCAGCAAACTCATTTTGATATACTGTTCTAAATGTGCTAGACAGAAATTATGCGTAAATTAAATTTTCATTAAAAATAAATTAAATTTGTCGTGTACTCGTGAGTTTTTCTCCGTTTCAAATAGTGATTTTTGAGGTGACCCGTTGCACAGATATGAGGCACAACCCGTGTAAAGGTAATAGAAACCTATCGTAGCCTGAACTGGACGAATCTGTCACCAGTGCCGTTTATGATGACTTTTAGTCGTGCTAATATGAGTTGAATGACCGTCTAATGTAGATTACAGGTTAGACATAATAGGCTGCGTTAGAAAATCAGAACTGCACCAGACTAACTTATTTAGTAGGTTGAAGTCTAGAGAATAGGAAAGAATATGGAGTATTATAAACTGACTAACAAATCAAGTGCGTTTTCTGGTTCAACTTTCTCGCGTCCTGCTAAGAGGTTTATGGAGCGCGTCCAGCAGCGTCGCCCACGCGAGAACTGGACATTGATGGCAACGCAGCGCGAATCGCATTCGTCTTTTTTCCTGACGCGTGATACAGCCAACGTAAACGTCCTTGATCAGTGTTTATGTCCTCTGAGTGCTGTTAGATTGTCATGGTGAACGTACATGAGAAGACTGAATTGAGAAGCCCGACTGTTTACATGCTACTTTGAAGTACGCCTTTTTAATAATTCATTCATTTTTAACGAAGGACTTTTTATAATGTGGTATTACATATATTTGCTGGAGTGTTGAGCATTTTAGTATGTTTAAGTGATTATAATGTTCATTTATGCCCACATTTATAGTTTATCAGAATACTGATCAAGGATCAGATGTTTTTTTTTTAAATTTTAGATCAGATCTTACCACCTATTCCTGGTTCCTGTAGGGGATTGTCTTATGGATTTTTGCTAGAGTTGTGCAACAAAGATTAATGTTTGAACTTGAAGATAATAAGATGCCAGTGTAAAGAATAAATAAAGCTCATTTGGTAAATCTAAGGTGTGATAGTATTATGGGTTGTGCATTGCAAGTTTTGGTAGGGCTTATAAATCTGATTTGTGTAATTTTTGTCTCAAAGACCACTATACTTTACTACTTCTTTCTGTGCTATTTTCTGTTATAGCTAAACCGTACAAGCTGCTTCACTGTTGTAATTTTCAAGCACAGCATAGCTATTTGAGGAGTGATGGCTGTGGAAAATTGGCAAAGGCCTCTTGTGTACTTTAACGTTTTTCCCAGCAGTTTTCTTGATGACGTGTTTGCTGTCAGCAGTTGTATTGTTTTATGACAGATGGAAAATATATATTTTGCTATTTTTGCTATTCTACCTCTTTGTGTGTCTGTTGTAAGACAAGGAGTCCTATATTTTAACAAAGCTTTTCATTTAATGGAATTTCAGTGGTTTGTTTGTCAGAACGACATTCAGTGTTTCTAAAGATCAAAGGTTTCACTTTGTCCCCACTACAGTCAAAACCGGAACGTAAAAATGACCACCTTCCTCAGCTTTTTGGTTTTCAGCCACTTGTACTGAACATCATAGATTTAGCTGACATTTATAGAGCATGTGCATTTGTTTAGCTATGGCAGTTAACATTTGCTTTGATGCCACACTGAATCCTGCAATGCAATGATTGCTTCATGAGCCACAATTCCAAAAATGCTCCTGTCAATGTGCAAATATATAAACAATCATGAGTGTGGCCCAAAAGACTGAGACCTAAATGCAGTGTTACATGGGAAATAAACACCGCTTTAAATTTAGCCTCTTTTTTTAATACCGATAAAAATTGCTTACTTATTTTGCATATTACTGACATTGACCATGTTAACTTGTACACAGATCAGAATATCCTGCATTGCACACAAGATGATAGGATGTAAGAAACACTTGCCAACCATGCCAACTTTATGCCAATCATTAAAGGAAATGGAGGCATATCGAAATTCATATTCATTTCTCAATCAGTGTAACTCGTAATATACAATACTATATAATGCTGGTAATATAATTTTCTAAAATACCATTTTCATCATGCAGAATTCTTTAAACCCCACTGAAAAGTACAGTATGTTTAGGAATATCATTTAATCTCCTGTATAATCATACTTGCACTACTTAGCAAAAGGCCAAAAATTCTTATCAACTGTTTTAGTGAGCAACTTTGCAGGTTAAGAACCCTCCCTTGATAAAACCCTGAAGACTTCCTCTTTAGAGCTTCAAGGCCATGCTGTTGTTGTCAAATTACTTACTACAGGCCCACTCGATGCGTTTGGTGGGTACAAAAACATTGTGCCACAATAGATAAACAGACTTGATTACATTTTTCAGGTCTATTTGAATGGGACTGGAAAATCCATTGTGATGCACCAGAGGTACCTTTATTGCATTTTACCTTGAACATGACATGAGGATTTGTAGCCTTCCAGATAAATGGAAATATGCTTGATACAGTTTAGTTAAAAGCAGCTGACGTTGATTTGCCACCTTTTTGTTCAGTTAAGTGTAGATTTAACAGCATAAACTTATACACACCCTAATTCTTAAATTATTCCTTTGCATGATACAAGGCTAACTAAAAAATGTTAAACTTAATAGAATCAGTCTTTCAGAACTATATTAATAAGCAATTAAAGATTGAAGGGCAGCTTTGGTTTACATGGTGGGATTAGACGAGGGCATGTATGCACTTTTGCCAATAGTGAGTAATTATAATTGATCAGTTTCCAATTTCTGTGATTCTAATGTTAAATTCATTGAGAAGCTGTAAGGGCACTAATGAAATCCATATTTTATGCATGCACGACTGGAAATGGAATATTCATATTCAAATAATGCATCTTTTTGATGTTAAAAGGCTTAAATATGAATATGGCTTAAATGTTTCTCATTAAAACACTAATGCAGGTAATGTTTCTAACATAATGATTTATATAATTACTTCTACATGCCCTGAATCCTGAGTGAATTTTTAATTACCCTATATGTTAATACTGAGGCTTATTCATTAAAACCACACACACACGCACATGATAAGTCACAATGTAATACAGTAGAAGCTTAAAAAGGCTTGAAAAACTTCTTAATCAATTGTTAGTGTGGGGCAGCTGTGTTTAGCTGTGTAAGTCCTTCCTGATGGGCGGGTGTAGCTAACACTACTGCCTGTCACATGCAGCGGGCACAGCCATTTGTAAAATCCCAGTCATGAATCTTGTGCCACAAACCCACAGTGGTGAGACACCGTGACATGTTTGCACTAGCTCTCAGGTGCCCCGTGGCACATCAACCACACGGCGCACCTGGCAATTTTCATCTCAACAAGCGACTCTCGCTGCAGCCTGACAGCGATATAAACTTCATGTGACGTGATAGAGAAAGGGTGTTTTAATGGCTGGATGATGCCACAACCGAAGGCCATAACATTAAGCGCATGAGCGAGAGAGAGAGACGTGATGTCTGTAGTACAGAGGCTTACACTGGCTGGGTGATCCTGCACGCCCACACTGGGCAACACTGTCTCAGCCTACTAATCTGATAATCCCATGCAGATGTGTCTGTGTGTGAGTTTGCATCCGTGTATGTAGACTAAGACTAAGTATGTCTCTCTAAGAGAGAGAGAGAGAGAACATTCAAAGATTGTCAGCATCCTGATGTGATTCTGTTGCTTATCCGTTTCCTTTCTGGGATGAGGGGCTTATGTCACAGTTCAAAAGCGTTTATATATTATGGCAATTGTCTGTAATATTGTTCTCAGTGAACCTAAAAGCATAATACACTTGCAGCGTGCGATCCCTTTGATAAAAGTATATATCTGTTCTTCAGGGAAATCGCTGCTCCTTTAAAACTGATAATGTTTATATGTGGCACTAAAACTTCCTCTCTCACATTCACCGTTTTGCCTTGATGCAGGAAGTCCATTTCTCGAGGGAACTAAATTCTCCACGTTTTTATTATTTTTTTGGCTGCTCAAGGCAATGGTTTTCCTGCTACGTAAGAGTGCATGAAATGGCATTTTCATACCATCTGTCATATATTTTATATATAGTGGAATTATTAACTTTAATAAGATTGTGGAGCTGGGGTCATGGAAAGCCCATCAACGAACGCACCAATATAAAATAAACTTAAAAAAAACTGTGTTTAATCACAAAGGATTTAGATCATCTGTTTACTGGTCTGAAGCCTTTGGGTCTTTACTCATTATGCTGGTTTTTGTACTACATTTTATGTAACAATTCACAGTATGTCAGTATTGCTGGTACTGTAAGTAATATTAAAAATGTAAATAATGCAACATGCATTTTGTAAGGGCTTGTGATAATAAATTTAATAAATGTCTAATAGTGATAATGAAAAGGCATTAGATTGTTACTTGGGGTGTCTGTGCACATGCAAATGCTGGTGATGACATATGTGAGACGATCAACAAGCCATCATGATGTGCTTATAGCAAACTGGTAGTCTGAAAAGATGAGTCAGCACAGACCACCCGCAGCAGCTGTCAGTGATTTTATGCCAATACAAAGAAGCACTTTAATTATATCACAGTATTGCCTTCAAAAGAGATGACCACATGGAGACTAAAGTGTTATGTAAAACGTGAAACGCAGGTGGCAACATAAAGAGAAAATGATTTTGAAATTGATTTTACATACTTGCAGAACTACTCTACTGTACATACTGTAAGTTTATATTTTGTGCCATTGGCAGATGCTTTTATCTTACCGTGCATTTAAAGATACATTATTATTAGTAAGCGCGACCGAATCAAACCATACCAAAACTTTTATGCTCTTAACGCAATACACTACTAGTTAGGTACACAAGTTATTACATTTTCTTCACTATTGTGCAGCCCTACTTTGTGTATTACTTCTTAAAAGATGATCCCAAGGCTTTGAAGAACAAGCGCAGAGGTCTGTTCAGAAGCTCAATATATCAAGAATGTCAAGGATGATTACACATACAGCATATTGCATGGCCTTTTTATATTGATAAGCAGTTCAGGATGCTTGAGCTTGATTGAGAGAGTCCACAGGGGACGCGCCCTGAAACATTATACTGGTACAGCTGGATCCATAATGTGGTGCCACAAACAGGCTGGGTGAAAGACAATTATCTCATAAGTCATAAAGCACAGCTGTTGGCAAGGTCAAGTTTCATTTATGGGCGGCATTTGTGCCTCTTTCTCTTTTACCGTGCATGGATGAGCCTCAGGACTGCTTCAGTGTCATGATGAATACTAATGGCCGCCTTTGACAATTAGTTTGCGATGAAGTGTTTATTTATGGCATCACCTAGTTTCTCTGGGACTTCTGGAAGTGCTAAGTGTAGTTTGTTTATCACTTTTAAAATGCTCTTTGGAGTGAACAAGGCTGGAACGTATCTTCGTTCTCTTCTGTAAAGTTCCATTGATGAAAATCACATTGGCGTACTTATATTTACATACATGTACAAAGTTTTTAAATGTACTTGCAGGGACAAAGTATAAAGTTTAAAATCAAGTGATAACAATAATAAAATGTATGTACAAATAGAGTTTTGTGTAATATAACCAGTTGAGCCACACTAAAGATGCACTGGCATGCAAACAGTTGTTAAGTTTGCTACAGTATATCCATGGTTATAGCCTTAGAAAAGTTTTATTTAGTCAAGAGACATTAAAAGGTAAGATAAACCAAAATAAATTTGAACTGTAATTTAAACAAAGGGTCATTTTTACAGTATAGTGGCTTAATAATGGTGCTATTAATTTATAATCCTTAATAAATTTTAATTTTCTGATGAATTTTCTGAGATTTAGGATGTCTCTTTCCATACTGTCCTATATCTGAATATACTGTTAATTTTAGCTGTATGTAATGCAAACTAAAGTTGGAAAATGCAAACCTTGTGCCCAGATGCTATTGTCTTGTTTCATGTGTATTAGGGGAACAATTGCACGTTGCAGGTCTCAGGTCTCACATGGTCCTCCTGCAACTTTATGTGAATTAGCGATGTACTGTAGTTCATATAGTCTCAGATAAACACATTAACAAGTCCCTAATGCCAGAAAGATGCTGTTAATAAAGAGCATTTGAAAATACCTCATGGGTGGCGAATGTTACACCATACATTTATCTGTTCTTGTGAGGACAAGTGGAGGCAAATGTGGACAGATTTGTCTCTGTGCTGCTTTTATGTTTAGCTGTTGTGACGCGCCTCTTTGTAAATCCTCCATGAAGTGGGGGTCTCTCCGTCGGGAATGGGGATCAGAAAATTAGTGTTAATTACTTTTTGATCTATTGACACTCACTCGGCAGACATTCAATAGGTTTGTTACCTTAGAGCTGCAACAGCCTTCATCTATTCATTTGATTACTCGACTCTGAATAATGCATGAGCGAGTCAGCTGCTGGGAAGCGGCATCATTTGTAAAATGCTGAAAAGGCAATGCCAGCAGCGTTCAATCATTGGAATGATATTATTAAACCAATCATTTGAATCCCATTATTAAACCATAAAGTTTAAACCCTGTTGGATTTAAGTTGATGCTGTCCCTTGCAGGCAATTCAGACTTCAGATACAGATTATGTATCATCTTGCAAAGCGTGGGGCCATTGTCTACTTATTAATTGGTTAGCCTGCCTTCCAGCTGTGGAACTAGTTGATGCAGTTGGCAAACATCCTGGCTATGAACCTGCTTTATTGACCATTATCAGCGATGCTGCTAGAATTTATGCCACCATACTCCCAGTGTAACTGGTCCTATTGGAATCGGCGATTGGTGCAACGTGGGTTTCAGGTGCTCTAACAAGGAGGCTAAGGACCACGGCCTGTGGCATCTGCTGCCAGATCACCTCTTGAGATTGGGGGGTGATGTTATACACACTGTAAAGATACTTTAAGAGTCTCTCACAGAGGAAATGTTAATGCTCAGATATTGCTCTTTCATAGGTTTCATAGGAAATTTAGTTCTTAGAGATTTAGGCAAGTTTTGTTTAAATATGAGGCCCCTGATTTTTATCCAAAAATGTACATTAAGATATTAAGCTTTAAAAGTAATGTAGAATACAAATGTAAAATAATTTGGACTTGGGTAATTTTGATATATTTGTGTTAATGTTTAAAATATGAATGAGTTGCAGACTTTGCAAATTTGAGCTTAGTTTGTGACATTGTTGAGACATGAGACTTAAACAATAGTTTTATTTGCTCTCCATTTGATCTCATTGATATCTTGCAGAAATAATGGAGATAACTAAAATATATAATTTCTTTTATTTGTTAATGAGCTCTCATCGCAGTGCCATAGATGACAGGCCTGACCACTATCCCACTGTTAATTGCTCGTAGTCCAATTTCCAAAATCCTGTGATTTGCAATTAACTTCATTATATCTATTGCACTTACCCCAAATTTTTCTCTTTTCAAAGCATTCATTTCTGCTGATGCCTGTAACTATGTAACTGCACAGCCAAGCTGTGTTGGAAATGGACTAGAACTTTGCTGCCTTGCCCAAACTGCTGTCACAATGAAATATGTGATCGTCTCATTTTCATGCTACTTTGAGTGTGATGATTTACATTCAGTCACAAATCTTTGGGCTGTGTACGCTCACACCCAGTACACTTTTGCATACAAGCCATCAAAACTGTAAAAAAGGTGTAAAAAGCACTTTCTTGTCGCATGTGGAGTACTTGAGTCTCATGCTTTCAGAGTTGATCAATTGGAGTTGCGTTCTGCTCACCAGACTCCGTCCTGCTAATGACGGCACCTATGAGCTGCGGGGATGGGAGCTGTGTTTTACCCACTGAGAAGGAGAGAGATGGTTTGATGCAGTGTTCAGCAGTGTCTGATGCTTGTCCTGCAACTTCCACTAAAGCTCTTCTGTATTATTGCTCCAGATTCCCTCAGGAGAACATGGCTGATGAATTGTTATTGCCTTTTGCTCCATACTAACTTCGGCTAGGAGATCCTGAGAGGGAGAGGGAGAGGGAGAGGGAGAGGGAGAGGGAGGGAGAGGGAGAGGGAGAGAGAGAGAGAGAGAGAGAGAGAGGGAGAGAATTTATCATCTTATCATTTTATGATACAATATAAACAATTACAATTTTCGTAGTCTGTGACATACTTGAAAAACTATTACTGTTTTTACCATGTACCTTTATATTAACAAGGTACTGTGTAATCTGATGTTTGAGAGCTGTTTGACCTGTAACCAAGTGTAGGCGTTTTACCATATCTGAAACGGCATTTTAAAGTGCAGTACTTCAAATAGATACATAAGAATTGCACTTCTAAATGCCAAAACAAAGTCATTAAATTGAGGAATATGTGGTACTTTAAATTTTTTTTATTTATGTATCTATTTACCACCTACCTTTTTTTCTTATACGTTTGTGTATTACTTGATTTCTAAAATTAAATTAGTGCTAGCCATTTGAAAACATTAAAATATTTCCAAACCGGTGTTGCACAATACTCCAGAACCTTAGCCTAGATATCTATTCTGAAATGGGTAGTGATGTTACCCCAGATATTCTGGCCCCATTTTCTTCATTCCTATCTACAGTGTCCTGTTCGATCATGGTCTTTTAGTACTTCTTAATGCATAAATAAATGGATAGTGTCTCCTGCTCTTTTGACTGGTGAATGGTGAGGTTGTGCTGACTCTTACACTGTATGTTAAGAGTATGTGTGTGGGTTGACGCATTGATGGAACTTATTTAATGCACAACATTTAAAAAGTGTTACAGTGCAGTTACAGTAATTATTAATTACTGAATCAAAAACAGTACAATGAATTAGCAGGGAAAGAATTTTTATCCAGAGGAGAGGTCTACAAGAGTCTGGATGTATTTCTAAAATTGGAAATATATCAACTAATTTTAAACTTTACATGGGTTAATCATTTCCAACACAATCTCACAGAAATTTCTATGTATTTTACAAGGTGGCTAATTCGTCATTTGTAAGTTTTTGCCTTCTTTCCGGTGATCTTGGGGTTAGGGTAGGCCTTTAACAGTGTTTTTTTTTTTTGAAGAGAAGAATTCATTTAAATTACCTTGTAAAATACGTACAAATTCCTGTGAGATCAGGTAGGTTATTTTAGACAGATCAATCTGACAGTGGGAATCTAAAAAAAACAGTTCTTCAGCAAGTGTCAAAGACAGTGTTCAAAGTCTCCTTACCTCACCCTAAATCACAATGATGAGCTTCATTTCATTCAATTCATTTTAGCTTACCTAAAGTTAAGAACATTAAGTAATCTGCAATTTCAGGTTTTAAACAGACAAATTAGAACTGGTTAAAAAAATGATCTCTGTAAGCTGCCAAAAGTTGCTATTCAGAAAAACTGTCATTATCCAGAAGTGGACCCAACTAATTTGTATCCAGCCTAACTCGAGCTGTTTTAGGATCGTAGCCAACTTGAATTTTGGAGTTATCACGGCATCATATTTGGCTAAAGTAGTTCTCAGTGAAATCATTAGCTTCAGTGGTGTTTGATTTTTCAGTAAAGCCCCTTTAGAGCAGAAAGTATTTTCACCTTCACAGCCATCCCCCACTTTTTGTGAAATTGAACTACTCTCCTGCATTAGTTCTTGTCCTTGATGAAAGGATTAACCCTCCTCTGGTTCCATTAAAAACCAGCCCTGCCACCTCTGACCCCATAGTCATGTTTTCCAGTGGCAGAGTAAGGACAAGAAAGTTTAGCTGTAAAAATGCAATATCTTAAAACCTTGCTGTGTAATTTAAGGTCATGACCTCCTTTAGCAGCAGGATCTTTACCTGGTCACTTCAGTTATAAACTGCAGTCTTGTTCAGTCTTGGATTTCTTGTCGGGTCCACTCAGAATGCATCTCCATTCTAATGTTTGAAGAACAGGCTTTTAATTTCACTTTGGTTTGTTTTGTGTGTCTCTTGTACATGGCCAGTGTTTGCCAAAATTTAGAATAAAGAATGCCAATGAAAGCTAAATTATGGGAAAATTCAATAAAACCTTTGAAATGGTGTTTGTCTACAATTAAGGTAAATTATACTAATTTTCCTCTTCTGTCCTCACAGCTCAGCCAAATCCACCCAAAATCCATGAGGGATGGTGGGCTTACAAAGAAGTTGTCCAGGGGAGCTTTGTTCCAGGTAATATTTATACATCATCTTTTACTAAGTGTGATTAGTGCATGTACGCTTACACATGAATTTTACATCAGTTTCAATGATTTGATTATACTATTTTCTTAGCTCATAATCTTTTTTATGGTAGCCTTCATGAATGACTGTAAAAGCATTAGATCATGGTCTTTTTTCACCATAGTTTTGTGTAGACATCCTGATGCTTCCTGATAATTCATACAGTCATACTGTTTCATAAATAAATCTGTTTGCCATACTATGCTGAGCTGAAAATATGAGTCCACATGTGGTGTTTTTTCACCCTTCTTGTGTATTTTTTTAAATTGCAAATAATATGATATTATTTAATAGGCTTTGTTTCACTTGTGCTTTAATGATGGCATATATTTCAGCTTGCATGGACTCTATGGCCTGGTTTCACAGACACGGTTTAAGGCTAGACCCAGATAACATGTTTGAGCTCTCTTAACCGATAACAACTTGCGGTTACATATCTTTAAATGTATCAGTGCCATTGTTTTGTCTTAGGATGCATACTTGTAATGTTTCTTTCTTTCTAAGACATGTTTATAAAAGGCCTAAACCATGCCCTGTTTGTGAAACGGCTCCTATATATGTGTTATTCCAGCATGATTTGATTGTTCCAAAGAGCATCTTGTGTGTTTCTGAACTTTTGTACAAAATGTTTAATTTGGCAAGTGTCTGCCGGGGTTTTTTTTTTTATTAGGCCCAAACTAGTGCTGATTCTTAAATGGATTTCCTTTGTTTTAAAGTGTTTCTAAAAGTTTTTTAAAACTATTTTAGATTAGACCTTAGATTTTTAGCATGGATTCGAATGTTTGAATCATGCTCTGATATTACCATTATCCAGCAGTAGAACCTTGTCTTCAAAGTGACTTACAAATGAGGAACACCAGTTCTTTTTAGTATAAACAGAAGTTATTAAGAGTTCTCCAGAATTCAGAGATAATTGCTCCATTTCAAATCCTAGTGAGCTGCTTACGGAGGCAATTTTTTAGATCACCATAGGTGTGATACAGACATGAATGTGCTTCAGAATGTTAGCATTGTAATCATAGTGCCTACTAAGATAATCAGTTGTTCCTTCAACTCATAATCCCAGGATGCATTGCGTCTCCTCTCTCTCTCTCTCCTTCTCTCTCTCTCTCTCTCTCTCTCTCTCTCTCTCTCTCTCTCTCTCTCTCTCTCTCTCTCTCTCTCTCTCTCTCTCTCTCTCTCTCTCTCTCTCCTCTCTCTCTCTCTCTCTCTCTCTCTCTCTCTCTCTCTCTCTCTCTCTCTCTCTCTCTCTCTCTCTCTCTCTCTCTCTCTCTCTCTCTCTCTCTCTCTCTCAACCCACTATATGAACCTCTTTATGAAGCGTTAACCCAGGTCTCTTGAGGTCCACAAAAGGGCATCAGCATACACAACATGAGCAGGGCAAAAGTTCAGGCTCATAGTTTATGATACCTTATTTACGTCTGTTGTTTTTATAGGCTGTTTAAACCCTTTTTGGCGGATCATGCCATTCCACATTTCGAGGGAGAGCAAAAAGAAGGATTTTAAAAGAGATAAAGCCTGAGAACAGTTTTAAACCTTTGCCTCTAAATCAGAGTCAGATCCTGTGGAATATCACGCTGGGCTTAGATGCACACTATCTTGAGCTGCTGAGAGGGTGTTGGATTGGCAATCTGGTTCCTGTTTATTCACCAGAGGTGTGGGAAGGACATCATGGTGAGGACGGGGCAGCTGTATTTTGATGATTGTTTAATACTCTGTGCCTTGAAAACCAAACGGGCTGTTATCTGAGAGCCCCATAGTTCCTGTACTGTACATTGTAGCAGGGCTGGACAGTCTGAGCACGAGAGGGCTATTAAAATGAATGTTGCCCCTGACCACTGCTGGCTGATGAGCTGGAACATGTCAAACCCTCGGCAGTGGTCTTAACATGGCTTTTAATATTGCACACAGCAGCCTGTTTCTGTTGTGAGGAGGGTGATGGGGATGATTTGGAGATAAAACAAAAGAATGCTTATTTTCTTGGAGGGGAGTTTTGAAATCCTCAAAGATTAGAGGGATCGAGTCATCTAAAAAAACATACTCGCTCATTTGAAAGAAAGAATGAATGCAATCACAGGTGCTGAATGGATGTTTCATAGTAGATTAGATAATAGATTAGTACTTGTGTGTAGGCCCAAAAATAATTTGCGAAATTTCAGGGAAAGATAAAAATGGAGATATTGTGACGCCTGCTGTGATTTTAAAGTGCTTTTTATTGGACGTTATGTCTAAAAAGAGTGTCATTAGTTTTGCAGTCTTTTTTGTCTAGTGACTTTAGAAAGCATTAACAGATACTTTCAACTTCGGATACATTAGTAGCATCTCTTATTGCTAACGGCTTCAGCAGAAAAATACTTTACATGAATCTACTCAAATGTTTAATTGAATGATTCATTTGCAACATCATTTAGTGTTCCCAGACATCACATTTTTCATGTACTCTGTCCAGTATATTTACCATGTAAAATATATAAAAAGTATTTTTATGTAAAAGTATTTTTTTTAGCATATTTTGTTGTATTAGTGCATGTTGTAATTGTAATTTTTCCTATAATTGTGTGTTCATATAGCTCAGTTAAAAGAGCATTTTGTCAACCGTGTTAGTTGTGGGTTCGGGTCCCAACATACTTAAATCTCTTTGTACAGACCATTGATCCCAGTATATTTTCATAGAATTGCCAAAGTGACGTAGACGTTGTTAGCGTTCGACTCTTTGACAGGGGGTTTAAGCACAATTGAAGTTCATAAATCACGGCGTCTTAACACTGCACATTGCACTTTTTATACAAGAATCTCTACACTAATAAATAAGGTATAGCTTGAATGCACTGTAAGTAGATTTGCATAAAAGTGTGTGCTAGTACATTATTGTAAAAGTAAATTAATCCCTATTATGTGCCTAGCTAGATTTTCCATGAGTTAGGTTCCTATATTAATGTGCCTTGGGAAAAAAACTATTGTTTAAATAAAAACATTTTCATTCATTAAAATGTATAGCTTTTAAATCTATATCACCCAGCTTGGTTTATCAGAAAGCTTACAATGATTTTCTTGTAGACATCTGGCCATTAAATGACAGCCGTGTTACATAGGGGTGAACCTTGATGCAGATCATTGCAGATCTACAGTCACCTAAAGCTTTTATTTAAATGGTGGTTAAGCTACACTAAATCAATAAAGGATGCTAATAGGCAGGTAGTTCCCGCATGTCAAGTAGTTACAAGCAGTTTAGGGATTGACAGCCACTGGTCGAAATGTAATTAAGGATGGAGAAGAATGTCTATCGGAGCACAACTTGAGCTGTGTCTGAAATGGAGGAAGTGACCACTGGGACGGCACTAATTTCACCCCTGTTCATGTGTTTAGAAATGGCATTTGATTTGCATTTCAAATTCTCAATCCATCCGGGCTCTGCTCATCACTTTGTTGCATGATATGTCGAGTTTTCACTTGCATTGCTTATCATGCACATGGCTGGTGCAAAATCTGCAATTGTCACAACTTTCAAGGCAGCCAAAACAAATTTTGCGCATTGCCAGAAATGGGTCGCAGATGGAGGAAGGCGTGTTAAGCGTCTTTCCCTCCCTTGGCGAGTTACTGAACAAACTCTGCACATTTTTATATAAATCTGTCTGAGTCGGTTCAGATCAACACAGATTGTGTAGCTGATGCGACGCTTCTTGTGGACATGAACGTCAAGGAAAAATCACTGCGATACTGCAGAAATTTGATAGATAAACCTGTGGGTTAAGCTAAATGTTTCTGTCATTTTAAGGCTTTTTGACTGTTTTAGAATCGCTGCAGTTGCATTTCATGACAGATTAGTCACAGCTTTGATATAATGATGAGGGATATATCATATAATGTGTCAATTAAGTAGTTCACAGACATGGATTCTGCTATGCGCATACATCATTGGGCACTAAATGGCCCGATGTCTCCACTTAAAGTGGATCTGCCATCAGGGTATTAAAATTGTGTACCATTTATTGCCTCTTTTGTCCAATAATTGTACATACTGTGTGTATTTTAAAGCTTTGAAAGCAGTTTTATCAAGATGCAAGATCATTTGACTATAAATGTGTTATTCTCCCAGGAAGCCAAAGTAGAAAATATTAATCATAACAGTATTTGAATTGAGCAAAACTTGCAAAGGATCACCTGCCTGTGCCAAAATTAAGGTTCATAGTTTAATATAAACGTCTTGTGTGCGCACAGCCCTAAAAATGATCCTAGAAGGGGTGGGCTATGAACAAATAAGCAAGATTTTTATCACAGCATATGAAACAGATATCGTCGCTGTGGGGCGAAAAATCTACAAATATATATCTTTATATATATGCATATAATTTATAATGTAATATAGTTACACATATAATATATACATACATGTGATTTATAGATGTGTATATCATTGTTTATTTTTGCTACTCATTCTACCAAGGGTTTTACAGATTACATAAGTATGTAGTAATGTCTATTTTCTTATAGCACATCTGTTTGTGTATTAGTAAAGTTGTGCAGCAACCGTAAATATCCTAGAGTTATGACACATGAGATGCATCAAAGTTTAATTGCTTCTATTATAAACAACAAACCTGTTTGCACTGAAAGCATCGTCATAGTTTGGGGAGTATATTATAGCTTTGCATCATGGCAGACTTTTTAAAGTCACGGCGCACACGTACCGTACTGCGGTACATATAGTGTAACAGAATCTCTACTGGTCATCAAGCATAGCACAGTACGGTAATTAAAGACACAAGCAGCGCGGTGCGCGCCTTTTGTTTGTGAGTAGAGAAACGTATCATGCTGCAGCCTTAATCTCCGGGTGCGAGAGCCCCGACAACAAAAATCCCCACCGCAGCTGAATGGTAATTCATCTCATTGACAGTCATACCCGCTTTTCCTGAAGGCATGCAGGAATGCTAAGTTTAGGCAGCAAAACATATCCAGAGCAGCTAATTTTCTCGGCGGTGGTGAAATACATCACACAGCAGTTCCTCTCGGAATCAGTGACAGCTGTATGTATTAAGAGACCGCCTGATGGATGGGGGTGTAGTGAGGAAGACTCTCATAACCTGCTCTTTATTTACTGCCGCTTAACTGGAGGAGATGAGCGTGATGGTGGATGGGGAAGGTCCGGAGCCGGTCTGGACGACTTGAGGGAGAAACTGTAGTCACTCTTTTGTGTCACTCAAGACTGAAAGGTCTGTTATCATCCATCAATCAGAACAGTGCCAGCAAAGCTAAAGGGCTCATGGTGTGGCTGGAAACCTGAAAGCTTTAAATGATGTCTGAAAGTCGTGCTTGAAATGTCTAAGGCAGGGGTCGTCAACCTTGTGAGAGAGAGAGAGAGAGAGAGAGAGAGAGAGAGAGAGAGAGAGACACTCTTAAAAATAAAGGTGCTTTAAAATGCCATAGAAGAACCATTTTTGGCTGAAAGGTTCCATAAAGAACATTTCTGTTTCTCAAAAGATTCCTCGTAGTGGAAAATTCTTCTACGGCATTGCTGTGAAGAACCTTTTGTAGCACCTTTAATTTTAAGACTGTATGTAGTGTTTTAAGCCTTGACCTGTGTATAGCACCATACTAATATACAGTGTTTACAGTACATACTTTATGATGCTTACATTGCAAAGCTATTAACATAATCGTTATTGATTTACAGAGTCATATAGTTCATTAATCACTCTACCCATATGACTTTCTTCTTTGGAAAAAGAAGATTTTAGAAACACTAACAGATTCAGTTATGATTTTTTTTCATTATATGAAAAATAGAAGAACAATCTTCAAAATTGTCCAGGAAGAAAGTCATGTGTTTTTGGAAAAACACTAGGGTGAGTAAATAATGACAGAACTATTCCTTTAATGCATTTCAATGTGAGAGGAACACTAAAGTGTTGCTAAACTTCAGCTTTAAATGTGTTTTCATTTTTCTGCAAAATTATGCTCGAGATCAAACAATAACTGCTGGACCCCTGCAGTACCGTTGTGGACCCCCTGTTGAAGACACCTGATATGAGATACTCTAATATATTCTAAAGGTATTGCAGGATCAGCACCTGGCACATATAAACTCTCACAACAAACGTAATCTATTTGCTTATGAGAATTGGCTCTGAATGAGCCATCATTATTCAAGATAAATCTTTGCTTGATTTCAGTTTCTTGGATGAACTTTGATGACTGGTTCACAGGTGGTGGATTCTGTTCTATAAGTATTGAGCATTTACTATTCAGTGAGTACGTCAGCACAGTCTACTCAAGATCAAACCAATTTCACTCGAAAAAAGATGGAAGCGATTTCTGACGCCACCTTCATTTAAAATGCATGCAGTTGAAATCTCTGTGGTGTGCTTCAGAGCCTTGCAGATTACTTTAAAACGCTGTCGTTCCATATTTTTATGTGTTTTGAGCACGACTCTTAAAAATGCCATAGAAAGGCTAATGCAATGGCTTGTATAAAGATTTTATGTGTTATTTGTTAAAAATCAAGGCTCTAGATGAAAATGAACATAGCATAGCTAGGTCTTAACAAGTGTGTACACAAAGGCTTTGTTCACATTTGTTTTACATATAGAAAAATGTAGCAAATTACAGGCATAATTTTATATAATTTCACAGAGAAGTGTTTTGTTCCTCAAGTGCCATGCATAAATTGTCCCCACAAGCTGACGGATATCACTGAAATAGGTGTCCTGAGAAATCACACCTGTCTCTGTGACAGCTTTCTAGGCTCTGTAAACAGCAAGGAAAGTGTCAGGGGAGCTGCCCCGTGCTTTTTTATCAGAAGTGCTGTCAGTCATTGTGCACTTTCATGGCTTTCTGACAGGTCTATGGAACAGGGTTGTGGAAAGATGGCATGTACTTGAAGAGATGGGGGTGGTCAGATTCTGCATTTGAGAATCTTTTAATCTGAACAGCTTTTCAACCTGGCGCTCAAATCTGCACAACGTTAATATCTATGTTGTGACACAAAAGGAGGAGTTTTAAGTTACATATCAAATCTAGGTAATTTAACATTGACCACATGATTTGATGTTTTACATCGTGCTGTGGTAGAATCTTAGGCTTAAAGGAATAGTTAAGACAAGAATGAAAATTCACATAATTTACTTCCCAGCAGTTTATGACTTCCTTTCCACAGTTGAACATAAAACACATGTTTTTATACTAAAATGCCATCATGTTCTGCCATCATCTTTTATATGAGATCCAAAATGATCCAAAAGTTCCTAAAAGCACATGCATCCATCAGTTAAGTGTCTTCGGAAGTGAAGCAATGTGTTTGTGAGACAAAATTATTAATGTTTTGAGCTGATTTTACGATCGATACATTGTTTATCCAGGGTAACAAACCGTTTAGTGCAAGATCAAAATATGGCAGCGCAAATGTATTGTTTTGCTTTGGAAGACATACTGTGTATTAACCTAATCAAGTCTTATGAAATACTTTAATGATGGATGTATGTGCTTTCTGGAGCATTAACATTTTGGATCCCATATAATCAGATAATATAAAAGCATTTTATTATAAAATGAATCGTTTGTGTTCAGCTGAATAAAGGAAGTCATATACAGTACAGATGTGGTGGAATGAGGGTGAGTCAATTACAAGAGAATTTCAAAGGATGTTGTTAATAAAGTCAAAAGAAAAATATTAAAAATGAATAAATTGTCACATTTAAGTATATTTTTTATTAATTTTTTCAATCAAATTATGCTTTTATTTGTACTAAAAAGCAGAAATTAATAGATAGTTTTATTAATATAATGTGTATGACTTAAACAGCAGTGACAGAATATAGTTATGAATTACAAAGGGGTCTGCAATTCATATATCCTGTCTCAGATGTTTGAGTGCCGTGGGAGGTATAAAATTACATTTATACTAATAAAATTCTCTGACTGTAACATTTGACTAGCCAAGCTACACATTTATTTTTATACTAAACTACACATCGATTTTTAAACTAGCTTTTAGAAACCCCGTCTCCATCTCGTCCTGGCCCCAGTGCCCTTGTCGAACATTGAGTAATAACTTCGGGTAAATATAACAGAATGATTAGATTTAGTACGGGGATCACAGAAAAACTATCGGTGCCAATAAAGCTTGATTTCCATTGGTTGCTCTGTCGGGATCGGAGAGTGAACTTCCTCTCCAGTTGGGCATCCCCAAGAACCAAATTACTAATGAGCTCTGAGTCCCATTATAATAAATGACCCCTACTGCTCAGGAAATCTTCCCGGCACATCTTAAAGGACAAGATGATAGCCTTATATGAATAAAGTTATCGCAGTGGCGATAATGGCAATTGAATTTAGTACCTGTATTCTGTGTGACGGGCACGCCTAGCAGGATAATTCATGGATTTAACATGCAGGTGTGTTTAAATAGGAAGCATTGGAAATGTGAATTTAGGGTTGGTATACTGTAGATCTAAGGAAATACCATCCATTGAGATGCTTGTATTATCTTAAATTCTGTGCAGTTTTTTCTATGGTGGTTTTTGGATTGGCCTTTTCTTGTTTTTGCATGGCCAAGTGGATATAACACGATTTCAATACTATCTAACGAGAATCCAATCTTTCTACAAGATGGGAAATAGATGGTGGAGTCATCACACATAGTTTTTTTTATAAACAAGTTGTTTATTAATTTGTATACCAGTCAGTCACTTTAGCTTCAAAGGCCAAACAAGTATCGGATTTTCAAAGTGAAAGATCAAAAGGTTTCATCTTCATTTTACTCAAATTGTCATGGCAGTGGTATATTGTGCAGGGCTTTGCCTTCTAAAGCAATATTCAAGAAGTCTGAAGACACAATGCACTAATGCAAAAATTCTGCAATGAAAGCAATAGCGTTTCTGTACATTTTAAGATTAAATTCTATGATTGAATTGTACAGTTGACAATCAATCTTAAAGGCTTTTGGTATTCAGTTTATAACAAAACAAAACAATTCAATTTAATTACCTAGTTTTGTGTATGTTCCACAAGTGTTGTTAACTTAAATGCACCCCTATAGCTTAGATAAAGTATGTCTAAACAATTACTTTTGTTTGATATCATTTTGTTGTACATTGATGTTTTTAAATCTTGGGACATTTGTTTAACAGATATTTGAATACCTCATATTATACCAAAATTAAATAATTCCCTCTGTATTTTCCCAAACCTGTATTATTTGTTTTCTGCACAGAGGCCAAAAGTATTTAGAGGAATGTCCAGGATGATGTTTCACACAAGTAGAAAGTAATAACATGTTAGAGGGTTCAAGACGGTAAATTGTGACTTGCATATAATAAAGACTTGCATTAAATTAAATGGTAAATAACCAAAATATAAATCAATAATACCCTAAAAATGTAATCACAAAATTTACTTGTCTTCGATGGAAATATACAACATTCTAAAAAGTTTGCATTTTACTGTTGATGCTGCAGTTTGTGATCCCTGTTCCTCAAGGCCTCCATAGTTTTATAGCTTTCAAGGGATTTTGCTTTGCTTAAAATAGGGCACAGGGGTGAACACTTCAAAAAATAAACAAACCAACCCTTGTTTTAATGTGTTTCTTTGGGAGGTGTAAGGCTAGGGCAGTATTCACGACCTTACACAGTATGAAGGAAATAGGTGCAGCTGTGTAGGCTACTAGTAAAAGGAAGGTGTGAAGAGCAAGAGTGTGCCAAAGGTCTCAAAAATGGCTAAAACTTACAAACTTTATACATTCTAAGAAATAATAGAGGGTAGAACATTATTTACTGGGTCACTAGATGACTATGATCAAAAATCATTATTCTTAAAAATGATTTTATTAGCATTTAGACAGTAGGAATTAAAAGATGGAATTCTTAATTCAATACTTACTATTCTATTAATAAATCAAAGATATTTTATAGTCCACCCTAATGTACATATCACACTTGTGGTTTTTCCATAATATGGTTTCTCATTATAGAAAAGATTTCAGTCCCTGTAATAAACAAAATCCTGTATAAGGCATTGGTTCATGCCTTTACATCCCTTCATCACAGTCCACAGCAATCAATGTTGATTAAACAGCAGGAACTAAGAAGCTATGCATTCAATGATCTGAAGCAAACACATTCAATTCCTGTGTCTGCGCTGGTATTACAGTCTTCTGGAGCTGTTCCACACGCAAGCTGTCTTAAAGCAATAGTGAAGCGTGAAATTACCAAATTTGATGCATCGTTTTGCGTATCCGTATCTTTAACCACTGCTATAGATCTTGAAAAAGTTGAGCACGGATGACATTGCTACAGAACAGCCAT
Source organism: Beaufortia kweichowensis (assembly GCA_019155185.1). NCBI lineage: Eukaryota > Metazoa > Chordata > Actinopteri > Cypriniformes > Gastromyzontidae > Beaufortia > Beaufortia kweichowensis. The sequence continues at coordinate 8,163,643 of CM032808.1, forward strand.
CTGTATCGAGCGATTCATTCAAAGTCATTTGGCTCCTACATGTTTCATTATTTTTACAGCCTGGGTCTCCCTACTAATTTTTGTCTGGAGCCCCGGGATATCTATTTTCCCTGCAACTAAGTGCCATTTTCTATGCCAAAAATCTGAATGCTATAAGCGCAACTATGTTGCATGACCAGAAGGTACACAGAAATCAGGTTTGCCCCGGTAATTTCATTTAGGCTTGTCATTTATGTATGCAATTTGCATTTGATTGTCAGCGAACGGACAAATATGAGGGGAAAAAGCATTTCTATTTTGTTTTTCAAAGTCCCTTATTGAAAGGATTGAGAGGGTCAGAGCAAAACGTAGTTGATAATATTGACACAATGTTTCATTCTGTGGACGTTTTAATCGCTGAAAAAGCTGCCTTTGCAATGTAAAGCATTTTTTTGGTGTTATTTGTGCTCAGGGAAAGCCAATACAAGCTCAACAACTTGAGAAGCATCAGCAATACAGTTTTTGTCTTTAGTTCTTACTTTTCTCATATACAGCATCTTTTCAGTTAGGCCACCTTGGGTTCTGCCCCCGAGCTGCTGCTTTGTTTCTGCGTCAGATTGAAGTGACTGATCTGTTTCACTATGCAGCTTTTCTGCTAAGATAAGATTTTATAATCCCCATATGATAGTCAACCAAAAAGGTCATAATATAAGTACAATAAAGCATACCACGTGTATTGAAATCAGTAAACCCTGATGGGATAGGAGGAAAATCTAAACACACATTCATGCAGCTGGTGTAAATGTGCTCTAGTTTTTCTCCATTCTTTATGTGCTCATTCTCTGTGCTATATCTCATGTATTACCATTTAAAAGAGACATGGAATGCTATCAGAACATGCCTTTTAACTGCATACCAGCAGCGTTTGATTCACTTTGGGCTTTATCTTTCCTTTTAACTGCTGCCAAACAACCAGAAGCCCCAAGAGAGGGCCAGACACATCTGCCTCTGGCTCCAGATTTGAATACTCACTCTACATTCTAATACGCTCCGTGCCCTTACCCAGATATTAATGCATTATAGTGCCATAAATCTCTTTAATATATTCTTATAGGACTTCAATCGGAAGATGATTATTGGAGTAAAACCAGCACAGCACGTTTTAGTGTTACAGTCCATTTTGAATAAGCAAACGAAAACATGAGTTATGAAACGTGTCGTGCGTGAGCTAAAATTAGATCCTTATTAAACTGGATGATTAACATTTGATTCAAAAGGATATTTATAAAACAGTCACGTGCCGTGTTCAAAAATAATCAGATTACTTTAAAGACAAAACATAGCAATTCCACACATTAACAGGAGTACAAAAGCTGCAAGCTTTTGAGGATTGGACCCAAGCTTATTAAAACTGCCTCACGCTAACACTGCTTCATTGGAGATTACATTTTTTGCAAGAAAAAAGATGGTCAACAAGCTTAGGTGCAAAGTAAAATGCTTTTATACCTAATGATAATGCATCTCTGCATCTGGAAATGCATTGAAAAATGTAATCAATCAGGTCTAGCGTTTTATTTTTGTGCAAGGTAAATATTGTGAATCATGATCATCAGGTGAATCTTCGGACACAATATTGTTTGCAGAAATAAATGTAAAAATGTGACCTGCCTGTTAAAACACAGCTGAAGTCACTTTTTTTGTGATTTGCTGTTTTCTACATAAAATGATCCTACAGTATGTAATATAAAGAACATTCTGTGAAAAAAATAACATTGATATCTTCAATATCAAATGAGTAAGGTCTATTAAAGATTGAAATCATAGTGAAATTAATGATTGAAATTCAGTCAAATCAAACTTTGATGCTCCTTTTATCAAAATTAGACCCTGAGTCTGGTTTTCACAGGCAGGGTCACAATAATAATCAAATTGTCTGAATGTGAACAACCTATTAATTTATTAAAGTAAGCATAAAATAAGAACAATGTGAAACGTGGTGAAACAAAATGACTAAAACATGACTTGTACCAATGTGGTGTGCATCTATATTTCTAAAGGTGAGACAAAACAGGACCAAAGCAAACAAGTTACCGTAGTACTGTAAGACGACTACAGCTGTAGTTTACTGTGCATGTGGACCAGAGTTCAAATCTTGTCAGATTAATTACATTTCTTGATAAGAAAGCAACATTCTGAACTAAACTCAACATCTAGTCACCACCACCATGCATTTTTTACATTTATACTGTCACATAGCTTGCCTTTGTTGATAGAAATACTGTAGCAGTATGGACAGGAAGCACCAGGGGAGGCGAAAGAGGAATGATTTCATAAAAGAACCTCGAGCCGGGCCTGGAACTAAGGTCTCAGTTATGCCAGTGCAATATGCCGGAGTGCCGCCCACAAGACCGACTCTGATGCAGCTTTGACGTTTTAATAATTACTCCTTTTCAAGAAATTCCATGTGCAAAAAATGGGTATGACGTGAGTGATTTGGTTAAGGTGCCACAGCGTTTTTCCCCTAAAGAATACATATAATTTATTCTTTAAAAGTTGTATTTCAGTATTGCTATGCAATAAGGCTGTTTTTAAGTGCTTTATTTTTGTGTCCTACTTTATGATTCACAATAGACCATTTTATATTTTTCTGTGACTTTCTGCCTTGATTCAGCCTACACTTTAAAGAGATTACAAAGATGATAGACCGTGTCTTCCAAGAATACAGTAAAGCTTGACCAATCAAAGCTAGTCCAACCACCTCCACAGTCATGTTGCATATACTTCAACCGGTCCGTTTTGGTCTCACCGAGCGCGACATGCTGATCCCGAAACCGATCCATTTGCCACCGTGAACCTGCCAGTCTCCTCCACAATTACAGCTCTGCACTCTGACAGTCGCTGCATACCACCCTCTAGGCATCTGACAACCTGCTACCTCCCACACATACATTTATAGCCCTGTCACCAAAGATCGCCGCTTAATGAGGAATATGCTTTCTCCAGTTGCAGCACGGATTGCTGCCCCGTGTTTCGCCACATTTCTTTGTTCTACAGACTCGCCGGCCACCCGAGAGTCTGAGCTGGAGGAGGACGGTCACTAGATCTGTCCTGTAGTACCCGTGAATAATGCTAATCCAGCTCTGGCTTTACCAGTTTGTTCTGTGTTTGTACAAGATGCATCTTTTATGTGCGCGTCAAGTGTCAGGTCTGTGTTGGTTGATGTGTTTTGTGGAGGCTGGAGGTTTCCAACTTTGAAAATTGAGGGCTGGAAAAGTTGGCTTGTTAAAGAGAGAGACAAAAAGAAGTGGATACAGAAACTATAACCATCATCCGTTCAGTAATGACCAATGGGAATCACCATCCTGCAAATTATTTTATGATCATTTTTATTGATTGCCTACATATTGATGCATACAGTGTGTTTATATTTTTGATTTGTCTGTTTTGAGAAGTGTATTCTCTACACACAAGAAGGTTTTCACCGTGTTTTTTCCCCCGAGACTATTGAGCAATTTACACCTGTGCAGTACATGCAGTTTTACTCTTTTTGCTAAAATTTCATTGCACCATATGCAAGTTATTGTCTTGTTTTTGGTGCAATTCATAATAAGCAACCTGCAAAGATTTTGCATTACGCTCTGTATGTTTGGATATTACATGATTTTCATTTTGTGAATTTGTGCCGTAAAAAAACACAGACAGTGCATGCACATAAATGTCTCTGTTAGCGGCCTTGTATTTATTATTAAGCATTTCCAGGTTTATGGATGTGACATTTTTAGTCAAAACTTGAAAAATAAATTCTCACAGAATGTATTTATTGACGCGTCAATAACAATATATTAAAGTGTCTGTTTTTATTTTACTAAACTAAAAAATATTATTCTCTGTTATATATCAAGTTATATATTTTTAAAAATGAAAATACAAATGCATTATGAATCTGACAAAAAAGAAAAAGGCCTACATGTTTTTGAATGTCAAAATACTTTGTAGGATTTTGTCGTAAAAGTCCTAAAAGGCTTTTTTTTTTATTATTTACTCTAAATGTGTCTGCTGTATGTCTTTGAAAATCACATTTTACTCAGTGAAATTTACTATCAGGCATTTTTAAGTGCGGCTTAAGTGTCCAAATACTTTTTGCGGCGCCTGTATACAGGTAACATTGAAACTCATTTTAGGCAAACAGAAAGTTGAGAACTGGAGTTGCTGATAAGCAGCAGTATTTGATGAAGCTCTGCGAGGCTCTGGGTGTGCAGTCAGTTGGATCTGGTGATAGCAGAGAGGTCCTGGTGGCCGGCCTGCCCTGCAGTGCAATAAATTTACTACCGTGGATAGATACCGTAGGATTACTTCCGTAAAGCTCGGGCCAATCGCAGACCTAGACTGTTGACCGTCTGTTACCTTTAGCCACTGATTTGGAACCAGTTTCGCAGTGCTTCTGATTACAGTTAAGGTTAAAATGACATGGGGAAGGGGCGTCTTGTATGACTGCAGGTGCGATGAAGAGTGAATCCTTCATATTCTAAATGATTCCCTGATTGTGAAAGTGCATCTCTGAATTCATTCATTTTTCATTTCTTCTGGGGCACTGAAAGGCCATTATGTATTTCATGAGTTCACACACTCATCTCATCCCTGAGAGTGTTCAGGGTAAACAGATTTAGCTCGCTTTCTGTACATATGCGTAATGGAAGTTACCCCCAGACGGCTTAAATAATGAAAGCAACAATAGTTAATATTGATATTGAGATATTAGAAATAAAGGTGTGGAGGGGTGTTGGAAGAATTATTATTATTATTATTATACAAATGATGAAAGCAGACACTTTTTTCTGTTAGATTTTTTCAGCCTTATGGATGTAACATTTGAAGTCAAAACTTGATATATAAATTCTCACCGAATGTATATGGGTAGTTGACAAATAAATATGTGACTCTGTCCTGTGGTGTGACAGCAAAAATATAGAAAAAAAATAAAAAATATACACATAGCATAAGAGATTTATCTTCTTTGCTGGAGTTACAAATAGGATGAGAAGGATTTATCTTACTGTAATTGTTAGGTTTTTTTTCCTACACTTTTTTTTGTAGGTCACACCATATGACATGGGACAATGGGTGTCAACCACCCATTTATTACTAGTATACTGAACCATCTGTTTATATTTTAAGCCCTTTTGATGGAGTCCAGACATCCCAAAAAAAATAGTTATCTATTTAAAAAAAGGGAAAAATATATGCATTGTGGATGTGACAAAAAACACACAACATTCTTTGCAGTATTTCTGTAAATTAAAATGCAAAACGGAAGCAATAATACCAAACAAATGGAGAAGAGATAACTCTTCAAAGAACATGAAATAGTTATTTTATTTGAACTTTCATGGGCTTGTTTGTGATGAATATGGATGTGACAATTCTGAAAGTAGTACTTTACCAAACTATGAAAATTCATGCTTTAAAAAATGTTCTTAAAACTTTGAGAGCCACCAGATATTGACATCTGAGCTGTCTGTACGGTGAAGTCTTATAGTAAAAACTATTTTTTCATGATAAGGTTGACATTTGCATGAAATTTCCCTGATGATGTTCAAGCCACATCACATAGACATCTTTAAAGTATACACTGGTTTGTGCAGCATTCTTTACTTTCCTATTGTGATGTATTTCTGGGTGATATGGCATATCAACCAAAAACAAGAAATGTAGGGCAGAACTTATTTTTATCCTCTTCTTGGTGGCTGTCAGTGCAGTACAGTAATAAGGCTTTGTAAATGTTCCTTCTACAGCCTTGGCTGACAGCAAATGCATTATGGGTAGTTTAGCGATAGGAAGGAGGGTTTAGGGAGGGCAGCTGCCAAAAATGCACCTCCCCACCATCTCCGTGCTTGCCGCTATGCTAGTTTAATGTGGTGTTTTTATGACAAGTGCTTGGAGGGGCGGGGTTAACTGTCATTTGGCCTATCGTCAAATGTCAACAAACTGGATGTCATTTCACAGGACAAGCAACCTATTGCATTATGATACAAGTCAGAAGGATGAAAAAATATTATTGGGATCACATTTTTGGTTGATTTTTTTTTTTCTCCAAATATTAATGGCTCAGGCGTTTCCAATGTAAACTGTATCATACTTTTGGCTGCTTTAAAATGACTTCTAATATTGCAATGATGCAAAACAAACAAGGGTCTAAACCTCTTATTGTAATCTGTGTTGTAAACAATGTTCTGTTTAAGACGAGAAGCATACTGCACCAGATTAATTTGGCAGGATTTCAGTTTAGTGAATGGGTTAAGCTGAGTAAGCCTGTATTTTAGAAGGAAATGCTAGTTCTTTAATGAAAGCTTACACTAGTATAATGGCTTATTGTCTCATCCTAGGACTGGGAAAAAGCCCGTCTTTGAAATTAAATTCCTTACTGTAAGATCAGCTCACGTAATGTTTTGCTGTCACCTTACACATGTTGTAAACATATGTGCCGTATGGAGAAGTCGGTTGGTGAGTGCTTGCCTTTCCCCTTACCTGTCTTATTTGTATTTATAGTAGACATTTTGTGATGGTAAGATGATTACAAACATGTTGAGATTCAAGTTTGACTGGTTTAAGGATTATTTACATTATTTTAGAAGGTGTTACAATCTGTTTCTGTTTTTGTATTATGTTGTGCTTATCTTGTCCACTCACTGAATTATGATGCAATCGCTAAGGTTATTATTAATCTTATCTTTTTTGATTTTTTTTGGGAAACATGTAAATAATCAAAGCTCACATTCATGCACATATAATAAGTATAATTTGAAGACATTTATATTTATTTCAAGCTTTGGATTTTAGGCTTTTCCAAATCAGATCAAATAATATCTTGATAACATATTAATATTGTCTTTTGACAATAATAATTTTGATTTATTAAAAAATAGTCATGTCCCGTAGGTAAAAGTCTAATGGTCTTTCTGAATCATTTTTAATGCAATGTCATTTTACTGTAAGCTCTTACAAAATCTCAAATCTTTCTCTCTGATAAGAACCATTGTACTGCTGCTAGCTGGGCTGTATGTAATTTGAGGAAATGTCAGGTTGGACTGCTGTAAAACCTACCGATTTTGAATATCAGGGCGAATAGAAGTCCTTCATTTGAAAAATCCACTATAGCAAGTGCTCATCTCTCTCATGAAGTCGGACAGCTAACAGACCTACTTAAACTGGGGGAAAGATGTGCAGACTGGATGCAGAAAGGCAGATAGGACGTTGTTGAATCCTTGTGGATGTTCTAGATGAAAGTGTGTGAGCACTGCTGAGCTGCCAAAATCTCCGCTGCAAACTTCACCAGTGTGATGTAAAAACTAGAGCACTAAGTGCCTTATCAGGTCACAAGAGCTCCCGGGGCTGAACAAGGAGGACTAAAAAAAGAAAGGAAATCCCCTAAAATATTTATACAAAGCTGGGTCATGTAATTTTTATTTTTATCATTCTTTTTAAGATGAAGGTGTTTAAGATGTATAATATGCAGCACAAAAACATCACTTTGTGAGGGTCTTGTACAGTAATAATATTTTTAATCATTTTGGAAATGTTGTTATTTTGGACATTTAAACCCCACAGTGTCTTCTATTAAAAATATGTATAAAATGTGCTGTATTAATAAATGGGTTTAATATTCCCTCTTTTCTGGGATTTTTCTCAACACACCTGCATGACCTTACAGCTGTTTATGAAGTGTGTGACCATTTATGTGCTCACTCATGCAGCTCTTGGTTGTTTTTCCAGGATCTAGATGACACATCAGGGCTAAATATGACTGATGCTGCTTAGAAAGGGCTGTCAGAGGGCGCCATTCATTGATTCCTGGAATTTCTAGTGCTGTCATATTCATCTAACAAGATTTAAGGGCACAGTTTGTGATTATCCATTCTTAAGATTCTGAGAAGAGTGAAATGTACTTTATCTCAGTTTCTTTGTTTTCTTAATTTTTTTATTTCTTTATTCTTTCTTTATTTTAACAAATAAAAGATAAAGATAAAAAACTATATATTATTAGTAATAATTGACAACGGAGTATGTGGTAATGCAGTCTTGAAAATTTGCCATCCATTCAGAATGTAGCATTTAAAAGCTTTTCACACTAAACATGCGGTGACACAGTATGCAGAGCAGACTATAGTTTTCTGCATGCTGTGTATATACCTCAATATAAATAAAAATTTCTATTGGTTGGCATTTTCTACCATCATAAGGTACATACTGCCCAGACTTGCTTGTTATTAACATAATAAGATGACTTGTTTGTGTTTTTCCAAATCCAGACACATTCAATTATGCAGGTCCATCTCTTCCAATCAAATCCTGTCCTCTGAAGTTTTACGTTTGTATGTGTGTATGTGCGGTTAAGTATTATATATAAAACCTTTTATAACATATAAAGGATTCATCACGCAAAACATCCACTACTTGCTACTTGTATAACTCTCTATTTTCTTCAGTTTCTTTCAGCAGTGTATTTCGTACGGATGCTTTCAACATTATTATGAAAATATCAGATAGTAAATGTACTTCAGGAAAGGCATAAACAGGAAATGAACACCAGATAGCTTGCTTGTACCTTGGAAAATGTATACAGAATTTGATTTCATATTTATATAGACCTTTCATTTTCTGGCAGTAGTAATATTGTTTGGGTTCATCTCAACCTCTCTACCCAGTGAATTTTTATAGCGTGCAGCTGAATTGCAAGTGCGCGCCCCTGTAAAACACGCTTTTGTATAAATAAAGTCACTATGATGATGTCAGGCTCCAGCCGAATTGCATTTTGGCATAGCAACACTGCAAGGCCACGATTATTATGCCAGAGCTTTGCATTCCACAGCCTTTATTAATTTATCAGTACCCAGTACCAAGCCCTGTTCAAACCTTTCATGAAATGACTCTGAAATGGGCCCCCAGAGACATGAGCATAAGAAACTCAAGATTCCTCCCTCATATTAATTATCCTTTTCTTTTTAAATTCTGAAAGGCTTCATGCAGATGAGAGATCTGTATGAAGTCGTTCCTTAGTGCTGTCCTCTGAGTACATGTGTCATTCCTCCAAGACATCCTCTCTTACGTTACCCTTCCTGTCCCTCTCCCCCTCCCTCATCCACTCGGTTTCTCCGGTTTAATGTAAGGGTTGTTCTTAACAGTGTATCCAGGCATACTGGATCAAGTATTATAGCATGTAGTATGTAGTCTTTAATTAGTTTTACTGCTTTGCATAAGATACCACCATAATAGATGATAGGGTTAGGGTTCTAATTGACTGTTTTAAATTTGTATTTAAATGGATCTCTGTTTACATGTATCAATATACTAAGAGAAGCACTATACAAAGCACTATAATCCTGTTCTTTTGAAGTGCGTGTTACTACAACAAAAGCAGTTTTAATTTTTATGTAATTGACGTAATAAAAAAACTCCTTATGTCAATGTAAATTATTGTTTTTAGCAACAACTATATTATTATTATTATTATTATTATTATTATTATTATTATTATTATTATTATTATTATTATTATTATTATTATTATTATTATTATTATTATTATTATTATTATTATTAAATATTATTATTATTATTATTTTGTATAATATGTGTTATACCACCCCTAATTTATAAGATGATGTAATGATGATGATAATGATAATGATAATATAATAACAACAACAACAACAATAATAATAATAATTATTATTATTATTGTTATTAGTTATTATTTTTTATTATTATTACTATTATTTTTAGCAGTTGTTATTAGCAGTTATTATTAGCAGTTATTATTATAGCACGTTTTCTAGAAAGCAAATGTACAGGATAAAACAACTGACAAGTATGAAAAAATGTACAAGAAATGTCTTTCGAAGGTGAAAGTAGACTCTTAAGCCTAGTAGTTTATAATATCTTTCATCTATATCATCTGTGCGCATTCGATCATAACCTATAACCTGCTATCAGATGAAATTAGAGAAGAGGGATGTGCCTGTAATCAGTCCTGGCAGCGGGGCGGCACCTCCACCATCACTTGCAGTTCTTCTCCAGCCACAGATCTAAACATTATTATCACCCTTTTATCTCTTTAAACCCTCTGAATTCGAGTCGCATTGCTGTGTCCTCCGTCACGCCCCGCTCATTTGGCACAGTGTCACTCTTCTCACCGCTATTAATGAGAGCAAAAGAAACAAAGCAGCGGGGTCTATTGAATTATTTGATTAAGTAGCTGCGGCTAATGGAGTTTCAGGACTTAAGAGCAAATGATGTATCGCAGATGACTCGTCAAGGCTTTTAATTTGCTATCCCATTCATATGGCTATACATCTTCATTTTTATCTTTTTGCAATAACAAGTATGTTTATGTGCGTTTTGCTACTGTTAAACATGTGATACATGTTCAATACAAAGGGCTCTGCTATCTCTTAAATCCTTTCAGAAACCACATGCTTGTTTATTGCTCACAAGCCCTAAAGGATTCGTGGCTGGGGAATGTAATCAGTATTCTAATCAAGGCATTAAAACAGCATTTTCTTACCCACAGCTGTTTTCCTGACAAAACACACAGCAGAGATCGGCCTCACATGGGTTCAAACCGTGACACATTTGACAAAAGTTGTGCGGATGATTGAAACCCTTCCTTTAAGCATCCGTAAGGTCAATCGCTCAAGTTTTATTTCGATCAGCGTGATTAGAGAGGCCGCTTAAAGAGAGATGTTTCGCGTCTGCGCAGTGATTGCAAACTTTAAAGCCTCTTTGATTCATCCGCATCAGACGGTAGATTGCACAGTGTTTTTCTGCCTTTTGATTCTTGTTTTCTCAGAGCGTTCGGACCCGATAGATAAAACCCAACCATAAAAGGCGCCGCGTATGAGCGTAAGCCGTTTCCAAGTGAGTCATTTATCAGAGCGGTTCACCTTTGAAAGACGTTACTCTCGCCCGTACAACCACCGCGGCCGACTGTCAGGACTGGATGTACATCAAGAGACATCAAGAGACCTGCTTTTCATAAAATGGCCTCCTCATTCGGCTGCTCGGTCGAACACGCTCAAATATTAATCTGGTTTGTGCGTGTTGATGCGTTGCAGCCTCCACGAATATAAGCACTGTACTTTCAGACGATGTGTATTCCTGGCACATAGATGCTCCCAAAAGCAGCCTGAGGCAACCCTCGAGCATCCAGTGCCATGCACAAATACAGAAAGGCTTCAGGAGTGATAGCTTGGACACTCACACAAAAGACAAATGGTGAGAAACCTTGAGCCAAAAGTCGCCCACTTCTTATCATAGCAATTCCTTAATTTTCCAACATCATCTGGTTCAATCTGAATGTCAAGGGATAAATAATTCAAGGGATGCTCATGAAAAAAATTGTGTTCCTGTACTTTTGTGTCATTGCTTCTTGTATTAATACATTTATTGACTCTAAAAGCCAAAATCTGAAGTGAGCTACACAACTTTATCTGCAGTTTAAGAACAGTAACGGTTCCCAGCGGATGTATTTTTGATTCCCAGATAACACACACACTGATAAAAAATGCATTGTACATCCTAAATGTACTAAAAAAGTCGCTTTGGATAAAAGTGTCTGCCAAATGCATAATTGTACATTTTTATTAAAAACTATGCGGATGAAAGATCCTTTTACCTTTTCAAGCTACGGTTGGCTTACATTTTGTATAGCATTTAAGTATGAATGACCTTAACATAAGACGTAGGATAAACGTTTATGTGTGCTTTGTAACATATGACAATAGCAGCTTGAGTCGTGATGCTTGGAGTCAGCACTTTATCATTGGTGGTGGATGCACTCAGTGTGACTTCTGTACTAGCAGCGTTGATAAAACGGCTACAATTTATTTCCATATAGCTTACAGCGTAAAGTTACTGCCACACTTCACACTGTTGTTTATCAGAGCGCTTTTCCAATAGTTTGACGACAACTACATAACTTTTCCATTAAAAGTTGCAAAGCCTTCAGTCCAGACATTCATTGAAGGCTGAATGTCACAAATCATGTGAAGCTTGCACTTCCAAAACAGATGCAGGTTTCTCAACCATGAAAATACACAGTCGGCATGCTGTATGTGTTAGCTATTAGTCACGCACATATTTGGATAAAACATAAATAAAATCCTTTATTTTTTAAAAATAAACAGCCACTAACCATAGAAAGCTTGTTTCCTACACAAAAGCTAATTTTCTACAGCCAACAGGAGAACAAGGTTTAGTTCATTTGACTTCATTGACATCTTAATCCTTGTTGTTGAATACCAAATAGAGTAAAAGGTCGGCATGTTATATTTGGTCATCTTCAAATCTAGTCACCCTTTGTCTAGAATTTGCAAAATCATACTCGTACTCAAATCTTACATTTTGTCATCCAGCTTCTTGAGGTCTCAACCTGGGAAGCTTTTTAAACGGCATTAAGGGAAAATGTTCATCCAATTTGGCCTGAAAGTGACTGAATATAACACATTGTCTGTTGACTTTGATTGTCACTCCTATAAATAGTCAACCTTTATCTGCACAGAACAGAATTAATTGCTTAAAAGCAAAGTGACAACCATATTTAGCTACAGTGTGACATTTGACCATATGTTCATTAAATGTATATAAATGACTTTATTCCATTTTATAAGATGAAAAGCTCTGATCTGAGTATCAGACACTGGTTTCCAGTGTATATTTTGTAGCTGCTGTCTGGATTGCTTTAGAAATCAAATATGCACATCTGTCTCCCTGTGTCGCGGCTTGAAGGCCAAAATTGTCCTTGTGTTAAGACCTGATTAATATTTTCTCCTCTGTGTTTCCAGTAGCAAAGCTTGTTGGGTTTATAGTGGTTTGAGATTTTTTGCTGGGGAAAAATGGCAGGTTTTCAATGATGGTTACAATAGCTCACAGGCAATGGAAGATTACAAACTAGCATGTATGGAGGCTGAGATCGGGACAGGTATTTTTTTGACTGCCTACAAATGGCATGTTTTGTATTTGTTTTTTTTTCTATATCCATTTGCTTTGCCTTGCAGCACCTGTATTTCCTTGTTCAGTGGTAGTTTTGAAGGGAAATGTAGCCTCCCTTCTCACCCACTACATATTTTATTACCACTTGAAGTACACTAAGGTGTCCACCCACAGAGGAATTTCCCCACAGTGCTGTAAATGCCACTCAGTGCTGTAAAAAGGAACCGTGTTGGATTACAAAGCAGATACATCTAGCATAAGAACAGTTATGTAGAGATGACATTTGGCATTTGATTCATTGTAGGGACGCAGTTTTTTTTTTTTGTTAATTTACAGGCTGACAATCCAGAATATCAGACTTTCTGCACATGCATTACAACAAATTCAGACTTATTGTGCATTATTCATCATTAAATAATATTTAAACAAATAGTCTCTAATAACAGTCAGACATGTATGATCCAGCCCTGATAAGTTTTATATATTTCACTTAAAATGTATCACACAGGGATATCAGAAATGTCTCAGTGGTTTTGCATCCATACAATAAAAGTCAATGGGAGGCAATGTTGTTTTATTACCAACATTCTTCAAATTTTCATCTTTTTTGTTCTGCAGAGGAAAGAAAGTCATACAGGTTTGGAAACACATGAGGGTGAAGGAATAATAAAATAATTTTCATTTTGAGGGTGAACTATTCTGTGTGTCTATAATGTGATGCAAATAACTTGTCTTTAAGAAATTGTCAGATTGTCTTTAAGAAAAAGCTTGCTTTATACATATTTTAGCTTTACAGATATTATGCCTTTGGGTTTTTTAGTTGAGGAGATTCAGTGACTATCATTTAAGTGTCTGTCATGCAGTTTAGACAGTATAAAATGCATAGCAGAATTTCCAAAATGCGAATTGTTAATGCGCATTGAATGTGACGGATAGATCAATACAGAAAACTGTGGGGTCAGCGTTCCTCAGATTGTGACCAAATCCTGTTTAATTTCTTAAGCGTTGGTGACTTGATGACACAGGAATCTTCTCAACTGACAAGCATGTGATCGCTAGGCGATTATTTTTCGTTTCAATAAGAGGTTTAGACTCAATCCACGCTGACTTGCCAAACGGACAGCCAAAGAGAACTTAAATGATGGCAAAACATAAAAACTCTGAGAAAAATAAAACTCTGCAATTGCATGCAGCAGTTCTCCTGAGTTGACGCTGGACTTTTGTCTGTTCAGACGTGTATTTACATATTGAATGAAAGCAAGCGTGCTAGTAATTGTGTCTGCCACATGCTTATTCAGTTATTATCCATATTGATATAAGACTTACAGGTAATTACAGAGGAGTCAATACTCCAAGATGAGTTTCTAACCTGCTGGGATGTTCTATAAGTCAGCTCAGCCGGATAAATCGCTAACCTCTATAACTTGCTGAAAGAGAACATAGAATATATCATAGAATATAGTCAGTTTCCTTCCAATATATTCATGTGAAAATTAATACTTCTTTGAAACCACTCAAATAGCTTTTCATTTTGGTCTGTGGGGTTATTGTCAGCTCAGAAGTGCTGGAGAATAAAGCCACTCTTCAGCGTATACTGAGGAGACCAGCGCTGAAGAGCTCCTTGGAGATGTGAAGCTTCCTAAACAGGCAGGCAGCAATTAGCAAGCAAGAGAAGAAGGTTCTGTTAAGTGGTCTGCAGTTGATGTTTCTCCGACGGAGAGCCGGCATACGTGTGCTGCCTGCGGAGAACCGATGGCGACCATGTGGCCGAACTTTACATGGTTCTTTCGTGTGGCTCCACAACGTATCAGATTTGTCTGCATCTTGTTCTCATTGGTATTCTGTACTTGGAAGGCCTCCTTGTTGCCAGGTCAGATATCCCTTCCCATTAACAAATGACAGGAGGAGTTAACTTGACTGACATGTTTATTGTTCTCAGGAAGAACCGGCCTAATGAGGCCCATCAGCCGAGTGTGCAGAGATTACACTGGCTTTAGAGGACACGTCTAAAGAGGATCAGCTGTCCTCTGCTGTTTTTGCCTGTCCTGTATGCCACTTTAGTCCTGAAACCGTTTACCTTGGCAATGATGGCTTTTGAATGATTCGCGGTCTCGGGCAGTAATCATTACGAGGGGGGCTGGAACTCCTGTTTGCGCTAATGCTACACCTGATAAAGCAGCGCTTTGACGAACTGCACCAATTAGCGCAGAGAGAGCTTAATTACTCAGACTGGGGCTTTGAAACTTTAATTTCAGTTCCCCCAAATGTAATTATTCAAGGGACCCCCTTTCCAGAATTTGAAACCCCATGTTTCATGTATGCAGACCCATTTTATACAAACAGTGAGCATAATTATTGTAAAAATAATTTCCCTCTTGGGGTCCGTAGAAAAGAATTCCTGACTCCAAATTCAGATTTTTAAAGCGCAAAACAGCTGCAGGAGGTCTTTGTGTTCTGTGCATGTACAATTTTATATGCTGATACTCCTCAGCACATTGTGTAGTCTTACAATGTTAGACTTGGTTGAACAGGTAATACTTCCCATCCTTGTTTAAGTATATTTACTGGCAATCTCTTTGCTTTCCTGTAGTATTCTTATTTTACATTGGCACATGAAAACACAGTTTTTTGATGTTTTTCTGAGATACCCAAGGCTGTGAATCTTGTGCTTTTACAATTCGCTGCTTTTCAGAACACTTTTCCTCTTTACTTCAATACAATTTCCTGCTTTAATTTGAATGGTAAGTGCTGCAGTCGAGTACATCTTGGGTCAGAGGCTTTATGAATTTGTGGCAACATCTGAAAAATGGAAATAATTATTGGGTATCTTAATTGGTCCGATGTGTCTTTTTAGACTTGGTGTCTGGCTTCACCCAACCCTAAAGTTGAATAAACCTTGGGGGCGGCCAAAATACAAGCTTTAGCTATTAGGAAGGGGCAATAATTATTCTTTAAGCGTGAAGTCACGCCAGTCTCTTTTTTAGTTTTTTTTTATGTCAAATAGGGTCAAATAACTAGAACAAGATCCAAACCTTGTGTTTCTGGGAATCTGTCACTGCACAACAATGACCTTTGACATTATAAATTGGATGTAAATGACAAACTGTACATTTCTAAAACATAATAAATTATTGCTAAACTACGTAAGAGTTTATCTTGTGAGGAAAACCGTATTACTGTGCTACTTGTAATATTTTGCCATTTTAAATATAGGGACTTAAATTATAAAAACATGTAATAGAGTTTATTTGTTGAGTTTATTTGACTCGTATACAGGAAATTTCTTAACAGTGCTTGTGAAATGTCCTCTTTGTATAGGACTGTACTATAAACATTTACAATAATGTAAAACTGAGAATAAAGATAAAGAGTTTTAAAGTTTTAAAGAAATAAACTGTATTTACACATATTGAAAACACCTATTTTCTTTGTTGCATTTTTGTCATATTTAAGATAAACTGAACACATTATTGTGCCACTTACAGCATCATGCCCTTGATTATATGTACAAGAGGTAGTATTTACAAAGTGTTCACAAAAACGAACTTTTTAAAAGTTAAGCCAGATCAAGAAGGAAAGCAGCAGACAAAGTAAGTTTTGTCGTACCATTTTACTATGCTTAAATATTGTGTATATGCTTTTTCTGTCTCTATACATGAAATAAATAATAAACAAGATTGAGACACTTTAAATATTGGTTGTCTGAGTTAATCTGTTTTTGCTCTAACTCTTACCAACTAATAAAGCCATCACATAAAATTCTGTGCTCATAAATACTCTGACAATTGATATTTTATTATGTTCATTTGCTGTTTAACTTTAAATGGGCTCTGAGACCTTAAATGATAAACCACTTGCAATAAAGGGGATACTTCAGTTTTCAGATGTGAGCTTTTGCAGGTCATTAAACCGAACAACCTCCTCTGTCTGTTTTAAAGACCAGCTCAGATGTGTCCAAGCAAGACTTTTACCCTCACTGCCTCTTAAGAGAAATCTCAGTGTCATCTATCTATGTGAAAAACAAAGAATGATGTTTCAGCATCAACATGCACAACATCTGCAGCAAAGATTCAGCTTGAATTCGATATTGGAAATATTTGCAGTAGATTACTGGCGATGCTTGACTAGTGGAAAAACATCGCTGACCTTTGTAATTGTTCTTTCAGAGCGACCAATTGGTAATAAGTATTTACCATTTATGACATGTAACATACATTTAGCGGATCGATTTTATCCACTGCCGCCCTATTCCGGTTATAGATTTTCTGTCATTTTGTTGAATGATGCAAAAGCATCTAAATTATTCGCCATATGCTGCCTGCATCTCAGAGGAAGACATTACCGCATAATACCACACTTTCTTAAATAAGAGATGACTAATGTTCTTTCACGTGGATTGTGTTCTTGCTGGGAAATGAGAGCAGAATAGCGGTAGGTTGTTGATTTTGAAACAGCAGTGAGACACAGATGATGGGAAACCGTCATGCAGGTGTTCGTTTATTAATGAAAAAAGTTCCAGTTTTGTTGTCATGCATTGTTTTTAAAAACTACGCAAGCCTTCTTAGTGTAGCATCGGGGGGTCGAGGAGATTACGCTTCCCGTGTGCGTATGTCTGAGCTGGTGTTTATCCGTGTTTGAAAGTGTGTGTACATGCTGCTACTTTGTCAAGTTCGTTTTTCAAGGAGAATTGTTCAACGCTCGCATGACAGGAAACAGCAGGTGGTGCTTGTTTTAGAAAATTCAGCCTCAAATTACGGCGATTCACAACATGGAAAATACGGTGTGGATGCCACCTGCTTCCTTCAGTATCGGGATGATATGAACAGTGATTTATGAATAGTTCTTCCTTATTTGGGGGACTGAACGAAGGGCAAAAGTGCTCATGCCGTTGTAGTGCCATAAATATTTGTGGAGGGGTACACAAAATATTGGAATCATATCTGGTTATCGGTGGGTTTTTTAGTTTCACGGTATAGTATTTAAGAATATTGAATGTTTAAAAGCTGATGTTAGTAAATGTTACTTAATCTTTATTGACAAAAAAAATCAGTATCAATAAGTGTTTCATCATTATTGGTTAGTTTTGGATATGTTTGCAATCTTTACTATTGTTACTTTGAATGTTACTTGTTTGTTTAAACCATTTTTTTTTTAGCATTTTAGAGTTATTCATATATCTTAATTTATTTGTGTATGTTGAAAGTAAACTCTTTTGTTAGCATTGCAACTTGTTTTTTATATCTGTTATTTTATATCTGTTTTATATGTTTTAGTCATTTAAGTTTTAAGCCAGCATCAGCCATTTATTAGTTATGAACCCTAACATGTAAATATTTACTCTTGTTGTGATTTAAGTCACTAGACCAAACCTTTCCAGCGATGAAATTGACTTCTGATAGATGATGCAGGCATACTGCTGACTGCTCATAAATGATTGATAAAGACCCTGTTTTGCAAGCTGTCAATCATCTCATGTAATGGTTTGTCAGCTGGAGGTGCATGTAGCACAACGTTGCGATCCAGCCAGGCCTCCACATGAAAATGCCAAAGAGAACACTTTGTGTAAATCGTTTAAATAGCTTGAAATGTCACAGACTGCTGGAACTCAGACGTTAAATGTTGAACAGAAGCAATATAGGGTTACTGTAGCAATGACTTTCTCATATGTAACTATATGTGAGTCTGAAGTAATTATGTGGAAGGGAGACTTGGGGACTTTTTTTGATTTCACATTTTTCTTTTTTAGTCCCAAAGTTCCACTTAACTATATTGTGGGGATAAATGTGTACCCAAAAGTGAGCAAAACATAGCAAATCTGAGCAAAACATACTTTTGAGGAGGTTCTCATTATAAAAAATAATGATTTTTTTCCCCCAAAACGTTTCTGTCAGAGTAGGTTTAGGTTATATTGTTTTTTTAACTAGCTGTGTATAAAATAATACAAGTCCGTGGAATGAAGTACATGTGTGTGCACGTGGGTCTGTCTTTAAAATCATTTATTGTTAAAATGTTTACACAATGAACTGATAACTAGAATCAAAATGTTCTTGTTTAGAAGTAAAAAATATCGATTTTTGCCATTTTCCTTTGTGGTTTAATAATTTACATACGACAATGTTTACAATAATGTAAGAATTAATTGGAATGCGGAAGGCAGTGATGGTTTTGACTTAGATAGGACACAAATTTCCAAAGCTTTTATAAGCTGTTTTTAATGTTTATAATTAATTATCATTATTAAAAGACACACTACCTTAAGTACATTTAGCGGAATACATCATACCATATAAATATCTTTTCTCACCAGTAATAATTCTCATGGCTTAAACTATGCCATTGGTAATAAACTGTTATTCTACTCTACTATCATTTATGGAGATGATGTTTCCACAGTTTGCACTCTCTCGCCATCAGGCTGTATTTTCCCCAATAAATATGACTGTTTTATGGCTGCATATCATCATTGGATATATTTTCCTTGCCTTGCAGTTCCATCTTTCTGGGGGCTTGTAAATTCTGCCTGGAATCTGTGTTCTGTGGGGAAGAGACAGTCTCCAGTCAACATCGAGACCAGCCATATGATATTTGATCCCTTTCTGACACCACTGAGGCTCAACACTGGCGGACGAAAGGTAAACCATGTCTTATCTGATGTCTGCATGGCTACAGTATATCAGTGCTGGAAAGTAAACATTGGTTCTGTTCTGAAAGTGCTGTAATTAGCTGTGAAATGCTACTTTGGTGACAAAAATCACATGGGCTGATGCATTCCATTGGGTCGGTAGTGTTGTAGGATGCAGAACTATGTAAAAGAATAGGTTTATTATGATGTTTAGTTTAAATTGTACTATTTGCATTGAGTTATGCATCACTACTATTAACGTTTGTACATAGTTTTTTTTTCTGTTGGTCTAGAATAAAAAGCACTTCAGGTACTGTTTGTGAATGGTGATTAGTGTTGGAGAGGATAGGGTGTTTTACATTTTAATAAATTCTCTTCAAATCTCAACATTGAGGTTAAATATGTCATGTATTTGGCATAAATACCTGTACATGTGGCATTTAAGAATAATCCCATTAACACGAGGGGAATTATATAATGATAATTTGGCTAAAGCTGTCTTGGCATGCCAATATTTAAACATTAATTGTTACATTTTAAATTTTTATTTACTTTTTTACAATAAACGTTTTTGAACCTTTGTTTACTTTAGTTTATAGTAAAAAACTTTACCATCAATGATTAATTGCTATTTTGGAGTGGCATATTTTATCATATTCAGCATATTACTTATTCCGTAATGTTTCTGCATCTTTTACAGATTACAATTCTTTATGCTTTTTGTGAACTTTTGTAGGTCACACAAGATTATTCCAGAGCTTGTTTTGGTTGCATTTTAGATTCGAGAGGTTACGTTTTCCTTCCTGCCTTTTGATTTGCTGGAATTATATTTAAGAAATGATTCATTCCGCACCGGTTTGCTGAC
Organism: Beaufortia kweichowensis; assembly: GCA_019155185.1. NCBI lineage: Eukaryota > Metazoa > Chordata > Actinopteri > Cypriniformes > Gastromyzontidae > Beaufortia > Beaufortia kweichowensis. The sequence goes on from CM032808.1 coordinate 8,184,096, forward strand.
GTCAAAACACTTAGCACTGCACTGTAGTCCTTGGTGGTAGCTTGGTGTTTTGTTTGATGTCTTTGACAACTAAAACATGCGTTTAAGTTTCTGTCAGGATAGAGGTTTACATTATCAGCCCTTCCCCTGCGTGATAAATGGACTAATGAATAGTTAAAGGAAATTAAAATGACCTCAGAATAGAAAACCAATTAATCAGAACAGACATGCATCAAGGTTATGCGCTTCGGATTGAGAGAATCACAGCTATTAAATTGTCTGTATTAATTGAATATTTGCACTGCCGTAGATGAGCCGCAATTACTTGAAGAGCTTTTAATGAATTTAATCGCAATGACAAGGGTGGGGGATGACAGTATCTTCCCTTATTAAAGTCAGCAAAGTGGAGAATCGAGAATCGAAGACACTGGAAAAAAATCTCTCTTAGTGTTATTAGATTTGGGGTACTGTAGATATGAAATACAGTAGGTCTAATTACCGTTACGAATCAGCCAAATGCCTTTTTGCATGATATAGTTGTAGTACATACAGTAGCATATAGTTGCCTTTCTCAGGGACAGAACCACGTCCAGAGACGAAGAACAAAAGATACAATCTGCACAATGATTTTATTCTGTTACATGAATATCATGTTAGATTAGTCAAAGAATCAACCTTGTCATTGCGATTTTATTAGGTTGTCATCTAGGGCTGGGCGATAAAACGATAACGATATGTATTGCGATAGACACGTGATCGATATCAATAAAAAATGTGTTCGATAGAACGTTCGATATATATTTTTTTTTCTTCGTCGGAAAAAAACAGAGGTTGCGAAGCAAGTTTGGTTGCATTAACAAAGGCACTCGCTCTCTGGTAACCTAGCAACGTAGGGAGTGACACGCTAACAGCCAATCATGTAACAGTATTGAGTTTGGTTGCGCCATATCGTTGTCTCGTGCTGGTCTGCTGGATTCCTCTTCAGTAACCGGCGACTGATAAGCAGAAAATGAGTGGAAATTGTAAATAAAAGAGGAAAAGTCAGCTCGCCAGTATGGCAGTTTTTTGGATATTATAAGTCTGACCGTAGTCTATAAAAAGCTTTTACACGTTCACCAGAAGGTGAACAGCTAGTGAACTTCATAGCACTAAACTTGCACTAAATTCTTAGGTTTCTCTATGTTTATATTTAACACTTTGCACTATTTTATTACACTTCATTAAGCATTTCTTACATTTTCTTTGATTTTGCACCTTAAATGTTAAGAGATAATTGTTAAGTGTTCATTGTGACTTTAGACTTATGTTTACATTTTAATTATTTGAGTTTTCCATGGTTGTTGACATTTCTGTCTTAATAACTGAGGGGATTATGATCAGAGAAAGGTTAAGTTTAAAATAAAAATATTTATATTTTTCTCCTGGTCCTTATTTTAAATGGGTCATAAAAATATCAATAATTATCGATATCGACCGATATGAAACACTGATATCGTGATACAGTTTTCAGCCATATCGCCCAGCCCTATTGTCATCTTTAACATCATGTTGGAAAAGCAAAGTGACTCACATAGAGACACAGGTCTAAAATGACACTTATTTTAGATGTTTTATAAAAATAACTGTCCAGGATTGTCCTGTTCTACAATTTAGGAGAATTGGTTAGTTGCTTGCTGTCATTCATCTGTCATCCTTTTCATACAATTAATATTTGCTTTTTATTTTTTACTCACAGTGTACTTACCAATCAAATACCGGTAACTACATGTACTGTATATGGGTTAGAGTAAGGTTCAGAGTTGATTAATTGTTTTAATATAATAGAAATAGAAATAGAAATAGAATAGTAATGTAAAGTAATGTGAGCACTGGGCAAAGGATTACTATAACCATCCTGATGCTCACTGACCTCAACATTTAGGACCATAAATCATAATAACTGCATACAGGTTTTATAATTTTGTGTTACTTGCTAGACTACATAAAATTTGTATTTTCTAAATGAATATCAAACATTATTAAATTTGATAAACAACAAAATGTGATCAGTTACAGGGCCTGAAATAAACACTGTCCTTTATACATTTGCATTATAGGCAACATAACTTGCAATCTTTATATCAAAAAGTTATTGTCAACTGTAAAAACAAATGTTCTGCAAACCTAATAAAAATGCTACAAAGTATGACTAAATCAGCCTGACTAGATTAGGGTAAAATCTAAAGGGATAGATAAGGTATAAACAGATCCTTAAGATAGAGCCTGCATTTTACCACATTGCACTTACTGTTTGTTTACTTTTTAGTGTGATCTGTGATAAAAAAGAAAAGAAATTGCTTGTCATGTTTTCAGGTTTTTATATTTTTCGTCATATTTTGACACCGGTGGGACCCATTTCCATAATCTGATCTGGGCCCACAAACCCACAGGCCGGCGCTGACTGTCAGTTATACGTTATAGTCTGTTAATCTGAAATGAAGGATCAGGACAGTGATGTCATTTTTACTGTAAGCAGTCCAGTGGGAGAAGGCGATTTAAACCATTTAACATGCAGGAAGCATGTATTACCAGATGGGGAGTTCTTCTGCCACAGGGAGAAAACAGTCCTTTAGCAGCCCTGAATCAGTATAATTACACAAAGAACATGAGGGAACCTTAAACATAAAGCAACAGGATGACATCTGTAGTCATCTGCAGGGGAACACGCTATCGGAGGCGTCGCATTACATTTTCCGGGCTTTATATTGGCATTGCACCAACACGCTTTGGCTCTTTTCACTGCTCATGATTTTCAATTTCTTGCAAGTGTTTGCGTTCATGCACTAAATAGTTCCTGTACCCTTGTTGCTGGTGGTTTATATTTCAGTAACAGACGTTATGCCAAGTTGCTCCTAGACAAAATTTTTTATCCGCTTTAATGCAGCGACTCTGCAAAACATGCGGCTTACAGGCATGACTGCTTCATTTCCTTAGCAAGCCATTTTGTCTTGGCAAACACTGGGGGAAAACAACATAAACTGTGCTATAATATATTTATTTTTCATTTATAATTTATTAGTAATTCTTTAGATCGCTTGTAAAAAGTGACGACAAACACGAGATATTTTTTTCATGGTGAATTTATTAAGCCACAAAGGGCACAGATGTTTATTGCCGAGGGTGAAACGCCTCGTGATTGTGAGAATTGATTTAGTTATGCAAATTACTGATTCGAATTAATTAGACTCAAGTTTGTGTTGGCTGAACCTGCTAAGCTGTCACAGTATACAAAAAGGTTTGTGCATGAATATCTCAAAGACTGCAATTATGGCTGTCTCGCCGCGGCCTCTTGCTTGTCAAGGCGCAGCATTTAATTACCGACGGATCGCGAGAGCTCGAAACCCTGATTCGCGTACTTTTCTGTCGCCGCCTAAGTCGTCGATTGAGCCGTGTCCATGTTGTTATATAAATCCAAATTGTAAACTAGGAGCTAAAATAGGATTAGGAAATAATTAGATTCGATCGCTTGCGTCTGCAGTAGAAGTGTTTCGTAGGGTCCAGGGGTTGCGAGGCAATTTCTCTGTAGCTGAGTTGGAGGAAAATGGGTCATGGAGAGAGAAAATGTGGGCAGTAGTTTCCTGTCCTCTATTCTCACATCAAAGCCAGAGTGCTCCTCCACAGCAGAAGTGTGCCTTCATGTCTGTGCATTTCAGAGCAAACCCTTACGAATGAGTTCTCCATTCAGATCTTGCTTCATTTTCTGAAACCTAGTGAGCTGCCAACTACCTACATAGGAAGCTTCCTAACTGGAATAGAATCTTGTAATTGATTTGGAAGGCTTTACATAGGCAGCATACTGTAGAATACAATATATCTGCCATGATAACTAAAGAAATACATTGAAATGAATAAAAAGGATATCTCAGTATTTCCATCTTTTTTTCTAAACATTCCTATTTTACAGGATTGTAAAGATTGTAAAAGTTATAAACTAATGGAATAGATGTATGTAAATAAGCTGTGAATCTTTTTGTGATTTATGCCTAATCACTGGAAAGATGCTGTTAAGACCTCCTTTTGCCTGATTTTACATTATTCATTGTCTTTTGAATAAATATGGATAAATACAATGTTGGGCCGTGGTGCACGTGTGTGATGTGAGAGAAGCAATGTTCATTTTAGTACAATTTGCATTTGTGTCAGTGACGGTTAGATTTAAGGGTAAACCCTTATCATTGTTTGTTATGCAAATTATATCAAATGTGGTAAAATTGACTATTTTATTTCATTTTCATTGATCTAATGGATCAAGCCTTTTCCATGTATTAAAATGTGTTATGTAAAAAACAGTAGTAAATACTATAAAATACTAAAAAAACTATAAAAAAGCAATGTTTTGTTTATAACACTAGATTATGACTAGATTTTTTTTACTAGATTTTTAGATTATTTTTAGATTATTTCATTTTTTTACTGTAGAAAACAGAAAAATCGCACAAAATATGACTTTAGCTGGGTTTTCACAGACTGGGTCACATATTCTTTACTACATTTTACTGTACTTTCCACTGTATTTTACTATATTTTTCAAATCAGTCAAATGGCCTTTTTCATGTATTAAAATGTTTTATGTAAAATACAGTAGTAAAATTTACTATTATGTATTTTCAATGAAAAATCAATGCTTTCTTTATAATACTAGATTATGACAATCATTTTTTATGAAATTTTTTTACTTTTTTTTACTGTATTCTTTACTACATTCTACTATACTTTTTACTGTATTTTGCCACATTTTTTAAATCTGTTTTAGAAACATTTGGCATCTGTTATGATACGATGCCTATTTAGTCAAAACTTCTTTAAGAAAACATACATTAGGATGACATTGATTGTTAGGAAACTATGTTGTTGATGTCTTCCTTACATCTTTTAATATCATTAATTTGACACAGAACAGCGGTGGCAAAGTTTAACATTCAGTGACATGCAAGCTGCTGTAAATCTGTGCTGTATTTCTCTGGGTAGCACTTTGGCTATATCCATAACAGACGCGGTAGCAGCTATGGATTATCCATCAGATGTGATCTGCAGGGAAATGTAACATATGTTTGCACGTGCATGTTTGCCAACACACTGACAATGGTATTGAATGACATGCTTAACCAGTTGTGACAAGAGGTGGCTGAGTTTGACTCGGACTCAGTGGAGGGACCAGCATGTTCTCACTTAGTCGTGAGCCTTTAATAAGGTCAGTGAACAACCTGATTTAAAAATGAACGAATTGCCTCGGTTTCGTATTGGAACGGGTACCACACGATTGTGAAATCTAAGAGCCCCATTTATTTCTATTAGATTTATATTTAGATCGTTGGGATCTCTTTGCTTAACATGAGGTTATTTTCTAAATCTGTAAAATGGCTTATGATATATCAAGACAGATTATTGTGAGTTTAAAGTAACTTTAAATGTGCTTTGTGCAGACCCAAACAGTTATTTGCTTAGCAACTAGGTTCTGCTTCTAATGTGCCGGTAGGAACAGCTAAACATATTTGCATTGGTAATGACTGTATATAATAACCATGCATTTGTTATGTGAATACATATTACAATAATTATACACATATAATTGCATATGATGCATGTGAGGTTCCACAAAGCTCATGCTAAATTTGGCAAACAATGGAGCAAGGTGTATTAGGTTGTGTTATTCCAACAGTACCAGCTGAGCTTCAGGGCCTCCGTGAAATGAATTTGTAGCGTTTTATAACGTCGAGCCAATGTTTTCAAATGATGTAAATGAAAAACCACATACTGCAAATGATATATACACCCTGGCTTTTTAGTGGTTCATCAACACTGCATATTGCAAATAAGAATGTACAAAAATATGCTAATTAGACATTCAAAATGAATTACTATTTAACACATCACTGAGCACACACAAAACACTCTTCATTTATGTATTTATTAATGTTTACACAAAGTTGTGGAGGTTAGTACATGCCTAGCAGAACATTTGAGAGATTTCTTTTTATTTTGCTGAAATGGGCCATGTATTCATGAGCTTTTAATAATTAAAAAAATTTATGTTTATCTATGGCAAAATATTTTTGTTGCGGTAAAAACCGAAAGCATCATAAAAACAAAACGATTTTGAACACAATCTGAAAACAATTTTCAGAGGTATGGATTGGGTTGAATTTTTGGTGAAAATAGAAGAAATCATAATTACTACATATCTCAATGTAAAAATAAATTGAATGGCTTAATTGCATTATATTTTCTGTGCTGCAGTTGAGTTTGTATAATCACTAGCTGTGCTGTTAGTGGCTTAAAGCAAAGTGTTATCGATCCCTTAATGTGTAATCTTCACCTGCAGTCGCTTGTAATGAAAATATAAACGATGCAGCTAGGTTTGCTGAAGTTATGGTCACTTCTGTGACCGTATTACCAAACACAGACTCAATTATAAACCAATCACAAGAGTAAAAGTAGACAATGAGGATATCACGGAGAAAAAGAACAAGGCGTGAAATGTCTCTGTTGTGATTATATTAGCTTGCTGAGGTGTATTAAGATCCACTCTCTCCTGATTGACACATGAGTCAAATTCCTCTGGCGAGCTAGCAGGAAGGCTGACGGGTTAGAAACGTGTAAAGGCCTCAAATTTAGAAGTACAGTACATTGTTTATAAATTATTTAGCTCTTCTTGTGTTATTATTTGTTTAATAATTTACAGTTGTGATTTAAAGTATACATCATTTTAACTTGGGAGGTTTAGACAGCAACATGATGCTGTCTGTTAGGTATTTCTTTAGAGTAGTAATATATATTTCCACTTAATGGTAGGTTAAACCAGCATCTCTATGATCTTGTTTTCTGCCAGTTGGCACTTTTTCATTTTATTCATGGCAATCTTACAAATATGCATCATTTCTTTTGGAGTGTGACAAAAGCCAAAGTATGTTCATTCAAGAAAGAAATTCTTAATCTGTTTTCAAGTGGTGGACCACTTCAGCAGTAAAACTAAAATTAAGGACCAGCTAAAACCATCAATATTGGGGAAATCACTTTAAACTACTTCAAAATAATTATAGTTTTATGTAGTGTGCAAATTATTCATAGCTTATACCTTATGGGTCGAAATAACTTTATTGCTACTTTTAGCCAGTGAATCAGAAGCTTCTATCCAAAACATGGAGCTGGATGTTATTAATGTTATTAATTAAAGAAATACAGAAACACTTCATATTAATTACAACACTGTTTAAAGTCAAAAAAGTTTCTTCATTTTATGATTTAATTAATTATTTATTATTTATAATTAATTAGAATAATTATGATTGTGATATTATATAATATTATTTTCTTTAGCCAGTCTACGACTACATATTCTTTTTTCTTAGTGTGTTGTGTTGTTTTCTGTTAAAACATATTTTTGGTGCATTTTCTATGTGTTTAAGAAGATATTATAATCACTCCATGAATTTCTATTTGCATAGTATGCAATGAGGAAACACTATCAGGGAGGTAATTCACAAGAAGACATCTGTTTTCAGCTATTTTGGTGTCACGCTGGTAGACCACAGGGCAAAAATTATCAAGGAGGAAATTAAAATGATTTCATTTTAATGAGTTTTAGTAGAACATTGCACCGTTGTCCCTGTCCTTTATGTATATGGTCATTTACTTTAATTAAGAAAATATGGAATGTTTCAATGAGATTCTTTAAGATTGCACTGACTGCATTTTAGTCAAATCAAGGTTATTCATTTCATTCATCTCCAATATTCAGTTTCTGCCTCTTATTGCTAGCAAACGTGCTTTACCTTTCAATATCACTGCCATTTTTTTCCATCCATTTGCAAAGTTGGCTCTGAAAAAGAATTGAAATGTCTTGCAGAGGCTCTTAAAATTCTATTTCAGATGCCCATCTCTCTTACCTTAATGTCGAAGAACGAAGCATCCAAGAAGAGCCGTAACGGAAGAGGAGCCTTTTATCCGTTATGAAATATCTTCACGTTGAAATATTAGTCATATCAGTCGTTCCTCTCACCCTCACGCCCGGCTCTCCAACTTTTCTTCCTTTTCTGTAGTTTCTACGCCTGTCACTTTTCTATCCTATATATTTTACAACTGTCAGGCAAGCTATGTATCAACGTCTCCAATAGCCTCTCGGCTTGGCAGTCACGCGTTCATCCTTTGTGTGATTCGACAGTGCGTTTAAAATCATCAAAACATTCTCTCTTACAGCTTTTGTTTAAATACATTCTGTTGCTGATGAACAGAGTTTGCAAATGGAGGAAAAAGACGAGTATTAAAACATAATTTCCGTTCCCTGTATGAAAAAATGAAAGTGAAAACTTCAAAGAACCTCCTGCGAGGTTAAATTATCAATTCAGACCCAGTGCTTGGTCTGATATAAGATGGACAAGAGAGGCGTTTTACAGATAGAGATTTGAGTACAAATCCCATCCATTAAAGCCTGGAGAGGCTGTTTTGATGTTTTTCCACACTTTCATTCTCTATTCCCTCTATGGCATTCATATATTTTGGCTCGCGCAGGGTGGGTGAGCCGTATTGATCTTGAGAAGTATCAGGAGGGCATTATCTTCCAAAAACAATTAGTAGACACCTTTCAGGCAGCCTTAAAGAGTCAAAGTAAAAGAAATCGAGGTGTATCCGGAGACACGAGCGACCTTGCATTAAAGCCGAGCTCGACATGACATGTTTAGGTAATCTCTCGTGTGTTTAATGAAAACAGCTCTGTTCCCAGGTTCCATAACTGCGAGACTTTTATGCACATCCCCTGCTCCTCTGTGCCAAAAGATCAATGCGGACCTTGATGAAGGTGCGCTCAATGGATTCTTTGCTGTCGTCTTCATCAAAGAATTCATCCCTCTCTGTGTAATGATGCTTAACCTAAAGTTCTTATCTTTGGTACCTTAATTTCTGTCTGGCCATTACAGGCATGCAGTTACTTAATAAAATGCAAATGGGCAAGAAATATAAATCATCTCCCTCTTGTTCCACATGGAATGATTATTATGCCTTCTTCATCATTATCATGTAGCGCACTCTGGAAAGAGCCATTCGAATGGAATATTGTGAACTTTAGGCCTTTTTTAAACAATGTGTTGTAAGTTATCTAATGAATATTTTAAGAAAGCTGACTGTGGGGCTTCTTTAAAGGAACAGGAAAACCCCAAAAGCAAAATGTGCTTGACTGATATAATTTTGATATAATGGAATAGTTCATTTAAATATGAAATTCTCTAATAATTTACTCAGCCTCATGCCATCCTAGTAGAACTTATACTGAACATTACAAAGATGTGCAATGAGCAAATAGAGATTTTGTGTTTTGGGGGAACTTTTCCATTAACCAGGAAATCATAGAAGCTTGAAATGGAAGTAGAGCACAATTTACATTGAATAAAAAGTAGGCACTTTTGGTTTCAGATGTCCACCTCGTACCTCAGACAGAACAAAGATATAATCTAAGGGGAGAAAATCACCTGCAATTGTGAAGGAAACACATGCTGGGTGAACAGCCGGTTAAGTGTTCCCCAGAGGCTTCATATTCCATTGTCTGTCAGGGATCACCGTGATTGGGTTTTCTGTTAATAATCTCATCTCAAACTGATATCTAAAGCACAGACTCCCCTTCGTGATATCATCACGTGAACCTTAATATTTCCAACACAGCGATACTAATGACAGGTGTTATATCGATTCTGTTGCACAGGGAACCTCCAGCAATCTAGCAATGCTCCACCTGAAACATTTATTGTTTTCTTCTTTTATATTGACCGTTCTGGGTTACAGTTAGATGTCCTTTGGGCGACGGTAGTGTAGTGGTTAAAGCTTTAGGTTGGTAATCCAAAGGTCAATAGTTTAAATCCCAGAAGGACTGAGATATCCTCGACCAATACCCAGAGAACCGCTGACTTCTGCTTGACCTCTTGTCCTCCCGAACGAGGGATTTAACCTAAGGTTGCTCCAGATATGAACTATGCACCTCAGGTTAGCCACGTTAGATTGAAACCGTGATGAATAAATGATTATTTAACCAAAATGAAATTAACTGTCGGCTTTGCACATTAAACACAGCTATGTGCCGATCGATGTTTTGACAGTTCTTGGCAATAGCCTGCTGGGAGTTTAAGACCACGCTAATTCAGATCAACCATCATGCAACAGCACATCTTATGGGCTCCTTAAAGGAGGTCGGTTAATGAGAAGTACAGCTTTAATGAGAAGAGAATTACTGTCTGAAATGCATAAAGCTTAATGCTGTAGCCTAGGGCATAGTCTGTGTAATGCATGTGCTGTTTTTATACCCATTATTTATAACCTGTTGGTTATTTACGCACATGCATTTCATTGATGAGATTGGACATTTTTCAGAAGGACCTGACGTCAATGCTTTCTAACTCTTACACAGTCTGGTTCCCATGGAAATTGTTTATTAATAATAGCAAGTCGTGTAAAAAGAAAAAGCTCAATTTTTAGATCACATTTTCTTTAACTGGAATATAGTGAATGCTTCTGTGCATTTTAAAAATGCAAAAAAAAAGATATATGGTCGAGTATAGTGACCGTGTCCAGTATATAGTGCATCATCTGAGACGTAACTTGTGTTTTACTGGCATGTGCAAGATGCTGAATCCGGGTGCACCACGCATAAGATTACAGGGATGTTAGCGCTAACCTGACGTGAGATGGCATACTCTGCCCTTTACGCTTCACTTGCTATGCACAGCGCTATCAACTCATCAGACGGGTCCTCAACGTGCAACTGAAGACTCGCCGGCCACGCAGTCCCTTCAGCTGAGCTTCCTGTCAGCTCTCCGATTGGGCTGCAGTCCTTTGTTTTGTGTTTACAAATCAGTGGTGTGCAGTCAGGCCCTTCAGAGCAATCAGAGAAGGGGTGGCAAAAACAGAGACGAAAAAAGTTCTTGAAAACATGTGTAGTTTGCAGCTTTAAATGATGGCAGATTACCTGAAATGTCTTTGCATTGTCTTTGTAACGGCTGTTTGTAGGTAGTGCACCTTCACTTGATATTTTAAAGGATTATTTTGTATTAGCGCAGTGACAGAAAATCGTTTTTAAATAAAGCACACCAAAGAGAAACATTTACAGAGACACGTGTGGAAATGTCTTGTCTGCTGGTAATCGTATTGGTAACCAGTATATAGTGCATCACCTGAGATGGATGTTTTGTTTTACTGAATACCAACAAGACTTCTTTGTTCAACCAACTTCATTTTGTCGATATGGTCCACCTGGTAGACTAGCACCAAAAAATTATTTTTTAGCTGATTTTACCAGGGGACATTTTGTTTCTATATATGTCACATTCAAAGTGATAAACAATTGAAAACTATATAATTGGAAGTCAGAGATACAACATCAAGAAGAAAAATCCCACATTTCATTACAGCATTATTCTTAAATACGAGACTTGCGTAAAGATGACATTGCACCGGAGTGAGAAAAACCCCAAACAAAACCTGGACATTCATCATGTCCCGCAGTTGTTTAGATGCAGGTTCAAAGAGCCTTATTGCAAGGCAAACACAATGCTATCTGTTACTTTGGGTACCACAGGGGATCCGGGGAAGGGCAGTTTTGCACGCTTTGACAGCTGAGGTAAATGACTCCATTACTACGCCTAACACCAGGTGTACACAGAGGAACAACAAAACGGCCTTCGGTTCCTCAATGCAGACTGTTTCTGCTGACAAAATCTCCATCTACATAACTGTTACAAATAAGCTTTTCATATCCGTTCTGTTGTGTCTGACACTGTGTCCAAACCAGGCGTGATGTCACATGTCCAGCTGCTGAACAATCACAACCAATCAGAAGAAATTTTATGTTTAATATGCAGTTATGTATAGTAGAGTCTTATTTAGTACTAATTAGTTTGCGTGAATTATAAATCAAGCGACCAACAAAAATAGCCAATTCTTTTCACTTGTTGCTGTTTTTGTGTATGTACATTAGGCTTTACACCTGCTTTTAATTAATACAATTTAATAATAATTTTTATTATCTAAAATTACTTTTTTATGTTTAAAGCATGAATTTAGGTAAAATGTTTTCAGAATTGTCACGCCAATACAGGTCCATATTTCTCATTAATGGGCATTTAAAAATGAAAATAAAAGAACTATTTTATGTTTTTTGAAGTCATCTCTTCTCTTTTGGGGATTATTGCTTCTGGTTTGTACAATTTTAATTTACAGTCCTACAAAGTATGTTGTGTCTCTAAAACGTCTGTTCTTTTTTTGACCTATTTGTAACTCATTCCATAAATTCCATTTTTTTAAATAGAAGACTTCTGCATAGACTGATATTTTTGATTTCTGGACTCCATCAACAGGGGTTTGGTCAAATATAACTGAATGGTTCAAAATATTGATAATAAATACATTATGTTAGAATTTGTATTATTAGTTTTGACTGAAAATGTTACATTCATAACACCGAAATTGCCCAAATATATATTGTGTGCATATTCAGTGTATTCTCAGTGCATGTGTGCTTATTTTTCTCGTAAGTTGCTACCCTACCGCAGCCAAGTCTTTCTGTCTCATATAATTATCATTAGATATTTGTTTCTTTTAACTTCCCATCAGAGTTTTTGTCAGATATCGTTGAACGTTCCCCCTTGTGGTTTGTTTAACCTCAGCTGTCAGGAATTTAAGCATATTGACAACAACAATTTCAATCTGATGTGTTTGTTTTACGTAACACCACAACTCCGGGAAGCCCCGTATCTCTAATGAATATTACAGAGGTTGTTCTGTCCCGCTATGAGATGCAGCGAGGGGAGTCAGTGTTGTATATCCACCATGACCTTTGTCTGTCGATGCCCGCTGCGGTTAGCCTTGTGTCAGAATGAAGCCCTGACGCTACTTTCTCTGGGGGGTAGAGACTCGCTGCTGGGAATGTTTGGCACCGTGGGGGTGGAAAAGGGTTTGAGGACCACAGACCCTTGAAGAGTTTTCTGTCTGCCTTTCGCTGATGTTTATCGATGTTTTTACACTGAATTAGCATAACCAATGGCTCATGCCGCTGTCATTTAGCATCACGATAAGTCCCACCAGCAGTAAATCCGTCAACCAATCCGAGCATTGCATAATGACATTCCAACTCTGCACTTTATTATTTCGTCTCATCCCGATTCTTGACATTTAACCTCACGTCTGCTGGAATAATTAAAATGCTCAGGGCTTGTTTAGTGTCAGCATAAAATGTAATGAGAAATGTGAAACTGGAGGTAACGTTTTTTACGAGGTTTTGCAGTATTGACGTCCTTCCTACTTCTCTTTGTTCGTCAGCCCTGTATTTCTCAGTGTGTATCTCTTTTCATTTATCACACTTATTAAAGATCCTTGAAAGGAGTGCATCTTGTTAAAGCTCGACCTATCCATTTCTCCTGCACTTCAGAGAAGATTAAAAGATTTATACCATATCAGGACCTGAGAGAGTACTGCAGTTATTTTCAGTTTGGCCCTGTGCTAAACCAACATTGTATTGTCCAGCACATCAGGTTGAAAGAATCTTTTGTGCCCTTTCAGTATGTCGCAGGTACTTATCAAACGGTGCCCAAGGGCCATAAAGTAAAATGAATAAATAAAGACAAAACTATAGTAACATTTATGTATGACATTTTACCTGTTAACTGTTCTGTTCTTACCGAGAAACACTTTTTATTCATGACAAATTTAAAATTGATGGAGTCAAGGATAAGAGTCAAGATGGGATATTTGACAAATTTTAATACCAATAAACATAAACAAAAAATTTTTTTCAAGACTTTATCTAAAAAATCATATCAATCATACAAAAATCATACAATCAAATATAAAAATATTAAAATATTGTAGTTCAGATGCTTTTTCATGTATATACTCAATTTCTAGTGTGACAGTTTTCAGGTTAATAAAAATTAAAAAAAAAAAATTTAAAACTTTGTTCAATTTTTAAAAAATATCAATAACCAAACCACCATTTTTTGTTTTTATTTGTTTATTGTTATGAAAATATTCTTGAGTCTTACAGTATACTTTTGATGTAGTTTGTCATGATTCGATTAGAATTCAACTATAAAATATTAAAGTGAATAGGGAAATAACATAGGTGTTCCTCCTGAGCAACAGTGACAGTAACAATACTAAATGAAATTCTTTAAATAATTTTAATAAATCATTTAATGAATATTTTTTTATTTTATTTTTTAACAACATTTTACCAATTTCAGCAGAGCATTCGGTTCTTGAAAGAAAAAATATAAAACGGCATTTGACAATTTCCATAATTTCATTTACATCAAATAACACGATGTGGTCCAGCTGAGATTGATGTAGCAAAATTATACAGTGCTCTTCTCCAAAGCATTGCCTTTAACATCTCTAAAAAGCCGTCATGTTTTTATGAGGCAAAAGGATCTGCCTTGCAGTAATTTGTGGCCTTTACCTGCTTCTGCCGATTTCCTCCTGCTTTATTGTTTGATATAATTAAAATGTAAACCAGCTCTTTCCATGGGTGCTTTCTCAAGCGATGTTCAATCACTCTTTATTGCATTGGGCCTTGGCTTTACAAAAGATTCTCAGAGGAATGCAGGGAAGATTGAATGGGTCGGCAGTCTAGCTGGGCTATTTCCTCTAATGTGTGGTGGGCTTGAAGGCTATCCAAGAGATTAATATGACTTCAGTCTTTTTGGAACAGTGACATTTATTCTTCCCCAAAGTTTCCGCTGTTTGGAGGCACTTCCTCATTTTCCTGCATGACCATGATTCTCTCTCTCTCTCTCTCTCTCTCTCTCTCTCTCTCTCTCTCTCTCTCTCTCTCTCTCTCTCTCTCTCTCTCTCTCTCTCTCTCTCTCTCTCTCTCTCTCTCTCTCTCTCTCTCTCTCTCTCTCTCTCTCTCTCTCTCTCTCTCTCTCTCTCTCTCTCTCTCTCTCTCTCTCTCTCTCTCTGCTTCCCATTTTTAAGTTTAAAAGCTTCCAGAATCCTGCCTTTCGCAAATGCATCACACTACAATATGTCATTTCTGTCCCATGCTCGTTTATTATATATTGTACCTCAGAAACACTGGAGCTGGATACATGACCAGAATATGATCAAAAGTGAAGGGGATGTTCAGTCCCTTTCAGACGGCTTCTGCATACAAAACACTGGTGTTATATTTTACTGTACAAATGATCTGTAGATGACAGATTTCACATAAATAAACCTGGCATGTACTGCCATCTTAAGACACTGGTGATTTGATATATGCGAAACATGTACCGTATATAAGGATAATGTGTGCATGTGTGATGCCACTTCACATCATAATGCCTCTTCATTCTGATATATTGCTATTAATCTAATCTACCATACGTGCGATGCAGCGCAATTCCTGCTAAACTTGCCGTATTTGACATCTTGAGCAATTCCTGAAGGTTCTTCTCTTTTTATCAGCAGCCGCTCCTGTGGTAATGATGAATACGGTAATTATTTTGTCGCTCCAGTGAATATGACTCACTTAGCCAGAGGAAGTACAGTTCTACAACAAAGCAATGAAACGATGACTCAGTTCAAGACCGGCGGCCATCACGGATGTAATACTTGTGGGTCAAGGTTAAGAGGAATCAGACATCAGTTGTTGTATGATTTTTGTGCCATTACAAGCATTCATGCGGGGTTTAGATATGGATTTAGGAATGATTATTGCTGGCTTTCAGTTTTAAACTTTTACATTATGCGGTGTGCGTCTCAGGAGACATGAGGGAATGTTTAAGAATGTTGCTGGATTTGTTGAATGTGGTAAGACACAGACTGTGGGGTTGATCAACACATGTCTGAGTGATATATCACGTATGATGTTTGTAGTGCTGGGTTTAGGAGCTGTTTAAACCCTCCAAAGTGCAAGAGAGCTATTCCTGGCCAAAACATTTTGGTAATTTTTACCATACTGATAGTTCAAATGTCAATATTTTGTGGTTTACATACCCATGTGAGTTTGATTTGATTTTTTTTTATATAGGTAAAGTGCTGTTTTTTTTTTTTAAAGTTGTCACATTCCATATTCTTCATAAATGAAAATGAAAACAGAATAACTTTTATGTTCTTTAAAGAGCCATCCTTTCTGCATTTGTTGGGTATTATTGCTTCTGGTTTGTGCATTTTAAGTTACAGAAATCCTACAAAGTATGTTTCCTCTTAAACAGGTCAACAGGTCTTCAGTAAAATATAAACAGATGTTTCAGTATATGCTGGTAATAAATGGATTTATTTTTCAAGTTTTGACTGAAAATCTCACGTCCACAATGCTGCAATTCCCCCAAAATTGAGAGAGACCACTGAGACACCATTTCTTAAGCAGAAATCTTTGGAAAACCTTTAAGAACCTGAGGAAGTAGAGAAAGAGCTTATAAGTTACTGCCAAAGACTCCTTGCATTACCTTAATCAAAAGGAAAAGCAGACATATGAAAGATATCTTGAAGTTCCTTGAATACACAATTGGGTATTTGAAGCAGGCAATGAACCACTGTAACATCCTGAGGAACTCCATATATTTTTTCATTGTTAGTGTATATTGCATCCTGTGTGACAGTATTGCCAAAATGAATGAAAAGTCTAGATCATACTGTCATGTAGATACTTTTAGATTTCATTTCAGCTGTTCTTCAGCCATACAGACGTTCAAGGCAAAGTCCAAATGACTTGCTGGATGTTTCACCAGTCTTCATAAAGCAGCATCTTGGATGCCAAATCATGTTACATCAAACAAACTTTAGACCGAGCTCCATTTATCCCTGGTCTCTGGCTCCATATGGCTGCCTACTCTGAAATATCTGAAGAGCTTTTTCAGATCTGACAAAGAGCAAAAATACATAGATGTGTGTTTCCCATATGCTTCTCAAAATATGAGAGAATATGAGGAAATCCCATGTGCATTTTAACTTTTGCTGCAGTTTTCTTTGTACTGATGCTTTGTAACTTGCGGAAGTTGTAACTACGTGCAAAACTTGTTGGGTGGATCAGAGAGAGCTTAAATCGATTATGTAGTGTATGTTTTATAATTCATATTGAAAAAAATTACATCCTATAGTTTTCAAGCATCAAGCATTTCCTTTCTAAATGACAACTATTTATTTATTGGACATAATTCATCATAAGTATATTAAGTATTATTGTAAAAAATCCACATAGACTGGGAAAATAGGAGTTTGTAATGTTACAGAATGCAATTAATATGTTGGGAATGCTTTTCAGTGTTGCCTTAAAGCGCTGATTTATTGTCTCGTTGCCCTCCAAACATCCCAGTGATGGAAACCGGAGCCCACGGGCCCGAACAGACAGGGCTCCTGTGCATTGTTGGTAGACTCAAATCCCCAGACTTTGGATTATCTAAGTGCTTATACTGATTCAGGATCAGGGGATGCTAGTCACAGCTCACTAATCTCCCTGTGTAGGGTCAAGGGAAAGCTCTCTGGAGTCAGTGAGCCAGCACTGTTTGGACTCCGTTGAGGGTTATTAATTCCCTTTCTTGCCACAAGCCTCTCTGTCAGGAATCGATTGTACTGAGAAATTGACAGCAAAGGCCTCTCTACTCTGCTTATATTTCTCTTTTTCCCTTTCTGCTAATGTCTTGACTCCCTCTCTGTCTGACTTTCTCTCTTTTTCCATTGCTGTAGTGTTTATCTCTCACTTTTTTGCTGTCTCCTTTTGTCTCTGCCTCCCTAATTGGTGTCTTTGGGATAATTGTGTTGGGATAAACAAGTTGTACATTGTGTTGCAGTGTTATTCTGTAATGTGGATATGTGCAGTATGTGTAGGTATTTAGTTTTAGCATCACATTAGTATTTTTTTCCACATTATAGATAAATAAACTCATCAAAACTATGGCTTAACAAAAAATAGATCAAAACTGTATTATATTTTAGCATCTTTTAATAGTCACCCTTTGCTTAAATAAATGTCTTGTCATTTATCAAGCAGCTTTTTGAGATTTCCTAATGAATTCCCCAAATCTGGGCTTTTATTGGCTGCTCTTTCTTCATTATTATTCAGTACAGGAAATTAGTTTCAAAAACATTTGAACATTTCTTTTTTGTAATGAAATAAATTAATATGTTGGCACAAAATTCAGAGATGCCTTCTGGTCTAAAGATATTTAAGATTATGAAATTTCTGTCAGCTCTAACCCTAATCCTAAACTTTTGACCATTTGAACTCTTATTTATCTCTATATTAATTTTTCTGCCAACCTTCTGATTAATTCCCCGGTGCTCTTCATTGTTTAATGTCTGTTCCCTCAGCTCAAGGTCACGTGAGAACGGCTCCTTGCTGTATTTTTATCATGCCGGATCTCTCTGCTGCTTCTCCTACGGCTGTAATTGGTCAAGGTGAGATGCAAGCAGCACTTGCGAGATGCAGACCCATCCCTTCATCGATCTTACCGTATCAAAGCACACGCTTTATAAGCAGCACGTGGCACGAGCTGAACGCTTGAGTGTTTTCATGCCCTCAGCTGAAATTCTGTTTCCTGTGCAGCTTTTATAGCGAGTGCCTTGAGAGGAAATATGAATGAAGCTCTCGGAAAAGTCCTTCACATACAGAGCGAATAGAAAATATCACATGCACACACGAGCCCACGCTTGGTCTCGGATCGAGTAGAAATACAGTGGCGGTCTGAGAAACTGAGTGTGACAAGTGAAATTAGGATGTGAAGTTTGCATCAAAGCGCAGCTGAACAAAGCCTGGGTCTTGTAGCGAAAGTGTCCTTCACCTCTTCAGTGGAACATGCCAGAGGCCACTGTTAGTGTACGCTTTGATCTTCTACCACTTCAAACTTTGTCCTTAGTGACAATAATAATGATGATGTCTGGTAAAAATACTTCTGCTTTGAGATGATCTTTTATGTGCTAGTTCCGGAAACTAACACCTGACTAAATCAGAGTAAACTTAGTAAAGTATTTCTTATTTTGAGACATTAATAGAAATCATTATTTAAGTGTACAATACACGTGACACTAAGCACACCATGCACTTCTGTCTTGAAAAAAAATCAAACTGGGTCTGCAGTAACCAGAACAAAGAGAAAAATGGACAGCCCAGATTCACAACAATAAGAGGACAAATCCATTAGTCTTTAGTTTGTAAAACAGACACATCTCTGGTAAACTGGCAGCTTTATTGAACAGTAACACACTAAACATCAGTTTCTGCAACAGTAAAGAGAAGATTTAAAACTCTTGTCTAAAACTGACAATAAAAGAAAGATGAAGAACAGGCAGAATGCATTTACATTTATACATTTGGCAGATGCTTTTATCCAAAGTGACTTACAGTGTATTTAGGCTATACATTTTATCAGTAGCTACATGTGATCTCTGGGAACTGAACCCATAATATTGATGTTGCTAGTGTTGTGTTTTACCAACACTACAGGAAGGCTTTGTTGGTTGTACACTGCAAAAATGAATTTTTTACTTTGTATTTTTGTCTTGTTTTGCAGAACAAATATCTAAAAGATCAGAATACATGATGAGGAAAGTGGCCTAAGATATAAAGATTTGTTTTGACAAAAATATACAATTTAAGTGAGGTTATGGTTAAAACAAGCAATGCCTAAAAAACCTAAAAAATAAACTTGAATTACATTTTACCTCTTTATTACGTACAAGAATGTATACTGTATATGTTAGTACTGCAAAACATAACAAAAATAATAAATAGAAAATGTATTTTTTGGGTGAGGGTCTTTAAAAATCTGTTGGATAACACTTTCATCTGTATATCTTAATAAACTAACTGCTATATAAAATAAACATCCTTTTTCTCAGTTATGCTATAGAAAAGCAAAGGTTCTTTATGGTACTATACAGCCAAAAAAATGTCCATTTATGGCATTGTGAAGCACCTTTATTTTTGTAACATTTGCACAGTTGTAATTCCAGCCAGTGGAAGATTCTTTGATGAATTTGAAGATATATCTTTTAATCATTTGTAGTCGTATGCATGTTGTTAATGTAATTCTTGATACATTTGATGCATTTTTGATAATAAATGTTTAAGTTTCTTTCAATAACATAAAAACTTAATAGTGATTCCAAACTTTTTAGCGATAGTCTGAAGTTTATGATGCAGAACGTTTGATTATTGTTTACTTTAAGATGTTGTAACATAAAGCTTGTTCAGCCTTGGCTGCCAAAATTCTCTGAAAAGATTTTTGTTTGTACAATTTTAGTGCAGCTTATTTATGGCATATGTTGCTGCAATTGTGCGCTCTGTGTCTCTTGTATCTTTTTGTATTTTAACCAGATTTATTAGGTTACATTTTTTGGAGATTGATTCAAAATAATAAGCAAAGGAATTGTGATGCGTCAGTTAATTGTTCCTGATCTAGTCGTCACCGATGTATTCGAGGCCCTTCGATAAAGTTACTGGAAAGAAATGTGTTAGTGTTTTTGTTTAAGTGCAGTCTGTTTAAATGCATACATTAAATCTTTGTTATCTTTCACTTTGTATTTCTGTGCTCATCAAGGCATTATATATGGTACAATAGCTTAAACTTGCGTGTGTCTGTCATTTAAAATTGCCTTAGTTGGCATGCTGAAGAATACAGGGTTAAGTTTAGAAATAAACACTCAGCATCTTAATGGAATTGCCAGCTCCCATTACCTAGAAACATATAGCATGTATACCTTCCCCTTATGGAGTCTGGTAATACATGCTACTTGAGCCACTGTGTGTGTGTGTGTTATTGCACGCATACTTTCACCATCTCCTGTGATCTCAGGTACGCTTGACCTTGATGTCAAAGAAAGAGAAATTAAACCAGAAGTCCCTCCTTCTATTTTTTACCGGCCGCCTATGGTTGAAATATGAATAATAGATTTGTGTTTCTTCTCCTTTTATCTGCTAAGTGAAGCTACGTATCTCACTTGTGTTCCATCAGATAATCTCTGAAACGAGAGTATGTGATGTGATGGCCGATACTGGAAGCGTTTCAATCTGTTGTTTGCTATAAATCTTTGCTTGTAAGTGGTTCTCTCGTGGAACTGTAATGCAAACCTTTCGAGATCTCCCGGTGCAAACACGGTGGCATGACGAATTACCGCAATACGAGCCGCAAAGTGCATCCTGCGTCCATGCATCTTGATAGCTTTTATCCAAGTTTGGAGTAAGTGCACGTTCAATGATCAAGCCAAGCATGGAAATTTTGATTCAAGAACAGGGGATATCTGGCAGAGTTACAAGTGCAATGGATAAAATTCAGTTTTAATTTTCTTGAGGCAGTAGAGGGTGCTGAAATTCGTCTTTAAATGTTTCATTTGCTCAGTATAGCTTGAAATACTAATTAAATGAATGTGTTGTTTTAGGTGTGATTTGTTAGATTAGAATAATTGAACAATATTGAAGTGCTGATATCCAATACAGCATGACTGCAAGTGTGATATTGCTTTTATTGAACAATTCTACAAACAAGAAAATAATATTGGGCACTTTGCAGTGAAGACACAATATCACCACAGTATGCTGTTTAACAGATTATTGATCAAAACATGTATTTCTCAATGTACAGTACTAGTCAAATGTTTTAATCTGAAGGTGTATTTTTAATGTTTAAAATTATTTTTAGAGACAACAATATAAATATAAGCCAACATACTAACTTCTTTAATTAGAAAACAATATACAATATATGTGAATGGTGACTAAAGCTAACAGTCAGAAAAGAGTCAATGATTAATCAACATAAGGGTGGGCAAATAATGAAATTTGCATTTTTGAAATGAACTTTCCCTTTAATTAACATCTCACAGTATCCAAACACTGACATCGCTCCTTTGCCCCATCCATAATCATTTCTCCAGTTCTTTAATAAATTTGTAAGGTTGTAACCTCAGTCGGATTGACATGAGCGCTGTGGATAGATGGACTGTGGATGATAGATTGAGAATAGATGAATGAAAGACGGCCATTGAGAAGGAGAAAAAGATTGAATTGGTAGTAAATTGCCCTTTTGTTCAGCTAAAAGCTTTGACCTTTGAGCCTTCATTGGCTGGCTGATCTGTTGACACCACTGATAGGTTGCAATCATACCAGGAAAGTCCCAGAAATAGCTCTGCTGGTGTACTGTATGTCTGTGCTGTGACCCTTCTCTGCCATTAAATCGTGAAAACGGTTGCAACGTATGCCATATAGATGACCTACTCATGCTATTAAAACAGCCTTGCTTATGGGGCAAAGTTTATTATCTTAGTGAATTTCCAGAAGCTGTTAAAGCAGAGACTATAGTACATAAAACCAGTGATCTTTGCTGTCGCGCAGTCTTCACTCACATATATCATGTGTTTTAGCATCTTAATTCTCAAAGTACGTGCAGGACGCAACAGCAGAATAGAGTTGTTATTTGCTTGACACATACATTGTTGTTTGTCATGGAACATATTTTTCTTTTGGCAAGTGCAGTGTTTTTGTTTTTCATGATCAAATTATTTAATGTTAATTATATAAACGCTTTTTATTTATGTTAATGCATTATCACATGTTTTGGAATAGCATATCTTATCTACTGTACATTAAATGTTGTAGTGGATTAGGAAATTTGATATAACTATTTGTATTTAATGTGATGGCTTAAAATAGCCAAGTCTCATCTCAGGCTTAATAACACAACGATTTAACCCACAATCAGTTTGGATCCAATCTTAGAATTTTGAAAGTGTGACCCTGCCTGTGAAACTGAAGTCATTTTTGTGATTTACTATTTTCTTCATAAAACCATCCAATGTAAAGAACATTGTATAAAATATAACCTTGATATCTTTTTAATATTGACTGAGTAAGGCCATGTAAAAAAAATCAGAAATCATTTATTTTAGCATTTAAAATGCATTTCAGTGTTATAAATAAGAATGTGACTACTTTTTCTTCAACTCAATCACAGAATATGTCATTTACAGCAATAAAAATATCTATTTTCTTAAAACATTTTAGTTCAATTTTAAGATTTTATCCTGGATTTCACAGACAGAGTCGCATACCATTTCAACACTAAAGAAAGTTAAGACTCACAGTACTGTAAAGCATTTTATGATGATCTATCCTTTAGAACTAGAATGACTGTTTTTGTCATGTTTTTATTTCATCATCCTAAAGGGCATAAAAGTTCTCTCAACTGATGCATCTACTATATCCTGTCTGTCAGTTGTATGTGCCTACACACATATTTGTGAAGAAAATGCATACACAAAAAAAACGATCCCCCCTTATTCCTCTTACTTTTCAGTGAAGGAAGGTGAACAGCCTTTCTCATGCTTTTTGAACAGACTTAGTAAGTAATTAATGCTGCAAGTACTCTCATAAACCTCATAGAGAATCGAGCGGTTCCTCGGAGGAACCCACGCATGCGTTTTGTCTGCAGCCCTGAGTCCAAGGCTGTGTACACCAAGTACTGACTATTAACCCAGCAATTGTGTTACAGAATAAGAATGCTGCTCGGTAGCTTGTAATTCAGAGCGTCATAATGTTCATTGCCATTTGTGTACTCTCGGATGTGCTCGGATATGATTGGCTCTTCTTGTATGGGCACAAGCATTGAAACTGCTGGTTTTTATGTGTTGACTCCTGACTACAAACGGCAAGCTGATGGATGTGAGGTTGCCTTGCTTTGATGCCCGACTATATTGACAGAAAGAATATTGCAGCTTAGTGCGTTCCATTCTTCAGTATACATAACCGTTCACATCAAAGGAAGCGCGTGGGGTCGAATGATGAAACCGGTGTGTCAGAGATGTCGTGAAGTCACCTCATTCCTCTGTGTTTGCTTAGCCGAGGTGCATTTACCGTCCTTTCGCCGGTCTGCTTGCTCTGTCTGTCGTAGCAATCATGCTTCTCCTTGTATTGTTTATGGCGTGTTATTGTGCCACTCGCTCTCCGAGTGACAGCTGATTGAAGCAGCTCAGCACTATTTTAGTATTGATGGAGACACCAAGCAGTCACAGCAAACTAATACGCGGGAAGAATTGATGGGCAGACGGGTTCAACTATGTTAACGGTGTCCCGCGTTTGATTTATGGAGTCTCGCCATCCAGTTCTTCAGAGGTTGTGGGACTCCATCGAGTTGCCAAGGTGTCCTGAAATTATTGGAGAAGAATGGCCTTGTTTGTACCTGTGGTGGAGGGGAAAATTATGAAACAATAATGATTTTTATAGAAGTGCTCAGTGTGTACTATGGCCTGGTGAACAATTCTGGTTCCCCTCTGGATCCTATTAGTCTACAAGCCCACATAAAGAAATGTTTGAAGAGGGTTGTGAAAAAGTAGAATGGGTTTTGTAAATGTTTCAGAATGTCTGGCTATTAGAGGTGAAACGTTGCCCATAAAAATCCCATTTGTGCGGTTAGCCACCCACCCCCAGTACGTGAGCGCCTACTGAAACTATGCCTCTAAAAATTTACATTTTAAATGTCTTCAAATTTTAAAGGGTGATTACACTAATTCTTTGTTTTGTTGGAAATGGATAGAAATGATTCATTTAACTAACATACAAATTCAAATCTGAGTGAAACTGATGTAACATATGTATGTGCTTAATGTATGTGCTTATAGGGACTGTTTGTACACTTCTAACTTAGACTCAGCGTCACTCATTGCAGCACTAAGATGTGTGGCAAGCCCTTTCAAGAGCTTGCCAAAGATAAATGTTTGTTTGAAAAAGACATAATCCACAGCTGGATTAATAATGGCTGGTCACAACATTAAAAAACAGTTATTAGCATCGGCCTCAAATTTCCTCATTGTGTAAGCAAACAAATCTGAGGTGGCATCTGTGGTGCTTAACAAATGGCCCTATGCACGTGAGCATCTGTACTTAGCGTTGAACTTGATGAACACTGTAGTCCCTGTACTTTCATCCATAGCTAGGTGAAGTAATGAGGTCATTTGTCAAAGTTATGGAAAGCAGACCCATCCAATGTGTATTTCCATCCTGCTGAAAGATGTTTCTCCAGACAAATTGCCTCTGAGTGCCGATAACAGTAATCCTTTAAAACAGGCATATCTCAACGCTGCCAACAGGGTTCCATTCCACGCAAAGTGCAAAAGCCATTAAAAAGTAGAAAATTTGCTCACAATGTACATTCCTTCCTCCCTTAAACGTCTTTTCCCTTTAACATATTCCGTAACTCAAGCCAGATTGCCGCCCCCTCTTCTCAGGCTGTTCAGTTTAAGATGTCCAGTGCAGAGCAACAATGCTTGAGACACAAAGAGCTACACAACTCACTTACTGTAAACAGCCCGTGATAAAGAGAGGAGAGAAATCAATAGAAGGCAGACACCACAAATCTGTCGATGGAAGGCAGCGCTGGAGCCTGGTGCTGGGATTAAATCCATGAAGCACTGTCTGTTAAAGACGGCCGTAAACACTTGATCCACATCCATGTGTCTTGTGTTTGTCAGGGCTCCATATTGTCAGCTCTGGACTTTTAATTCTGCTCTAAATTAGAGGGATTTATTGAAGAAAGCCGCACTTTAATGAGAGAGCAGCAGATGTTCAAGGGTATTACCCTATTGTTTTTATGCTGGTTAGGGTGAAACAGTAGCTGTAGTGTGGCCTTGCATGTTCCCTAGGTAGTGAACAATGTTATGTCAAAAGAGACAACACAATCTCATGGCAATTCATAGCTTATTTATGAGGTGGCTAATTCATCTGTAAGTTTTAAGTACAAATAATTTAAGTAGAAAAAGATAATTCGTTTCACATTATCTTTTCATTATCGAAGTACAATTCACTTCATGCAAATCCATATGAATTAGCCAACTTATAAAACAGAATTCCCATGAGAATCCCAGACTAAAAGAGACAGTATTAGATGATGCCCTCCAAATCCTTCTTCTCACGCTCTACTGATAGCTTCCCAAGAGGTTTCACCAAAAAGCCGCAGCACTGTTTCGTACCGACAGCTTCATGTAAAATTCAGCAGGGCTCCAAACAGCCCCCCCAATAGCTCCTTTCAACCTTAGCTTCTCTTTGCCAACCTTCCTGTCTGCCCTCATCACAATAGGCGACCGCCACGAGAGAGACAGTTGCCAAAAACACTTTGACACACCTTTCCCTTGTTGTTCTCACTCCTCAGCAAGACATGAGATTCGATAAGGAGCCAAATCCTAGTGAGAACAGCCAGCTTTTCCAGATGGCAATCTGGGGGAAGGGAGGAGCGTAAAAAAGCAACACCTTGCATTTGCTCGCATGGTGAGAAAAGGGCCAGTCTAGTCAGATTTGATGAGTTGACACCGATTGAAATGACAAGTCAAAGCTGGGTTGCTATTATTTCACAGATCAGAGCTTTTTAAAAGGACCCGTCTGTGTACCTTACTGAGGAATGTTGTCCATTTTTTTGTTATTCCTGCAGGCCTGATGAAGGTCACCATCCCTTCAGTTATTAGTCTGCATACTCCCTCTGCTGGCTGCTCGGGGGGAAATAAAACATGAGAGATGAGGGAGGAACCTCAGTGTGCAAATGTATGTATGAAGGGCAAGAGGCAAACAACCTGTGCCTGACTGCTAAGTAGAGGCTTCAAATGTGGCACTAATGATAGGCGAATCAGCATTTTCAACAGGTTTATGGTGGATTCTCAGTCTAGCTGTAATAGAGTCATTAATACGAGGGGTCAAGAGCTCCCTTTGCACATTGAGAGTCTGTAAATCTCACCGGTACAAACAGACACTTTTGCAAAAGTCTGTTTTTCTATGGCAGCATTCAAACCATCCAAAACACTTTACTCTAAAAAACTAATTTTCTAATAAAAAATATAGTTGGAGTGTGAACTAAAGCTATAGCTTTGGGAGAAATGTAAGGGGTTTTGACAAAATAATTAGTTTTTTTTTTGTGCAAAGCTTATGAATGAGTAGTCAAAAACAGAAAGGGATCAACAAAATATTAATTACTGATAAAACTGCTATCAATGTATTTTAATTAATAGATTAATAGATTCTAGGGTTAATAGGTTTTTAGTTTAGTTTTAGTTAGGAGTTTTTATATTAGTAAACCCCATATTCTCTGATACTGCAGTTTGTCAAATAATTTAATCAAATAAATATCTTTCCCAAATTTAGTATCCATTTTGTATCATATATTTCATATGTTGATCGTTTAATCTAATAAGTGGAGCATTAAAAACAACAATTGTACAGACATTGCCCCCCCGAACACCACTTTTGACCATTACTTTATATTGACACATATGTGTACCTGTATATGTTATTTTTTACTGAGCAGTGCATTCTGGGATTGTATGTCTTTGATGTCTTAAAATGCTGCCTATAAGACCAGCTGGCTAATGTTGGAACAGAGCACTTATGTAAGGGCTGGTAACTTTTGTCTTTATCTCCCATCATCCCCTCAGCAGTAACACATATATCAAATTACTAATTACCCTACAGTGACTAAAAAGAAAAACATTGACAAAATGTTAAATGCTTTCTCATTTTTAAGTCTCTTTGAATAAAAGCGTTTGCTAAATGAATAAATGTACATTTAAAAACACTAATTAAATTCATTGAACAATATGTCAGAATTTAGTTTTTCTGCTTTAAGCTCTGTTGTGATTCCAGCCCCTGCTTTAGGTGCAGATATCTTCTGCTTCTTCTGATAGTCTGTCATCACAGGCCCACTCCAGCATTCCCGCTCTGAGCAGACATGAGCATCTGGGTGTCTTTTTGAAGTTCCCAGGCGTGAGCTCACAGGCAGCTGCACTTCCTCCCCCGGTGGTATCTGCGAAATGTAGGAGGATGATGAGTTGAAAGTCCTTCACACTCTCGTCAAGTTGTTTTTCCAAGATTTCTTTTCACTTTAATTCTTCTCCCTGGTCTATCATAGTGAGCCTCACAGTCAGCTACCTTTAAAGGCAGACAGATGGGCTACCCAGCAGGTAGATAAATGCTGATAGTGCATTGATGAGCACTCAGACAAACCGAGGGGTCATGTTAAAGAGAGAGCTTAAATGAGGCAAAGCATCTGCTTCTCTGTGTCTATGAGGAGGCTTTTTTCTGGTTCCTGCATTCCTTCTCTAATTTGCTTGTCAGTCCCTGCGTATTAGCATTTAAAATTCTACCGTAATACACAAGTGGCAGCGTTTCGCACCTCAGCCATGCTACCAACTAGAGTCTATTGCACAAGTCCATTTAGTAGCACTTTTGAAGTGAAATTAATGAGAAATTCTGCAGTTCTATGATGCAGTTAATTAAAAATAGAATAATGATTGAGCTAATACGGTCATCTGCCCAGCCAGGTTTCAGCACCTTGGAGAGTTCCACCTTTTCAGCTCAAATGTATGGCAGTGGTTTCAGCACCACGGCCAGCGACTCATTAGGGACAATGTGGCAGATCCGGCCAGAGTGCCGATGTAGTCATTGCCCTGTACTAACTGTCACGCTCAGACGAACGGCTCCGCCATCCAGCCAGGGCTCACCTCTCACAGGCAGTTTGTCTGCTCCTCTCTCAGTTTCTTGGCAAAAGTCCTTTGCCTTTCAGCTATCTGGGTTACGAGTGATGGAATAACCCTCCCAGTGCTATTAGACCACTACGCTCAATTGCCCAATAAGTCTCCACCCTGACCACTGACTCAATGTAGCATTAGATTATGTAATACATCACACGCAAAGAAGAAAGTCTCTGAGCTGTAGATAAACTTTTCTCTTTAGTCACGCCCAGTCTGCTCTGGAATGTTCTTCAACATGTCCTTGACATAAGGTCCTTGTCAGATAGTCTCTTTACAGTGGTAACTGTCGTCCACTTGGGAAAGAACAAGCTGGAGGCTTCCTTTCTTCTGAACGAGACTAAGATAGTGAGCGGCGAGGCTTTTGTTTGGGATTTTGCCTCTGGCTCTCTGGGGGCCATGAAAGGCCTGGACAGACTAAACACCAGCCATGTTGTGATTCAGGAATAATGCTTGCTGGGGTCAACTCGTAGGCGGGGATTTCGGTAAGAAACGTCCACAGTTTTTCAACCTTCTCAACACTGGGTTCTCATCTGGTTGGATTTCCTAGATTGACTAGTCTACACACGGCCTGTATATTATAAAAGTGCTTGTTTTAGAACATTATCTCTTACTTGTCTCAAATCTGGCAACTGCAGACAGCTACAGTAATTCCTCCGTGGAGCTTTTCTGTACATGAGGTAACAGCATGTCTCTGGCAATGTATAGCCATGAGTGAGAACCGTTATCAAGTATAACACGTCATGTGACTTTGGCAGCTGCTGTGCTCCTGTTAGAAGTGAGTAACAGCACAGGCAAGCATCTGCTAAATTATATTCTTTCGCGATCCCCATTGCTCAGGTAAAGATTTGTTGCAGCCTATATGCACAGATGGCATGGTAAAGGAACAGTTCACACAAAAATGAAAATTCTGTTATCATTTACTCACCCTTATGCCATTCCAACCAGTGTTGACATACTTTCTTCTTAAGAACACAACAGGAGATGACTATGTAATATAAATGTAAACAGATTTAAGGTAT
Organism: Beaufortia kweichowensis; assembly: GCA_019155185.1. Classification (NCBI taxonomy): domain Eukaryota; kingdom Metazoa; phylum Chordata; class Actinopteri; order Cypriniformes; family Gastromyzontidae; genus Beaufortia; species Beaufortia kweichowensis. The sequence continues at coordinate 8,213,591 of CM032808.1, forward strand.
TGGCACTGCTATTGGCTATTGAATTTTTGTGGCAACCCTAGCGCAAATCTTATCTTGTACAGCCAAAGTGGCTTTCTTTTCATTTCTTTTCAATCTTGAAAAAAATACATAATGTTTCTTAATGCACTGGGCTAGTACTGTTATCAGAAATTTGACCGGCTGTCAATTTCTACAATCCCATCTGTTATTCGTATGCAGCTGCGGGGTGGCGGAGGGGGAAGAATGGACAACCAAAATCAATCCGCAGGCGCTATCTCCGACATGATTTCACAGATATTATGACGGCAAATAATGTCATCTCTCCGCTCAGTCTTCAAATCAGGGGATGATGAGGGGGGTCTGTTTGGCAGAGATGTCAACACAAAAGCGACACATCTGTGCCAGTGTAATAAAATCTGTTTTGTTCTACTGTGAAATGCAAAGCCCTTTAGCACAGATCAGATTAACATTGATAGCCACAAGTCTTTTCAAATGACTACGCAAAACATTCAGGTTAAAGGTCTGTGGTAATCCTGTCAGGGGGGCCATTTTTGTTTTGTTTTCTGTACACAAATCAGTTTTGACATACTAGCATTGCACAAGTCACTTAAATCTATTAATTTGGTCAACTATCCTAAACAATAACTTCAAAAATTGCTGTGGGTTTCTACAAGTTACAAATCTTTTATACCTTAAGAGAGCTATGCAGTAGCGTTCAAGAGCATCACAATATCATCACAGTTTAAATACTAATTTAATGCTAGTTAGAGCTTTAAGCAATAGCAGTCAGAATCTCAGAATGTGTAAAAATAGCCACAGCCAAAGTTCATTGGCCTTGAATTCAAACAGTGTGGAAAATGTTTAAATTAGAGGAGGGGAACAAGTAGAAGAAAATCAATGAAGGAGGAAGAGGTGGAGGGGAATGCCATGAGCATTTGTCTCTAAGAGCTCTGCTTTTCTAGTTCTTTTCTGTGGAAGGTGTAGGACAGAATTATGTAAAAGCAGGAAAACCTACTCCAGACACAGGAGGTGGCTAAAAACATAACATTAAAGTTCACACAGAAGCTACGGCCAGGGTTGTAATATTACGCTGGTAAATTATCTGTTTTTATCACCAACATACTGTATGCACTATACTGTAAATGATGTGGATTATATTGCAAAGTTTAAAAGTTGTCATAGACAAACTAGTTTTAATAGATTTCACATTGTGTTATGAGTGTTTAGTGTGTTTGAGCTTTGTCTGTTTGGGGTCATTTGATTGATTTTAGCAATTGAAAATTTTTAATTTAGATGTCAGTTTTCTCCAACCCTCTCTACCTGTTTTCTCTTTCTTTATCCCTGCATTGTCCTATTTTGTCCTCTCAGTGGGATTTGTACAGATTTTTCACTTATCGTCTGGTTCTATACATTTTATTAATGAAACTATTTTTATTTAAACACTTTAATCTTACTTTACTTTACACACATGGATCAGCAGGTCTTTTTTCACTGAGCAACTTACTCAGGTCTTTATTACTCGCTCAATGTCCTTATCAAGCGTCTTTATATACTGGAGCAAATGCCACCCCTGAGACCCTTCACAAGATCCACTTCAGGCTATTTTTCTCCCTTTTTCAGTTCAGGCTACAGTATGAACTCTTTTTATCCCTCTGCCACCACAGCAGAATAAGAAACCTTCAGGGAAGAAGAAGCAGAATTAAAATCTAAATCAAAAGAAGTGGGGGGTTAGAAGAGCTAAATCCTCCCATAATGCCTTTCCTCTGCTCAGTATTTTAATATAATCATTTATCAGATGCTACAAAGGAATTTCTCAGATGTTATTGTAGTTTTATTTTGCATTAGGACACGGTTACACCCTAAAAGAATCCAGAGGATGCATGTAGAACAGAAGGTGCCTTTTGCTCCAATATGTTGTAGTTAAAACATACGGCTTGCAGCAACATGCTTATTCAGCCCCTTCCGGGCCGTTTCTGTCTGAATAATGTGCGTTAGCACAAGTTTCCTGAACGGATCCCTGTAAAACTGCAATTAAAAATGCGGATAAAAGACTACACTTGCCGTTTCATTAAGATGATAGATTATTGTCAGAAATCTGCTCATTATTGTCAGCAAAAGTTTAGCCATTCAGCAAAATAGCAAAAGTGTAATAGTGGAAGTTGACGCCTAATATTCATGAGCCACCTCGGAGCGGACTACCCTTTGCATGATTGTTGCTGATTCAGTTATTCTGCACACACATTTATCAATAGACTTTTAAGGAAGTGGCAATGCAAATGAAAAACCTGAATCAGAACAGGTATTATAAATTCCAGTTCATAGACAATTACTTTATCAACAGCTTTCTTAAAGACCGTCAGTCTTGTGTGGCCCCTTTAAAAATTGAGAGATTTGTGCGTCACAGCCTGCAAAAGGATCAGCGGCTTTATTCCTAGTTGTTTCTGCTGCTTGTTTACTTCTCACCTTAGAGTTGTTTATGTGTTCATGTACATTTATGGCAAAGTGTTTCATAAATAACTTAATTGTGAGACGATGCATGCGCTTTTAAATATAGTTGCAACATAACGACACAAGCAAGCCAACATAGAACATTGTGTAAATCACATAATTTCTTATTACTGATCCAGCACACTGCATGTATTGGTTTGCGTTTAAACTTTTTAATGACCCCGATAACAGCCGCCCCCGCAAGCAGTTTTTTTTAGAAAGTTTGGCACTACATGTTTTTTAATGACGGGGAAAGAAAATATGTAAATGTTTTTACACTCTTAAGTTTTTGGAGTGTTAAAATTGACTGTGCTTGAATTTTGCTACCCATAAACTGCATCAGTTACATACATAAAGCGATCTGAGAAGTAGGTCACTTGACTTTTTTCTGAATCCCACAACCCTTTCTTTTTGTATGTGACCATGCAAACATACAGTATAAGGTCATGTCAAATACATGATGTCACAAACTGCAGTTTAGTGTCAAGCTGCAGTGATCTCAGTGTTTAGGATGGCCTGGGGCGGCGAGAGAAAAAGAGAGAGAGAGCCTTAGGCCAGCTATGGTTTATTGCTTGACGTAAATGTAAACGTTTGGATTTTCTGTGCTTTACCGAACATTATATTGTCTCATAATAGGCCTTTTAGACAAATAATCAAATTATTATTTGCAAGAATAAAGTAGTTCCCATTCAAGTCCTAGTGTTTTAAAAATGAAAATGTAATGTAATCTGAACCTTTATGAGAACAAAGTCAAAGGACTTAACAACAAAAAATTACAAAAAAAAAAATTGCTGAAAAATATAAATGACCATTTAGTACAGAGGTGATGCTGCAATTTTACTCACATAATTTCGACAATTTTCTCCAAACATGACTTTAATCTTATAATGCTACTAATTCCTTACTTTAGTCATTTTGTCATGAAAGGCCTTTTATAAGATTCCCACTTAATTCAATAAACTGTTCCAACTGTCCTAATTCTACTGTTTTATATATTTTATATTGACCTTAATGTGATATTATTTTCATCCAGTAAATCAATTGGGCCAGTGGAAATGTTGGCAGGGCAAGTAAAAACTGGTTGCTCTACTATAATCCATTCTCAGTAGGTCTACTGGTGTATTTCAGTAGTATAGTTGCCTGTCAACACCTCCAAATGTGGTCACACAGAACTGAATTAAGTGTCTCCACTCCCTTTTGACATGGCACACATCATTGCTAGTGTCACAGTGTGTCATTAAGTTCCTTGTCTGATTGTGCAGTTTTGAAATAGTTTCTGTTGGCTGTGATTTCTCACCCTTTTCCAGAGTGCCCTTCAGTTCAATCAACAAAGCAGCCAGTCGGCTTTATTACCGAATCTGAACGAGGAATCAGAAACATTCGTTGCACTCTTTCGCCCTACTGCTTTCCACTGAGATGATGCAGTGTGAAAACAGAACGTTTAATTAATAATCATTAATCATTTGTGAGCCACTATCATAAAATGGTTACTGTAATATCTTGATATATTTCATTGCAGCAGTTAAGCAAGTCAAATTGTTTTGATAGTAACACAGCAATTTAGAATGGTATAAATGCTATGAATTTCATTTTAAAGAGGACAAAATCATAATAATTATATTGGCTCTTTACAAACTAGAGTGAAGTGCCAAGCATACACCCTATCATTGTCCTTGTTAAATATTTATTTGCCGTCTATTAATCTGCTCGTTCCATAATAGCGTATCCTCAAATGTCAAATTTTCACTTTTTAAGGCTTTATAATATAACGGAATAAAACATGTACAGATAACCAGAGCAATGGAATCACCAGATAGCTAATTAGAAGCCAGCAAAACTGCTCTGTGCCAATTCACACATCTCCTACACAAACCTGCAGAGGATCATGGTCCACCTCACAGACTGCTCAGTCCCATCACATAAATATGCTAATGTTTTCAGAGCTCACCATTCTGAGTAACTATACCTGACTTTACATTTAACTTTCTATTGCCTGTCAAAATCATCGCTGCCAACTAGATCGATCAGTCGGAACATGTGCTACGTGCTCAGAGAAGTGACAAATCTTTCTGTGTGTTTTGTAAAGAAAAAGCTTTTAATACAGTTTTTCTGTGGATTTACAGTAAAGGATTAGTTAATACAGCAATGTATTTGTGATGCCGTGACATTCTGGCTTATTTCCTCTCTGGTTGTATGGAAGCGAACTCAATTACTGGTTATGCAACCACTCATTCAGGGCACATTTTCATTAATTTGATGATAGATGTGCTGCAGCTTCTTGTGATGTTTTTTTCTTTGAATGCAAACAGCCATTGAGGATATGCTAACATTTAAAGGAACAGTGAACATTTTCCTTTTGGCATTATGAATGCACCAAATTTAAATAATCTTTAAATTCCTCTTCTTTTCCTCTCTCAATTTCCCACTTATTCTGTTTTTACAAGACTTCTTGCTGACATGATAGACCTCCAGGGCTTAAGTTTCAAATTCAGATTGAACAACACAGATGATGTTTTAATTTCTTGTTTTATTCCTCCACAATCCACGGGGTTAAACTATCGGGTGAACCTGACATTAATCTAGGATGTTGCTGTAACATAATGCGTTTTTGGAATCAACGATTATCACTTTTCCTGTTCAGCTGGAAAGGAAAGTCCCAGTGGCATCTCTACTCCATCGAAAATCTATCACAGTGCAGGCAGGGTCAAGAATACATATTATAACTGAACACCGGTCTTAAACTTTAGCCCCGGTAATGCTCAGTCATTACCGCAATGCAGGAATGTTATAAAAGCTCAGCACGACTGTTTGCAGACTTGAACTAATATGCCACTTCAGAAAGTTTTTGTTATGAAATCTTATAATAAGGCCATGTCTGCCTCTTATGTAATGCTTAACTTTATTACAGCAGAATAATGCAGATGAAAGGTGAATAATGCAGGTGAAAAAGATTTTTTACTTCAGGTTTAATAACAGCCTTTTCTGTGTTTTCTAAACACTGGCAAATGGTATTACACATGGGTTGCCGTGTGCCTTTATCTGCTGTTTACTCAGAACTGTGAATTGGAAAATGAAACTTTTCCCCTGTAAAACATTAATGAATGATTTACGTTGCCACCCTAAAATGAATTTGGCTGCCATGACTTCATACTCAATTAGTGTGGTTTGTTTTGTGGAAATATCCCTAATTCTTCACTGTTCAGTGCAATTTCAAAATTAATTCGTAATGCTGAATCTATAATAATACTGTAAAATTTGTCAATGCCTCAGAGATTGCAGGAACAGCCTCTTCTGTGTGAAATAACAAAATAATTAAATATAATGAACAATGAAATATTTTTTCTGTATTTTTATGTCTCAATTCTAATGTTCCTCAACTATGCACTATGCACATCATATAATGTAGCCTATATTATTAGGTATAATATAATTAATATAATGCATGTACTGTATATTTGTGGTACAGTAATGCAGACTTTTTAAAAACTTAAATACTCAAACAAAGTGTGTCAAGCTCCTAGTTGCCAAGAATTTTAGGTTTGTTCTTGCCTAAAATATCCATAGCTTGAAGTACAATGTGGGTTATCAAGCTTTACAATTGCATGCAATCAGGCTAATTGTTGGCAGTGACTCTTGTTTCAGTTTTTGCGACAGCTCCGACTGTGAAGTCATCTGATGATGTCATCTTCTGCTGCCGAACAGAAAAACTGTTAATTCTTCTGTTCCAGGGGTTATGTCTGGTTGCACTTCAGGGGGCAAGCAGTCTGCCATCATAAATGCTCATCTGCTCACCAAAATTACTGTTGTCATCTTGATGTTGTACAGTAATAACGTTTAAAATTCACAGTTACAAAAAGAACAAGAAAATAGCCTGACCATGATACTAAAGTGCCTTGGCCTGTTTTGTGACATGCATATCCTTTTTCTGAATTACAATGCATAGAGTTAGACTTTTTGGGTTAGAAATATGCTTAATCTTTCACTGTGTACCTAACTTTTGCTTGTTGTTGTCTCCTTACAACATCTAAGTGTCCTAAAATTATTTAACATTCAAAATGAAAACGATCTTGTCGTTATGTTTATGGCTCCCGTATTGCATATTGCGAGCCAGAGTTGCATCAAGCGGTGCAAGATGTTATGTGCTAAAGTGATTGTGTAATGATGTTTTACAGTTTGTTTATTAATTTGATACATGTTTCTTATGTAACTGCGCCTAACGCTGTGTACGTAGTAGTGTAGCTAGTCACTTAAAGATAACTCAAACGTAATTCTTCAGTCACAAACGGGCTAGTGAAGTCATACCTGTATATTGAGAAGAGATGATGGTTTTTGCACAGTTGTGGCCCCTACGTACTGAAGGCTATGTCTGGACCAATAGCAAAAATGAAAATTTTTGTCTTTCGTTAATAAACAAAAATTTCATTTAGGATCTAGATCATTAAAGAAGCAGTTCATCCATATAAGAAAATCTCTTTTAATTTACTTATTTCAGCTGTTTATAACTTCTTCAACTGATCACAAGTAAAAAAAATTATTGACAACTAATTTGTGATCAACTGAAATAAAAAGTTATATGCATCTCTGAAATATTCATCATTCATATTCATCTTTAGTAAATTATGAGAGTATGTTTGGGTAATATTTGGGCTATCTACTTTAAGAATCTACTTAGAAATGTATTTTATTTTAGCATTTCGTTTTCCACATTTTCAGTTTTCAATCAACCAGTGCTGGAAAAATGCTTGAATTTAATTCTTAAAAAATTATTTTATTAAATCCTATATACTTTTTTTCAGAAATTTCCAAAGTTCTCTTATGTCTTTAAGAGTTTTCTCATTTGAATATTATAAATGTTGAAATGCTCAGAATCATCAGGAAGGTATTGCTGATTTTCTACTTTAAATAGCTCAATTACTATCAGACCCACATCACTATATCTGTCCTGGCACAGTGGGAGCAGGTCTCAGGAGCATTTGGTCTCTATAATGGGGGTTTAAACAGTGTCAGGCACAGTGGCCCTCTATACACACCGTGTGACAGCTCTGAGTCCCTCGTGAAAGCCATATGAAAGTCATTATGGCTGTCTGCATCTGGGAAAGATGGGGAACAGACAAGAACAGCTGGCATAGGCTCAGGAAATCTCCACGACTGGGAGCCAAAAGCTGTCTGTACATTTAATATGGCCCTTTGCCAGCTTTTCCACCTGCCACTGTGGCATTAGAGCTACTCAGATGTACAGGACTGTGTTTTTAGGCCATTGAAACATTTGCAGAGACATATGGAGACGCGTATGGTAGAGGCTGATCACATTCATCGTCCTTTTTGTGGATAGGTTGCTTGAAAGTAATTTTCTTTTTCTGCAAATGGTCAGTGGACGGTGGTGCTTACAGTAAGCCGTAGGAGGAATAGAAATTTTGATTTCTATTCATTTTCTATGTTTATAATCTTTTCATTTTTGTTACTGAAATTTTGTTTTGTCATTTTCCAGCAACAGGCATAAGCATAAATAAATAAAATAGGAAAACTAGAGTATAACAGGGTTGTAAATCGTGCTGTGATTTAGGCTAGTTAGGTTTGTAGTTCTTTATAAACATACAGTATATTCCCCATGTATTTGCTACAAAAAGTATCCTAATAATGTTATTTCTTGGAGTAATTAATCCTGATAATTGTCACTGCACATATTAAGCATACACATAAAATTGCATTGAAGTTTTTTAATCTTTTTTAAGATTTTTTATTATTTGTAATAATAACATTTTGTTTATTTTTTAATTATTTTTTTGTTTCTTTATTGTTATAAAAGGTTAAATCATTATAAAAAATATATAATTTAAAAATGCAATTCAGAATTTGTGGAAATTAGTTTTAAAAATGTGGAAAATTTTTATTTTTTTATTTTTACATCAATAAATGAAAGATTGTCTGACATTGTTGTAAAGCATGGGATGTACAGTACAGCATGTCTCAAATGCTTTAAAACGAATACTAAAACAGTGAAGTGTACAGTATTCGTAAAATGTGCCTTATACTGAACGTGTAAGCTCCTTTTAACAGCTGTCAGCCTACAATAGAAACCCCGTCAGGAACTGAGATCTGTTAAGGTTTTTTCTTCGAACCCTGGCTTCTTTCTTCCACTTTGTTTGAATGAAGAGACTGTTCCTTGACATTCCCAGCCTCTTTTAAATATCCCGCTCTCCCACAGAGGCCGACTCCCAACGCTATGCCGTGAAGCAAATTCAGTCAGGCTTTTCAAAGGTTCAGTCTACCTTTGGCATTTGAGATTGAATGAAGCGTAGCTTATCCATCTAAAACAGCAGGTCACTATCTCCCAGGTGCATGACACAGAGAGAAGCAGATAGTTAATCTTTCACCACCTCTGGAAAAGAATGGACACCCATAAACTGATATACCTGCCTGATAGCCTGCGCTCTTCCTTTTGTGGCATATGTTGTCTATGAGAGTGTTGAAGGGTGGATGAAACATTGCCAAGGAGCTACATGTCAGAAAGACACGGAGAGAAGATTTCCCAGAGGGCCGCTGGCATGACATCCAATGACCCACTTTTCATGTTTTTTCTTTAGGTAACAATCGAGTAAAGTGTCAGGTATGCAAGTGTGTTTCCCGGAGTCAACCCCCTGCTCCAGTGTGCAGATAATCGGTTTCCTTCTCAGTCGTCTGCTGGGGCTGAACGTGTCTTTACTTGTTTAGTGCTGTTGTGGTCAATGGATATATATCAGAGAAACAGTTGCACATGGGGGTGGTTACGGGTAGATTGATTCCTTACTAATTCACATGACTGTTTAGACCCATGTGAACTCACACCCAAACAACTGCAGTGATGTTTTATTCCAGAAAGACAAAGTGCAGAAAGATATTACAAGAAGATTTCAAACATATTAGAACTTGCAAAAGACAGCATTGTATTTATATTCATCTGCCTATACTTTTGTTATTATAGTGCTGGCAAAGTAATAATAATCCTCAAACATTCTGGTTGGGGATTTGTTCTGAACATCAAACCTCAAGTATTAAACTTATGCAATTACTTCAGTCTGTACAAACTTTCCGCTCTAGATTTGCTATTTTTGGTTTTTGTGAACTTTGTACTTGGAAAGAATTTTAGATAACATCTCCTATTGATTTACAAGCAATGCTAAAATATTTATCATTCTAACATTCATTAATTTAATGCACTTTATCTCAATATTTGTATATTGAATTTAGTTTGGTTTGTTTGTCTTATATTTGCTTACAACCCTATATATTTCTCAGCAGTTTCGTGTCATGCTTACAGTAAAACTTAGGAGGTCAATTTGGTTTTCAAATTTGGTTTGCTATTTTTTTTTTTAACTTTAATTAAATTTGTGGAGCTTTTGTTTGTCATTTTCCAGCAAAAGCATAAGCCAAATTAAATAAAATGGGGGTTTGCAAATTTTGCTGTGATGCATGCTAGGTATGTGCATAGTTTTTTGTAAACCATACTGCAGAATAATGTTATTTCTGGCTGTCACAATTATGTTGTATGCAATTGTAGTAGTTTTACAAATATTTTGTAATCTCAAATGCAATATGTTGATCAGCTCACAGAAAACAAGAAATAGGAATGTTAAGCTAGACACTTTTCTTAATGCTTTGCAAGCACCGGTTTTCCATTCTAAAAATGCTAATCTTATTTGTTATCAAAATAGTCTCAAGTCATCAAATTTCAGCCCTGACAAAGAAAATGTTCTTCTTTCTAGTTTTACTGCAGTTGCTTTCAGCCATGGCTGAGCACGTTGCAAGAGTATTGATCAAAAGATTGATTGTCAGAATGAGCTATGTAACATTTATCAGTCCAGACCCCAAATTCTAATTCATATGTCCACAAGAACATCTATTGACCCAGATTGCCCCTGGGCACCACACCAACACGATTACACCCATAATTCCCCTTTATTGATCATGCATTGATCTCAGGTAATGCTACCATTAGTCCCCTTCAATTAGACATTTAGTGACTCATTTGAATAATGAAACCCGCGGACATGCATTGATATAAAGGATATTGACTGTTCTTGTTCTTTTAGGACAGTAAATCATAGCGTCCTTCCTGTGCGTTTATTCATTCCAGGTTGTGGCTTATATTATTCACAAAAGTACAAGTGCTGCACATCCTGCCCATTAAAAAAAGCTTTATCTCAAAAAATAATGTGGACGGTTGTGACTCACACGTTTGCAACAAAGAGAGAGACCCAGAGTTCACTGTCTTCTCATGCATGTCCACCTCATCTAGCCAGCAGCATTATACTTTTGTTCAAAGCAGCATCTCTTAAGCCTGGCCAAGAATCGCATAATGACTCGCATTGATGAGTTCAAGCAGCGGTGGGGTTTTTTCTTCGTTATTCATGATAAACTGACAGTGATTTGTGTCACTTGTATGCTTTAGTTAGATTAAAGTTACTCATCTCCTTTTGACACCACAGAACCGGAAGAGAAGTCATAAATGTGTAAATACAGTAAATGCATAACCAAAAAGGGCTTTAGACATTTTATTTTGTGTCCAGTTTGACATGAAAAATGACTTATTTGAAGAGTAAAAGCTGTTACAGCCCAGCCTATATTTATTTTAAACATTAGCATATACAGTATGGCTGTAGTGTGCATACCGTACATGTTTGGCATGAAAAAGATTTGCTAAAAGCATTAACGGATGTTTAGTACTTAATTTTTAGTACGCATGCTTGAAAATGATTATTTACATGAACTGTAATTACTAATCATCAATCGTTTAATCAAATTTGTCTACTTTTCACTTAAATTTTGCTGATTATTTAACTCTAAGACTTGCTTGGAAAATATTAAAAATGTTAGTGAGTAAAAGAGGAATGTTGTGTTCCTCTGTTGAATTCCCTCCAGATCCGCCACTTTCTCCCACTCAAAACAGCCCACAATACATATAGTGCCGCCTCAAAAAAACCCTCAGGCCACGACTGGCAGTTCCTTGAAGAATGAACTCGTCTGAACAGCAAGGCAAATAAATAAATCAAATGTTAAAAAATGCAGAAAAAGTCTACAGGCACAGCAGAAAACCGTCTTCGCCGTGTTACTAATTTCATAGCGTGTTACAATGCTGAGCATTTTTTGCAGAATATAAACCCTGTGATTTTTCCGACTTTTGCAACTTGCTTATAAATAAGACTTTTTTTCTGCACCGAATCTGTTGCAAGCGTCTGTATTTGTGATTCAGAGTGCAGTACAATTTTTCACGAAGACGTGTTAGAGAAACAAAGCTAGGAAAAGCATGCTAAGATCTTTTTAAGAGCTACTGTATTTTGTGTTTATGTAATGGCATCTGTTGTATCTCTACATGAAATCTCACTCGGCTAAGCCACTTAGCATTGATTATTTACTCATTAACGTCCCCTGAAGTGTTACCTGTGCGTTGTTTATTCATTGGATGACAGCAAATTCACAAGGGGAGTCTGTGCGCTGGTTCACAGGAACAGGAGAAGCTTGGGGCTACATCCCCTCGCAGCCGCATACAATAACTTATAACTGTAAACGTCCCGGTGAAAATGTGTTCCTGCCGTCCCGACTCACCATGATATGTGGCAAGACATCGGTTTTACAGCTCACCCCTGCTCTTGCATTGTAATGAGTCCGCTCTGCTGTCAGCAGCAGGGCCAAGATTCTCACGGCGTGCTTCTCTTCTCTTTAATTGAATTCTCCACCCCCTCCGGCCCTCTTCGGCAGCGAGCGAGCCAAGGGTGTGTTTAAGTGTTAATTTGTCAACTGCGGCAGGGTGGCGTCCGGTTGCTTGTGTTGCCGTATGCGCGGCGGGCACGCAGCAGGAACAGATGGACTTCAGAGGTGGCTTCTTAATCTTGCGCATAAATGCTGCCACAACTCTTGAAGTTGTATTTCATTTGCCTAATTTGGATTATGCGTTTAGCTTTCACATTGATGTATCTGTCCAAACAGTTGTCGCTTATTATAGATTGACCTTGTTAAAATGACGATAAACCTGTTTACTAATCAGCGTTTCATTTTATTCCAATGCACAGAAACAATAGCTCCTCAAATTTTGTAATACAGTGAAAACCATGGAGCTGAATACTGTTTACTAATCAGGAATGACTTCCTTAAGTTTGAATGTATAACTTTCACAAAACAACAATTTATGATACAAAAAACAAATCAGTAGGATTGTTTTATATTAGTTGGCTTGTTTATTAAACTGTCATTGTTCCACATGTGAAACACAAATTCAATCACATTTTAATCACTTTAATCTTTCATAGTTGAATTCCTATCTAATCATGACAAATATATATTGATGGAAAGGTCTAAGGCTCAAGAATAAATATTTGACAAATTTAAGTAAACAAAAAAATTAATAAAAAATGTTTGTTAGATAAAAAATGAAATAAAAAAATAAATATCTAAAATAGTTTGGATAGTGCATTTTTATGTGTATGCTCCATATGTGCAGTGACAGTTATCAGGTTATTTGTGACCCTGTCTGTGAAAACCAGGCTAAAGTCTAAAAATCTCATTCTGAGATAACAAGCATCAAAGTTTGAATTCACCTATTAATTTTACTATGATTTCAATATTTGACATGACCTTACCCAGAAAATATTAAAGATAACAATGTTAAATTCCCACTGAATATCATTTACATTATCTAGAATGATTTTATGTAGAAAAAAGAAAAATCACAAAAAATGACTTTAGCTGGGTTTTCAGACTGGGTCACATTAATTGTAGCTACATTTACATTTAATAATTTAGCAGATGCGACGTACAAATGAGGCAAACAATAGAAGCAATGAAAATAGCAATAATGTGCAAGTGGTATGATACTGGTCTCGGTTCATCTAAAACAATATATATAGCCATATATATAGCCATATATATATATATATATATATATATATATATATATATATATATATATATATATATATATATATATATGTTTTATTTAGACAATATTATAAAAAGAAACAGAAGTTAGTGTTAGTATTACTGCTGATTCTTAAAGATGCTCTGGTAAAAACAGGCAGATCATCCCACCAGCAGGAAACAGTCCAGAAACAGGTGTGTGAATGTGAATGATGGGGATGTTACCATAAGAAGCTGTTCACTATTCACATCATGCTAAAGAACACCCTTACCGTGTTAGAAACGCTTAAACCCAGTTCTCCTGTGGCCTGTTGCTTTATTAGATCACCACCACATATTCCCTCTCATCTTTACTCTGCCTTGCCATAAGAATATAGTCTTTGAAGTGAGAAAAATCTTTTTATCCTAGAACTTACAGTGTTCTGTATAACCACAAAGGCAGCATGTGTTTAAATGTCCTTACTAGACCATGAGACAGTTCACACAATACCTCCATTTACCTCCCTTAATACATTATGTAAGCTTACAGTGATTTCCCAGCACAGTTTTTAGTTTTACACTTGGTTTTCACTGAAATGTTTTATTCCTGTGTTTGAACTTAATGTCTTGATCTGATTTTATCATCTAAGACATTGAATTCTCTTCGTCTGGGCATTTCTTGTGATACGCCTAATTTGATTACTCTTTTCTGGCCTGAACAAAAGTAAATCCAATATATTGTTGCACTGTACATAGCCTACATAGTCAAAAGAACATGGACATCTACTATACAGTATGTACTCATTAAACATTTAATTCCCGTGGACATTAAAATGGAGATAACAGTGAAGTTTTACCACTAGATGTTGGAAAGAACACAGCTGCAGGGATTTTCTCTCATTCAGACACAAGAGCATTAGTGATGTCAGACACTGATATTGAGTGATGGGGTCCGACTCACGGTCAGCATTCCAAATCATCCCGTTTACATCTGAAATCTGTGCAGGCTGAGTTCTTCCACACCAGACTCAGTAAATCAGTGGACTATGTTCACAGGGTCATTGTCAAACATGGACAAAAAAGGCCTAATTCTACTGAAAATGTCTATTTGAAAAACAAACCTTCTGTGATCGTTGTGTAACACAAATCTGTCGCTCTTGTCTGGTGCTGCATATAAATCCAGGAACCTGAACTGAAGTCATTCTTTATTTGGTTTTCTTGCGACATCTGTATTTTTAACTTTGATGTACTGTACTGATACTCTGGATCAGAGGTGAGGTTGCAAATGAAAACCTGTTGAAAAGTACCAATGTGCAAAAGATGACGATGAAGCGTTCTGATTGGACAGTGATTATATATACATTTTTTTAGTTAAAACTGATTAGTGCAACTGGGTCATGTCGAGACCAAGATCATCTCCAACCAAGATCAAGATCATCACCAACACATCTGTGTGTTGTCCCTAACTAGACACATCTTGTGTTATTTTTAACACATCTGTTGTTAGAGTGTAGGTCTACATACAGAATTTTGTTAATTATTGATTACAGTAACAATTTTTACAAAAGGCACATGTAATTGCATGTCCATTCAGATTTATATACATTTTTTAGTACCCTCTAAAAACAGATGTGTTAAAAATAACACAAGATGTGTCTAGTTAGGGACAACACACAGATGTGTTGTCCTTAACTAGACACGTCTTTGTGTTCATTTAAAAACAACACATTTTGTGTTACTTTTAACTCAACTTGTGTTACTCTCAACTCAACTTTTATGTATTTAACACAAAATGACACATTATGTGTTAAACAGCATAACACAAAAAATGTGTTAAAAAATAACACATCCTTTTTTAGAGTGTAACATTAAATCTGAATCATCAGTATGATAGACTGATTTCTTTTGTCAGCATCTTATCTTTTTTGCTGTACTTGTCTGGTCAGCAGTGCTCTGGATTCTCCAACACTGCCCTTTTTGCTGTCCTGGTGAAGAGGGCCAGGTTGGTTATCATACGTGCTTGTGTCATTCATGAATATCTCGCTAAGAGATGCTGATGGGTTATCACATATCAGATACAATCCTGGGGAGCTCCTGGATCATCCAGGTCTGTCCTCATTACAGTCCTGGTAAGAAGGTCTATGATGGCTAGTAGTGAAGTGCAGGAGTCTCTTAAGAATCTCTAGCTTAGTGATGCTGATGGGTAATAACATATGAGATAATACCCTGCTGTGAGGGAATCTGTGAATATCATGCCAGGGGAGCAGTTTCTCTCCAAGCAATGTTCTGTGCCTACATGGTGTCATACAATTACACAATATTCCACCTGTCATGCACATCATCATTGCAGAATAGTCCTCCCACATACAATATACATGATCCTCGTCTGCCTACACGACCACATCCTCCTCCTCATCGTCTGTTTTAAAGACAGGTGTTCTGCTCCTCAACATTAACATCCAAACAATCACCTTCATCTGTAATGGACATTTGATTTGATATTTCTTTTAAGAGCACTTCTGTTTCAACTGAGATTCCAGTTGTTGTTGACATGCATATACTGTATACATGTAACGGTATTGCGTTTATGTGCACGTAGACTTTTCTGTTCATTTCCATGGCGACTCATAGCAGTATGATGATAGTCCTGAAAGCTGAACCCTGAATCTGGGACACCTGGCTTTGAGTCATTTATTAAGTAAGCAGCTTCAGAACAGCCACTAGACCCACACGACCCTTATATGCATCTGTTTCTCTCTATTCTCTGAAGGGTCTCATTATTAAACTCTTTGAACCGGCTCTGGAACAAAAGCAGCAGTCATCATGGTAGCAAAGGCAGGAGGGAAATTTGTGCGTGTGCCTTTACCCATTTTAATAAAAGTAAAACAGCAAACAACATCAGCTTGACTGGAAGACAATCCTATGGACAGACGTAATGAATATAAAATTAAATGAATTACATTAAAAGAAAAAGATTTTACCTAAAAGATTTGACCTTTAATTCATCATTTGTACAGTGTTGCTGAAACCAAGTTTTCTCATGCGTGCGAGTGAAGTATTACTGTATGTTGTATGAGAATTGCACAACTTTTGTACTCACTGAACAGTAAAAGGCATTGGAGACATTCGTTTCAATCAGCTTGAGTTCCTTAATGCCAGGTGACATTAAAAAGATTTTAATAGGACTTGCAAACAGTTCTTAACAGAAAACACAAGCAACATCTGGCAGTCAACTCAGAAACAAACTTATGATGAACTTATTAGAACAAGAGAAAGAGAACAAATAAGCAAGCAGATATGCCTGACTTAAAATAGTACTGACATTAGGGAAACTGTTTGTGTCTGGTGTTTCTGTGAGGTTAGCTGATCCTAAACAGTTGCATATTGCTCATTTTATAGTAAGACTTTATTCAGATTTGTTTCTTATACTGCTACGAAGTCAAATTTGAAATTGACCATTTAGAGACTTAATATGCCATGAAGCTGCTTCACACCCAAAAAATATTTGAATGTATTCTATTGATTAAAACGAGTCATCAAATAACAATATCAAAGGAAAATAATTCACAAAACATGTAAACTAGTTAGCTCATGGCAATCATTATCACAATAAAAAGTGAAGTATTCTGATAATAAAAGTCTTTCTGTTTTCTACTATTCTATTATCGCTTTTCTGCTTCTATCCTTTGGCAATTTTCATTTGGACATTTTAAACTTGCTTTAAAAGGCTCCTAAAGTGCAGTGTCACTAAACAGTATTCTGCCACTGCTTTGACTAACAGGTTCTTTTGCAGAAGAAATTAATTTGACAGTTTAGACGTGGCACCCACATATTTTACACTATTATCCTGACAGATCCACAGCCAGGGGCGTGTGAGATTTAAACGCCTCTCACTCTCATCAAAGAAACAGAAATCCTATTATTTTAGACACATTATGATTTTAGCCAAATCTATTAAAACCAAAAATCCAGTATTGATGTAACACAAGGAGGTCTGTATAATAGGAAACTGCTATCCAGTAGATTTGATATTGTTTTTAAAGTGTAAAGGTTTTCGACATGTTTATTATCTTTTTTTTTAGGGTTTTAAAAAATAGTTTTCTTATGAGCATGAATTATGTTCTTCTACGAGGATTACATAACTTCACTGTCCGAGCAGTATGAGTCTTTCATGAGTCTTTCAAAGCCTAACGGAGCTCATAATGCAAATCCCCTTGACACAAAGCATGCGCTTCTCTAATTTCTTTATTTCATTGCAGTCTCACTAGAGCATAACAATAACATTCATGATATTGCTTTCAAACCCTGCTATCATAATTACCTAACCAGAGAGAATAACATACATCTTACAGTCAGCCTTTGGTTTGATGCTGACAGAAACGGTCTTTCCATCAAATAAACCTGTGTTTATGTTATCTTTACATAAGAGCATGGGATAGTGCTGATGGTGGATTCAAAGTTATTGCTTGTAGTCGATACCACAGAGCGGCCCAGCAGGAACGTCTGTAGGCTGTGTGCAGTAGTTGTTTTTTATTCTTTTTCATGTGTGTTTTGTTATGTTAATGCTTTCTGTATTGCTGCTACTATAGGCAGAACAAACTATAGGCAGCTTTGCAGAATGAATCCATAACGTCAGACTGAGAGGTGTTTCGCAAATGTGTGACGTATTAACCGCGAAGCTGTCAGATCAATAAATGAAAGTGCAGCAGAGCATTAACAAGCGTGCTTTTGAAACCATTAATAGGAATTATGAGGTGAATCGAAAAGCAAAACAGCTCAATGCATTTTGAAATATTAAAATGGAGGAAAGACACAATGCACGGACTGTGAGAATCTCAATGCATGTCCTCCAAATACTGAACCTCATTTTCTCTACTGGGTATAACTTGGTAGGTTTGAAAGGACTACACAGTTTTTCTCAGGCTGGCCCAGACACATTTTGTGTAGTCTGATGTTAGAAATCAGTTGGAGAAAACACACAATTTTGAAGTCTGTACATGTATACAGCGATACGAGGAAGGTCAGTACACTACATCAATAATAGAAGAATGCTCACATTTGAAAACATATAACTGAACAGACTTTTGTGATACAGAGGTTGTTGGACTGTAGTAGAAACATCTCGGTTTCTGACATTGGCTTTAAAGTCATGTACCGTCAACATGGTTTTTCTTTATTGACACCACACAATGAGTTTTTCTTCCTCTTTGCCATCTGCAGTTCATGAATAATCATTGAGCAATGACCTCTTCAGGGTTTTTTTAAATGTCTCGCCCTTTTCTCAGACGAGACCTGGACCCCAAGGTGACGCTACAGATTGGTAATCCTTTAAGCGGGATAACACAATCTCTCAGGTTCATACTCGATCTCTCATTCTCCCTTTTATTCACATCATCCCTCTACCCTAAACAAATCATTGATTTTGCGGAGGTTCCATAAAATATTTACGACGTGTGGGCAAGCCTCCTTCATTGGGAATTTGGAGAGAGAAAATCATTTTGGCAAAAAGAGAGCGAGACAGAAAGAAGGATAGATATAGAGTCGTTGAAGTATTTCTAACACTGTGTTTAGAATATCTATAGCTCACTTTGGAGCAACTCCTGAATATAAATAAATAAGTAGATACACTATTAAAGATTGCTATCCGGGGTTCTTGATCTCTTCTCAAAGGTTCAGATGTAATCGATTCCAGGCAGATTCTTAAACTCTTAAGCCATTAAGGGCAAAGTTTTTTTATTTTCATTCCTGGGTCTGTCACAGCGGTTTCTACTGGCTTTATTTGTTACAGCAGTATTGCATCTCAGAATGAAAGTGTAATTGAATTACCACCCACCATCTATTTTTGTTTAGGATTATTTTGTGGCTGTGTGGGTGCGTATACGTATGTGAACTTTACTTTCTGGGCCATAACCATTGTTCATCACATTAAATATGGACATGACCCAAGCCTTGATAACCAAAAACCTTATTATTAATATTTTGTTTTGTTTGTTGTGTTTAACAGCATCAGTGTTGTTTTGTCACTCAAAATCCTTTTTGAAATGTTCTGCTTGAGTGATGGTAGTAGTGGTAATGTCATTTATACTTAAAGTATTGCTTTGTTGTCCAAATACTTCACAAAACCTCTTTTTTATTGAACACTTTGAATAAGCAAATGGTAAACACAGTGTCCTCTGAATATCTCTGCTGTGATGTATTCTCAATGTTGCCAAGTAGTTTTATCAACAGCCACTGCTATGAAGATGAAACTGATGATACTTTTGTGATCACATTACCCTGATATCTGTCAATGCACATATTGAGCATACAAATGAAAAACCAAACTACAAATTTTTGAGATATTTAAATTTTTTAAATCATTTTAAAAATCATTTAAAATTTGTTATTATTTTAGTAATTGTTATGAAAATTTGTCAAATATTCTTGAGTCTTAGACCCTTTCCATCAATATATAGTTTGTCATGATTAGATTAGAATTGAATATAAAATATTAAAGTGAATAGTGAAATAACGTGTGGAACAGTGACAGTTAATATGGTAATAATCCAACATCTTAAAATGATGTTTTTTACTTGAATTCTTAACCATTCTTAATTCTTTTTTCTAAAGGTGGGAGGGACAATGTACAACACCGGCCGCCATGTATCACTCCGACTGGACAAAGAGCATCTGGTCAACATCTCTGGTGGACCAATGACGTACAGCCATCGACTCGAGGAGATCAGATTACACTTTGGCAGTGAGGATGGACAGGGCTCTGAGCATCTCCTCAACGGCCAGGCCTTCTCTGGCGAGGTAAGCTTTGACACCTGTGTGTGTTACGTCATGAGTGGGCTACAGTCCAGATCACAGGCGCCCACAGTATCTGCCGGTTGATCTTTTAAGGTCACCGTCCATACAAAGTGTAAAGAAAGATGGCCTCTTAGGTCAGCGTTAGCTGTAGGCAAAAAAGTATAGCTGTGAAATAAAAAATTTTTGGTGGTTTTATGCACTGTGCCTTACAGCATGAATTTCATGAAATGTTAAACAGGGTTTGCATCAGATTTAAAAAACAAAAATCTTTCAAAGAAACCCCTGTTGACATTTTCTCAGTAATACTGCTTAATACTGAAAAATGCACAACTCGGCTAATGTATAATGACTTATTCTACTCATTCTCTAATTTAAGTAGTCTCCCACTAACAGAGCCATAATAGCTGGAAAATGCGTCTCAATTATGCTCCTGGTGTAATTTTAGCTGGCACCACACTGCAGCTTCCATCATTTGATAAAGTCACCAGTCAGTAAAGCCCTGACATTTCTTTCTGAAGGTAATAAGAACAACGATTTGTGTGGCAACAAAATAAGTGTGAGGTTGACAGGCAAATCCGTAGTAATTAATGATTATAATTTCTTTTTCCCCCTTGCGGCTGCCAGCTGATAATCCAACAATAATAAAACAAAGTGTCAACAGTCTATCAGGGCAAACCGAAGCGTGACCCTGGCACCAGTGGGCCGTCTCTATATTTCGCTCTTGTGTTTGAACTTTATTTCTCTTCTTGACAGACAGCAGTATCTTAATATTCATTCATTTTTTATGCAGTACTTTTACTTTTTACTAGCTTAAAATTTCCTTGACAAACTCAAAAGAGAGGTATAACACTGTTCGAATGGGAATGTGTGCGATTGTGATGTTATTTATTTTGATTATATATTGTTCATTTTGGCTAAATTTGCTGTTACACTGCCTGTTATACAGTAATTTTTTGTTGAACTGTCTGAGAAGTATTGAGTATTGCTGGTATACCATAAAAGAATTTAAATCAATAAGGAGTCTTACAGTTTTCCAGAAAATGGCCTCTATAGATTCTTAATTAATTTAGTCCTTAATTATATTGTTAAACAATAAAAACTCAAAAACAACAGAAATCCCAAATCAGGACATAAACTAACAACCGAAAGCACAGAATAGCACTAAAAAGTCAGTCTTGGCTCTCCAGTTCTTAAAATCCATTTTGTGATGGTCACGGTGGGGTGAAACCAAATGCATCCAAAATCAGTGTTTCAAATTGTGATTTTTTTTTTGAGGAACTGTGTTCTGTACACAGTTAGAAAGCTCTAAGAAATGCTTGAGAATGTAAATTGAACCAAATAGGCTGGGACTGTGCCTGTCCTTGAAATGAGAACAGAGAGAACGAATATTAAAACTTAAAACGACAAACACATTCGCAATATCTCCCAACCGCTGGCTGTTTTGCATTCGAAAGCAAGCAAGCTTTTAAGCTTCATTTGGACGTCTGTCTCTGTAACATTCAACACATCTCCACCTCTCTCTTCTGAAGATTACGTTTGACTTCTGCTCATGGCACCCAGGGGAAAGTTGCCTCGCTGTAGATGCATTGCAACACCTCTGAGTTAATGCATGCCTCATTCTCGCTGATCCATGAGGGCAGTCTCAGTCACAAACTGAAAATGAAACACCGCTGATGAAATGAGTGCTAAAATATTCAAGGTGTTTCTTAGAGACTTCTCTTAAGGCTTCGCAATGCCACTTCAGCCTCGTCATCGCCATCTGTGGTTGAAACATTAAATTCCAAATAGATGTTATATCATATATTCATTGCCATATATATTCATTTAATATATAAGGTTTTTACTCTACTAATAGTTTAGATATTAATATTTGGAGGTATAAATACCCATCCCTCAATGTTTTTCATAGTCAGATAAATATTCCAATATTCCTCATAAATGGGCATATGAAAATTAAAATAAATTAACCATTTTATGTTTTTTGAAGAGTCAAGAGTCATCTCTTCTCCGTTTATTGGATATTATTGCTTCTGGTTTGTGTATTTTAATTCACAGAAATCCTACAAAGTACGTTGCCTCTCAAAAAACGTGTTTTCTTTTTTTACATTTATAATGCATGTATATTTCCTTTTTTAAATGACTCATGATAACTCGTGCATAGACTGATATATTTGTGAGAACTAGATTTAAAAGGGATTTAGTCAAATTTAAACAGATGGTTCAAGAGATAATTTGAAGTTTTGACTGAAAATGTCAAATCCATAATGCTGGAATTGCCCATATATAGATATAAAATAAGATATGCATAACACCACATTTAGGCAAAATGTAATTTTACAGCAATGATGTGCAATACTCATTAATACTGGTTAGCAACTTCTTCCAAAAAACCTATTTATTATTGAACACTACGCTTAAGTGAATGGTAAACACAATATCCTCAGAACATCCCTGCTGTGATGTATGTTTCTGCAGTGTTGCTGAATAGTTTCATCAACAGCCACGGATAGTAAAAAGAAAATCTCATGCCAAATACATAGGTAGTTTCCTTTGGTTGATTCTTTCTCCTAGTTACTTGGATGAAACGGTGTAGAAACAAAATGTAAAACAGCACATTAAAACTACACTACATTTTAGTTAATCTTGGAAGCGTGGACAAACGATTGAAAATCTTTACACTGTGATTTGATATCTGTCTGTTTTATGTTTCCTATTCCATCTCGCAGGCTTCAGTACCGCTCAATAAAGTCACTAATCATGTTGAGTGAATGGATGTGTTTGGAACAATCTGAGCTAGCACTCTGTTAAAAATATTGCTTTGTATTTAAAGTAGTTTGCATACACAAAAAATCCATACGTCCATGTATAATGTATCTATCGATCCCTTTATAGCAGCTATCTGCTTGGACTCCTAATTAAATTGCATAACGTGATTATTGTTTCATTACGAGAGTTGCATTTTATCACATAATATCCAAAGCTGTGAAGACACTATGTGGTGATGTGTGTGAAATTAATTCGCATGCATTTATTTTTGCAGAGCGGTGTTCTCAATTAAACCACGGTGTCAGACTTTTTTTAAGTGTGTAAATAAATAAACAAGGCAATCTAATACATAAACATTAAATAGATGATGTTTCTCTGAAATAATGCATTAACACTACTCCCAACGATTTGTGGAATTGTCTAGGAGCCCACACACTTCGGTTTTCGCAACTCCTCCCTTACCCTTTCATTAATTTCCAATTATCAATGGTAGCAAAATAACACATTACTGTCACTGTTCACTTCTCATCTGCCCAACTGAATTTGCTCATTAAAATCCCATTTTGCTAAATATAGCAAAGTACTGCATCAAAAAGTATGACAGAAATCATGAAACTTCCACCCTAACAAATTTCTCCTCGGCCTGTGATGTCACAAAGGTTAAACTTCCTCTGCGCCACGTCGCTAAAATCAAAGGTGTCGCTCTTCAATTACATTCAAACTGTGTAAGTGCCAATTGGTCATTTCCCTTGAAGTTATGCCTTGTGCTCTTACACAGCAAGTTACACGGGCGACATACTCCTCCACGGGTAGCTTAACTCTAACGTAATCAAATCGGATGGCTCTTTATACTCCCGGGCTTTCCGTTTATTTGCTTTATGAGTCCACGCTCTGATTCATCTGCTATTGGATGGCGGTTCCAGGCGACTGCTTTTCATTTGTCCAGTTAGCGCCGTCCACCTCTCTTTCTGCTATCGACTTGCTGTCTTCATATTTCGCCTATTGTAGGTCTAAGCCAGCTATCACACAATAAAGAGCTTGTCAGGGGCCCACCAGAGGCTCAGGCTGTCTCCTATTGTAGCGGAGACACCTCTCCTCGGTCTGACAGACCCGTCTGTGTGTATGTGTGTGTGTCTCCTGCAGAACATTTCCTGCTACTGTTCGACACCTCCCCTCTGTCGGCAAATAACACAAAACCAATGGATCTAGTAAGATAAGCATCTTAGCTGTGTGTCAATACTTTGGGAACAAATCTGTACCCAGATGGGAGATGCGTCTGGCAAAATTTCCCTTTGAGGGCATTTAGGATGTCTTTATTTGTAAATATACATATATATATATATATATATATATATATATATATATATATATATATATATATAATATATATATATATATATATATACATATATAAATACATACATATATACATACTAGGGTTTAGGGCAGAGCAAGTCTAGATAGATAGACAGATAGATTTCAAACCTTACAAATATAATTTTTTTAGTGACTAAAAAGTTTCTATTATTTCTATTATTAAACGATTTCTTTAAACACCTAACAGTGACTTTTATGAACAGTAATTTAGAAAGGTAATTGTGAATATGCAGTTATATATTCAAACCCTTGAGAAGTCATTATGATTAAGTCTGTAAAATCAAATTTCTGAAGAACAAGAAGGTCATTAAGGAGTCTGTATTATTACCAGCAGGGCCTTCAAAAGACCGCTCACTGTCATCACATTTGTTTCAGGCAAGGTCAGGAATAAGCAGAGAGTGATTTTAATGTTTAGATATCTATTTTAAATGGTTTCTTTAATGTATTTCACATAAAAGTCCATCTACCAAGTACTAAAGGATTGTTTCCTGATTGTCATGATTACAGAGCTATTTTAGTTGCATATATCCCGTAGTTGCTTATATATGGGTATATAATCAATAAAGAGAACAAATAGCTTACCTCTATTATAAAGAAAGATGATATATAAACAACTAGATTTTTTCCCCAGGCACCTGTCGGCAGTCCGCGGGTAGACGTCTCGCATGTAATACTGCTCTCCAAAATGTATCGTCTGCACTCCTAATCTCTTTGGAAGGTGTACAGCTGCAGACAGCCCTAAAAACTGCTGGTTAGAAAGTTTGGGAAAAACACTAGGTTCAACAAAATATAATCAAATTAACAGTGACGCTATAATCGTGTTTCTCCACATTTGATAAAGTTTATAGACACTCTGTCAGACTCCGCTTTTGCATATTTTATAACTACTATTAGCAACAGTTTTTCATTTATTTATTTAAATAAAACATAGCAGACAAAAGTGTATTGGTAAATAGCCTTGGTTTTGACCAAAAAGGAAAACAAACTCTTGTTTACTGTGTGCAGCAGTTGGATGAGACATTGAAGGACACTGATAATACCATGAATGCACTTCGTTATAGCTATTGTAAAAGTATTGTTCTCAGCGCAGTGTAATCTTTGTGTTTCTGCACTTATTTCCACAGATTGTAGAGCTCATAGAGAGCCCTTTTCACCTATCTAAACCTCCTGCGTTTTAAAGTCTTACAGAAGGAAGATTACCTGCGCCTCACAATAAATTCACATTTAAAATTGACAGACGTGTTCAAACAAAGAGAGAAGCAGCTGTTTACATGTGATTGTGATTCACAGCCATCTGTAATGACAAAAAGTCGGCACAAGTCCAACTCATTTCAACTGATGTGTTGGTTTTTCATATTTGCTTGAGTTGAAAACAGGATTTTCTGTAATTACAGATCAAATTATTATTAATCAGTGATTATTCGCAATTCTCAATCCTTTTATATTTCATAAATTCCACAAGCATGGATTTAATATCATAATATCTGCATAGCTGACACTGAGTCAACATAAATAAACTCGTCGTTTGTGGAAAAAGAGCCAAGACATTTAATGTTGAAGTTGTATTGAAGCTGACACTCTTTTGTGAAGGTCTCTGATGGTGAGCAAATTACATTTCTGCATTTGGCAGACGCTTTTATCCAAAGTGACGTACAGTGCACTTAGTCTTTACATTTTATTAGTATAAGCATTACCTAAGAATCGAACCATGACTGTGGGTCATGGCTACAGGAAAAGTATATCTCATGCTTTCTTGTCCAAATGCAAGCTTTGATTGAAAAAGATGAAATAGACGTTAATAGACTGTTTTGATTTTGTTCACACAGGTGCAGCTTATACATTACAACCATGAACTGTACACAAACTACACAGAAGCTGCTAAGAGTCCAAATGGATTGGTGATAGTGTCTATATTTATGAAGGTGAGTACATGCCAAACACAGGAAGTGACAGCATAGAAATGATTATTTTCATTGCTCAGGAGAACATGAATTGACATGAATGAATTGTCGGTCTAAATCCTTTTCGTGTGCAATACAAATTACAGCTCAATTAAAATCTCCAAATATTCAATAAATAAATAAATTCTTGAGGAAAATTAGCCATGCAATTACCAGATTGCCGACAAACACCCTGTCAATCTGAAAGGACAAGGTTACGAAGGAGCTTTGCCTCACATTGTTAAATGCCTGTGAAGAGAAATGTCTGGAGAGCTGTTATAGGCCATTACCTTATTTTCCCCCTCAGGACAGGAGTTCAAGCTGAGCTAATTAACCCATTCAATGTCAGTGGCAGGTGTAGTCATCTTTGCCCTGGATGTGAGCCTGGTGCAGTCACCTCTGTTGCCTGGCCATATGGACTGTGCCAGTTCATGCACTCAATCGATCACTCAGTATAAAGAATTATGGAGCTATTGCATTAAAACTCACTGTTGGACCTCTAAATATACTGTTATACACAGCACTCACAGACATTTGACTATTTCTATGAGGGTACATTATATAAATGACTTATATATGATATATCATTTATTTAGATTAAAGTCACATAGTAAGGTTTTCACCTAATTCTGTAATTTCTGTACAGCATATGTATTCCTTGGGGTTGACAGGTGACAGTGTTGACAAAAATCATATTTTATGTTATTAGCTACTAATAGGACAAACTTTAAAATGATACACTCTTAAAAAAGGCAGCTATACAACGTCATAGAAGAACCATTTTTGACAGTTTTCACAAAAGGTTTGTACTTTTGTTCTTTGTAGTGGAAAAAGGTATGAAAGATTATAAAAGATAGGAAATGTTTTTTTTTTTTAAGAACGTTTGGCTGAATGGTTCTTTGATGAACCAAAAAATGCTTCTTTTATGACATCGTTGTGAAGAACCTTTTGTAGCACCTTCATTTTTAATTGTAGGCATGAAAAAATTTGAAACAATTTCTTTACGATTTTCTAATTTCATAAATATTTGTACACAGCTGGTGAAACCTTACAGCCATATATATTTTAAAACTCTTCTTTCTGTCAGAACATTAATTCTTTCTTTAAAAAAAATTTAATTATCATTTTGTACTTTTGTTTTTGCAAAAACATTTGTATATCTTTTTATTTATTGTTTATATTTATATATTTTATAGGCTATATTATTATTATTATTATTATTATATTTACAGCAAAAGAAAAACATAATTTAATAGTAATAGTAATGTGCTCCAAGATCTTTTTTGAAGGATTTTCCTTGCTTTATTTTGTTCAGGATTATTTGTCATTGGCTCACATACAATACAAGACCTGTATCTGGACCTGCCATTTACTGTGGTCACAGTTTGTCACAGACTGCTGTCACCTATCAATGATATGACTGAGAGCAGAAGCATTGTGGCTTCACAATAATTTTTCTTCCCCTCAGACATGACTCATCCCCAAAGCCCTTTTCTGAGGTACCACATGCTGTGTGTTCTCGTTATGGCGTCACACCTCCAGGAAGGGCTCTAATAGTATGAGTGCATACCAAAATGTGCACCATCATTTTAGTGGAAAGCAGTAAATAAAGGAGGCAGACAGTTGAACCAGACATTTCGCTTGTAGTATAAACAACTTCATGCAGAGATAAATTGTTAGCAGTGGCAAGAATGTTCTCGGAAAGGCAAAAACATTGATCGTGAAGGATAGTAAAAGCTAATCTTTTTCATAGCCACATTTCTTTTCACACACTGTTCAGTCGACCCTAATTATTTCTTGGAAGAGATAATGGCATGCTGCAGCCTCCGGTTCTATCGCTGAAAGTCTTGAAAACATGCGACTAAGACTTTTAAACCTTAATTTTCACCATTCTCTCAACAAAGAGGTCAAATGAAAAGTAATTTGTGGAGTAGTCGCAAGGCACATTTCTTTTAATCTGCAAAATTGAAAGCATTTTAAATTAGCAATGACAGTGGAGTCCAAGAAAAGAAAGATAACTGTTCCTTGTTGGATGTGTCAATGATGTCTTAGTTGCTAAAAGCATTCTCAACTTTTGAAGAACTTCATTACCTTAGTGTGGCATGAATGATTGTATCAGATCATTTTTTTGTTTGTGAGTAATGAATTAAATTCCACTGCTACTACTAAACTACAACTTCCATTGGTAAGGATTAAGCAATGTACAAACACACTATAGAAACATTTGAAAGTCTGATTCGTTCAAGTAAATCAGTTCGTCCAGACAGTTAATAACAATAATTCTCTGACTGTAGCTAAATAAGGCTTTGATTGCAAAACTAAATCATATCACAAGTTTGTACACTTCTCAAAAGATGTTTTGTTCTCCTGATTCTTTTCCTCAGTCATGTCGTCTTCCTTTCAGAAATAAAGTTGTCACTAATAATCTGTTCCCTCTTCCCCTCTCTACACCTCTATCTATCACTGTCCTTCTCCCTTGTTTTTCCTTTGCTCTACCTTGACATCTTTCCTTTCAGATATCTGAGAGTTCAAATTCATTTCTGAATCGAATGTTGAACAGAGACACCATCACAAGAATAACATATAAGAGTAAGTGAAATATTCTAATGAGGTTGTTGATTACACTGTATTAATTACTTTCTCTGTTTACATTTTTGAAGACTTTGCTTTTACTCTTTTCTATTTACAGCAAGTTGCACCAAGAAATATTACATCAAAGTCTCTTTTATTCCAAATCACTTAAAAAATCAGAGATGTACTGTTTCTTACACACGACTGACACTAAAAACTGCATATTTTAGATTGCTCCTGCCAGTGCGATTTGTAGCGTATATCTTTCTGAAAGACATTTCGCTTTAACTTGATACCTGTCATAGCAGAAATTGAGTATACACATGAAATGCACATCTGAAGTACAATTGTTTAATTTTTAAATTAGATATTTTTTCGAACATTTTTTTTTAAGTAAAAATATATTTTTAATTTTAGAAACTGATGTTAGAAACTACAGTAACATTTTCTTTGTTTATGTTTATTGTTATGTCAAATATTTCATCAACCTTTCCATTTATTTATAGTTTGTCATGATTAGAATAAAATTCTAATCATGAATCAATTCTAAAAATTAATATTGAAATATTAAAGTGAATAGGAACATAGGTGTTCCTCCTGAGGAACGGTGACAGTTAACAGGTTAAATCAAAGTGTATTTATTACTTCCTCTAAACTATACATTTTTTATACTTAAAAAAGTCAGAAAGAAAAGAAAGTTGCCTTTGTTACACTGTTGTATCCATCATGGGTAGAAAATGAATCATAAGTGAAGATTTTAATCACTCATTTGTTAAGCCCTCTTTAAAATTAAATGACACGGCGTGACTCTAATTAAAATTAAACTTAAATCAACAAATCCAGGATTAGGTTTAACTTGATTTTGATGTAATCTTTATTGGTGCAACCTATCCTTACAGTAAGTAAATCACATTTTTTGTTAATTGACGGTCATGAAATGACTTTTTGAGGATTTTATTATTGTTCTATGTATATTGTTTCGTAAATTCTAATTCCTACTTAACATCACTGATTGAAAGAACAGTTGAAGGCACAAAACGCTGCAAGAACGAATATGTTGAATAAAACTGCATCTGATTCAGGGAACTCTAACCACATCTTAGTTTGGGAATATTTTATGACATACACTAGAAATGCAGTGTAGTGGAAATGTTCCCTGGCATTTTACACAGAGGGACATAAAAAAATAAAGGAGTCCTTTATTATTGAATTAATAGGGGTGAGGAAAGTGTAGATGAATGGTTAAATCTCCTGACCCCTGGTGGCCGGTGAGTATCTCCCAGGCTGCAGCGGTGCATGAACACAGGCTAGCAGAGCTCAGGGAGCGCGGGCTTTGACAGCTGTCAGAACACCCCACCGTGTCTCACTGGCCTCCAGTTCTGTTCCCAGTTGAATCTTTGGAAATGCACTAGCAGCCCTCGCTTCACCGCTAGTGAATCTAGCGCGTGTATTTTTCAAACACATCCCCCTCCTCCACAGCCAAAAGGAATTATTTATGCCACCAAACCTATCAAAGTTCTCTGCAATGATGCCGGTAGAAATGCAAACATGTGGGGATTTTTCCCAGCACCAGATAGAGTGGTAATCAATGGAATAGAGGCAGAATAATGAACTATTTCCTCTGGCTGACGTGAGTCGGAACCCATTACTTGTCTGTTGTCAGCGGAAGGTGTCCCGCTCCTCATAAATTCACAGCCGCATTATCTAATGCAAGTCCGCTATTGTGAAGTCAAAATAAGACGAGCTGTCCGACAAATCAAAGGCGAAGCGTGAACAGAACTGAAAGGTTGAAGTGTTTGCCAACAAACATGCAAATTTATAAAATTATCTACAGAGTTTTTCCGCTACTATTTGATGTTCTGCTTGGATGTAATTTCAAAACAGTGCTTTTGTTACTTATCTCCGCGTTTTAAAACGGTGCCAGGAACATACGCAGTTGGGTTAGGGATTTATTGTGATTACCAAAGAACACATTTGTGGTTATAAATTGGCTCTCTAGATGAAAATAATTGAACGGATAAGCAGCAAGATTAAATGATGTGTTCCCTTGTTTTGTATAGATGATGCGTATCTTCTCTCGGGGCTAAACATTGAAGAGGTGTATCCTGAGACGTCGAGTTTTATCACTTATGAAGGATCTATGACAATCCCACCGTGTTACGAGACCGCAACGTGGATTCTGATGAACAAGCCGATATACGTCACAAAGATGCAGGTAAATTAATATACACTCGGCTAACACCACACAGAAACATTGGCAGTATAATCTTGGAACTGATGATGGGGAGTCTCACATTATAATAAATAGATTTTGGAAACATCTGCTCCCTAGACAGGATTTGATGCGGGTCTGTTAGGATTGGATTGACTGTGCGATAATTGCTTGACCCAACTTGGCCCAAGAGAGCCGGTGTAAAATCTTTGCTCCTTGTGTTTTCCTGGCAGATGCACTCCATGCGGCTGCTGAGTCAGAACCAGCCCTCGCAGATATTCCTCAGCATGAGCGACAACGTGCGTCCGGTACAGCCTCTAAACAACCGCTGCATCCGCACCAACATCAACTTCAGCATGCAGGGCAAGGACTGTCCCAACAACAGGGCACAGAAACTGCAGTATCGAGGTCAGTCTCACATGCCTGTCAATTAGAGAGCAAAACATTCGACTTAAATCTACAGCTAGAGTTTCTATGAATTCCTTGTCAGAATTCTCAAGATAACAATGAAGCCCAAATGTATGCAATGGTCACAGTGAACAGAGTTTTACATTTACACTTTTGAAAGATGCTTTTATCCAAGTTTAAAAATAAAATTGTATCAATTAATGTGTTCCTGGGGATTGGAACCCGTGACCTTTATTAGTAACATGCTGTACTACCTGAGCTACAGGAACAGCAAGTGACTTCATTAAAGTGGTAAATTGAAAAGTACTCACCTTTTCCCCTATTCTCTTCACTTTTCACAGTCGTGACCTTTGCAGCGTTTGGTCAGATGTAAAGGCGGAAGCTACATGTGTCTATTCAGAGGAAATAATTGCAAAACCAAAGTGAATCATAGTTAAAAATAGTCGTGTAACACAATGGTTCTCGGCTAGTTTGTCAAAATCTAGATTTTACATTAGACACTAAATGACAAATTCATCAAAAATGTCCATAATAATAGCGTCCATAAAAGCGTAATAATATGCAAAAATACTAACAATACAGTATATAAGCATTAATAACAGCAGAAGTGTGATGTACTTAACACATCAAACCTAACACTGGGTGAAATGTTGCATCTATTTTACCCACAGATTGCGTTAAAAATATTTGAAGGTTTATAAATCATATATATATAAGATATATATCACTATGCAAATTATTATTATAACTATTTTTCTCTTACTTAAAGAAAGTTTACTTTGATTAGAACTAAATGATTGTACATTTTGTAGCATTTTAATATTTGCATTTAGACATTTTTTTCTTTGCTATCCATGACCATATCAGAACATACCTGTAAATCTACCAGTTGAGACCAGCAAGAACGTCACTATTATTGTGATGGTTAAAGATTATCTAAAGGAGGAAAGAAAATATTATCGCATTGGTAGTAACAACAAAACACTAGATCTACTAGAATATTTGAACCGAAGCTGATTTAAGGTATGTTTACAGCTATATTATTCAAAATCAAGCATTCTGCAAACACGAGAGCGCATGCAAATAAACAAGTATTAATTATTTAACAGCATACAAGCAAATATTTACCATCACAACATCTGTATAAGTACCCATTTCCGTCATACACTAGTAAACATGTATTTCTTTTCTGCGCTTCTTTAGGAGTTATAGTAATGCAGCAGGTTGCTCTAGGAGACATGACCAGATTGAGACGCACACAATATGTTTGTGCTTCTCCCACAATGCATGTGATATTATTGCAAACATTTTCAGCCCTGCAGCTCTTCAGGATCATGTACAGAAAAGAACTCATATTATCTAGCCTGCTCTTATCACTGAATTTCATTACGGGGATTTGCTTGTATCTCAAACTGACGGATCGAACTCTGTGCGGCACGTGTACGAGAGGTTGAATTTACCGTCCCAAGGGTAAACGAGCATTTCGAAACAGATTCCTTCTTTTATTACATTAAGATATAAATATCTTGGGGGCGAAGGAACAGAACGAGGCATTTAATTAGCATTAGTTAGGCATCTGAGGTCATGCGTCTTAACCGAGTAGATGTACCCTTTTGTAAAACCAGCATAGTGAGGTGTCTGCAGGCTAATTGAATGGTAAATTTTAGCTTACGGTGATGAAACTCTGAGTGTAAGAGAAAATTGTCATTTCACAACTAGGCCTATAGCACTGTATTTAAAGTTTATGCATAAATACCGTTTCTAAAAACCTACCATATGGCTTCAGGAGAATTCAATTATAACATAGGCATGTGGATTTTGCTGTGTATCATTGTTGTTTTTTGGAGCTTTTAAGATATGAATTGTTATTGTATACCACCCTTTTTAACTTAACCATGTGTTCCTAAAAGTCAATCAGATTTCAGGATTAGTTTTGGGCTAATATCATTACACAGTATGGTACACTAAATATGTAACTATCTATAAAATAATTGTTCTATTTTATATTTTCCTCTTTACAGTGAACGAGTGGCTGCTGAAATAGAGCCCGGATGGGGATCAGCCCACTAAATACAAAGGAATGAATGATGGGACAGTACAGAGTCAAGACTGACATATATCCTGCCAGATAAAGTCATGACATTGTAAAGAATAAAGTAACCCCGGGAGAGACTTCGCACTGTTGGCAAAGGGATCCTATTTCATACATCCAATCAAAACTAGTGACATACAATTATAACAACTACTCAAATGTTTTGATACCTTTTTTGGGAAGAGAAACACTAAAAAAACAACATTTATTTCATAGCCTCTCCACAAATGGAACTGGACGTTTTTAGCCTTTGTACATATGGACAACTTGCTACAAATCTGGGACAAAGGACATTAAAACATCCTGAAATCATCACTGCATTCTACATCTGTATTCTGTGGGGGAGAGGAAGACGACGCCATCATAGAGAAGACTGTGGGGTGATATTGTCTGTGATACAATGAGTGTTTTGGCCTTGTAAATATAATTATTCATGCTGAAAATGAATATGTAAAGATACAAATAAACATTTAAAAAAATATATCAGAGGGAAATTAAATGAAAAAAGTTGAATATTTTACGCTTGGCGCACTTTGAATTTCCGGAGCAGAGCTGATGCCTTTTTTGTTTCATTGTTTACAATGGTCATACACTGTGTTTGATTAATGTTATTGGCCCAATAAATGTGTTTGGAAAGTTCATTTTTGTAAATATTTTTCAATGTCTTCGCGTCGAGAGTGCTCATTTCAGCCTAGCTTGTTTTTTGCAGCATACGTTTGGTGTTGATCTTGCAAGCTAAAATTCATTTATTTTATCTGAAATGCATTAAATTTGTTGGTCTGGCTGCAAAAATAAGATGTCTAATGAGGAATAATGAGGTGGAATCCTGCCGAAGAAGCATTACTGCATTCTCCCGTGTTGATTTGCTGTGGACTTACTTGCCTTAAGCAGATGGAGGCAGAATTGATCCCCCACCTTTTGTTTTAATTATATCTCAATCAATGAAGCATACCTCTTGTTTTAACCCCAGTGTGAGGAAAAACCACGGCCCATAATTTTGGTATTTTATCTCCGTACCCTACAGATGGCTAATAAAAAGATAAGGATAGGCAGAAAGTTTTAACAGCTAGAGCTCATGGTTATTGTGGCCATTTTTCCATCAAGCCTGCAGTGGAAGAAACAGAATTGAACCTTTTTGATAGATAAATACTCCCAGTGTTTTACTTCTGACAAATAATCACCCCGGGCCTCCAAACACCTGTGATACAGTATATCTCAGAGGAACAGACTCACTTTTTCTCTGTGTGATACCTGTTCCTGCCAAGGACTATAAATATCACGGAACCTGAAGCGCGGCGCTCAGATGTTCAGAGGATATTAATGTTATTACAATAATAAGGCAATGAAAAGGTCTCTGGCTCAGTGGGAATTTAGGTGTAGCAGCTGCTGCGTGAAAGGATGCAGGACTTTTGTTTAAAGAGTCTGTAGAGAAGCAGATGTCCAGATGCTTAAAAGTGTACCACAACGAGTGGGATTCAGTGATTTAGTTGGACAGCGGTCCTAGGACACTTAAGAATGTCTATAACAACACATAATAATACGTTTTTGTGTTGAGAAATGTCTTTTTCAAAGTCTTCCGGGCCTCTTCTACACTGTAAAAAAAAAAACTTAAAATTTTGTGACAGACTTTTTTTAATTGGCATAACTGTCAATTATTAATTGAGGCAACAGTCTGTTTTCTTAAATGTATAGAACTTTAAATGAGCAAACTGAAAGATTTTAATGCAACAATTCACTAGAGTTGCAGAAGTCTTTTTTACAGTGTAGATTGTAATTCAGCTGAATATAAACCAGTTTAAACTGTCATTTACTCTCTTCCTATTCCTATTGTTTTAACACTGATTTGGTCACAAAGGTCCAGTAATATTTTACCAACAGTGTAAAAATGTTTTGCTACTTTACATTTTTAAGTAAAATCAACTTTGCTTTACAAGTCAATTCAATTTATTTTACATTACTTTAACTCATCAAAATAACAATTTCAACTTATTTTAATAATTCATAGCAACTCACCACTGGACAAAATGTAAAATAATACATTAAAATAACTAATGCCAAGTTGACTGTATTTAAAAATATAAAGTAGCAAAGATTTTTATACTGTGGAGAAAGCTTAAAGCATTATAGTTTGCATTAAGACAATACTATAACACCCATATTATATGAGCCAAATTCCAATTATCATTATAAAAATGATACATGGCCTGTATTTAATTTCAAGATTGTTTTTGAATCATGTATAGTGTATGTTTTACGATACAATAATTCGATACAACGATACAATAACAAAGAAGACTGCTAAATAATTATTGTATAATGTTAATTTCAGCATTTGCCTAAAAGATTTTTGAACTCAAAAGTTGTATAGTATCTGGTAAGATTGACCGATGAACATGAATAAACCGTTGTTTTTGTATTTAAAAATATGTTGGTCATTAGTTCTTGTCAGCTTATTTAACGCTATTTTCAGCACCATTTAACTAATGCTAATTAAAAATACCTGATTGTTGAATGTTACCAAATCATTGTTTTATAGTAACTTGTCATTTTAAAAAGTACTGTATTCTAATAATACAGTAAGTATTTAAAAATGCATTACTTATCATGGAAATAATGTCACAGTGAAAGAACTATTAGTGGTCCTAAAATGATTTTACATCACGTTTTTGTCTCATCTTTATAGACACCTGATTCTCACAGCCTGGAGTTGACAAACTGTACTGAACTCTTTAAGAGAAAAGTCTCTCACGGTTGCCATGGTCTTTACATGAAGACAAAGTTTTGAAATCATACCTGTTCTGTAATCCAATGAACACCGCTATGCCGCAAGTCAACACAGCCACTTTGTTGTCCTGAAAAACACATTGTGGAAGATAAGGTGAGAGCAATTTGAAAAGTGTAGCCCTCGACAGCTTTATGAACATTTCCTTTCCTTTTATTTTTTCTGGTTATTTTCTCCACTTTTCCCGTCTGATTAAATCATGGTTTAGAAAGGTCAAACACAGATTAAACTTCAGCCGTATGGTGTGGATGTGTTATTTTAAAAGCTTTTGCCCTTTATTCAGGTGTGATATACAACTGAATAAACAGTTGAACAGCAACCTTTTACTAGACGGGTTTTACAACTAAGATATTAAACAGGATCAGAAATAAAAAAGGGTTGAAAAGTGTGTCTCAATCTACTTCGTTGTTCAGTCATCACTGGCCAGAGAGTCATTTCTAAGGCTGTTGTCAAAATCATTCCAGGGGATTGAAGCGTTTGCCACCGATTTACAAGAATTATAGTTGTTGGAATTTTAACCGGTTAACTGTCACTGTTCCACAGATGGAACACTTACTTAACTATTCACTTTAATATCATAGTCATATTTAATATAGTTAGATTCTGTTCTAATCATGACAAACTATATATTGATGGAAAAGTCTAAGACTCATAGAAATATTTGACAGTAACATTCATAACAATAAAAATAAACTAAAACAATATTGAAAATGTTGATGTTATTCATAAAAATATAAGACGTTTAAAATTGTTTAAAAAACTATAACAGGCCTATCTAAAATCATATTTCATGTGTATGCTCAATATGTGCAGAGACAGTTACCGGGTTAAAAAGCCCCCTTTAATATTTTTTATTTGTTCATTTATGCCTCTTTGTATTTTTATAATATTATTTAATGTCTGAATGTTGTAATGTCTGTTTTGCTTAATTAAAAAATGAAGGAATAGAGAATATTTCACTATCGCACTGTACTTTTTAACACCTACAACAAGAAGCACAATGGCATGTTATTATATAAACACCAGCTACATTTTAAGGTGCAACTTCATAATCGTGCCACAGGTAATTGAGTCATCAGCATCCTAACACTTAGCGAATCCAGGCTTTTGGCAGTGCCCTGATTCATGATCACAGTATACAGATTTCACATTTGTGAACTGGGAATGAAATGAGACACAGCATGTGTGATTATAACTCTAATAACTGTTGTACAGTACTATTCTTACTCTCCCTGGTTTAGCTCTTTTTTTATGAGTCAACAGATGGAACGCTTCTGCCTGCCAGTATTATACAATTTTTATATAAATTTTTCTCTTCTGTCTACTGGGATTTTGCTTTACTTTACAGCCCAACAGCTCAGAATGTATGTTGCTCTGTTTATCTCCTCAACATACAGAAACAAGATGCCCACCAGCCTGTTTTGCTTTCCTCCCGACGCACTCATGGCTCCCCCTTTCTCTCCGCCCACTTGCATCCCTTTCTTTGTATGTCTCATTATTTTACCCAGACTGCACTGCTTCAGCCAAAGCTCTCAACACAACTGTACCTATTCAGAGATGTAGCTGGTAGAGCCGTTTCCAGGCTGATTTTCCTAAAGTTAATTCCCAGGCATTACATCTGAGAGCATTGTTGTCCTTCCTTTTTAAAAGACGATCAGCTCGTAGGGGTCTTAACATGAGCCGCAATTCGTCTTTCAATGTGATGCAAATCGGGGTAAAATAAAGCATTAGTCAAAAGATTAAGCAAATTAGATGCAGCATAATGTAAAGGAGGTCAAAAGTGAGAGAGTCATCAGAGTTCTGCATTTATCCTTAAATGTACCATGCCAGTGCCCCTTAAAACATCAAATACTCTTGCATCTAACAAGTTGGCAACCTGGATTAATGATCAGGGTGGGGGGGAGCTATTATTCTACCTCACCGACCATTTCAGTGCACACGGGCTGAATGATAATATTTCATCTCTCACTCTCTTTAAATCCAATTAGCTGAAAGAAAGTGCTTTGTGGCACCACGCCGCATCAATTATTCATTCCAGTTTTTACACCCAATCCATGCGGATTCCTGCGCATATTAAACAGAAGGAAAGCCGCAGCCCTGCCAGATGTGCTTATCCTGGTCATTTCTATCTGGTGTCTCTCTAGAGAAATGAAAGCCTCTCATGCTATCTCTCTCACACACACACACTAACATAGATCCATAATGCTTATTGGCAACATATAGAGAACATCTGAACAATGCTGCAGTGTTGGACTAGAGAGTCTGATACGAGCTGAGGGAAACATGGTTTGTTGTTTGGTTGGGCTGAAATCAATAGTACTTTATTTCCAGTTACTGTTTGCTTCAATTAAACGTAAAATATGAGGAAGCTGACAAATAAATGTGACTGTGTCCTATGGTGTGACAGCAAAAATGTAGATATACAAGTAGCATGAGAGATTTATCTTTCATAAGCAGAGAGATTCGTCCTTCATAAGCAGTGTATTTTTATCTGTAACTTTTTCAAAATTCTTTTTCAGAATTTTAAACCTTAAACCTCAAATTAATTTAACTATTTGAAAATACTAGTATAAATACTTCAGAATGACATAAGCCAACAATTGTCACAGAAATAATTATAAAATGAACAACTTCATTGAAATACTTACAGTCGTGCCTGATGTTTGTGCTATTGTTTTTCAACCCAAAATGATGTCACTTCTGGATGGATGATGTCATTAATGCCTCATGTTGGCTTCAACAAGATGAAAAGTGATCTGAGGAAACAGAAGAAAAATTTGTATTGATCACCCCAATTAAAAACAACTCTTACAGATCATTTTTTTTTTTCAACATTTTATATAAGTAAAGGAAAAAACAAGAAGCTAAAATATTTATGAAAATCTGCAAGTTTTTAATGTAACAATTTTAGACATGGCAAAAATGACAACTCCCTCTCTAACCAACAAAATCTAACTAATACAGTTTCTTTCTTTTAAAGATGTGTTTAATACTTTATCCAAAACATTAAGACATGAAAATGTTCTGTATAGTCTGAATGATAAATTAAACTGTCACAGGCTACAGATGTAGTGGTTGGCTGGCTGTTAAAAGTGCATTCCACACCAGTCAAAGCGAGAGTCTGCAGAGCTCTCTTAAGATGAATCTGCCCCCAGGAAATGAGCAACCTCTGGCCAGAAAGCCAAATGAAAAAGTTACATTGCAGAAGGTGGGAGGCGGAAACATGTCACTTTTGTCTAATTGGGTTTTTTACTCCTGCCAACTGCCCCACTTCTCGTCTCTCTGGGAAGTTCATCGAGTAGACTGAAAGGTTAGAGCTCACCTCCCTCCCCTGACTCCAGCTCTACAGGAAAACTCTATTTACAGTGTAGGTGATAATCACACAGATATGCAGTCATGTCTGAACAACATGCATGCGTGACTGAATGAATCCCAAAGACGCCAAGAAGCAATCTATATGTCTTCATTCCAAATAGATAGAGATGTGCATTTTTTTTGTATTGCTTTTCAGTAGCAAACAATCTAGGGCCTTACTTAAATGCAGATGGAAATGCATGTCCAACATGTTCACAACAGTTTCTTTGTGTTCTCATCAGTAATCAAGCAAGTGTTAGAATTACCTTTAAACGTCTATGCTATCAAATCGGACGTTTGGATATTATTACTCCAAAAACTAGCTATAAACATGTATAAAAGATCCTTCTCGCTCAGTAGTTGCTTCAAAAACTGACCAGATGAAGACATCTTAGTAGACAGGACGTTATCCAATTTAGAACATCCAAACTCATCCAAATTAAATTCTTTGTACTTCCACATCTGACTTTAACTGATTTTCCATGTTTCAAACAATCTTTATCACTTCAAACTGTTGTAACAGATGAAACAACCTCACAATCATTTCCTTTTACCTCAAACAAACTCACTAAAATGAACATCCAAATAAACAAATGCAACACAACATGCGCCTGTGCCGATATTATGACTGACAGATGTGAGGCGGGAACGAAATAAGACGCGTCTCGCTATAATTTAAACAAATATGTTCTTTTATCTTTTATGTCTGTATGCTTACGCCTATCCATACAAATCAGTAAGATGCTCAGAGGCTCGGACTGATTTGGTTTTAAGATTTTTTGGGGAGGCCATAATAGAAGAGTCTCTTGCCAAAAATATAAAGATATTTTATCAATGTCCAGATATGGAACATCCAAGTCCATCCTGCTGCTCGTAATGTCACTGTGCCCTTGAACATGAGGCTTAAACTCCATTAGAGAAAGCGCAACAATATAACTGACTGTGCAGCTGTGTGTGTCCAGGTGGAAATCCTCAGATTAGAGGTGCAGACAATGAGAACATTAAGGGCTTTTTACACAGTATGTGAGGTCTTAAGGATGGTGAGATGTACTGGTTAAAGCTCAGGGCTGGTAAATGAAAGCTTGATAGTTTGATACATGCAACATCAACATTTGACCTTAAATCAAAGCTTTCAATGCCAGGATGCTCCACTTATAAATTAATATGTGTAAAATCACACATATTTAGTTATTGTTAAAATGTTAAAAATGTTACATTTGCTCCCAGGCTCAAGTCATGTACAATACAAGCATTTTACATTTACATTACACCTAAAAGATGAAAATATGATCAAACTGATAAATCTTTAAAAGCACACAACAACATACGTTGTTGAATCACAAAACGGTGCACTGGTGCTTATTAAATGCATTTCCTTCAGTTTCAGCCTTTTCTTGCGAGTTTCTCACACCTCGGAGGTGCAAAAATGTAAATGCTTATTTATGACCTTGATCTTAAAAAAATGCACTATAATAAACACTAATAAGATTCATGTCTGGCAAAAGTAGCTGTCTTGGAGACGGTTGCTTAGCAACACAGCAGAGTAACAAGTGCAATACAGAGAGAGGTACACGCAAGCGAGTAGCACAATCTTTGCAACAAGATATTTTCATTTATCTAACTTTTTTATTTGTTCCAACATGTTTGCTACAACTGTTTCTAAGTGCATTCATAAACATGTTCTCTATTTTGGAGTGTAACAGTTAGCAGGAATTTAGGTGATAAATTAGCTTGTGTAGATTCATACGTGAACGTAAACCGCAGACTTTGAAATAATATTTATGCAGAGTACATTAACTTTATTTAATTAAATGTGCAATGTGTGCGCAATTAAACAGACAAGACAATATTTGTAGAGGTAAACGGCGCTCACTATTCACGAAACACAAACGGAATGATCCATTCTTAAT
Organism: Beaufortia kweichowensis; assembly: GCA_019155185.1. NCBI lineage: Eukaryota > Metazoa > Chordata > Actinopteri > Cypriniformes > Gastromyzontidae > Beaufortia > Beaufortia kweichowensis. Next base: position 8,255,130 of record CM032808.1, read on the forward strand.
TATTGTGAGTGCAACACTTCACAGAGCAATAAGTTCATACCCCCCAGGAGTGAATTGTTATTCAAAGCAAAAGGGCAAGCTTTGACACCCTACCTGATAAACTAATGAGGCCATAAGCATTTGTTTGTGAATAATACTTTAATCCAAGTGTTAGTAACAGACGCTTAAAGCCAGAGCCTTCTGTTTTCCTAACAAATCTCAGATTGACCCGATGCAGGAATTAAGCAGCTATAAATCCAGAATCCATTCTCTTTGCCCTGACCTTTCATTTGAGCTTTATTGTGTCCTGTAGCGTCTGATCTTATCAAATGGGAGTATTTAAACTTTAATCAATGTATTTTCACTTTTATTTAGTGTCAGTGAATTTTTTGTACCTCTATGATGGTGATTTCTATTTGCACACACACAGTCAGTGTTGATCAGCCATGCTATGACGATCCTTGAGGAGATGGATATTAAACTGTATGTTCAAGGGTACAATGGCATTTAAACCATTGAAGTGCATGGCGAGTTGGGTTTGCATGTTATAAATCTCCAGAAATAGAGAGATTTATTCTCTTATTCTCTTCTCTTGTGCACCAAAATTCAAGGTACAAGAAAACTTAGCGTCACCACTGCAACTGACTATAGGAAACAACTACTGTATGATTTAAATTTGTTATTTTAAAATAGCATAAAAATATGCATCTTGGTTTGTAAACATAATTTTTCTGTTCAATAAAGTTCAATAAACTGTTCAATAAAGCTGCATTTAAACAAACACCTTTGGCCTGTGCTGGAACTGTGTTTATCCTCACTGACTAATTCTCTAAAGTGTTACAGGTTTACTAAAATGCAAGTCACCTGAACAATCAGGCTTGTTTTTAATCCACATACATAATCCCCGCCGCCCATTAGAATATTGAACCTGGTGAATATCCAGGTGAAGCACCTCTTCACAAGATTGGGCCGAAAGAAGTGAGGTGAAAGTAATGAACAGGGACATGATTGACGACAACTGAACAGTCAATTCGAGGAAAGATTTTGAGGTGTGCCATCAATGTCACGGTTGTTTAGATTCCACTGCGCCCCACAACTGCACTCCTTACTGTCTTTATCTCAGGTGATGACAGGAAAGGAACGCTGTGAAATGGCACAGTGGCGCAGAGGAAACAAAGTTCACGGGAAAACCGTGCCAGTGCTGTACAGTAAACTAACTGTCGTAGCAGCATATCAAATGTTGTTCTTTCCAATTTTAGCACGCTCTGAAAGTCATGGGGGCAGGTGGGGTGGTGACATGCCTTAAAGTTTAAAAGGGAGTGAATGGTCAACCCAACCCTCCTACCCAGATGGCCACCTCATTACGCTTGTTTTGTTTGACGGGAACTAACTGTTTAATAAGGAAATTGTAATCAATCCAGCAAAAAAAACATAGTTACTACACTTTTAATATAATAAAACTACGACCAATTTTGCTAAGGGAAAGTAGTTGGGAACTATATATCTGAATTGTATCGGTTAAGGCTGAATATTACTGAGAATTACCAAAATACTCAAAACAATACACAAAACCAACACGCACCCTATAGGTGAAACATACACTGCTGTGCATAGTCTTAAAAAGTCTAGTAACTGCAAGAGTTCAAAAGATGGAAGAACTTGTGACATCCAACAGTCTTCCCCCTTCAACCTCATGTTGTTGTTACACTAATATTATCTGGCCTTTAAAGTCTAGAGTCAGCAAAAAAAGGATGTTCCAGAGGAGCCGTACACTTTTCTGACTGATAAATATTAATTAACGGTTGAGTAAAGGCCAGTTTCTAGCTGATTTTTAAAAGGCCAGACATTTTCCTCAGGTATCTGATAAATATTCAGGCCTGTCTTATACAGCAGTGTGTAGTTCATTCATATAAGGATGAGGTTGGTCAGAGCTCCATGTCTGGCTAGTTGTGACATTATAATAAGGTGTAGAATGCTGCTACCAATTTACCTGGCAGAAATGAAACCCGGCGTACCCTCCCCTCTAACCTACTCCTGTCTCAGTCTGTGTAAAATATGCTAGAAAATGCCAAATTTTATATTATCTTTTTCACTGAAGCCTATTAGACCATTTTCCTGCTCCTAAAACATACATGTGGGTGCATGTGAATTGAATATTGAATAAGTGTCTCCAGCTGAGCAAACAAATAATTTAAACAAAACACTTTAACCAACTAATTGATGCATCCCTTGTTTCTACTTTCTTGTTTCATTGTTGCATACTCAATGTTTACATGTCTGGAGAAAATCCAATTAAAAAGTAACCAGGGGGCAAGGGAAGTGCCGAACACACCCCAAATATTTTACATGCAGTTCGGCTCTTAACATCAACCTTCATAGGTTCACAGATCAAATGCTCATTCACAAAGCTTGTATCCCTTTATGGCCTCTCATCAGCATCAACAAATGAAAGCAGTATGGATTTCTCCCGCCGGACATGAATCTATTAAACAGGCCCTAAAAAAAGTTCAGTAGCGCACGTTGACATGCATATTTATCATGTGTGCGTGCACGAGAGTGTGTTCGCTAACAATACACAGTTACGTCTAAAGCTCAGAATGCAATACGCAACACTTTACCTATTAATAACTACAACATTTCGGTGTTTTTAGCATTTATTATATATTTTTCTAATGAGACTTCGGTTGTGCAATCTTGTTCACGCATGCTGCGAGACAAATAGATATTTCACAACTGCGAGAGTGAATTTGTCTGACCAGGCTTCCAGGCTCATTGTCAATGCCTACACTGCTTTAAGCAACTATGTGCTTTGATGTAGGAATCCGCTTTAATAATATAACAGCCCTGACTGGGTATTGAATATGTTTTATTCATTATCTTTCGTATTATAAGGACACTTCAAGCAATTTATGCAAGTGACATCACAGAGACATTTTTCTGGAAGAGTGTTAAGCGGCATTATTTTGCTATAGGAGGATGAAGGACGCTGAGCAGTGCAGTGTGAAGTGATTGTGTTGATAGAGTAAAAAAGCTCAGAGAGGAAGATGCTTTAAAGAGATCCTATACCTACACCAACCACATTTTGCTGAATGTGATTACATGCAAATAAAGCTGTTAGAGACACATATTTTCAATGAAATTGAAATTACTGCTCAATTTAAGACAGTTAATCAACTAACTTTGGCAAACTTAACTGCTTTCATTATAATGAAGACTAAAGGCATGAAAGCTTTTTTGTTTGTGAATTTTCTAACCGAAGAGTCAAATATTTAGGGATGCTGCGTTCAGGATTTTTGCAGCCGATACAACTACAGATTTCTTGTCATCGCGATCGGCCGTCTTTCAAGCTTTATATAACTGACTTGTAAGCTCTTGACTATCACTGTTGACCTAAAGTTACAGCATGACTGCGGCATTAAAGCTTAACATCATCACGTACATCCTACCATGTTTTAATCTGATTGCGATCGGTTCATAATATCAGATCAAATCTGACGGTTACCAATTAAGCCACAGAATATGATTACGGTTATCAGTCGATATCTGTTCCCGGCGGAAACAAAGCATCAATATGAACATTTGATGGAAGACTGTATTTAACATTTGTATTTCATACCAGACAAAACAGAAATGTGATTTCAAATGTATTCAATTCAACTTGACATCAAACATCAATTAAATTTTATTTTATTAGTTAGCTAATTTTTAGTTGATGTTTTTCTCTCACAGCTACCCATACAGTCTTCTGGGACAAAAAGTATGACTGCTGGAGAAAAACTATTCTTTTATTGAATGTTTTAGTGCTCGTGGGAGATGTTTTGGAAGGGATTTTCTTTAACCTTTGTAGAAGAAAAACCTTTGGAGTTTACAAAGAGAATTATTCAATCCGTTCAGAGTCTCCTCTTACAAAGTATGTTTGTACACGTATGAGGGAGAGAGAAAAAGGAGTAAGGAGAGAAGTATAGGAGGACAACCAAAATAAATGACATAAAATATACAGGAGAAAAGGAAGCACCTTCTATCTTTCATTTCCTTCCTGTTGTCTTAAGGGAGCGAGGAGAAATGGAGGCAGGAAATAGGCTGCTGCAGTCTCATCTCAGGACGCCCAGGTTGGTCTGTCAGACCATCATCACCATGACAAATGCAGGGGAGAAACCAAACAGACAGAGTTAGATCAGTTCACTTTAAGAGAGGCAGGGATACGAGTGGGAACAGACCGTCCGCCCATCAGGTTCATGATAGCTTTCCCAGTACCATTACTCTCTGTTACACTGGGCATAAGCAGTCTTTCAATCCCACATCTCATCCACATATCTAAAGCTATTCTCTTTGTGGGCTCTGTAATCGGCTAACATGCGGAACCACACATTGGCAGTAATGTATATTTCAAAGACATAATGTTTGCAATTCCTTCATTTTCTTTCCCACAGTCAAACTGTAAAATTAAACTATGTGAGGGATTTGATGTGATAACATGTAAGAGAGTGTAAAAAATACTCACATGATTTTGAATCTGCTGTAATTTCTTCAATGAAATACTAAATCTATAAAAAAAAACAATCATTCTACAAAGAAATGCAATTGTTAATAATCATATTTACACAATATACAAAATGATGTAAATTGTGCAAATACTACATCTTTACAATTTTGATTTTTACAAAGCAACTTTTTATTTGTCTTAAAGACTGAAGCATCTGTAACCAAGAAGCCAAGAAACATTTTTACAACATACTCAATAAAATACTAATTACTTCCTGGACATGTACTTTATGCTAGGCTTGGTATGTATCAATCGCACAGTTACACAATAAGCACAAAAAAACATGTAGAACAGGACTGTAAAAAAAAGTGCTGCCAAAATTTCTTGTAATTAATAATAATAATAATGTAACAAAATAATGCATAAGTATACATGGCAAGAAAATCTTATTTATTTATTCAAAAATGAAAAATGAATTTTGTTGCCATATAGGATGCTTACATTGGCCATGGGTATCAAACTCTAAAAAAAAATAAGTCAAGTATGAAAGAGTAAACAATACATTTAAATTTTCAGGTAAAATATTACAACTAATAATAAAAAACTATATCTCACAGAACAGTATTTGTGTTTAATCAAGAACATTTAAATCACCTTTCCAACCTAGCCAATAAATAACTCATGGATTCCTTTCTGATATTAACACTGCGCAAAACAAAGCCGGCAAATTATTAATGTTTGGTGCTCTTTGGATTCTGAAATCCAAAATGCCCAAGAAGAAAACTAGAGCACAATGTACTATGTAATAATCGGCAGATCCCAGAATCCCTTTTGTTGTTTCGTGTTAATTGTGGATGTGTAAGAGTGTGTGGTCTGGCTAAATAAAGGCCAATCTGCGGTCCTGTCTGAATCTCTGCTTTCTTTTTACAAACAGACGGCATCTGTGGAGAGATGCTGAGATACGCACCGAACTGACCTCTACTAACACACCATTATAGTATATGTGTGTCTGTGTGTCAAACCAGCAACTTGCTATTGAACAAGGCAGTTAACACAGAAAGAACACAGGAAAAGGTTTTCAGGAGGGCAGCAGGAGTTCATGACCACACAAACACTTGCACACATAGACGTATTAGAACTGGAGAAACAATTACTTTCGAACACAGTGTGAGGTGATTCCCCGGGAAGAGACATCTTATTTTGTTTCAAACATTGCTGTTGGTCAAGATACACAGTTTATTCAAACATAGTCTAGGCTTTGTTGTTTGTGTAGTGCTTTTCATGATACACACTGCTTTAAAGCATCTTCAGAGAAAATCAGACTGTAGCATCTTAAATGTCTAAGCGTATCTCATGTGCAGTTCAGTGCATTGAAAATGTTTTAATATCTTAATGTGTTTGTCCTTGGGGCTTCAGTGAGGAAGTGAATGAAAAACATAAAAACTAGAAGAAAACTAGAAGAAAACCAGGCTTAACTGAGGACTCAACTCATAATAGCAATCAACATAACAGTCGCGAACGTAATATTACTTAACAATATTAACTAGAAACAATATTACATTATTACAACATTACCAGTCATGTGCATATGTGCTAAAGGGGTAAACGTAGATACTGGATACAACAAAATCTGGCTGATCACTTAAATAAATAATTAAGAGTCTTTTCTCAAGAAAAATGATTATTTTACTCACCCTTACGTTGTTTTGAAAATGTTGGACGTTCTTTGCTCTGTGAAACACACAAATTGCATTTCATTTTTAATGTACAAACTGCCTTCTCTCCCGTCAGTTGCAATGAACAAAGAGTGGAGATTTTAAGATTTAAAATAGTTCAATAGCAAAAGCATCTAAAAATATCACAGTAACACTTATAACATGTGCACCATATTTCAAGTTATGTATCATGAACACACTTAAATTTAAGCTTTCCTTATTTCAGTAATTTTCTTTCTTTGTCTTCTAATGAGATGTTTTGTTGTTTTTAGCCATTTTCACCAACAAGCATTCAAATTAAAATTCGGAAAAGCAGTGCATAATGGAGAAAATTAGAAAAAATGTCTGGCAGGTTGCCACAGCTTCATTCAAATTCCTCACCTTGAGTAATTGCAACCTCTACTGTGACAAAACATAAACCTGTAATTATCAGCGTGCCACCCCATGCACAGGGGCCTGCTGCTAATGTCTATTTGTGTTCTGACCAATAACCTGTGATTAGACAGAATAATAGAGGCGGAGCTGCATCATCGGAGTCATTATTTTATTCTGAAAAATATATATTCATTTATTGATTGCTGTCATGAATAAATACGTTTGTATGTCTCATTCACATCCTTTACCTTGTAATTATGAGTTATGCTGAAGAATGTTGGATATAAATTCTATTCTATTTAAATATAAATAAATAAATAAAACATGACAAATGCAGCAACAAATATGTTTAAACAAGAAAAGCATAAGCTATCCCTTTTGCATGATCTGATAAATTTATTGAAAAAAGGTCAAGCAATATTACTTAACTGTTAACGGTTATTTTACTATTCGCTTTAATATTTCATAGTTGAATTATGATCTAATAATGACAAATTAAAGTATAATATTTATCAATATATTGATGGACCGGTCAAAGATTATTTTTACAAAAGACTTCCATTAAAGCAAAATGTCGACATACTGTATACTAATAAGTCCTGAGATTCATACCTTAAACCAAATTTTGTCTTTCAAATTGTTATTCTGATAACATAATTTGTACATGTAATGACAATTTTTCACTAATGCTTTAGACTATTAGATACTGCAATCATGATAAAATGTTTCTCGACTCTGTCCTATGGCTGGAGGGCAAAATAAATAAATAAAGTAACCATGATTGCAATAGCCATCTGTTTATTGTGAAGGGCCTGGCCGGCATAATCAGACTCGCTGTGAGAAACATGCCCACCTCCCACAAGACATTTCCACCTTCTGAGTGCCTGGTGCAGTGCAGTTTCCACGAACAAACCCTTCATATCTTATCAGCGGCCATATCTTTTACTGCAATCAGCCCTGGATTACTAGACCTTTGATATTGTATATGTTCGGCTATCATTAAATGGAACAGGTAGTGTAAAAGAAGATTGTATCAGGTTTGCAGCCTGGGTGGATCAAAATGATCACAGCTGCTGTGATTAGCATCAACCTCAAGCTCGGAGCACCGCCAACGTAATGCCCTCCACTCCAATCATTTGAAGAGCAGATAAGAAGCCGCACCACATCTAACATGTATGTCCTCCTCACCTCCTAAATGAGTCTGCTCTTAATGTATGATCTGATAATATTTACAGCTGCCCTCGTCATCAGCTTTTCAATTCAAAATTAAAGTAATGTGCATATCACATGCTTCCCCAGGCCTATCGTGACCTCAGCATGAACTCACGTAGTGAGTTACACCTGCTGTTAGGGGGAGGAGAAAGCTTAAACATTTTAAGTATGGACATTTTCTTTTTTAACACACATTAATGCCATAAGACAGTGGATCTCATATTTTGTTCCCACCTCCCCAATAAAATGAGAAAACATTGTGTGTGAATAAATTATTACGAAGATACTGTTTTGTAAGTGTTAGTTCAATCAACAATTGAGAATTGAATTATAATTTATTTACTCACCCTTCTGCTGCTCGAAACATATCAGTGGAACACAAAAGGAAGTGGATGGAAGCAGGAGCGAAGTTTCCTAAATACAACAGTATGCAATACATGTACAGTATATAGTATTCAGGATTCTTTACAATTTATCTGATCTGTCCTACATGTCAGCATCCTGGCTTAAATCATATATAGATGTCTAACAAACCAATAAATTGTATGCACAGCATGACATCAGGATGCAACAGTAATTATGGCGAGATGCAACAAATCTCATGCAGGATTACATTTTGCTTTGATTTGCCCATCATCACAGATTTTAAATCTCATCTAGCAAACATCAGTCTGTTATACATGTTAATTTGCAGTTATGATCTAAAAATATTTTACTGCATTTTATTATAAGTTTAAATGAAAGCATCTAAGCATTGCTTTCACACGAATCACACATGTACATTAATAAGACGAGAGATGTGACCCAGCTGCAGTCAAATTGAAGTAGCAATGCACATTTGCAAAGACACCAGCCTATTATAGTTTGATTTTGTTTTTCATCCAGGACATCAGGAGTTTGAATAGAGACCCTTCGTCACTCTTATTTTTCTTAGATATTGTCAGCAAATCGAAAGTCTGGACACCACAATTTTTCTTCACCTAATTTCAATTTTTTGATTCATTCCTCTCATCTCCTATATGACTCGAAACCAACAGCATTTTGTTTCTGAAAGGTTTTCTTTGAAAAAGCTAAGATATCCTACAGAGTCCAGTTGTTGTAACCTTTAATAAGATCTGAAGTTGGAGTATACACAAGTCATTCTACACAAATCATTTGTTGGCATGATATAAATTGTTAGCTTTGTGACTTCCAATGTACAATCAATGTGCAGAAAGGGCAGTCAATACATTATTGAATTTGTTTGTTGTTTGTAGTGCATTTTAATACCTGTTAGGCTCTTTTGGTTCTTGAATTTACCTGCTGTTATGCAAAATGATTTTATTCAATAATAGCATTATTTGAGGGGCACACTTCTTGTGCTTTTCTTTCTTGAGCTATATGAGACAATCAATAATTCAACATCTCATTAAAAATTACCTGTTTTTTAGATTCACTACCAGACTTGCCAATGAGTCAACAGTAAGTATTTTCTTCACGTTTGTTTTACAATATATTCTGTCTTTAAGGTGTTTACTCACTTTAAATGAATGTCTTGACATTCCTGCGGATCATTTGGCAGACACAGGCTCCTGCGAAGAAAAACTCATCCGTTTTGTTGGATTTGCTTAGTTTCTTTCTTGGTCAGCAATTTCCTAAATAAAGCAGGTTAAAAGTAGCCATCAGTCAAAAATGCTTTTACAAGAACCTATCAGCTAGTGGATTTTACCAATCCAAATACAGTAAAGTACAAAAACAGGCCGATAACCAATAAATCAGGTTAAAAACCTTTCACTAAAAGGTGATGAACTTCATTGCAAAATTAGCACCAGAGGTTCTTTATGGAACCGTATAGTTAAAAATGGTTCTTCTAAGGCATTGTAAAGCACCTTTATTTTTTTAGTGCGTGGGTATAAATAGAAAAATTTCTTCAAACGAACCGTCCCAATGGCACTGTGAAAGGGTGACATTTACCTAAAACTGCTGCGGTGTGGTATTCATAGGTAGATCTTCAACACAGTCAGCCCATCAGCACTTATCACCCGTGTCAGGTCGTTCAGAAGGAACTAGTGTTTTGAAACTGCAGGATGCGAAGAAAAGAAAAGGAATGAAAACACTGATCTGTGTTGTTTTCTGCAGAAAACACATGTCAGCTCGGCCAGATAACACTAGACAAACAGTGAGGAAAAGCCTCCAGATTCCTCCTGTGTTGGTTTCCACATGATACGCGTGTAGCACCAGCAGGTGCCTGTCTGTGTTTTGAATAAGACTGAGGAGAGGAAGAGATCCCAGCAGGATCCGTGAGCACCACAGCTGCCTTCTCAATTAATGCATCAGCAGCAGGCACATTTGTCCTCTGGCTACATATTTCCTATCAGCGTGTCAATTCAATCTCAGCTGCCTTCAAAAATGCCTACTGTTAAATTTGTGATGTTTGTGTGTTCCTCAAGAGATTCATGCGTTGTGATTAATTATACAAGGCAAGGTTTGACCTTGAATTAGATTACAGACCAATAACTGGTTAATAACATTTAAAGCACATTACAGTTGGCCTAAAAATCCATAAAAAGTCTTTACATAAGTTACACAAATGAAAAGAAGTACAACCAAAGTGATGTAAAAGAAAATGTTAATACATAAAAGGAAGGCATTTAGATGTATTTGGGTATGGTTGTATTACAGAAAACAAACCTATAATACAGTAGAAACCTTAGACAGGTTTGTTGCGCTGATATGGAAAGACAGCTCATAAACAGAGCACTGTTGCAGAAAATAGGCAATATGGTCACATATTGGACACAATGTGTAATAGGTTCAGGCAACATTTAGTTATAGCCGTTATCTCCTGTGCAAAATAAATAGACGTCCTCACATTTACATTTAGCTATTAGTTCCTTTTATAAAAGGAAATGAGGAACATTGCATGCAATTGACCATAAGAGCTAACACTATTTGCAATGTCGCACTGCCAAGTTCCAAAAAAAAAGCCAACACTACAGCTGTATTACAAGATTTGTGTTTCTCTCCATTTTCCAGAAGCCTTTTTCAAAATCTATGTCAACAAATGACGACCTGAACAACATCTATTGCACTCCGCATACACTCGGTTGCCACTTTCAGCTACAGCTTTGTAATATATGGCCTGGATCAACTTTACCTGGAGCCCATTTTCACATTCTAAACACCAGCGTGACATGACGTGTGCTTGTGACATGCTGCGTTATCCTGCTGGAAGTAGCTATTAGACGTGGCCATAAAGGAATTCACATGGTCAGGAACAATACTCAGGTGTGCTGTAGCATTTAAACGATGCTCAATTAGTTTCGAAAGCCACAATGTACACCAGCAAAACATTTCTCGCACCTATACACAACCACCAACACCAAGAACCATCTGCTTTCTTTATTTACACCATAGCTTGACCCTACCAACGTCTTGTCACAGCAGAATTTGATATTGGTTAGACCAGATGTTTTTAATCTTCCTTCGGTTTTCCTGTTGTGAGCTAACAAAATTCTCTGTAAACTCTGGAGACTGCTGGCGGTAAGATCCCAAGAGATCAGCAGTTTCTAAGTTACTCAATCCAGCCCGTCTGGCAGCAACAATGATTGATAAAGTTTCTTCCCAATCTGATGTTTGACTTGAGCAACAACTCTTGGTCATACGATGAACTGATGCCAAATGATTGGCTAACAAGATCTGTTAAAGGTCAGGTATCTAATAAAGTGGCCGGAGTATATAACATCATACTCATTCTTCTTATATTGAGGTCCTTTACCCAAGCAATTCAATTTCTAAATATAACTCGGATAAAAATTATCTGCAGTGAATTGGACAAAACTATATGTGTGCACCAAAATTAATTGCCTCTACATCCAAAAGATATTACACCAGCTCAAAATATAACTCAAATACTTCCATTGTGATGAGTGTGGTCATAACCTATTTCTAAAAATATAACAGGTAAATGTCATCAAGTGCTAAATGAAGGCAGTAATAAAAAATAAATTAAAAAAGTGAGAAAAAGGTGAGAGTGTCTGTTAAATGTACTTTGTGGTGTTGCTAGATTTGTGATATCCACCCACTTTTTGTTCCAGATGAAAATGCTGGTAATGGCTTTAAAAGAGCAGCACTGCCGTTCACCAATATATGCTGTGTTTTGATTGCTGACCCCTTGCATGAGATGTGATGTTAGTGCAAATCAACACCAACATCATAAACCAGGCTAACTAACATGGAAATTCAAAAAAGCTTAATGTTTATATTTTTAGCAGGGTATGCTGATTATTTAAAAAGGAAAGACATGATTTGACTATTCAAAAAGGACCTTTTTAAAGCATAAATGAGAAAATTACCAATGTTTCAACCACTAGACAATGCACTGCCTGAGGACATTTGATTATCTAGAGTCACACACACCGTATGGTTGGTACACAAACTGAATTTTAATTTGAAAACACACAAACTACAAACGCCTCTCTTGCACTGCATGGCAAAAGTAACAAAATTGGTTTAATGCAGTTTTCGTGAAAAAGTATTATTACGTATTATTGCACTGGAAGCCTCAGTGAACACTGCTTGATTTTAATGTGCTGTAAGCAAATAAAGCTGGTTCACTAACTTTCACTAGACTTAGCCACTGAATTAGACCTCCTCAATCTCTCCAACTACACACCTGTAAAAACATTGTAGCCAAACTGATCCCAGCAACCCTAAACACGTACACAGCAGAAAGCATTTTCAGCCGGTTCCCTAGGGTCTGTGACAAAACAGGTGCGATTTCTCACATAGTAGGGACAATTTATTCACAATTTATTCATGGTGTTTCCCCCCCCCCAAAAAAGAAATTGCTATTTTCCATTGTCAATAAATGTTGTGAAAGCTAACAAATACCAACATACTCAACGATATACAATATGAACCAGTTTATGCATACTCGGGTCGATATACTCTATACTGCCTAAATACACTATACTAGTAAAGCATGTATATTCTTGTTGAAAGCAAAAAAACAACTTAAACAAATGACATTCAAATTTAGAAAAGCTAAATAAACGCAACAAAACATATGTTAAGATCTGATAAAATGGCCAGAAAAACAAACCATCCTGCTCGAGGCTCTCTCTGAGGCTATCGAAAGGTAATTACTGCTATTATTTTTGCACAATCTCCTTTTAAAGCCTCCATGTTTCAGTGAAATAACCCATCTGTAGCCTCAATTGGTTCTGATGTCTTTACCCTAACATAGATCGTTCTCAAAGTCTGCATATACTCATCAAACAGCTTATTTGTTGAGTCATAAAATTGTAATACCTTGGCAGCTGCCACAAGTATTTTCAATATTTTTATTTTCTATTCTCTTCTGTCACCCGAAAAGCTATCATTGGATCTCTAGGTAAATCAATCGTAAAGGTTTTGTTAATGAGGCTAAACACTATAGTCCAAAATTGATCTTGATGGCTGAAGAGCTCCAAATTATGTGACAATATAATAACAATATTAAACAAATATAAAAAATTGTTCTCTATAACCCCCCACCAAGCACTAGTTTGATTTAATGTTTAAGGGTTCTCAAGAGACGACTAATATATTTCCCTTAAAAGTTCAAGTTGATAGTCATGTGTTTTTCTGATCAAGCCTCTTCAATATAATTCCTGTTGTAGGACTATTTTGTTTTATTAAATACAGAATATTGTATTTAATATACTTCACAAATGAAAAAATAAAGTTATACTGTCGTCCGTTTATCATACACATTATTATGCTTCATGTCAGGCTCATATAAAATAAAGTAAGACTACAATATAATATATAATTTACGATTAAAATATAATCGTATATACACATATACATTACAGTATAGTATATGTGGTATTTGTATTAATTTCTTTTGAAATCAAATTATAATATTTTATTTAATAATATAATAGTAAGCTTTTTATAAAACACAGGTAAAGCACTGAACTATAGTGTGATAAAACATAAAAAAGTACAGTGGATGCCTCTTTAAATGATTCTCCTTTCATGGACTTTTTTTACGACACAAACTTTAACTTTACAATGCAATATATTAATATTAAAATGTTTCTGGCAAAAGGGTGTTCATTCTGCTGGATGCTATAATGTTAGGTGTGCAGAACAATGGCTCATTGCATTTGAAAATGTATTGCAGACTTTTGAAAATCTATTGCCAGAAAAAAGACGTCATTATATTCTGTAAGAAATCAGCTTTCTCGCTACTTTAACTCTGGAGGGAAAAATGTTTTAATATAAATTGCAGCAGTGCAAAAAGCGTCATATCATGAACAAGATGAACGATTATCAATGCATAAATTAAACTCACTTAAAATGCAGACAATTCCTGGGACGATTTTCCACACATCATTTATTTTTATTATATCCCTGTATGTGGGAAGAAACAAATAGAACATTAAAATTACTTCCAGTAACATTAACTTCTCAGTATAGCCTTTACTCGACCACAGTATCTCACAGGAGGTGGATAACGTGACCCCCCACCCCAGTCCTCTCTTCAATTGTTTAGTTAGTACATTATGTCACTGGACATGCCCACCATACCCAATGGTTACTTTAGTATCCTCCCTTTCATTTTACTTAAAACAAGGGTGTCCGATTCTGTGCCTAGAGGTCCAATATCCCGCAAAGGTATTAAAGAAAAACACATGCTTTTGCATTTCAGGTGATCTTGAAGACATTGATTCGATGGTTAGATTTAAATAACTTACATCAGCTACACATCTAGCCTTTTGGGATAGGGATTTATAAGACATAATAGATAACATATTCAGAATATGTTACTCTGAATTCATGTGAAATATGCCACAAAGATTCAGCTTGGGGAATTTGGCCAGTAATTTGGAAATTGAATGTACCTACTACAGGTATGCTAGAACAAAATATATTCATCGGTAAACAACTATTTCTTATCAATAAAAACCTAGATACTTCTTTTTTGAGCAAGTATTGCATAAGAAAGTAAAAAAAGCTTCTATATAGAAATAAAAAAAAAACATGATATTTAAAGGCAGTTTGAGGATTGAATGAGGACTGACAAATGAGAATCCAAGCCGTTCAATGAGGACCCAGCTGATCAACATTCTCATTATCAAGCAGAGTTGAAGTAATGGGTTTCTCTATTAAGCCATATGACCTTTTAGTCATTTTACAAAACAACACACTCCTGTAATCCTCCACATGCTCTAAGCAAGTATCCATATCCAACTTTAGAAGATGCCTCAAAAAGAGAGTTCAACCTTTCAATTGCGACATCAGACCTAAAACGATGCCTTCATTTCAGGACGTGGGCTGTTGTCTTGTAATAGTTTTAAAGGGTAAAATTAGCAACTGAATTCCAGAAGGACAACAGCAACATTATGCCCGTTAATGGGAGCATACCACGTCTTGCTAAGATAATTACATCATTATCTGTCTATCAATCACCATTTGATGTTGGGAAAATTACATAAATCCCAAAGCTCAGGAAATATGAAGCACATCACCTACCCTGAATTATTTACCAGCATGGGCATTTGAATAACACTGAAGCTTGATGTATGATGAAAAAGCCAGCCGCATTTCATCATGTTTACTGTTTCTACAGCTAAGAAGGTTTTTGAAAAGGAAGAAGCTCTTTTGATGAAACATGGCCAACATCCATTTTCTGCAGTACTCACCTGCCTCACCTTCACGTAGAATGAAAAGGGATTTACAGTGCAATGTGAACATTTCTCTGTTTTTGGTGTTTTAATGGGAATACTGGGGGAGTATACCGCATTTTCCTCATACTTGGAGTGCTCCGACATATTTATCTCAAGGTCAATAACATATTCAGACATTTAAAAAGAAGAAATACGTGAAAGCTGGGGGACCCTGATGCAATTAGTCAAGAGCACAGATTCGGTGACCTTAGTGTCTTGCTACAAATCCTATTCATACCAGTCACAGAAAAAAACATTTTCCCTAATACCTTTTGTAAATGCTTGTTTGTTATCAACTTCAGTATGAAATCCCAGTGCTTAATTAACAATCGTATTCTTTACTTTAATGACATATTCTTTAAATGTATACTGTATACTGATCGTAGAAGCCTATATGCATTTCTAAAAGTAATAATTTCTTCTGTTTAGTTATAAACGCATGTACAGTTTGTAACCTTGAACAGAGTGTGCACTAAAAGACAGCAGAATAATTTTCATTTCTCACTTCTAGATCATTTCCTGTGGAGCACAGGTGCCTGTATTATGCCATGAACACCAACATCACTCAGACAACATATTACTGACACGAATGAGGATTGATCCTAAGACCTGTCAAGAAAGGCGTTACTCACAACTGACACAGCAATGACATGTTGTGTGAAAGCAGACACACACATACAAACTTTTTTGGTGTTAAAGCTCAAGTATAGCTACTGACCAAAAAATCTAGGGCACTAAGCCTCGCGAAGCCTTTGGTGGATTGAGGGGTCGAGGGGAAAGTGACAGACCTGTGAATTGAGCGACATGATGGATGACACCTTCTGTCTTTCCTTCATCTTTCCATCTCACCGTCGCCTTCCGGTGAGAATAAAGTGTGTATTTTGCAGACGACTGTGGCTGTCAACCACCTCCATTCTGAAAATCAGTCAGCTGCGGGGAAAAAAGACATAAAGACAACAATGGAGCACAAGAGTAAACAGGAAAAATGTCTATCACTTTCAGAAAAACCAGCAGCTTCCCACAGGTCGTTTTCTGGAACAGGATCTCAACGTGAAACCGATTCGCCAGGTGCCACGGTTGTGCAAAGCCATTTGAATAAGAAACAGAAGTAATGGCTCTGACTTGGCTCATTGACTAAATCTCAATATGGGGCATGCACATGAATTCATATTTGTGTGCCTTTTCTTGTCGGAGTGTTTTCAGACCTTATTTCAAAGACTATTCCCAATTTGTTTCTGCGGATCGAGCAATCTGGCACGCCGCTGATTGGAATGTTAATAAAAACGCCCCAGAGGGTGACGCAGTGTAATGAATGCCGAGCGGCTGCGTGCGGGTGCTCCTGCAGACCCGCTGTGGCGTCTTGCGCGCAACTGCGCATGCGCACAACCTCGAGAGAGTCCTGTGGGACACATCCTATCAAACCACCCTACGGACTCCAGAAGGTGCATGCTTCAAATAAATAAGTAAACGACTCGGATACATCATAAAACACACGCTAGGCCAAGCGAAGAACGACGGACCGCTCGGCTCCACACAAATAGCCCAATTAGTGGCCACATCAGGTCGCTACGGGAGAGGGATCACGGGGGGTGAGAGGCGGGCATTGATTAGGAGTCCCTGCGGGGCTGAGGCCTGGGAATAAAGTAAATAGAGCATTGGCCTGATTCCACACAGCAGACCCAAATCTCAAGCACCCTTTGGAGAGGAGAGCCTCCCACGGTGAGACTTAGATTGTGAAGAGAGATGGAAAAGAGAGAGAGAGGGAGTAGAAAACAGAGAAATAATGATCAGATTTTTCAGGAACATTAAGGGGATTTTTTCGAGCTGTAATTTGATAGCCTGTTAGGGTGTGGATGTTCAAGTAAGATACTGAATCTGCTTGAGATGCTGTTGGATGGAAAGAATTTCTCTCAAACATGCCTGCACTGGAACAAGATGTTTAGAAATGACCAAGCATTAAGAAGGGGACGTGATACAGCATGTTGTAATGTGATGCACAAATAAGTTATTTGGCCCAAGTAGGCCAGTCTGTTTTAGACAGACACAGCTGTCTGGTTCATTTCTTCTGATTGACCTCCTAACACAAAAATGGGTCAAGGGTTTGTTCTGATGAGGTTGTGGAGAGAAGAGAAAAGAAAAACAAAGCAAACTGCAAATGTTTTTTTGGGAGGTTTATGTCAAACGGATGTGTCAAAGTCTTTGTCTCATAAGCATGAGGTAGAAATCAGGTAGATACAAACATGGAAAGGTTCCCTGGCATGCCTTCATTTTCAGGAAAGAAGTAAAAAGGCAATGTTGCATATTGTTCAGCCTATGCAGTTCTTGATAATATTAATACATTTCAGCATTTGATTTCAAGTACACTTTTGTTTTCCTTTGTAAGATGGAGCTGTGCTGGGCTGCCCCTTTGATATCCAAAAGAAATTATGTGTCCTGAAGCAAAGCCTGTTGAGAACCATTGGTCTAGATAACATGTACAGTCACTGTGAAGCAATTCTGCCCTCATGTGGCAATCAAAAATCCAGCCAACCGGCTGAAGACAAACAAAATCCATCACGTAAAAACAGTGAACATACTATACGCATTCACAAAGACAGCTTGTGGACAAGGACAATGTTAAAAACAATGCAGCAACGTTTCTAAAGTAAAAAAACCTCATGCCCAAGCAACAAAAACTATTTTCCTAAGGGTTTTTTCTACATCCTTTTCTCGCAGAATTGGATCTGAGCAGCTGAATCGCTCGTCTCTGATTTGCAAATGAACAAAGGAAAAGGAAATGTAGAGCAGTATAATGATTTGCCTTTTAAAAGGAGGAAACATTGATTGAACGCTGGTGGCAAAGAAAACCAATACCACAACAGCCGACCCGCTTATGATGTTCCCAAATAGAAATACCCAAATAGCATCTTTGACATTCTCTCCCTTGTTTTACCGAGCGGCTCTGTGTGGATCATGATTCAATCTGCGCAGAGGTGAAACACAGAGAATGCAATACAAAGATAATATTGGACGCTTTGCTTTATCATTACCCGGGCCACAGTTGGTCTAAAAAAATTTTTTATTTAACATTGCGAAAATAGGGCTGAATTATATTATGCCAATATTGACAGAGGGCCAGCTGACTACAGGTGGCATTATTTTGGCAGAGCACAAGAAATTGGAAGTACACCCACATCCCACGAATATAAATGCGAAACTGTAACAAAATGGTCCACAAACCGTAAACAGCTCTGCCTTTGGCACTCAGTGTTGGGTGGCAGCCGATAAGAAGGCACATTTTTCCAAAAGATGAGCTGAGTTGAGAATATCCAGAGAGGGACAGTGACTAACAGCCCTGCTTTGCTACCCACTCTATTGACTTTGAGTGAAGGGGGCCCACCGCCACTTACAATCCTTATTAATCTGCAAGAAGCAGGCAGAATCTCAGATGTGCACCAGAAATGAGAGAGAGCCTGCTACTCTGCTGAACAGAAATGGTCGACAGGAGTTCAATCTATCATCTGAAGCAGTCATGACTCATATGTGCATTTTACACTTCACGCTGCAAAAGAAACAGACTCATTGCACTTACATAGACACTTGTGTTTTGATGCATTGAGAAAGCGAGTATGGTTTCCAATCTTCAGGGAAAACATTCAGCTTAGACAAATTGCATTGTATTTTAATATCCAAGTAAGTAAAAATGTCCTGCAACTGCTTTTTTGGAAATGTAAGTCGTTCACAAGCCAGTGGAGATGTTAGCTCTGCAGACTTCAGGTTATAAAAGCTATTCTGCATTTAAAGTACATGACAATTGGATTTCATACTATTCAGCTAAACAATAACTGTAAGGTGATCCTTTTCAAGCTGCTATAATTCCGCTCATATAATTTCTTTGGGCACAAGCATACACCTACTAGCCATAGTTTGTTATGCCATCCCTTCAACTGTAGAGGAAATACTGCCTTCAGGGACAGGGATGAAGCATGCAGCTCATCTCTTAAGCACATTTAACGGCTCGTTACCCCACCACTCCTTTTAGGCAACACGACACTCCTTGGTCAGGTGCCATTCTCTAATATGCTGGAAATGAGCCATGAGCCTCTTCGGTCCTTAGACAGTCAGTGCGGTGTGCTCAAGGGACCATTTTGGTTCTGAAAGGCATGCCGCAGTGTCTTAAACAGGAGAAGAGCCAAAACAGAAACTGTTATTCCTGCAATAATCAATCCCCTGTTAACACTACCAGAGATACAACATGAGGAAAGACCTTGGATTTGACCTGTAGCTCTTAACAAGTCATCATGTAGGTCAGTGTCGCATGAAAAACTGTAAGTGTACAGCATGAAAGTGTACAGAACTGTAAGTGTATGATGAAAAGGATCATTGCTGTCCAAGGTTGTTTGCTACTGGGATGATGAAAACAAAGAGACTGAATGTATCGAAAACTTTCAAGGTTCTCCTTTTCAGTGTAGAAAGGTACATGAAGGTTCGAATCAAGGTTATTCAAGGTAACTAGTTTAGGTGGAGGCAAAACAAAATGCTTTTAAGGCACTGTAAGAAATATTTAATAACAACAACAAATAAAGTAAGAACAAGCCATTAAAAACATTGAAAATCTGTCACTTTCAAAATTCACGCACATTAATAAAGTCACTAACTGTAATAAATACCACAATCAACACCAGAACAGTTATAGAGGAAAGAGAGAATGCGAAAATGCATCAAAACCTGAGACACCATAACAAGGTGTTTAGAACATTTCTTCATTATTGTCCTTATGTGAGCATTAAGACCTACACGGAAGAATCGAGGGGCTGCTGGGCATCAGATGAGGTCATTAAAAGATACAATCGCCTGGAAAGCTCCGGACCAACTCTGCGGGTAGTAGATGTAACGCCTTCTCCACGGCGAATCAGCACATCTGCCAGCAGGCCAACTTTTTCTTTCTCCGATTTGCACCGTGCATATGCCTACGAGTAACAAAATATACAGTCGAGACTGGAATAGCCATACCAAACTTATTTTATTTGATACATCAATGACGTATGTAACTGAATGCGCTATTCATACCAATAAGAATAGGTTGGGAGTATATTTTTAATTTTTATTATTTCTCATAACTGTTTGTGTGTTACTGGGTGCTAACCTGAGCAAGAAGCTGAGGAGAGGGGTAGGCGCTGATTATAGCACTGGCCATATCAGGGCTGACGCGGTTCAGCTGTTGAATTTGCCTCTTCCAAACCTGCAGTAGGCCATTCCCTGCCCGGTCCACCTTATGACCACCTGACCACTCACTCTCCAAGCAAAATGTGAAACCTGTGTTGTCTCGCTGGCGCCTAAGAGAGAATGAACATACAACAAAAAAATGAGCCGCAGAGAAGCAGCTGAAAGTGATGAATATGGAAATACTGGCTTCTCGCTCACTTGAATGGTGCCTCTGCGACTGCCTTGGTGGACATGGTAATATAATCAGTAAAGTCCTTCCAGGTCGAGAGGAAGCGGACCTGCACCCCAGTATTCAGCTGCAAGTCTACCAAAGCCTGATGGACAGGTGAGGGGAGAAAAGGGCAGAGCAAACTCAGAGAGCCTCACATGCCACTGTATAAAAGCAAATTCAACCATGAATCGACTGCCAATGAGGTGGCTCGGCTTACCTCCTCCACCTGCACTCGTGAGACCTCGGGAAGCTGCTTGATATCATCATTCTTTCTTCTCTTTTTCTGCCCTCCCTGAGGTCCCATGTCCTTTTCCTCACCCAGCACTGCCGCACGGTATTTCTTCTGACATTTCGAATTCTGGGATCTGCAAAATCAAATGTATTGTAAAAATATGCATTCGTGTCAGACCAGCAATTACAATAAAATTACAGACCATTAAAATAAAAATATTACTTAATAAGGAATGTTCTATAGGAGAAATTTAAAACAGAACCAGCTACATGTCCGGGCAACCACACTGCAAAATGGACTGCTGTGGACTAGGCTTATCCTCAATTAAATTGAAATGAATTAAAACAAACAATAAAAACATAATAATTTTTCATTTGCGAAAATACTGATATATGTAACAAACTGGTTTATCATAATGTCATTAATTTGTACAAACAGAAAATAAAACGATGAAAAAGCTCTTCCTAAGCACATAACATAAACTTCTTAGATCTTGGATCTCCGAAAGGAATGTTCAAGGATAAAACTGCATAAACTCAGCATCGGTGCCATGCAATCAAACAACACAAAAGTAATATAATTTGATACGTCCTTAGTTTATAAAAAACTGTATAAGCCCATGAGGAAAATGCACAGCAGGGTAGAACAGCAATAAATTTAAACAAAGAAATATTAAGCTCATATTTTTGTTGAAAAAGCATTTACATTAAGTGTTGCTTAAAACAGTTTGATATTAAAACAGAAGACAATTCTCAGCAAGGTACTCAATGTTGCCAACTTAGCGACTTTGTCGCTAGATTTAGCGACTTTTCAGACCCCTTTAGCTTTTTTTTTTTTAAAGTGCCTAGCGACAAATCTAGCGACTTTTGGACAAACCTTAGCAACTTTCCAAATGCCGCCATTCATTCCAGTTTCTGAACTCGTCCGAGATCGTTTACTGGGCTACCTCTGAGAGACTGTAACGTTACGTGATTGTACTTACTCACACACAACAATAAACTTCATTAAACTTATTAAACTCATAGTTACAGCAGATGTAACTACTGGTTAACAAGTTCCGTTCCGTTGTCTGACAGAAAACAGGTAACGTTAATTGATAACAGTTTTATACTTGGGCATTATGTGCGCACGGATTAGGGAAAACAGTTATAAAGTACCACCATAAGGCAGAATGCCAATACAATGTGATTACGTCATTAATATGCAGATTTACGCATGACGTCACTTAGCGACATTTAGCGACTTTTCGAGCAGACTTTAGCTACTTTCCATTGAAAATAGTTGGCAACACTGAAGGTACTTACTTAAAGTACTTCTCCATTTCAATCACGACCATACTGAGAGTTCTGCCTGGGTTCTTGCTCACAAGTCCTCGGGTCCAGGAGGTCAGAGATATGCCACTTTCAGTCAACACATCACCACTTTGCTTCTACATCAAAAACAGACAATCACATTATGGTCTTTATTGGTCTCAGAGAAACACTAAGGCAGTCTAAACTCGAAAGATTTCTGACAGCAACTGTGTACTTTAATAGCCTTTTGGATAATTTTCCCATAACTGAGTGATCCTGTAATTCTATTCATTACATTTAATCACTCTGACACTTCTTGAAAAGGTCAATAGTGCTAATTTTACTGGTATTGCCCTTTCGGCCACAAACCTCTTTTAATTGCAACTTTACTTGCCACATCATAGCAGGCCACAGCCAGCAAATCAAACAATTATCCTATTAATGGTTAATTAAGTAATTATAATGGTCCAATAGGAAATCAAACCATGCTTCAGCATTATGTGCCTACCTTGCAGAAGTTGTTAATCATGGTCACAAAGTCATCCAGTGGAACCTGGATTACAGTATGTGACTCTGGAATGGACTTCATCTCACCGGTCTGCATATAATAAAAACCCAGTGATTAAGGTTTTAGTTCCTACCCAGAAAACACATGGCTTATAAATGTTGTTCTGTGCATTTATGTATGCATAAGGGCTATCATGCCTGGGGACAGGGTGAGCATCTTGCCCAGGTAACACTGCGAGGAACAGACTGCTTCTCTATGGCACAGCTGCAGCCCATAGCATGCAGAGACGTCAGGAGAGCACCGCCACCTTCCAGCTGAAGCAGGCCTGTCGGGGGGCGACAGCTAATCAATACTAATCCATTCAGCAAATGCAGCTTAATACTTCAAGCCACTGCTTTTTAACAACTCAGGGAAATTATCAAAGAGCACAGAACGATACTGGAGTCACACAGCCAACTGGGTCATTCCTGTTATGCAGTATGTTTTTTTGTGCCTATAATTTATGTCCTTATTTACTCACAATATGATTTTTTTTTAAATCAAAGAAATTATATTAGTTCTTTTAGCACATTATTATAATTAAAAGAACATGGCTTTAAATAATTTCATAAATTGATATAAATATTTTTATATATCACCCCAGGTGTCTATGCATGTTAAACATTTACTAAAATATATTCCAATGACTACTTTTTCAAACAAAACATCTTGTTTTGATAGAAATATTGTTTTAAAGCTTTTTAAATGATCAAAATCCACTTGAAAGTGACATCCTTGTGTGAATAAAAGCTACCTTGTGTTTTCCTGTTAGAAATCCTGTTAACTTTATTACCATAGTGTAAAATTGACATTACAGTTACAACCTGATATATTTAATAATAATTATTATTATTAATATATTGAACCATCTGTTTATATTTTCATAAACTCCTGTTAATAGAGTCTAGGCATCAGAAAAAAGTCTATACATGTGTTTAAGATGAGTGAAATATACATGTGTTATGGATGTGACAAAAACGTTTTTGAGAGGCTACATAGGATTTCTGTAAATTAAAACACACAAACCAAAAGCAATAATACCCAACAAATAGACATGGGATGGCTTTTTAAGGAACATAAAACAGTTCTTTTACTTTCATTTTCATGTGTGCATTTATGAGGAATATGGACTTTTATGGAAAATTCTGAAAACAGCACTTGACTACGGATAACGCTTCACAAACTGAGAAAAAAACTCACATTGGTATTTAAACCACCAAATATTGACATATGAGCTCAGTATGGAGAAAACCTTTGGTAATAACTTTATTTTTCACTGAAAGATTGACATTTGCATAGAATTGCCCTAATGACTTTCATTTGTCTGAGCTTGACTTAAGCATACATCTGAAAGTCA
Organism: Beaufortia kweichowensis; assembly: GCA_019155185.1. NCBI lineage: Eukaryota > Metazoa > Chordata > Actinopteri > Cypriniformes > Gastromyzontidae > Beaufortia > Beaufortia kweichowensis. The sequence continues at coordinate 8,279,435 of CM032808.1, forward strand.
TACTGCCCTAAATTACTTAACAGACATATTTACTTAAAAGCTCAACAGGACTGGCCCACCTACCTGGATCCACGGTCACCACAACGTGTTTGATGCACTCCTCTGGCTTTAGGGCTTTTACAGCATCAGCCAGAGCCTTCTTCTCCAACCTCAACCTCTTTCTCCTGCTGCTGTTGCTCTCGCATAGCTCTTTTCCTCAGGGCGTCCTGTCTGGCAGCTTCCACTTCTGCTGGGGCTTTCTTACGTTTGACCAGGCAAGTGGCATCCTCCCCTGCAGTGGTAGGTTCTTTGGTGAGGTATGGTGGATTGTAGTTAGTGCTGAACTGGCTTGTTACATTGTTAAAGATCTTGTTGTGTTCTTCCAGCTGGTTCTCTGGGTTGATATACTGCCGGGCTAACGTAGCAGGAACATCTAAGATCCGTGAACATCCATTAGAAACCGCACGTGACTGTTTCTGCTTTAGTCTAACAGCCAAAGGAATCATGGTCTCTTCCTCTTCACTGTCACTGCTAACCATCAACACATCACTTCCTGCACCTCCGGCAGAGCCACGAAACACTGAAGATACTGGATGAGAGACAGATGCCATTTCTGAGTCTGAATGGTCTAAAACCAGGTTAGCCTGTCTGGTTTTTGATTGTGAGAAATCAAACACAGGCAGCTGATCTGAATCACTGGAGTCACTGTCACTTATGAGGAGTCCGGGTCTATTGATGCAGGTCATGTTGAACTGTCATCTACACAACTATAGTCTAAGCACTAAAATAATAAAGAGAGAAAATTAGAACATCCCATACAAAATATGCAATGGTTATAGTAGTACAACTACTTAATAATAATACTATTATTGCTACATTAAAATAAATACATACTGGTTACCATAGTGAATTTCGCAACGGTAAATTCCCAAAATATTAACGTATAAAGCTTTGGGTAAACGCTTTGGAGCCCTAGTAACTTGAATGAAAGTAATTACATAAGTCTTTTGTTAATAAAGGGCCCCTTATTTTATTGTTTAGAGAAACAAAGCTAAATTCGACACACATGGCACAGACTCCCGATCAGAACTATCGCGTTTGTAACACATAAACACAGAAATACACCTAAAAGACACGATACCAAAGAAGATACCGCAATATAACTGCTTTTTTAATCGATATATTTTCACGTTCTTTTGTATTTTCAACGTTTTGTAAACTTTTGTGTCTACTCACACAGTTCAAATCCTCCAGTTCGCGGGTTGTGAAAGATGACGTAAGCACGTCGGCGACTCGGCGCATCAGCGTATCAGCGTCAGGCGTCACGTCAGACGTCATTCAACATGGCGGCGCTAGCGTCCTTGACGCTGAAGTCCAGAACATGTAAGTGTCATGATGTTTTACCTTGTAAATGATAAATTGTACAGTCATTTGTAAAGAATAACGGATAACGTGCAATAAGTTACCGTGTTAGCTGCTTGTAATAATAGTGGTTTAGAAGCACGCTAATGGTTAATGCCAGCTCAGTACACGTGTTAAATGTTGACAGCAGCATCAGCTGCATTAAAATTGTAATGAATTGTACAGCGTCTTAAACATTACCATTCACGACAGATACATTTTTGTGCGCCCCCACACATGCATTGCATAAAAATGAACAATGAAAAGGATTTATACCTCAAACGCTGCAGGAAATAATTTGTAGATTTTTTGTAGGCATGCTGCTGTCAAGTCAAACACCCACAGCAGTACTGACGAGATTTGCATCAAAGAAGTCAGGAGGAAGCAGCAAAAACCTCGGAGGGAATAGTCCAGGACGCAGATTTGGCTACAAGAAGCAAGATGGTATTACTTTAGGATTATTCACCTTTATCTGTATTATATCATCAGAATATATAATCAACTCTTTGTTTACTATTTTCATATTTTGTCTTTCTCATTAAGGGAACTTTGTCCATGCTGGCAACATCCTCGCAACACAACGTAAAGGTCTAATGCGCTGGCATCCCGGAGCGCATGTAAGACTTTATTATTATATTGTTTATTGTTATTTTATAATATGTTCCTGTTTTTACAAAACAACATAGAATTACATTACAATAGTGGCATAACAATTTATAATAATTTCTAAATTAAATGTTCATTAATTTATTATAACACAAACTAAATTGACTGTGAATTACAGGTTATAGCATTACTGTAACATTAGTGTTTACATTTACATTTACATTTAGGCATTTAGCTGACGCTTTTATCCAAAGCGACTTACAAATATTAGGAGACAATGAAGCGATACATCAAAAGCGGCAACAATAGTACAAAGAAGTGCTTTAGTAAGTTTACAATGTTGTGCAGTGCTAGATAAATACCTGTAGAGGTATTTTTTTAAGCTGTTAGGTGAACAGCTGTTCACCTAACAGTGTTAAGATATGAGTGATGTTTCTGTACAGTTAAAAAAGCCTTTTGCAATGTAACTATTTGAAACTCAAATCGAACAGAATTTAGGCTAATTGTTCATTTGCATTTTACATTTTTTCATATAGTAGACACATTTATCCAGACTGACTTACAAATGAGAAATTTGGTCAATGAATTAACTCATCTACTAATCTGAATCAACTTCTGATTTCCTGTCATTTTTACAGGTTGGTATTGGAACAAACAAAACTCTTTATGCCCTAGAGGATGGTATTGTCAGGTTCACCAAGGAAGTATACATACCCCCACCACGAAGTGCTGAAGCCCGGGATGTGATCCCAAAACTTCCCAAGGGTTCAATTCTCTACAAGACCTTTATCAATGTCATTCCTACAAAACAGGAGAATACATTTAAACTAGTGGACATGGTATAAAAAAGGACTTGAAGGCATACATTTCCCTCAGCTACATTTTGATCAGGATTCCTCAGACTGGTAAACCCACCCAGCGCAATATTTTGTTGCTTTTTTCAATGCATCTGAAAATCTGTAATGTGTAATTTTGTTGTATTTATACAGTTGTGTGCTACTGTAATAAAAGTTTTTGCCTAGCACCATGTTTTCTTTTTTCCACGAAATACTCCAAAGAAGTGATGTTATAGTCTAGAAATTTCTAAAAAACGTGTTGAAAGATTTTGTGGGAAATCTGTAAATGGGCATTACAATTGTTTTTGAACTAGTTCCGGAAGGCTTGGGTCTTTAGCTGGTCAATGAAGTGCTTCAGGGCAACTGCTGCATTTGAGATCTGCTTTCAATGGAGCATTAAACAGTGCAAGTATTGTCCTGTTAGTAGTTTTTAATCTGCTTTATTGACTCCATATCTGTTTGTGATTCCTATACCTCTGCCCAGACTGCACTTTAAGGATTTAGACTGTCTCTTTCTTCTCTAAAATAGACAAGAACTATCTTTGTAGTTGCTCCTTTGGGCTCAGCATGCTGTCCATGCGTATCGTAGGATTAGAAAAAATGAAGCCTGAAGAGTTTCATAAGGTTGGAAGAAGCCAAGGAGAAATAGGAGGGATTTTTCTAGTACAGTGTAAAAAAGATGGCAAATGAAGTGTTGCTGATCTCTCTCTCGAAAGGATTAATTATGATCTGTGTTGACACTTTCCAAGGGAGCAGGTGTCACTTTATAAACTTTAAACTCTTTTTATGATGTACTAGATATACAAGGTGTTCAAGGAAAATGTTTTCAAAATGGTTGTAGTATCACTTTCACATTACAGTGAAAAAGGAGATGCATCTTAATAGAAAATAGATGGATTGAAAGTGGTTGGGAAATTAATTTAGAAGTAAGAATATTCATAGACGCATGTAGTTTTTCTCTGCCACAAATATTTCACAGTAAGATGCAAATGTTGTAGCAGTATAAACGCTGCATAAAAAGACTCATTTTAAGACAATCATTTTATAATTTACACATTTAAAGTTACGCATTTAACGTAACTTACAAACATAAATGTGAAGGAGACTTTAGGACGTTAGGACGCAGTGTTCATTATGGCTTGTCACTGCTGATTATGGTTTATGTCATTTTAATTTAATATTCCTTTCATTGTCATGCTCACCGAGGAGTAGCTGTTTAATTGGGTTTCATCTCTATGGAGAAATTGTTTTGCCCTCTGGTATATTCAAAACCTCTTCTTTATTATTATCAACTTTAATACACAAATCACTGCAATGTGTGCTAATGCTAATTTACATGTGCGTAATTCTACATGAGAACATCAGAATTTAATTCATGATCTTGAAAATGACCAACAAATGACAATTCACAAATCTTTGTCTGTGTGTTATATTTGCACCAAAAACCATCTCTGATATTTTGTATTCAAAATCTAGATCCAATAAAGGCAAAATTTTGCACAAAGCCTTGGAGAAAGGTCATGTGAATCCAATCATCTAATTCTCATTGGCCTTTGCCTGAAAACTATTAGATGCTGCTCCATTGTTCACTTCTGAAAGCTATGCCCCAGTGTACTGCCAAGGAACCCTTGTTACGTCTGTCTGCTTTGCTTTGAAAAGAATGACTGTCAACCCCTGCTCTATCTACTCTGTTGCTTAGCAACTGCTATTGCGTCTCCTGAGAAGAATCCACTTTTTCCTGTTTTCTGAATTCTCATATTTTTCATACATTTAAATCAGAAAGGAAAATGACAGTGTGTCCTGAACATCTTAGAAAACATATATTTTCAAGTGTTTGTCTGGGCTTATGAATTGCAATGTTCTGCTAAGTAAAGTTAAAGGGATGTTGAATTCTAAAGGTAAACAGTTCCTCTTGCCTATTTTAAAATGTTTTTTCTGTGTTATATAGATATATACTTTTAGAGTAATAAAGTAGGAGGTGACACATTTAACCTGGATGACTGGTTTTACGGCCTATTCATCAGGAGGGATTTTACAGCATGTTAATGAGTCTGTCCAGGCTCTGCTGTTGCTGTGAGACACACCAAAAGTCATGCGAATGTTTAATGGGAGGCACGACAATGTGTTTAAATGCACAATGCTAATAAGTCACCAAGCACTAAAAGGAGATGTAAGAGAGAAACACAAAGGCTGGAGGCCGGAGAGAGAGAGAGAGAGACGACTGGGAGAGAGAATGATATTTAAAGGGCATTGCATTGACAAAAAGGCAGAAGAGAAAGTTAAAGAAGAGTGGATGGAATGGAAACAGCCAGACCATGACATGGACCTTTTTCCTGTAGTCGCTCTCATGTATGATTCATTATTTTTCATACTTAATATGCTGTACCAGGAGAACAGATAAAATGGCAAACATTGTGCACCTGCTTCTCATTTGGATTATCTGTTTTTTTACAAGCTGCTTCAGTGGTGAGATGTTTTATCTGTCCTCAGTAATGGATATTATTATTTGTAATTGATTTTAATTACCTTGCATGGCCTGTGCTTGCTGTTTGTTGGATACCATTTAACACAATGTTTTTCAAAATATTTCACTAGAATATGATTGCCCAAAGGAAGCAAAAATTGACCGTGATGGCTTGCACTGTTATTGGATGCCAACATTTACATCAGCATGGCTGGAAGCAAGAGACATCTGTCAGAAAGAAAATAAAGGGGATCTTGCTATGGTGGACAGTGTGACTGTTCAGACCTTCATACAAAATTCATTTCAAATGTAAGACATTGCAAGAAATTCTATGGTTTTGATAGCAGGTTTTTCTAACACAAATACTTGAAGGGGGAAGTGTCAGTATTTGTCAACTATAATCTAAAATATAGCATTGTAACTGTTTTCTGTAACAGCGCTTCTATATGTGCTTTCACTCTCTTACAATTTCCAGGGAAGCCCCAGTTTGGGTCTGGCTCAGAAATGGAATGTCACAGCCTCTGTTTGATGATCACGATGCTGTAACCTTTCAACCAGAATACAGGGCAATAAAGGGGTGTACTTCAATGGCTTTGGCCACCGGACAGTGGATGAATGAAATATGTGACAAAGGCAATTTCTATATCTGTCAGAAAAAGATATCAGGTGGGCTAAAAAAAACCAATAACCTTTATAGTAATGCATTTCACAGACTCAAAGTGACTTTAAGATGCATTTAAGATGTACAATGTTACATCTAGTGTTTGCAAGAATCGCTATCAATAATCATGCTTAGATTGAGAGATTTGCTTACCATGAATTACGCAAAGCTAGTTGAGGAGAAGAGATGCAAACTTCTGATTTCTGCCAGACAGATGATAAAACAGCTGGAAAAAATAAGAAAAAAGACTTTGCAATGAATACTGAATTGTTGGTCACTAAATGCAACTGGATATGACCAGACAGAAAACATTATTCTTACAGTACATAACATAGGCTACTTCAGACACTACAGTTTGCATTTAGTCTACTTTAGGCTGCTGGGGGGTGACAAAGTGCATTATAAAATTGAGTTATTTACAGCTTAGACTCATGCTGTGTCAAAGTATCCTAACTGACAGAAATGCTTTCACTTTTTTGTAAAGTGTCATTGCCATCATCGGAAAGCTATGTGACAGGTGTGCCACTAATGTCAGCCACATACACAGTGTCCCAAATTCAACTGCTACCCTCTCCAGCAGACCCAGGACAACGCATGGTTGAGGTAAAAAAAACACACTTTAAAAATCTACTTTAAAACCATGCATCCATACATCTAACATTCACATACATGCACACATACAACACACTCACACAAATGTAAAATAAATACGAAAGTGACGTGTATTGCACTGCTTGTTCAATTGTCTATTCTTTACAACCTAATTTTAGTTTGCCTCATATTCAATATTTTATGTCTCAAAGGTCAATAGGTGCTTGTAAAATAACTTTAACTGTTGTTATTACTTTTTTAACGAAATGTGTGTATGCACAGATTATGTTGTTCCCGGGTCTTTGGTTCAGTCATGAGGGTCGAGTTATATCCTTGGATCTAGTAACGCAGCCTAGCGATCAGGTGACCTTTGCTCGAGTGCAAATCTTACGGCCCTACTGCAGTCTAACCCATCACCTCGTGCCACCAGGTGAGATCTGACATTTCAGCTGTGTTGCTCGATAAATAAATGCATGTCCCCCTGCTGATACCTATGCATAAACACTGACTAACCGTCCATTTTTTATATTTTAAAAAACCTCCTTTACTCTTTGACTTTCAGGTTGTAGTTCTTTGCTAAACGCTTTCAGCTGCTGTTCCCTGGTGCCTATGTGTAACACCACTGGTGCCTGTGCCAGTGGTCAGTATTGGTGTAACCTGCTGGAGATTTGTCTACCCGTAACCAGTCCGTGCAGCCCTTACAACTCTTCTAACAGGGGACGTGTGTTCACCCTGCCCCCCCGCTACACTGCATCATCACCGTTCTTTCACTTGATGGCAGACATGGCACTGAAACTGGACCCGAGTGCCGATCACACACATATCAAGGTAGGTGGCAATACTTTACTTAAACCTGTTTTTGTGCTTTTAGACTGTTGCTTGTTGGACTACACGGTATGAGCACTTGGGTAAAAGCCAAGGCAGACTGTGCAACATCAATAAACAAGTCAAATTGTCAAGGCGACGGTCAGAAATGTTGTCTTGGGCCCTGTGACAAGGTTCCTCTATCCGAATGGCCTTGTCATTGGACTGGAGGAAGGGGTGCACAAACATAAAAATGATTTTTGGGCTCTATGCCCTGACTGTACGATATATAGTATTGATTAATGTAAAAGACTTGCTGTTTTACAGACCATGTCTGATCTGACATCCAGATTTACACAAATTAATACGGTACCGCACAAACCCATAAGGCTTTTCAGTGATTTGACAGGAAAAGTAAAAGCAAAAATGAGAAAATGCTGTGGACTGTGCACATTATTTAGAGCAAACTTGAATTAATAGTTATACTGTGTGACCGAACACTCAATTAATGTTACATACTGTAAAGAATTTCATCTTTCTGACCATAAAAGTGGTCATTCACAAAAGTTAATACAGTGTGAGTTTAATAATAGCACTATATTACTGTAACTGACTTTATTTGTGCAGGTTACAACTCAAGACAAAGACGTCACAGTCTATCCTGATGACATTCTGGCAGTGCAACATACTAGAAGAGCCGGAGACTTTATACATTGTGTTGTCGATACCAGCTCGGCCTGGCGTCAGAGTTACCTCTCACTGCACGGACCCGAGTGGGGAGGCTGGTTAGAAGGTGTTTTGTCTGCCCAATTCGGAGAAGGCCAGTGGCAAGATGGTCTCGTCTGTGACATCCGGGTGATTTATGAGGACACTTTGTCGCACTATGGCGTTCCAACAATACCCAGCACCATGCAGACTACAGTAAAGACTAACGGTCCGAGTTTTGTCACAGGGTTACAGTTGTTGCATCCAAAGCTTGACAAAAACAATCAAATTCATGTGGCTGTTAACATTCCAACACTTATTGTCATCAAAATTACTTCAGGAGAAAATGCAACCAGCTCCTGGTCGGCCCCTGAGTATAAGAACAGAGTCTTGTTTCATCCCTCTTGCCCTGCTGAGATGCCCGAGACTGAAGAAGGATGTGTGAGGTCTTCTCCAGACACGTGGTTCTCTCATGTGCACATGGTGCTTTCAGGTGAAGGGGAACATCTGCTAAACATCACAGCTTCAAACAGCTTGAACTTTCAGACTCTTAGTGTGGGAGTTGTGGGTCATGTTCCTGTTACCGGGCTGAGCATCCATCCTCAAGGCTTCAACAGAGTTTTAGTGGATATTCCACAGGTAAAACAGGTTTAAACGCATTTTTGGAAATGTTACCTCAGACGTTTCCCAGTGACCTTTTAGCATATGATGGCTAATGGTATTTGAGGGAAAGGTTTCTAGAATGTCATCTAGAATGTCATGATTACACTTTTAAGTGATTTTTTGAGTACTTAATGAATTTTACCTGCAGTTGTTTACAGCTTCAGTAGCCACGGGCTCATCAGTAAGCTATACGTGGGTTATTGATGACTTGGCTGAGTTTCCACACGTGGGAGAGTCTTACAGTGTAGTATTTAAGAAGCCAGCTGAATACAAGCTTAAGGTGAGCATATCGATAAAAACCCTTTCATGAAACTGTATAAAACTCATCTACATTATTTTTCTCATTTCTTGAAATCTTTACCGCTTTTTATACACTAGGTAATTGGACAGAACCCTGTGAGCTCTCAATTAATTGAAGTCAAGATTACAGCTGATCTAATGACCCCGCTAGCTGACCTTGCCGTAATTTCCATGCCAGAGGCAACTGCTGTACACACCTCATCTGTCTACACCATCCGAGTTAAAGCTGACATCTCTATAGATGTCACAATAAGGTTAATATCTCTGAATTAATTATCTCTAATTATTTATTCAAGTTGAAGTTATGGAATTTGATTATATTAAGAATATATTGTACTTTTTATTATTTTGCTTTATTATTAAATGGTCTGTCTCTCCAGATGGGATTTTGGTGATAATACAACTTCTGTCAGTCATCTAGTTTCCACTGCCTTAGAGATGAAAGACAGCTATCAACCCCAAACTGTCAAACACGTCTATCTGCAAGACTCCAGACATCATACCTATTTTTTCCCAGGTACAAGTTGCATAACAGAAATTAAACAGTAAATTATTACTTTGGATATTTAAAGATAAAAAAACATTCATCCACAATTATCTTTTTTAGGTGATTACACAATGAAAATAAAGGCTTACAACAAATTTGACCGTATTGAAAAGGCTGTGACTGTTAAAGTAAGAACTCCACTATCAAGATTGCTGGTGTCATCAACTCCTACTGTTTGTCAGGTCAACCGCATCATCCTATTTGAGGTCACTCTCTGGCCTTCTTCATACGGAGTGCTTTACTCTTGGAATTTCGGTGATGAAATGAAGGACTATAACAGTACAGTCAGCCATGTTTTTAAGAGACCCATTGTGTACAACATCACCATCTGTGCCAATAACACCCTGTCAGTCTTGTGTAACTATACCGTTGTGGAGGTAGTTGAGCCCGTCTCTGATCTACAGCTGAATTACACTGGCTCCATTATGCTCAATAGCGTCTTTGAAATTGTTGGCAAAGTATCTTCCGGCACACATCTAAAATGGACCTTTGAATTTGGAGATGGTTCAATACTAACAGATCATCCTGAAAGCTCTGTCTCGCACATTTATAAGTCCCCTGGAAATTACACTCTTCATGTTACTGCTTATAATTCTGTCAGTAAGGAACGCCAGTCCATCAATGTGGAAGTCTATATGTTATTCATAAGTAGCATTTTGCCATCAGGCTGCATTGCAAGTGAAGCAGAGATTAATTTTGAGGTGCTGGTAAGAGGGTACGTTCCTTGTCTAACTTTTTACTGGGATTTTGGAGATGGGACGCCACCATCTGTTGTTAAAGGAACTGCCACAGTCACTCATACTTTTCTAACTTCTGGGACTTACACAGTTGGTGTAAATGCTCGTAGCTCTGTAGGTTCAGCCCATTATCAAACCAGCATATGTGTTGAGACCAGAATAACAGATGTTGAATTGCAGTCAGCCAAGAGCACTGTAGCCGTGAGTGAGGAAATATGCTTTGATGTTTCTGTGACTTCTCAAGTAAGGGAATATATGTTTTGGTGGAACAGCAACTTTTCTAGTGATGCCCCAGTCTTAGGCTTTTCACGCCATTGCTTTGTTTTTTCTGCAGAGGGTTTTTATGAGATTACAGTGCTGGCAGGTAACAAAGTCAGCAATAAAACAGCAAAAATGACAATCTTCGTTCAGAGGCCCATATCTAATCTACTTATAAAATATGAAGGTAACCATGTTGCATTGATTGTAAATCAGTCTTATTACTTTTGGGCAGAGGTTTCTGGTATGATTAATGGTTTTCAATGGGATTTTGGGGATGGTTCCTTAAAAGTGAAGGGCAGAAATCAATCACACAATTTCTGTTTTCCTGGAAGGTTCCGTGTGACTGTCACAGCATCTAATGCAGTAAGTTCAGATTCACTGTCAATAGAGGTGGAGGTGCAGACACCTCTCTCGTATTTAACAGTTAATACCAGTCAACCATACGCAGAAGCAGGACAGGACATACTGATAAAAGCTCAGACTGATATTATTGAGAATGTCACGTTTTTCTGGACTGTGAATTCTTTGTCACCTCCAACACTTGGAGCGTCAGAATTTTTGTATGTGTTTCCTAAAGCAGGCGTATTTCAGATTAAAGTCACAGCAGAAAATCTTGTCAGTCAGTTGGAAACCACAATGCATATTGAGGTCATAGAGAGAATACAAGGGGTTCAGATACTATCCAAGGGCCTGCAGTCTGCAAAATATTTCCTGACCAATCAGACTGTAGTATTGACAGCATCTGTGGCACATGGTTCAAACTTGACATATGAGTGGATAACACACCAAAGTGAGATTAACAGAACTGTAAGTATTGGTGAACACTTTCAACTATTTACTAACAGTCCAGGTGATATAGATGTCAAACTGGTGGTTTCCAATGTTATTGGATCAGTAGATAGTGAACTTTCACTGAGAGCTATAGAGTTTGTTTCAGGCGTGAGCATTTTAGCACCGGTGAATGTTGTGACTAAAGAAAAGCCAGTGATGATCTCTGTCAGTGTAGCATCTGGAACAGACCTTCAGTACTCATGGTTTCTGGACTCCGGGAACAATCCTGTAATATCAGATGTGCCATGTATTCCGCATATCTTTAAAGTTATCGGTGCAGTCAAGCTCAGAGTATCAGTCTCAAATATGTTTGGGTCTGCTAATGCAACCATGCTAATCAATGTCCAGGAGAAGATCTCCGAAGTGGATTTTACACTAAACGGACAGTCCAAACCATTTTTTGTCACATCAAACAGCCTCTTGTTTCTCCAAGGCTATGCCAAGACAGGTAATATTTTACATTGGAATTGGGCTTTAACTTTTAGCAACAATACTGTCATTTTTCTGGCTGATAATCAAGCAGTCAGTTATTCTTCAGTGGATGTTGCAGATCATCATATATTACTTAATGCTTCGAATGACATTAGCTGGGAAACTGTTTCTTCTACTGTGATGGTTCAGGATGCCATCCAAGGACTTTCACTAACAGTTAGCAACAGTGTGATCTGTGAGAATGATCCAGTTACCTTAAAACCATCTGTCGCCCATGGAACCGAAGTTTCCTTTAACTTGGAATTTGTGAATGAAAGTTCCTCCGTGGACATTCAGCAGAATTTCACCACTTCGTCTCTTTCAGTTGGAAACCACCTGGTGAGAGCAATAGCAAAAAATAAAGTCAGTAAGCAAACGGCATCAGTAACTGTGCAAGTGGTGGAAAAAATTAAGAACTTGCATGTGATCGGCTGTTGCTCTGCTGTCCTAGAAGCATCAAAAAACATTACATTTCAAGCATTAGAAAATAGTGGCTCACAAGTTAATTACCATTGGACTTTCCTAGTAAATGGAGTCTATTTCTCACAGGAAATTGGGCAGAATGTTCACTTCACACCTTTTACTAATGGATCCCTGTCTGTAACACTAAAAGCTGACAATGGCTTTTGCTCAGAGTCCCTGAACATTACAGCCACAGTACAGAAGCATGTGAGGAAAGTTAAGCTTCTTAGCTCCCATGATGTAGCCTTTATGGACTTTCCAATCAATTTTATAGCTATCACTGATGGAGGCAGTGACCTTAAATTCATTTGGGATTTTGGCAAACCCAGTGGAGGAACCTTGGTTACAGAATCCAATAGACAAGACCACAAATATAATGTACCTGGTCGATTTGTGGTGCATTTAACAGCTTTCAATAACATAAGTCAGATCTCAACGCAAATGACAATTATAGTACAAAAACTAGAATGTACCCAGCCTCATGTCTACCTTGTGGAAGAACAATCTAAAATAGTAAAATCCAGATCAAGCCTCTTTGAAGCAAGAGTGGACCTTAAAGGTTGCATTACACATAAAGCATTTTATCTTTGGGAGATCTTCAATGGCCCTGATTGCACAGCGATGGACAAGATATCCTTAAACGATTCAGTGGATGTTACTACACCCTTTCTTTTCCTGCCAAAGCATGCTCTTAAAGTGGGAAACTACTGTCTGACATTTACCACAAGACTTCAGGGAACTCCTCTAAAGCATCACAAGACCATCAAGATCATTGTGGTTCACAGTAAGCTGGTTCCTCTGATCAAAGGTGGCTCTCACAGGATCTGGTCCAGTAGAAATGATCTCATACTGGATGCAACTGAGTCTTACGATCCAGATTCAGAAGAGGAGGATCAACGGCTGTTTCGATTTCATTGGCATAACACTATAGAGGTAAAGTCACAGACAAAGTAAAAGTTTATTATAGTAAACAATAAACTGATTAATGATTATGGACTTTCAGAACACTACAACATCATCTTCAGCCTTCTCCAAACTTCAACATTCAATTCCAAAGAATGGCAGTATTCTTGTTATTCCCAAAAGTACCTTATTACCAGGAAATGTTTATCACTTTACTCTCACCCTTTACAAGGATAGACGACAACCTGTCTCTGCGTCACAGTCAGTAAGTGTTAGCTAATTTTACTTCACATTGCTTTTAGCCATTTCATTGTAAACATATTTGTCATTACCAGTGTTCCTAAATCTGAGTTTCTGTGATTTAGGTTACAGTGTACGAAACCGCATTGCTACCTGTGGCTGTAATGTGCACATCATGTTATTCTCTGTTGTCATCCCATGTGAGTCACAGCCGGTACATTGCATTGGCTGGCTATTGTTCTTCATGTAAAGACACTGCACAGGTATTCAAATTCCATTTTCATTTGTTGAGTTGTGTACTGTGTTTGCAATCTTTGTTTTTTGCTTGAAAATATCAAAAGCACTCAAATAATAAATGGCAAGCATTATTAATCTCATAGAAAAAACTACACAATAACATCTCAAACTATTTAGTTTCATCTTCTAAAGGTTAATTTATCAACATTTTCTGAAGGTTAACCTTCTACATTCAGAATACTGAATTTGACTAATTACTCCAACATGCCAATTGACCAAATAGTCTCATAGTCTATATAATAGTCTCAAATTGTACAGTATATAGTTTTTTTTAAAAACATGTTTGTTACAAATTCTGATTACATTGTTAAAACAATTTTTTAAGAGGTTAATTGCATAATTTGTACTTTAGCCATGGAAGGTGCTCCTCATTTCAAACTCATAAATTTACTCCAAATTGTATGCATTTCTATTGATTCTATTGAAAACACTTAATCCTACAGTACACATGGACTGCAGAAAATCACAGAGGTGAAGCACTTCATCTGAATGAAGTCACTACCTCCACAGGAAAACTCTCTAAAGACATAGTTATTAGACCAGGGGTGCTGATGGAGGGCCATGAATACACCTTTACTCTCAACGTCTCTGAATCCTCCTCTGGGCTTTGGGGGTCTGCAAGCATCAGCTTAGTTGCCAATCGCCCTCCCTACGGGGGTATTTGCACTCTGTCACCCGATGACTCGCTTAATTTCCTGGAAACCAGGGTCTCTTACAGTTGCTCAGGTGGAGTGGTTTCTCTAGATTGTTATTTTGGTTCAAAGCAATGGCTCTTTGGTTTGACACATATTTCGCTGTTTTTCTCAATGGCAGGGTGGATGGATGACAACGGTGAGTCACCTCAGCTGATATTTTCACTGCAGGTGGCACAGTGTGAAGATTTCGGGTCCATTATGTCCCTTGATTACCCTTTATAGAGGCACTCAGAGCATGTTTGGTTCCCTGGTGCCACTGGGTAATCCGGGAACAGAAAAAAACAGATCTGTTATTCATGTGCTGGTGAAGGTTGAGGACAAAATGGGGGCTTCCGTCATCGCAGTGAGAAAGTTAGTCAGTGCTTGTCGTCTGCACAAACATATTCCTATGCTTATCACATCACAGCTCTAAAATAATATTTTGGGATCTTCTGCAGGAACCTGACAGTGCTGTTAAATGACCATCACTCAACAGAGTGGCTGAGGAACAGGAGCGAGTCAGAGTTCAGCGCTTTGCTCCAACAAGGCAACCCGCAGGACATCATACAGTATTCTGTTGCCCTGACCAGCCAACTTAACCAGGTAACTGGGATTTGACAATTGGCAAATTCCAATGTTATGGATTTGACATTTGCAGTTAAATACACATTTTCTATTTAAGAGGGGAGAAATGCATTACAATGCTTTAAAAACTTTAAGAAAGACCTCACATGGGTATTTAAACCACCAAATATTCACATCTGAGCTATCAATAACTTTATTTTGTCATGGTAAAGTTGACATTTGCATGAAATTGCCCAAACCAGTTGTCTGCATTTTTTGGATTCAATATAATTTGATCAATTACAACAGAAAATATATATTATATGCGAAAGCGCTGTATAATAAACATGGATGAAAGATGAACTGTGTGTATTTTAATGTTTATTTCCTGACTTCTTCAGTTGAAACTACGATTTTTGCTTTTTAAAAAGAAAACTACTAGCATCAGAGTCAGTGCTCATTTTCTGTGCTTTTTTAAATGCTGGTGTTTGAGCTTAACTTGCATCAAACCCAAAACAATTCCTTTAAAATTTCTCTAGTTCTCTTGTTTTGCTTATATAATCAAAATCAATCTTTTTAACAGCTAAAAAATTGCAGCTCTCAAGAACTGCAGGACAAGATTCAGATGCGAAGAAACGTGACTCAGGCCCTGGCATCTCTGCCGGTCTCCTCGATACAGGATGCAGCTCAGATTAGCTCAGCCCTGGCACAATCCACAGTAAGACCTTCTACTTTGAAAGCTCACGGAAAGAGACATGACATAAAACCCAGAGTATAACAAAGCAGCCCTATGCCTCCACCTTCAGCATTAATAACAACTCAACGCAAAGCACGTCAACTTCCCATAGATCCGACACATCACCGACTATAGACGTCCTGCTGTGAAAACACTCAGTGGGGCTCAATATAATGAGGCATAGAGGGAATAGAGAAGAAATCCATGCTACCTAAGAACAAATTATTGTCACATGTGATGTTGCTTAATGCAGACGATGATAAAAGTAAAAATGTTATGTACTAGGAAAAAACTCAATTTGCTTTTTTGTCTGCAGGCGGTTCCCTCTGAAGTCCAGTGCAAGAGCTGCCACGCGAAGGTTCTGAAGGTCACAGAGAAGATGATCAAAGTGATGAGAGAACAAACAGGACAGAGTGACATCGACCCCACAGACACCGGCAGGAACATTCTGAGTGTTCTAAGTAACTACGTTCAGCCTTAAGCAGATTTGGCATTCAGAGTGATAATAGAGGTTCAATCTGAAGTTGTAAATTAACCGTGGCTGTATCCTCACAGGTAGCACACTGACTGCTGATCATAGCCAGAGGAGTAATTCTGGCCTCAAGCAATCGGATACATCAGAGACGGCCACATCAGCGCTAAGTCAGATTTCTGAGCTCATGCGTTCAATAATGATGTCACGGATGAGTGGGGAAGAGGCTCTTTCCCTCACCGTTCCAAAGATCAGTGCGGTGGGCGTACGGGGTGACCCGACCAAAGATCTGCTTTGCTCTGATCCCTTCAGCCACTGTCAGTTTTATGTGCCATCAGCTCTGAGCTCTCAACTGAGGGAGGAAAACCAGGAAGTTCTGCAGATCCTTCTGGAAATGGAGGAAGATGAAAACCCATTAATTCCCGCAGCAGAACCTCCTATATCTACCACGCTTGCGGCTATGGAGTTTGCTACAGCACAGGGTCAGACCATTCCTATTGCCAATCTGACACCAGACACTGCGATACAATTTACCTTGCACAAAAAAATAAGAGAGGAGGATGAGAAGTTGCTTAGTAAAAAATGTATTCTGTCATCCAAGGGGAGTGTAAATTTCACAGTCAAAGCTGTGGAAACAGACCCTCAGGCTGGCCTCTATGTGTTCCTTAACTTCAGTCTCATACCAGGTGAAGTACACCAGCCAATGCATAGAACTGTGCTGTGTTGTTTCTGTGGTCAACACAGATGTTGCTTGAATAAAAAGAATCATTGAATTGTTCATAATATATATTAAATAATAATAATAAAATATAAATATTATTAGTAATATTTAATTCATTTTATTATTATTATTATTATTATTATAATATTTTATCATTTGTAAATAATTAATTTATAAATATTATTAGTGATATTCAATTTATTATTATTATTATTATTAATATACTTTTTTTTGCAATAAAAAACACTCCACTTTCTGCATTTTGAAAAATATACATTTTTGCCATGAAACTTGGCAGGCTGTGACACAAGGCGGTAACATATTTAACTATGATTATTTTCATTATTTTTTTCATATTTTCAACTAACCCAAATGCTAGTTTCTGATCTTATTGTGAATGATTTAATATAAATTTTGCACACTCTGTAAAAACATTTATAATTGCAACATAAGAAATATTCTTCATGTTGTTGAACAGGCATTGGTGAAACAGCCTCTGGACTAGTATGGATATCTGTGTTTGACCAATCAGATCATCTGTTATCCCAGCAGTCTTCATCTACGGCAGTCACTCTCTCTCTCTCAGCTGAGAATTCATCACTGGAGCATACCATCTTCCTCACACCACTGTGAGCTCTTCTTGTTTTTATATTTAATTGAGAGTAACGTTTATACAGTATGCTTTTGTCTATCTAGTCAGGACATTAAATATTGTCTTTTTCACAGTTTGAACGATTCTGGTAAGGACCTGTTCGTGAGCCTGACAAGTAGCATGGGCACAGATGTGTCTGTCTCTGCTCTCGTGTTCAGCACTCTGTGTCGGTTCTTCAGCGTTGATGAGAAGCGCTGGAGTAGCGAGGGTTTGAGACCTCTGAGCGACAGCAGCCTTAACAGTGCCCGCTGCCTCACCCAGCACCTCACCATGTTTGGAGCCAGTCTCTTCGTTCATCCTGAGAGACTTGTGCTACTGCCTCCTGTATGTGTCTTTTTTAAGGCCTTATGTGTGATTTCTTTGCCACTTTAGTAATAAACATTAATGAGGATAGTTACAGATAAAAACGATACTGAGACTTGTATTAAAGGCAGGATATCTTACCGAAATATAATAATTATTGTCACCAGTCAGACGAACCAGTCAGAAACGTGGTGGTGGGAATAGTTTGTGGAGTCTTGCTTCTGATTCATCTGCTGGTTGGTCTTATCGCCCACAAACTGGATCACCTGGAAGGTCTGCGTCTGTCATCTGTCCCCCTTTGTGGTCAAAAAGGCCGCTACCAGTATCGGATTCTGGTCAAAACTGGATGGAAAAGAGGGTCTGGTGAGTGAAATGTAGAATCCCATTCTATAAAAATTATTCATACACTTCAATAAAACAGAACAAACAAGATTCCGACCTTTCCCAGGTACCACCGCTCATGTTGGCATTAGCCTGTATGGACTGAATAAAAGTGGTTCACGTCACCTTCAAAGAGAAGGAGCCTTCCAGAGAAACAGTCTGGACGACTTCCACATTGAAACGGATGCCAATCTTGGAGAGATCTGGAAAATACGCATCTGGCATGACAACACAGGTGGGTGTTTGTAACCAACTCCTTTCTGAAGTAATTCTTAATATGATGAATACACAAAAAAATGTACTATTTCTGTGTTTTCCAGGTCTCTATCCATCCTGGCACCTGCAACATGTGATAGTCTGGGACATACAAACAGATAACATGTTCTTCTTCCTTGTTGAAGACTGGCTATCGGTGGAGAATGAGAAGAACTCTGGAAGGGTGGAGAAGATTGTTTTAGCCTCTTGTAAGTCGACAATGCGTTTGTTTAAGCTTATGTCGCTCTACATACCTACATATTTGAAGATAGCTTTTATGCAAAATACCACATTTTTCATGTCACACTCGTCTTCCATGTAGGTCCTCAGGAGCTGCAGCAGTTTGGGAGAGTCCTACAAGCCCACTTGATGTTCGGCCTTCAAGAGCACCATCTGTGGATTTCATTATGGGAACGGCCGGCCCACAGCAGCTTTAGCCGAGCCCAGAGGGTCACATGCTGCTGCCTCTTATTACATCTATACCTGGCAGCTGGGGCAGTGTGGTATGGAGCAGTGGGCAGAAAGGGCAGCAGGTAATTGACTTGAACTTCAAAGGGCATAGAAAACATATTGATCTTATATTACAGATACTCTGGTACTGACAGAGGCACAGGGAGCTACACCTTGTAGAGCAAAGCAATTTCAGTTCTTTCTCCAAGCTACAAAAGTCTTTGTTATTGCTTAATGGCAAACGATTTGTCACTAACCTCCAGAAAGAAAAAAGAATTTCTACAGATCTGAGAGAAAAGAAAACAGTTGTTTGTATGTTTTGACTGCAGTGGTCCAGTCTCCACACAGATGTTGATGAATGCAGAGACCATTCTGGTTGGAATGACGATGGCGGCTTTGATGTTCCCTCTCCAAACCGTTCTCAGGTTCCTGTATCAAAAAACCAAGAGCAAGGTGTGTACAGTCATGCTTAAAATATATATCCCAGATAACCCCACAACTTTTTCATTTCAACATTTATTAATATAATTTAAAATTTTTAATAATAAGTAACATGAACAATTGTATTGACATTAACTAACATTAACAAAAATCATTAACCTAACTTCACTGAACGTATTAGGCATACACATGAAAATGCATTATCCTACAATTATAACTACAATTTTCTACATTTTTGATATTTAAATTTTTTTTTACATGAAAATGCATTATCTGAACTATAATTAATAAAATGGTTAATATTTTGTTTTTTTTTTTACATATTTTTATTTTTGAATTTTAGGTATTTTTATAAATAACATTAACATTTATAAAAAATTGTCAAATATTTATTCTTGAGTCTTATATCTTTCCATCAATATATAGTTTGTCATGATTAGATAGGAATTCAACTATGAAAGATTCAAGTGAATAGAGAAATAAGTATTAAGTGTTCCTCCTGAGGAACGGTGACAGTTAACTTGTTAAATGCTATAAAAATATGTAACAAATAAATGTTACTGATTTCTATATATTTGACCAATTAAAATAACAAAATGTACTGCTTTACTGCTTAAAACAAAGCAGGAATACGCACAAAACTATCCAAAATAGCTTTAGCCTGTCACTGATGCTGAAGGAGAACATGAGATATTAATAACCAGAATTGATGGATTGTATTTCAGGTGACATTGGAGTTGTCTTTGCCTCCATCTCCTGTGTCTCATACTGTAGAGATGGATGTATTCCTGAATGACCCAAATCTCTCCTCCTCCTCTTTTCTGTCACTGCCCACTGGCCCTGACTCTTCCGTATATGATGGACCGTCTCCTTTCACTGTGAGAGAAAGTCAGAGGAAATCATAAATATGATGTCACTGTCAGAGTTTACTCAACATTAATTATTTAAATAAAAAGTTAAATTAATCCAGTTTATTTTTATTAATTAGTAGTGCAATGATTAAACCATCAAGTACAGTATGATTCTTAAATTTAATTAATATGAATAATAGCATTTTTTTGTGTTTCATCATTTAAGAACTCTTTGCAGAGCAAGAATTTGGATTCAGAGTTTTGGAATGATTCAGATCATGACAATGAACGGTACCAAGATTTCTACTCTGCTTTTATAATTTTCAACATACTGTTAATGTAGTATTTTCATATTTAACACAAACATACAATGTTATTTTAAAAACACAGATTGGATAACTGGGCATCATGTGACAGCATCTTTAGCCTGTCTGAACTGCCAGGAGCTACTCACCTCCTGAAGAGAAAAAAAGCCCTTCTACAGCTACATTTGTCTACTCCGACCTCTGACCACGACACTTTGGAACCAACCAAGTCTCCAGGTTTGAAGAAACAACCTAATGCTCCTGCAAATATTTATAAAGGTCTTTTGTTGTCATACAACACAAATCTCAAAAACAGTGTATTCAAAATGTGCTCTTCTTTTAGAGGAAGATCATAGGTCTATATCTGCAGATGTGGATCCCACAACCACCTCAGAGCCGGCTGCATCCGACAGTGGCCGTTTTACACCCAACGACACCACCCTGTCTGACGAGTAAGAGCTTCAGGATGTCTCACATGCTCAGTTTACCTGGATACATGGTCACACATTTCTTTTTTATCTTCTCCTCCAGCCAGGACAGCTTGTGTAGTGATTGGTCTGATCTGAGCCTGGATACTCCTGCGTATGAACCTGGATTAAACAAATCCTGCTCCACTCTCTCAGCGCTCAGCGAGGCCAGTACATTCCTTCCAAGCCTCCCACCCGACTCTATAAGCACAACGTCCAACACACGCATCGGTGAGCACACACTATTGCACAGCACAATTGACAAAAATGTTTACTTGTGATCTTTAAAAAAAAATTATCTGAAGGTGTATATTTCCATGTTGGAAATTTCTTATGTAGACAGAATATAGTTGTGCCGACATACTCATTTCTTTCATTAGAAAACTTGAATAGAAAAATATTTTTGAAATGGATTTGTTGGACCACATAATAAATCAAAAACAGCCAAATAGAGTCCAGCATAGATAGAAATTCATTCAGTGCTGTTTAAAAAGCTTTCCAGGTCGAGAGACCTCAAGAAGCTGGATGATAAAATGTCAAGAGTATGATTTTGTGAATTTTAGACAAAGGATACTTTTAAAGATGACCAAATTTAACATAGTGATCATTTATTTTGGATGCTTTTAGTCACAACATAATTCCCATAGTTACAGTTGTGTTATTTTATAATGAGTTTACTGCTCTTCTAAAATGTGGAAAAAATATTGAAAGTATTAGTTGAAACCATAAGCTGTTGGTAATAGCTGTGACAGTGTAAGTGAACCTCTTTATGGTCTGTCCAGGTGTTGTTCGCGGTGTGCCTGGCTTAAGTCTTCCTTCTTGGGTTCTGCGTGTGGTTCATTTTCTGGTGGCTGTTCTCCTGGTTACATGCTTGGCTCTGGTGGGACTGTATGGCAGCAGGTTTTCCAGTTCTGTTGTTCTCATGTGGCTGGCATCAGCCCTGTCTGCCTTCTTCACTTCCTCCCTGCTGCTGGAACCATTCGCAGTAAGTTTTCAATCCAATTTTTCTCTGTTCTGTGGAAAGATCAGATGAGAGATGGAAAGATTTTTATTAAAACATTACAGATGTTTCTTTTGGCAGATTTGCGTTCAGGCACTATATCTGGCTGCTGTGGTGAGAGCAGTGGACCCGGAGGTGGAGGAGCGTTTGGCTCAAGAGACAGAAGTGAGAAAGACAGATGAAGACATGGGTGATAAGGTGCATCCTCCATCTGGATACGGCCTCCTTCAGGCTAAAGAGGAAGCACGGAAACTGAGAAAACTGAGAGCCCTAATGAGGGTGAGCGGTTACATCAGTGTTAGATATAGACCAGATGTGAGGGATTTTTGCTGCTGATGCGATTCTGGCATTAGATATATTGATATTTATTGATGAATTATTCATTACTCTATTTAATATCATAAGCTCCATATACAACTTAAATATAACATATAAATCTACCATGAGCTACAGTACTGTACAAAGCTATACAAACTAAAAACATCACCATTTAATACTCATGTACAATGTGTTAAAAGCTTCTATTAAATGTTTATTTGATTTTGCAGCTTTTTTAACAGCTGTAACAGTTCAGACTAAGAATTCATTTTAAATATTTGGAATTCAGTCTGACATAAATGCTTTGTGACGTAAAAGGTAAAAAATATTCTTATAATCAATTTGTGGTAACGTAAAGTACAGTAATAAAATACAAAAGTACAAAAGGATTCTGACAGTAGCTCAGAATTCATTCAGCCCTCAATTTATTAAACATATATAAAAACAACAGGGTTTCTATTCAACTGTTAATTTTTTTTACTTTAATAGTGTGTTTTTATGTTTTATCTTGATACTCAGAATTGCCTTGTCTACATGCTGTTCCTGTTAATGGTTCTGATGGTGAACTACCAGGAAAATGTGCAGGAGACCAGCAGCAGACTACTTTACACAGCCATTAAACACACGCTGATCTCTTCTACACCAGAGCAGCCCGGTCTCACTGCATTATCAGGGTTTGTCCATTCTGCATCTGTACATTTCCACAATTATTCCTACTGTACATATCTTATTGATATTACAAAATCATGTCTTTTATATCTGTGTAACGCTTGTAAAGTATTATAGTATAGATCAATTATTATGAGCCATACATGTTTTTTTTTTGTGCTTTTTTAGATGGATGAATGCAGAGCAGTGGATAGACAAGAAGTTAATATCACATTTGTATGAAAACCCTTCTCTTTCTTTGATCGGCCTGCCACGTCTTCAGAAACTTTATTCTCAGGACTGTAAGTACTTATTTGATAACAGTCTGAACAACATACACAATATAGCTAAAAGTATGTTGATTGTGAAGTGTGTGCACATACTTTATTGTGTAATGTATGATAAATAAATTTGGGTACATTGTAAGTTGCTTAGAATTGTCTGTGCATCTTTTCTATTTGTAAAGAAAAGCATTAAAAACTTTAGAAAAGCTGAAGCTTTTTGTTATTCTCAAAGTCTGCAGTCAAAACCTCAGAGATCTTTTCCAGTCTGGTCGACATCCTTTGATGCTGGCTTCTCACGTTTCATCACATGCCAGCCCTGGACACCAGAGATCTTCAGAACCCAGCAAGAACACTCCAGCTCTATTAACTCGGTGAGAGATAACAGGAGAGAAACAGAAAGCCTGTCAATGTGTAAATAAAGAAAAGATCTATTCTATTGATCTGTTACGTGGACACACTTGAATACTTTATATACTGTACGTCTCAAGTTTTCTTCAGAATGTTTTTATTCAGTTCTGGTTTGAAATCATTGTAGCTTTTTGACTGTAGATGAAGGCAATTGTTTGTTAGTTGTGGGTTTTAGGTATCAAAATTCTGTAGTCTGTAATGAAGGTGCTAGAAGTTTCCTCCATAAAGGGATGTTTGATCCTGATTTAATTTGGAAGCCTGATTCTTCATGGTTTATGGGTTTTCATAACAGCTGTTTTATACAATATAAATACCACAGTTTTACCTCAAGTGTTTTTGGAAACAATTTTAAGAATTCATATTTTGTGACACTTTAATAAAAAAAGTTTAATATTAATATATAGATATGATAAATTTAGCATTTTTTAACTGTAGGTTAGTTAATACCAATATATTTGATTGTTGTTTGTTTATATATTCACTGCATTTTATTTTTTAATCAAAAACTATATTAAAAACACGAAATGAACATCTTGGAATATATAAATTTTCATTTGACTTTCAGGACTAATGAATTGAACATCTCTGTACGTAAAAACAATAACATTGTTTCTTAATACAGTTTCATTTTCTTCCTCCAACTGATTGCAATCTCTGTCAAGGTCAACCAAGGATATGTCATGCACGTTCGATCGGACACAAGAAGTATTGCTTGGAAACAACAGTGAATCTGCACGTCGGATCCTGTCAGATTTACAGACAGCAAACTGGATGACAACAGGGTGAGCGTGATGTCATACAATTCTACACAAAATATCAATAACATACCACAGCTGTTCTCTACATGCCCAATCCTGTGCTCTGCTGAAGATTTGTAATCACAGGAATAAGTTCTTACTCTGTCATCAGTTCATAGTGTCAGTTATTGAATCTGTGCTCTTGCTCACCACCATAAAAAAAAATCACACTATCTGAATCCTGGTTTTGGAAAAACTGTGGTTTGTTTTCTCTAACAGGACGCAGGCGGCATTGATTGAGTTCACTCAGTATCACAAAGAGACGAGTATTTTGGCACCCGTCTCTATTCTTCTGGATCAGGAGCAGACAGGCCGAATCTTTGCTTTTATCTCCATCCAGCCTTTTCATGTCTCTCAGTTTTCTGGTCCAGATTTACACATCACATTGACGGTACTGGCATTCCTACAAGACCAACATTATACAGAAACTAATCACAGTTCAGAGTGTAATGTGATATAATAATAATGGTATTGTTGCTAATATATTACCATCTTTATCATTTTGAATTCCTTTGATCCAAAAGCACAGTTTTGATCTTTGTGTTCTTGGCTTTCTCTGATATTAATATTTCAAATTGTGGGTTGGATTTTAAAGTTGGCTGTGACTTTTATTTTATTTTAGCTCTCAAAACTACTTTTCTGGGTCATAGTTATTGTTTTTTAAGCCGCATGCTACAATATTACGGACCGCTATACAGTATACAGTCCTGTACTGTTATGGTCACATGGGTTTCTGACTGCCTTAAAATTGTGGAGTAAATGGGCTCTTTGATGTATGATGTGGTTGTTTTATAGGCTTTATATATGATTTTAAAAGCTCTGTCGTCTCACTAGGTTCTGCTTCTGCTGTTTGCCTTGTGCTTTCTGAGTGCTGAAATATGGGCCTTAATGAAGAAGCCACATCATTACCTGAGGCAAGCCTGGTGCTGGTTTCAGCCTTCATTAGCCCTTCTGACACTAGCGACAGCTGTTCTTCGGTTGTATTTCCTCTCCGTGGCTGAAGACCGTCTCTCCAGACACCGCTCGCAGCCCGACTCCTTTACAGACTTCCAGAGTGCTGCTTCACTGGCCAGAAAATCCAGTCGGCTCTCAGCAGTTTTACTAACTCTTTGGTTTTAAAGGTATTGATCCTGAAACAAAAGAATGATTCTGGAAGTAGATTTGCAAATTATGAAAGAAACACTAGTACAACACAATAGTGCAATAGAATAGTGTTACAAAATTTTGGTAAAATAAGTCTACTTACTTGGTACGATGCTTATTGTTGACTGTTATGGCAAAATGCTTTTTGTTTCTAAAGGAGAGGGGGAAAGTTAGTAATAGCAATATAATGGTATATAGATAAATAAAATGGATCAATCATTTCATGTAAACATCACTTTTGGTTAATTTCAATGGTGAATGTTCTTTCAAAGAGAGATTTCCAAACTTACCAAACGTACATTTCTTAGTTATCGGTGATATTATGCCTAAAAATTGTGTCTAGAAGTTTAAATAGCTTTTACACAAGTGGTTCAAATTTGAATTAATAGTTTAAACTTCATTTAATAGTTAATATTTAGGTGTTTATAACAAAGTAAATAAGGAATAAAATTTTAAAAAGAATGTTAAAGGGACAGTTCACCCAAAAATGAATTCTTTCACCTTCATGGGTTAAACTATCTTTCAGTTGTAAGTTGAAAGCGTAGTGAAAGTATTGAGAGATGTTGTTTTACAGATGGTGGGGGTCCTGAGGTTTGTTAGGAGATGGCTGGTATTGGGACGGGTTATTCGACAGGTATTCCCTCGGATCTGTACTGTGGTATTCCTGCTGCTGCTCCTGTTACTTCTCTTCTCTCACACAGGCATTATGGTACACTTCCCAATAAGTTAATAACACATATTTAAAATGTACATGTGTGCATGTTTTACAGTATAAAGAAGCCAATGTATCTCTTTCAGCTGTTTTCCAGTTCAGTGGAGGGCTTTAGGACGATGGCTCAGGCGAGTCACTCTCTGCTATGTTTGTTAAGAGGACATATGAGCGTTCATCGACTTTGTGAGCATCATCCAGTGGTGGGCCCGCTTTACTGCCTGTGTGCCGTGGGCATAGCATTCTGGGTACTTGGGCGCCTGTGTGCTGCTGTATTGATTCAAACCTACAGAACGGTACAAGCAGACATTTACAGACCACCTTTGGAGCCGCAGGACTATGAGATGGTACAGTTTCTCATTAAACGTCTAAAGCTATGGATGGGGCTCAGCAAGACCAAAGAGGTACAAATACCATATCTGACTATTACAGATTATTTTTTCTAACTTATGATTTTAATTATCCATCATCTTTAAAGGCCATAAGCAAGACTTTTACAGGCTCGTTGACCTTTACATTTATTTATAACAGTGATTCCCAACCAGGAATCCACAGACCCAAAGGGGTTTTAAAGCAGGTTTAATGGGATACCTGTTAGGAAGGCAGTTTTGCTTACTTAAACTTATTAAATAGGAAGGATATAATAAAATATGATGTAATAATAATAAAATATTTTGCTTTAGGGCTGTAGATAAAATAATAATGAATGTAAATCGTTGGAAAACATTAATTTAGCAGATTTGATGACTGATCATGAAGTCAGCTCTGCTATATCTAATGAATCTAATTGAATGGTAATCAATTTGATATTTTTGTATAAAGATTTATAATAAATATGTTATATATAGATTTATACATTTATATAGATATTGATTTATTATATTTTATATTTAATAAATAACTTTTGTTTTTACAGTTAAGACAGAGTAATATTTAATAATATTTTTATAAATATGTATAATAAATATATTTTATATATAGATTTATACATGTATACAAATATTAATATATTATACATTTTATATTGAATAAATATATTTTCTTTATAGTTCAGGCACAAAGTAAAGTTTGAGGGAATGGTTCCTCCACCCTCCAGATCCTCTCAGGAATCTCAAGCCTCCAATCTCTCCATGAGTCCCACCAGTCCCACTGGACCCCGCCAGACATCATCTGCCTCTTTGGCCTCTGATTCCTCTGTGATTTCAGAAAGTTTTGACTTTAATCATTACATGGAGCGCCTGGTTCCTTGTGTTGATAGTCTTCTGGCTGGCTTTGACCGCGTCAACCAGCTGAATGAGGAAGTATATAGCTTTGAGCTTCAGCTTCAGGAGATCCAAAAAAAACATTCCCAGCAAAGAAAAATTCCTCAACAGTTGTCCTTCCAGGAATACACTTCAACTCCAAAGCCACCACTACTTGCTCGAAATCCATCTACCTCTCTTTTGAAATGTAGTCCCAGTCAACCTTCTCTTCAAGGTATCTCCAAAGCCTTTCCCCGTCGACGTGGTACCCACTCAGAGTCTTCCATAGTGGGGCCGGGCTCTCGCTTCAGTAAAGGAATACTTTCTGTGTTGGATGTAAGAAAAAACTGTGTGAACTCTGGAAACGGGGGCGTTTCAAGACGCAGAGCCTGGAATTCAATGACATGTCATTCTGCTGACACGGCACAAAGGTTACCTGGGTCTCAGAAGACTGTGATCTTGCCATTAAGACCTCGAAGTGAAGAGGGAGACAGGGATAAGGTGCGGGATGGCGTGCCTATTAAGAGACAGGCTTGGCACACTGAAGATACTCGATAAATCATACTGTATAAATGGAGTAACAAGCAAATACCAAATGGCATTTTCTAAAGGTTTTTCTAAATGAGAGTGACTTCATGTTTTCCTTAAGGAATAGTTCACACCAAAATATATTTACAGTCATAATTTTAAAAACCTGTGTATGACTGTACAAAACAAAAGATCATATTATAAAAGTCAATGGGGTTCAATGTTGTTTGCTTACCAACATTCTTCAAAATATCTTCTTTTGTGTTTCACAGAAATAAGAAAGTCATACAGGTTTTGAATAACATGAGGGTGAATTAATAATGAAATTTTTTTCACTTTAAAGAGCACTTTACTTAAGAGTGCATATTACTATATGTGTAAAGACATTATTATATATTAAATATCAACATTTATTTTATTATTATTTTTTAATTATTTTTAACACTGAAAGGAAAATGTTAGGCACTTACATGGATTACTTATGTAACAGTGTGGTAATGTTTGTGAGCTTTAGATATCTACCTCTTGACTGCTGTGTTTGGACTGCTTACTTGTTTGTAAGTGATTCTTTTTTGTTTACTTATCTTTATATTTTGATTTAGCATATTCAGTTTTAATGCAACACTTTTATAAGTTTTATTCATGCAAAATGACAAAGCCATCAAAAGTTTGGCTTAAGCATCAGAATATTTGTCTTGTATTCTTAATTTTAGACTTAATTAAAGTACAGGTTAATTGTTTCCTTAATACTGTATTCAATAAAAAAATTTGGTAGCTGTCATGATAAATGAAAAAAAAAAGTTTTTTGCCAAATGAAGTAACTCATTGGTTTACCATATCATATCTACCTCCATTGCAAAATGCAAAAAAAAAGCAGTCCATGTATGCTCAATAAAGAAGATCCTTAGCCCAACCACTAGATGGAACTCACGTCAAACAAATATTCCCAAACAGACTATCTGGTCTATTATAGTAAGGAACAGATGAACTTAAAGATTTAAAGTTTTGCTGCCTGGCGTTACTGCAACCAACCTGCAATATCACTCTAAATCAAATACAGGATTAACAAAAAATGATCTCTTCTGAATAGTAAAGGTCTTTACTGCTGGTATGAGAGACTGTCCTACTGTATTATAAATGTAACTGAAAAAACCTTTTAACCAAGACTATATATATATAATGTGGCAGAGCATAGACTGCCTTTAAGCTTTTAAAAAACAGATACTACATAAAAAATCATTAGGTATACAAATTTGTATTAAAATAGTTGTTTTTGAGAAATAATTAAATGCCTTTTTATAGACTACAAGCTTTATTTTGTGGTAATCTTTGGTTATTTTTATAACAAATACACATCTTTCTAGTTTTATTTTATTGGGTAGTAACTGTAAGTTAAATTGTAATATGGTGTCCAATTGAACATCATTGTTAAACCTGCACTTTTAAAAATAAAGGTGCTTCATGATGCCATAGAAGAACCATGTCACAAAAGTGAGTCCTTTTGAGAACATTTGACAGAAAGGTTCTTTGGGGAACCAAAAATGGTTCTTCTATGGCATCGCTGTGAAGAACCTTCTGAAGCACTTTTTTTTTTAGGTGTGGGACAACACTCTAATTAACCAATCAGATAATTTATCAGTTCATGTGAAGTTCAGGATTATAACTAAGGTTAGGTGCTTCTACACCACTGTTATTTACCAATCATTTCCCTTTGATTTTAGGGAAAGTTATGGTTATGGTTAGATTTTGGGGTAGGAATAGGGTTTTCTACAGCTATGGGTGCTGTGCGGTGATACATGCAGTATCCCAGTGAAGAGGTCGTAGCTGTGCCTTATGAATAAATCACAGCTATCGACAATCACCATCCCGAACAGGAACTATCTGTTTTAAAATTCACATTAAATTGGTCTCTCAAGACTCAGTTGCAGTTACACTAAGCAGATGAGATGAGTTATGAGTGAGCATTCGTATTCAGGTAGAAAGCGCTGTCTGTGTTTTTTCATTCTCTTTGTATTATATAAGAGAAACAACCCAGTGCATACAGGTATGATGTAACCTGACACAGTCCACAGTCTTCTGCATCCCCAAAGGCTTGACCCAGTCCCAATACCTCCGGCTTCCCGTCTGCCTCAACCCCCCACCACCCCCCGCTGCGCATAAGCTTCTTATTGCTTGGAAAAGTCCCATAAAGCCATTTATAAACACACATAAACATGCTCTGTTTGGATGTCGAATTAGTCAATTTTATACAGGTTTCTGAATGTTGTCATTCCCTTTTTTCATTGATAATCAGAGTTTTTGCTCGAATTCTCCTCGTGTTAGAGTCTGATGGTGCAGAAACACTTAACCAATACAGCAGCTTGAGCCCCTTGTTACGGCCTCCTACTATTTTCTTATATCCGCTTGAAATCCCCTTTTGAAAACCCACCGCTGTCAGACCTTTTCATCTACCTTTCAATAAGTTATGTTTCCTTTGTTTATTAGATATAGGTACACTGTAAAGACAAAACTCCCAAGAAACTTAGGGGAGATTTACTAACAGTTATTAAAAAGTCACTAAAAATACAGTGAAAAAAGTTTTAGGTATATGTGTTTGTAATGCTAAAAAGTAAGAGTTTTATTTAATTACTACTCAAATAAAACAATGTGTGATATGTCATCTTTTACAGTTTTTCAACAGACAAAAATATTTGTATTATTTTACTGTAAAAGCACATGTATTGTCTTGTTAAATACAATGACGTTGTATTTAACAAATCAATACACTGTTACTGTAAAGTAAATAGCATTAACCTCCAAAAACTAAATAGCATGTACTGTCATCTTTAAACTAATATTTTTACTTAAAGGGATAAACTTACAGTTAAGGTTTTTACTGTATCGTTTTTAAAACATTTCCCAGTTGAAATTCTAAAGATTTTTCTCCAATACAGCTGATTTCTTGAAGGCCCTGTTTTCCTCTGCACTTTCTCCTTCTCAATGCATGTCCTCATCTGACCCTCGTAAGTGGAGCTGAGGAAATGTGGGGAGAGAGAGAGAGAGAGAGAGGCTCTTACATAATGGGTTTATACGTGTGCAGTTATAAACACGTGTGTGTGTTTGTGTGTGGGAGGGGGCGAGCAACAGAGACAGACAGAGGGAGAGAGAGACAGATACAGTGGGCCTGTGTCACACTTAGTTCTTGCTTGTTTACAATCAAGACAGCGTGAAAAAGAGAGTGTCGGGGGGGTTATAGGTTCACGGCCAGCAGTGGACGGGGATCCTGCTTTTCTTTCAGAAACCACATTGGATTTATTTAGGACAGTAATCTGTACAGGAGATAAACTAATAGCATAAACATATAGAAGCTGCAGCTAATCTGTAAGTGAGGTTTCAACCTGGGAAGCTTTTAAAACATCACTGAAAGAATTTCTATGCTGGACTCTTAGTGGCTGCTTTTTATTCATTTGGTCCAAATTAAAATATTAAAATATTTTTAAATGAAATTTTACATTTCTAATTAAAGAAATTAATGTGTTGGCACAATTATAATTCTGTCTAAAAAATGTCATTTTAAACATTGAAATACAGTACATACATCATATCAAGTGTTTTTAAAATCATTTTTGTAACTAAACCTTTGTACACGTGTATCTTTTTAATGTTAACTATATGTGTGTGTTTTAAAGGTGAACTGTCAATTTTTAAGAAAATTACCTGTTTGTTCTGCAAGGCCGACATAACAACATTGGCTTGTGAGTTTAGGATAGTCTCTGCTTGAAAACAATAGGTTATGTTTGAAAGTTGTTCAAAAACAGTCATTATTTTTCCATAAACGACATACTTTAAAGAAAAGAAAGAAGGGGAAAGAGAAAGGGAAACATATGTACTTTAAATTATTTTCCAGCTGACTGCGATCCCAGAGGCACATTTTATAGGTCAGAAGCTTCTCCGCAGTTATTAGAAATGTACAGCAAGTTACAGTCGTGTAAGTTTCAACTTGGTTTCAGATGTTTCTTATAAAAATGAGTCAAAAGAGACACACAAATAACACAGATGTTACAGTAAGAGCCTAAAACTATAAAATGTATGTGGACAGCACAAAATAATCGGAGAAACGTTACATACTGAAATCATTTACTTCTGATTGTGGACTACGGTATCTTGTCAAGTCTGACCACAGTTTGAGACAACGATGAGGTCTTCTCTAAAGACCTCTCTGACTTCAAAAAGCAAACTGTCACCCAGAAACAAATAAAATGTTTGTCTTTTCTTTGGGATTCCTGCCTGCTGCTGAATGGAAAATTCCTGCTGAAGCTGAATGAGGAATAGTTGGAAAAGGAGAACGTGTGAAGGACACTTTAGGAGCAGCAAAAGAGGTGGGAAAAGAGGGAGGAGCTTAAACGTACAGTGTCAGGGTGGTGATTGGCTTGGCGGAAAGCTGCCTTTGTGAGATCACAGCCTATACAACAGCTTCCACCCACATTGAGAATCAAGACGTGAGTCTGCAGATTTCTCTATGAGGTCTCTCAAGACTTTCACACCGAGCATGACTTTGAGAAATGCAAAATGAGAAAGACGTACATGTCCAGACATTAAGAGCGATATCGTTTTTTTGCTATATGCCCTGATTAATGCGTTCTGTGCTTATATGTCACCCTGTCTTTGATTTCATTTGACCATTTACCATGTCATTACTCAGTAAAAGTTAAAGATATCAAGGCTATATTTTCACAGAATGTTCTTTACATTATGTAGGATGATGACAACAGTAAATCACATAAAAATGATTCAGCTGGGTTTTCACACGCAGGGTCACAAATAGGTGTTTGGATTAATGGACTAACCTTTTTACTCGGGAGGTCTCTTACTGTATTGTCTAAAAGCATATTTACGAAACATTTATGTTTTTCCACTAGACATCTTGTTTAACAAAGATGATTCAGAACACTGAGGAAATGGAAACTTGAAGGCATTTAAATGTCTTCCGTGTAATTATAGAGATAATGAGAAAGAGAGATTTCATAAATGGCTGACAGATAACATCAAAGCACACTGACAAAGTACAGACAGTGTTGGGAAAATCCTGAATGAGAAACATATTTTCCTGGTATGAGATGCTGCGCTTCCATTACAAAAGAGAAATGGAACTTTTAGTAAAGCGCAATCAATTCAAGTACATGTGAAAGAGCTTACTGCAAAAAAAGTAAGAGAATGAATGAGCTGGACTCATAATTGCTCACCTTTTTCTCTGGCGACTATTGAATTGATTGTTGATCTATTACATTGATCGGTACATACGTCATAATTAGTGTACTTCATAAATAGTGTTCCTGTCGCTTAATTGGTTAAGTATATATATATATATATATGGTGCTATCAACACAAATGTCAACAGTTTGATCCCACACAAACTGATAAAGGACACTCATGTGCATTGAATGCACTGTAAGCCGCTTTGAAACGTGTCTGCCAAAGGCATAAATGTAAATAATGTAAAAATTGCACAGTTAACCCATGCATAGAGCAAGGTACAAAACTGCAAAGACACATAGTAGTGCCAAAAAAAGTTAAACTAAGTGGTGTTTATCTAAGTAAGTAAGCAGACTTGTTACACAAAATGACTAGGGAGGCATCTCCTCAATTGAAACTCAGGCCTGGGAGCTGTTTATTGTCTGGGCTGGATGTTACTGGCTCTCTGACAACCCCAGTCACAAACCACAACAGTTGCCAAGCCTTTGTGATGAGGACAAATAATCGGAATTCCCTTTTAACTGAAGGCAGTTACGTACCCTTGGCACAGAGCATACCGAGTCCTTGGCGGTGAGATTTGTCATCAAGTGCTGTGAGATTGCTGGAGGTTTGTGTAAGATGCTGAGGGACAGCAAAATAACCATACATTAGGCAGCACAACCTGATTTCATGGAATTTGTATGCGTGTATTTTATGGGTGGAAAACTCGTATAAATAAATACAATGTCAATTTTACTAAACATGATTATTAGAAAAAAGCAACAAAAAGATTGTATGAATTCGTATGAATTAGCCATCTTGTAAAATACGTACAAATTCCCATGAGATTGTGTTGGGCAGCATTGCGACCAATCATACAGTCCAGATCCGCAAACTCAAATGAACCGTCTGGGTTCCATTAAAACTGGAAATGAAGCTATACGTATGATGTCAAAAACAGACCAGGGAGTCGGGTATGTAAATTTAGTCACATATTTATTACATAAATATATAGTAAAATAGACCAGCGACAATTACCATAAAAATATCTTCCTTTAAAATCCTGACCATAAACAAAGAATTTGAAAATCACACATTGACATCGACAAACACGCTGATTGTCTGGACCTGTCAAAAACAGCCCACCACAAAAGACCTGACATCACACCACCCAAAGGACTACAGGACAGTTACAGGTGATGGGTAAATGGGTGGTGGGGTTCTCAGCGTGATGGAGGTGTGATGTGAGAGAGGAGATCACAGTAGATATTCAGAGGTTTTGTTGTGTATTTTTTTCTTGCTTTGAGATCTGAGTGTGTGCATGTGTTAAACGTGACCGTTTGGCCCAGAACTTGCATAAAAGCCTTTCTATGCGTTCACCTGCTATTACGTGTTAGGAGGGAATGAATCTTACAAAAATCTTTCTCCAGCTGACTGTGAAAACTTTCGTCACACAAACACCCTCACGTTTCATCTGTTTTCTGCACTCTCCAGCATGAAGCTAACACTAAAATCTCTCATAACTGAATCTGAAATTTCTTTAGCTGCATGATGCTGCCATAATTTCTCAAGCAATGACACCTCAAGGTCCTGCACAATAACAATGAGGTCTAGCCTGCTATCTCTGCATAGGTTTAACACGCCCTCCAAGTTTTCCAGCCAGCTGACCCAGCTGACCCCTGATCCGAGCCTCTGATTGGTCAGGACCCCTGAGTGACCTCAAACTGTGATGCAGTCACTATTTTTCAGCTGCCTTTTATTTCACAGTGAACTTAGCAAGCAAAGTTGAAACAATAGTAGTTGCAGATATTTGTTTAAGTGATTGCTAGTTACGTTTTTCCTGTTAATTTTATTTTAACAGAAATATGCAATAAAACTTACACTAACAATTAGTTATAATGATAAAGACAAGCATAAAATGCTAAAGAGAACAATTTGGTTTTGGTATAGCGTAAAGTGACACCTCATCATCAGGCCCACAGCGAAATGTTTGTTTTTGTTTAATATTATTGTCTGATAATTCTCATTTGCTATTAGCTACCAAAAAGAGAACAGCACTCTCAGCTTTATTTTATCCCATTTACAGTAAATCCATTCTGCAGATGTTTAACTAAAATCAGTGCAGAAAATCAAAAAGTCTGCAGGTTCCGTTCAGGCCTATTTATTAGGTGCATGAAAGAAAAACTGAACATATGGAAACTGTGGTAGTGGAACATTCAGACGGAAAACTGGCAAAGCCGAAATTACACATGCTCATGAGCCCAAAAGGGAGTGAAAGCTGCAACAGATAGAGACTGTGCCATGAAGTAATTCAGCGGAACGTCCATGTATCCAGTGGCAGTGGTGAAATGCACCCATTAACCCTGAAGAGGCTTTCATATGTAAATCTCATTTTAAATGAAAAATCATATTTAAAGCTATGCATGTAGATGCAGGAGTTTATATAATCCAAAAGCCACCACAACAGTGAGGAAGGAAGGAACGGAAAGTTCGACTGAAGCACCCTTTGAGGCCTTAAAATCAAACCTGAGCAAGCCCACAATCAAAACCTGACAAGCGTTGCATAAGCGTACATATACTGTAGCTGTGTTTTGTTGCATAATATTTCTATCTACATTGATTCTCGTGTGGTTGTTAAATGTGGTCTCTTTTATATAACCTCATTTGTTAGCACATGTACATTCCTTGCTGTCCAGGCGTAACCTTTCTCTGGAAATAATTTGGAGAAATTACGCACAGAGGTAATCAAAGCATTAACAGCACATTTAATCCGACTCTATATTCAACCAAATAGCAAAATATAAGGACAAAATGTACTTGGAAAGAAATTTAATTTAGCAGAGTGAAGATATTTCTAAGAAATCAAGTGCCGTATCATTTCAGCCTTCCCTAACCACTTTAAACAATAAGCCAAGCCCGGGGGAAGGATTTGATTGGAGGATAGATCTACTTTTGCACTTACTGAATTGCTACATCGACACCTGATATTGTCTCTGGAGACCTCCAGCCTCTTCTGCACTAAACTCACTTCAACTTGAAGAAAAGGCTCTTAGTTCTGCACAAAGCAACAAAGTTAAACTCATTACTCTCATTCATTTACTATGATCAGATCATTAAATATACAGTAGTTAAAACTACTGTAAATTAATTGAATAGCATCCTACGTAAAACTAGACAACAAATTCACCTATCTATGGTAAAAGCATATGCTAAATGTAAATGGCTATAGTCTATAATAATAATAATAATACATAGAGACAATATCTATTGCAAGTCTTTTCTATATACAGTAAGGTTTTTGGAATCAGGCCTCAAAAGGTGCAAAAAGGCAGAACAACAGAAAGATCGCCGAGCCTCATGAGTACAAAAACAGCACCGCAAGCAGAAACATACAGCACAAAAGCATGCACACAAAACATGCACAGTGCACAACTTTATATACAGTAAAGCTTTACGTGTACTGTATCAGTACTGGCCATTGTATTAGTATCAGCTCTACACAAAAACAATACCATACTGCTCTGTACCATAGACAATGAGGTGTGTAAATAACTTGACTGTGTGCTCACATGACAATACATTCAAGCAAAACCTCCATTATTTACAGAGGATGTGAAAGCTTGTGTCTTTATGTTTTTCTTAACTATTTGATCAGAAAAGTGTTTATATTGATAAAAAGCCAGGCTATACTGGACTACAGACAAGACTGTTTAGAGAAACAGAGACTAAAGAAAAAGATTGTACAGTAGAAACTGATTGAAAATGATACACTTGTTTCATGTGTTTACACCTTTTTGGGGGAATTTAGATTTTTATTGATGCAACTTATAAAAGCACGGTCATACTAGTTGAAGGAGAAATAGTTTATCATTATTGATTAGTAGGAAAGTCTTTAATTCACCTGATTTTAAGTATTGCTTGTGTATTTTTTACCTAACATGCATGTTTGTGAGCAAACAAAACACTCGTTTTAGATGTGTGAAGCATTTACATACACAACATGATGGAAACATGGTTTTGTTCTGGCCTCAATATCACAAAACAGTAAATAAAACTTTAATATTTTTTTCAATATTTACATCTTGGGTATGGGCAAAATACTGTATATACAGTAAATAGAGAAAAATCAAGAAATATTACTTCTTGTAGGGAGTGAAGATATCATTATTAGTATTATTAGATAAATATTATTATTAGTAATGTTACTGTACTGTCGTTTTGACTACAGTGTATTGGTGACCAAAACTGAAGAAGGTTTGTCTCATAGGCAAAGCTACATAGATCAAACAGATGAAAGATTTGGCAAATGACTAGTGAACCACTAAGACAAAACATTAACAGAAACAACCCTTCAGTGACAGCAAAACAGATGTGCATGTGTATGCTGTAATCCTAAAAATATCTGTTGTACACAGAAGACTGACAAAGAAACATGGAGTTTTAGTTTGGGCCTGTATTGCGAGATGAATTTTATTCTAAAACATCCAACATACAAGTCTGATACATGTCCTGAAAATAAACCTGAGCAAGCTGATCCAAAAGCACCCGGTTAATAAAACCTGACAAACATTGCATAAGAATTACCTATATGTAGCTTTCTTTGCATAATATTACCATCACAAAACTGGCCATCAAAAATAGATACCTGTGTGATTGGCTAAACACATTAGCACGTTCCTTTCTGTTTATGCATAAACCTTGCTTGAAAGAATAATCTCTGTAGACAATACCACTAACTAAAATGTCACACTCAGGTGCAAAATTCTAGCAGGAAATTTGGTTCAGCGGATGATAGCTTGTATCTCAGAATTTAGATCAAGTCTTATTAGCAGCACTTGAAACAACAACTCAAATCCCACAAAAAGATCAGACTAGATGAGATCTCCTGGTGCGCTTAACCACAACTGCCATCTCAAACTAGCTGAGAACATTTTTCTATGCTACGTTGCCAAAATAAAGTCATTTTCTTTCCAAGTAAACTAACCAACAGCACAGGTTTGGACCGTTTCTCTTCTCAAACAGGGAAAAATTATTTTCAATTAGAATATAATTACTTTCGATGCTATTTTTTTCGGAGCCTATGCATAAATCATTACTGTACCTTCACGTGTGCTCACTTTCCTCAAAACATAAAGCCTTCAAAAAACACAAGGGAAACAGCAATGCACACAATCAGTCAATCTGCTGTTCATGTCTAACTGAGAAACAAGGCTTACAAAGACTAAGACTAAAACAAATTTTCCATCAGTGACTGGAAAATCATTAGTGACTCTATTTAAAGTTGGATGTAAATGCACATCATTGAATTCAGTTCCCCTTCTACTGTGCTTCACTTTCCCAACATGTACAATACCCTCTGTATGCATTCCTCAAAAATCCTCTCAAATAAACAGCATTTGTTTCTATACTGCATTAAAAGAGCCTCAAAGCATGTCTGATGGTCAAACAACAAGAGTCACAGCACCAACGCATGCACGCAAGACCAAGTTAATAGTAAATCTTTGAAAGATCTGCAAAAATTTATGGATATTTTGATGGTCATTGAATGATTAAAGACCCCATGAAATAAAAAGCAGACACTTCTAGCTCGTGTATATTAGCTTTGATATCAGCTATATACTAGTGCACTCCAAAACATTGACAAAATTGACTTTTAGGATTTAAAAATGCAATTTAATTTCCCCCACTTATACAGCACAATGAACGAAACATATTGATTACTCATCTCTCACTTTACTTGAATAAAAAGAATAAAAAATGTCTTTTCATTTAATCCTACCAGTTCATGGCTATGATGCAACTAGGTCGACACAAAACTGCAATTTTCAGGCGAATTCATGAGGTCTTTAAACAGTTTCTTTCCATATACACGCATATTAACCCTTTACCTTTAGATAAGGAAACAGATGATAAACATTGCGTCATAATTTGAATGTATTGTGCACGAACACTTTGCTCACATACAGTGCAGCAAGACACTTTGGTTGAATCTGGATCAGTTTTTGATATTAAACAGATTTAATTTTACCATTCGCTTTGTGTTCTTTTATCAAGGACTGATTAGCAGAAATGTTTTAAGGTTGACATTAGCTGAGATGTGTTTTCACTGTTGAAACATTACACTTTACATGACAGCCTTTGAATCAAGATGTAGTGTGTGATGTGTATAACGTGTAATTTTGTGATAGAGATAAAGAGTGATACATGGAAAAAGACCACAGGACACAAACAGCAAAAGCACATCATGAACTCAGAGAGCAAAGAGCAAAGAATGATGAGCTAACAAAAAGGTGTGGCTGGAATTTTTCAACATTTATTTAACAAAAGTTTGTTATATTTCTTTTTTGTCTTTTTCATTTTGTTGATACCTGAGAGAATCCTTCAATAGCTTTCCTTTCCAGTCTCATTTGAAACAGATGGTTTGGACATCATCCCCGCTCTCTGCGCACACTCTCATGGCTGGGTGCATTTTGCACACACGTAAGTGCTTCAACATATTTGTGAAAACAAATGTAATCAATTTAAGACACTTATATTCAACTTAAGAGCAAATACAATGAACTAAGGGCTCTGACATCACAATATCGAGAGTCGCCAATCAAAATCCACAGTTGTGTTGTTGTTGATTCACCTGTTGTTAAACTGCGTTTATGGTTCTTTCTGCATGACTTATGAGCACGTTAAAGCTCAGGTGTGTAATTTCTGTCTCAAATAGCATCTCAAAAAAGCATGGCAAAAACTGATTGTTGCTGATATATAATTTCCCATTTGCAATCTGTTGGCAAAATAGCCGGACCCAAAATTTGACGCCATTGGTTAAGCCAATTTTGCCGTGCCAGCCTAGTTTTTGTATTGGGAAGTCTTTTGATAGGGCCACAACGTCAGAAAGCTACAGATCCGCAAATTAAGTAGATTAGCAGACAGTATTTTAACATAAAAAATACACATTTTCACATTGCTAGACTTTAGTACCACAGCTAAGTGCATTTTCTTTGAGGGGGAGAATTAACAAAGTGTCTAAAAGAAATGAATTACAAGTTGATAAAGAAACAATAGCATTTCTTAAGCTAATTGGGGACGTTAATATGTTTACAAATCCATCTAAGAGTGTCTAAAAAGGGGCACTAATGAAAATTAAATTTTCTTAACATAAAAGGCATTTTTGGTTTTTAACAGGTAGTACCAATCCACCGAACCAAGAGAGCGTTCAACACAAACACATACATACAACACAAGTGCACACTTCGGGGCAGTCGGATGACATCATTTGAAGATCAGTGGAGATTTGAGCTACCGCCCTCATGGTTTCTTCCTTCCCTTGACTGACTGATGAACAGACAAACTCACTGAGGCTCATGCAGTTGCAGTGGGTGGGGCTTTGGGGGTGGGAGTGTTTAGAAAGACACGCCCATTTACCGGGGCTCAACGAAACGGCGAGCATGCTGTAAGAGGTTTTGATTGCATAGACATTCTTGCTACTGGGCATTTTTCCTTCTTTCTGAAGAAAAAAAGGAGAACGTAAAATTTAACATCTGAAGGGTAACAAAACAAAACCACCACCAAAGCAAAACAAAACCAGTATCTACTGTTCTCCTCCTTCCTGCGTGTGCAAATGTGTATGGACGCATGGACCACAGGAAATCTAATTGGCAGTAGGTAGGCAGCGATAAGTGCTTCTGGGTACCAGACATTGTTTTTTGGATAGATAAATGATATTTTTCTGAACATTCTGAATGTTTTATTTACGTCTCTCTACCATCTAACCTACCGACCAAACATCGTGACTAGATACCCTGTTGGTATGAGCGCAGGGGGAGGGAGGTAAGCAGAGGCACGGGGTCGGATTGTTAATTTCACGGGGCACTTCTTCATATTGGTATCTAACATGCACGTTTGTGGGTGCACATAAAAGCACACGTACAGATGTGTGAAGCATTTACAGAGCTACACAAGTAATTCTCTTAACTTTACAACTATTGGGATCAGCCGGCGTGGCTTGCGTTCTGGCCCTCAACATCCAGTATGTGACGTTGCATATGGTTAACATATAGTGATTTAATCTTTCAATATCTTTTCGTTTTGTATTTACATCCTTGGTTATGGCCAAAACATTGTAAAAGTACAAAAAAGGAAAACAAAACAAACCGAACAAAGTATTGCACCTTGAAGGCGGGCAATATATGCTTAGTAAGCTGTTTGTGTAACATCATTTTGACAGTACTGTCCACTCTGCTGGTGACCTGAAGTGAGGTTCTAGTTCCCGGGCTCGGTTCCGGCCTGGTTCTGTCAGCTACATTCAATACCATTAAGCACCCTCTGGTGTCACAATAACACGCAACTTCCTCTTCAGCCTTCAAGCCGCCCTTCCGCTTCCATTTGGTTCTGCCGCGTTACGGTCGTGATGTTCAAAACTGGTGCAAATCTGAATCAGAAAGGACTTTAGCTTTGAAGGCAGAAGGAGGAAGCCACGTGCTTCTGCGATCACACGAATGCTTGCGCTCGACAAGCACGCACACCCCATCGTACGGTTCAACACATTGGATGCATTTTGACACGAGTGTCATACAGAGAAAAACTCCTCCCAAGTTCATTTAAGCGTCGTGTCGTGTGAGGTATGAGTAGATTGTGTTTCAGTTTTTTCCTTTCTTTTTTTTTTGTATTTTCAGTTTCTGTTGCATTATTTCTCAATGTTCTAGTCTTCTTTCATAAAAAAAGAAAACAAAATATAAAAAAAGAAAATATTCCTGTTTCTTGTTGTAAATTCCTCTTGATAAAAAGACGGACAAAGGACAGATACACAGACAAACAGACCTGTTGACTTATCAATACAAACTATAGTGAGGTGAAAAAGAGGTGAATTTTCATCTAGTTTACACTGCACGCATGGTCAAAAAAGTGACTACGGCTGTTGTTTTCTCTCTTACATAGAGCAGTTAAGCATTGAAAACGAACAAACACATTTTTAGTTAATGAAAAGAAAAACAAAACAAACAGCTTAATCAGCTCCAAGATTTTAACTTTGTTCTGGAGTCATCTTTTTTCATTTGTTTTCTGGGTTTGTAATTATTTCATTATATCTTTTTTAATTCTTTCACTCTCTCTCTCTCATATAAAAAACGACGGTAAAGCAGCATCAACCCCCTGCCATCAGAACATTCTGACATCACTACGTTGTCATTCATATTCCATATGGGCATTTTCCAAATGCTGCTTCCCTCGATAGTCTGTGTGAGGTTTGTAACTCCTTTTCAGTCATTTCAGGTGGACACACAACTGTCCGGGGTTTATCCTGGTTTTACATTCCTCTACTCTCCACTCGTTGTGATGTCATCGGCAGCCCCTGATAGGCTGTTTCCCATTATAGAGCTCCTCCTCTTTCATTCTGTTGCTCCT
Organism: Beaufortia kweichowensis; assembly: GCA_019155185.1. Classification (NCBI taxonomy): domain Eukaryota; kingdom Metazoa; phylum Chordata; class Actinopteri; order Cypriniformes; family Gastromyzontidae; genus Beaufortia; species Beaufortia kweichowensis. Next base: position 8,322,146 of record CM032808.1, read on the forward strand.
CATTCACATTCATGCGGTGCTGCCATTCTTTGCATGGCTACGGCTGTTCCCTTGTCTTACAGGGGAAACGTCCGTTTCTGTTTGGTGATCTCAACCCACAGCGGGCTTTAAAGGGGCGGGGACACAAAGGTGTATGTATGTTTGTGACTTAATACTGACTCTGAGGGTGTGCTCAAGAGCACATGGAGGTGTGGCCTCTGTCTGACAGAGAGGATGAAGGCGTGTCCTTGGAACGATCGCATTCATCCTGCTGTGTGATTGGAGGAGCGAGGGGGGCGGGACCCATCATGCCTTAGTGCAAAACCCCTTGGAGGGAGATGGGCTTCAGAAGGTGCCTCCGTGAAGATTAAAATGGCCTCTTTCAAAGCTAAGTGCTCTTAATTGTCCCACCTCCCCTGCCCCTCCTACTTTTGGCTCTCTCCGCCAACCTGAAGAAACCAGATGACCCCTCGCTCCACTTTTAATTGATTTTCACTGCTTGGTATTGAAATAAGGAGATAAACAACAGAGAAAGACCCATCTGATTTAGGCCTGGCCACCTCGGGTCCTTCATCTTCTCACACGTTCTAACTGTGGTTCTCTCCGCAGCTCCTCTTCATTGTCAGCGGCTTGTACGGTCGAGTTCGCTGTCAGCCGAACGAAATTAGCTTCCGTTTTGACGGAATTTCAAAAGTGACACTTGGTCCCGCACGCAAAGAAACGAAATACAGAATTTTTCTCTCAGCCCAGAATAAAGAAACCATGATAAGGAATGGCGGGCCCTCCTGTCTTCAGTGGTATTCAACTGTGTGACAACTGAGAGAAACTGAGTCTGTTTCTTTCCTCCTGTCGTGTTTTTGTATGGCTGTCGGTGTGTGTGTGTAATTGTAGGTGTGTGTGAGGAAGAGGCTGAGAGTGTGTAGCTGCCCTGTGTTCAGAGGTGAGGTAGAACCTGTCAGCACAGAGGCAGTCTTGGATCCACAGCCAGCTGGAGGTGTGCCCACATTTGAGGTAAAACAAAAACAAACAAACAAACAAAAGAAAAAACAACAACAACAGCCACTCCACCAGAGCCTGTCAGGAGTGTGTGTGTGTGTTTTCACACAGACTGGGCAACAGTAGCATCTGAGCGGCGCACAGAGGGGCTGGACGGGACCACCAAAGCACCGCATGGGGTCCAGAACAACAGCGCCGCGGTGCGTACAGTAAAAAAATGAGGCATTCGAGTTTTGAGGTGTGTTTGAGTAGAATTGTGTGTGTGTGTGTTGGGTTCGAGAGGATGGTAATACTGACTCCCTCCCAACATCTGTAAAAACATCCAAATTCAGATGCACGTCACGATTCAGAAGCATGTCGAGGAGAAATCTCTCTTCTAGGAGACAGAAAAGCTCATTCATCATTGCGAATGGGCCCGGACAATGGCGAATTTGTGAGCGGCACCCCCCGAGCGTGCATTGAAAAGCTGAAGGGAGGGAGGACGTGTTCTCTAAAGGTCCCAAATCGTTTTGAGAAGCTTTAGTTAAATATAGCACCTGATTTGGTTCAGAAATCTCCTCTCGCTCAACACACAGGCTCAATTGAACAAGCAAGAGAATAATGAGGTCCGTTTCAGGAAGCTCCGCGTTTTGCGGATCTCGAAGTGTCTGCGGCGAAACATGCCGGTGGGTAACCTCACGAGACGACTGAAATTAACTGACCACTTCACGGCATATATACACCAGCCAAGCCCTGATGTGCTCCTCCAGTCGAGCTTTGACCTACTGAGTCATTCTGAGAAGATGTTGTGACAGTAGTGCAGTTTCTATATGTGTGATGTGTATCATAACCTCATCGGAGGTTAACAAGTACTGCATCTGTAAGCTTGACTAGAGTGTGTAGATGTGTATTTATCTATCTGTGAGGTGTTGGTAAACCAGTATAAGACATCATGCACAGACAGAAGGGCCAAGCGCTGGGGAGGGCTGAGTATTCTGTAAAAAAAAGCTGTCGGCTGAAACCCTCGTATGAAAGCCGTTCCGGAGAAGACGCCCGCCAATGCAGCTGCTGCTGGTGAGTTTGGTGCGTGAGAAGGGGTGAGAAACAGGGTTTCACAAAAACGTTCCTGCACATCACACCTCCTGATCCTCGAAGACCTCCAGGAAAAGTGGGGGGAAGAGTTCAGTGGGGCATTCCACCTTCATGTGCAGGAAGCGACTGGCGTGACAGGCTCCGATCATGCGCAGGTCCGTCACTTTCATCAGCAGCTTGGGCCAGAAATGGGGAATGTTGTGCTTGCGATAGTTGATGTAGTGTTCGAACGCCAGGAGGTACATCTCCTGGCACTTCTCGATCTTCTCCACGCATGTCAGGCCTGTGCGATCTGGAATGAAGATAATACTCAATACCTTATTATCAAGTTAAAACTGCATACAAACAAGGTGATACAGAGGCAAAAATAAAATATCCTTAATATCATTTTTGCCATACTCTGATGTACATATCCCACAATGCATTGCAGCAAGCTCATTGAAAACTAGTGAATATATGGATGTACATTTATTTTTTCTATAAAATAACTAATATTCATTTACAGTTATTTTGCAATTGTAATAAAACTTAATGGCTTTATGACAGGCCAGCAGTTCTTCAGGCATCTTCTCACCTGAGCTCATGAGCAGTACGGCCTGTAGCAGAGCCACTTCGCTGTCATCCAGGTTAAACTGCGCCAGACTCTTGCCCAAGTCGAAGATGGCATCAGACACCACGCCCAGCCCTCCATTCTTCAGCTGCTCTCGTTTGACGGCCATCTCTCCGCTGAGCGTTAGGGTCTCGCTCTCGGGGTCATACCGGACCGCGGCACGTAAGGACATGATCTCCATACAGCAGCCCTTCAGCAAAATGATCTGATCCTCACAAGGCAGCTACACAAGTTACAAATCACATAATTAATACAGCTGCCAATCAAACTTGTTTTATTAAGTAAAATAATTTTGATAGCTAATGAAAGATGTATGTGTAACTATTGTACTGCAAAACAATTCAGCACAATTTATACAAATTTAATATTATGCCAAATAATATAAATGCAAATCTGAATTATTTCCATGCGTATAATCATACATGCGTAAAAATACAGTTCTCTGCTGCTTCTGCATAAACATTTCAGTTAATTATGGTGTTACACTTGTGTGCGATGTGTCACTTTTTCAGCTTTAGTAATTAAAAATTATTATACAAAGAATGCAAATGACTTTACTTTTCATAAACATTTTGTATGCTTTGATTTGTAAATGAATGAATAAATCATAAACATGAACTTTCTCCATCAATAAATGAAAAACATGCACTTGCACTGTGTCCAATCAAAAACACTTAATAAAACACATATGTTAACCTATTATTTCTGACAGCCCAAATGAGATATTGTAATTATTTCATCCAACGGCCCATGATCTGCCCTGAGGGCTACAGTAAGCCTTTGAAAAACAATTTTCTTTTGTCAATAAAGCCTGATGCTTTTGAACGGATTTCAAATATTGTTATATACCAGTCAAGCCTAAAACTCAAACAGTAAGAAGAATAGGGGGGGAACAATCTAGCAGCCGACTGAAATAATGTTTACACTGATATATAAAACGTTTCACATAATTTACAAAAGCAACGCGCTTCAGTCAGGTAACAGATGAGCTGAAGCCATCCCTCACACCGCAAAATTATTATTGTACTGTATGAAAATGTGTTTTATAAAAAACATACATCAACATACAAAATACATCAGGCATAGCGCTCAATGTAGAAAATAAACAGTCCCAGTAGTTCCAGTGGATGACAGTGTAAATTTATGGTTTAAACAAAAACACATTTGCTGCCATGAGGGTGTTGTGTAGTCTACTGTTCAAGAATGTTCACACATGCGGTTTAGGAAGAGTTTGAGAATTTTAAATATGGAGAGAATGTCACACAGCTTTGACTGATTCAATATGGCAGTATCGTATGCCATTTTACACACACAACTGTCACAACTGTACAGTCTTACTAACGCAAACCCACCCGCGCAAACACACACACATTGACACATTCCCAAACTATTATGCATGATTTATCAGCTGAAGGAAGGAATTAGGAATGAATAACACATAACTACTGTTCAGTGGGAAAGCTTTCCACGATCTATAATGATATATTGTTTCACATTGACTGATGGACAAATTACTGAACATAAATAATCCCAGTCACTTTAAAATCATACGTGTTTTACAAAATAAAATGTAACCTAACTTGCACACAATACTCACCTCCGAAAACATGGGCAGTTTTTTGGCAAAGTCGACGACTCGTGTGATGGCCGGTGTGATGATCTTGGTAAACTCGCTGAAGGCTTCCAGATCCACTTTGTCCCCGTCTGATGTGGGGGCCACTGGAGATTGTCCAATGTCTTCCGGCTGTAGACAGACACACAGATTCACTGCGGGTTAAAATTGCTTTTTACCAGCGAAACCCTGGCAAATGGTGTTTGGAACCAGAACTAGTGAACAATTGGGATAAGGTATGCCCCTTTAAAATATATGCTGAAACATTACACCTGTTAGAAATCTTTTTTATTGCGGTAGAGTATATTCATATTTTAATAATAGTAAGTAAAACAACAAAACTCCCACTAGCATTAGACCCAAAAAATTTAAAATGTTAAGTTCCCATCGCTGTAGGTTATTTAGTGCAAAACGACATAATTTCATATTAAATTATTTGTAGTTGTGATTCGACCTGTCTAGAAGTTAGCAGGCTGTTACGAGTGCTTGTGACTTGCCAATATTTACAAGTTGTATTGCATCACACAAAAGCCAAAACCGCAAATGTCCAGGCGAGTATTTTAAAGTTGGCACATTTTTCAAGCACAGCTGTATTCTGCTTTGTTTTGAAAGTTACGTCTCTGACATATTTGGTGATTATTACATCTGGATGAATGGAAACTCTGACCACAGCATAGAAACAACATGTCCGGCAGTTTTCTTTAGGGTTTTTGGCTAAACATAGTGCTAAACCATGTGCTTACATGCTGAATAAAGCACAACATGGCCAGACTTCATGCCAACAGTCAAATGTCTGGCTTGCACGATGACATCTGAATTACAGAGCAGGACTTAAGCTCTGAACGGTTTTATTGGTGACATAAATTACCAGGTATTAAAAGTTTGTGGGGGAAAAACGTTCAGGGCTTCATCCCTGGAGGCCCACAACTAACGTCGCCGTGACCATGATTGTCTTTAACTCCAGGGTGGATTAAAAAAAGCAATAAAGGACAAATATAAAATGAAGGTTTAGATACAGAACAAAAGGCAAATCCGGCAGCAGTAACACAGATAGACGTGTGGTTCTGGCTCCTGCGTTATGTAATCTGATAGCCTTGAAATACCTCTGCGCATGCTATCCTCAGGGTGGATTAGAGGTCAGCGATCTGAAAACTCTGGACAAACAGCCAAGTTGGCCTCTGAATTTAGAGCGACGTTCAACTATGTACGTAGTAAGAGACGGTTTACATGACTGAATTAACATAGACGTAATTGCCAGATCTGCAATTACTGTGACTTGGAACGAATGCATAACAGCTGGCTATCACATATATTATTTAAATACACAGCTGTGACTTAAAGGTGGCTTGTCTGTAGTCTGTTTCTACAGCCCACACCTCATTCACACCTTCTGAACATATGGAAATAACAAATGCATAAATTCTAAGGAACTGAAGGGAGACAAGTTCAAGGGTTTACACTCTATACTGTATTTCTTTCACATTTTAGAAAAGTAAACTCATAAAAAAGTAGCACAAATGTAAGTATGGGAATTATGTAGTGGGCAAAACAAAACAAATAAAATATAAATCCAATTTAATTGTTTCATCAACAAGCTTCTCACCCAGAGATACTTTTGAAACAGTAACAAAGTTCAGAGTTTTTATCTATTCTGGGCTCTTATTGTTTTTTCTTTATAATTTGTTTTTCATTATTATTTTTGTTATTTTATCATAAATATTTTTTGTATTAAAAACATGTTTATTATAATATATTTTTAACTAATTTCAAACTGGATATCGGACTTTTTTTTAGACTTTACAATCTGCCGTCATTTTGATGTGTATAGACATCTGGTGCTTACAGTTCCCGTGTTCAAGGCTGGGATCATTTAACTTAAGAGTATCAAAACCAACCCTAAGATATTTTGTTATGTTTATATCCCATTTCATATTTGTTTTTGCTTATTTTAAAAAAGTCAATTCTTTTCTGTTGAGTTCAAATCTTTTTGAGCCACTTCTGAGAAAACATTCTTGCTGTACGTGTCATACATCTCTTAAACAATCACACTGATATCTTTGTTTCTAAACAAACAAACAACCAACCAAAAACACTGAAATCAAGAAAAAACTGCACAGATAAAAGTGCAGTGCGGGCTTTTAGCCAACATACTGTTTTATTTGTGACCATGATACATTCGTCAGAGAGCCTGTGACAGAACGCAGGGCTTAACTTTCGCTGTACCCCAGAGTAACCGGTTGTTAAGATAATCACTCTTATTAATATTACAGTTTATTAGCCCTAAAGCTAATAGAAAGCTCTGCTAGCAAATGTACAGATCCAAATCTGCAGCGCAGACCGCACAGAGAGGTAATAACAGAAAGGTAAATAAAACAGAAATTAATCTGTTCTGCATTTCAGAAAGGGTTTGTGTTTACATTGCGCTGTCCCGGGCTGACGGGACTGTTTTAAATATGCCATGCTGGTATATTTGTGCAAATTTTTACAAGGATGAACCAAAGCAGTTCCTCTCTCGCTTACTCCAGGAGGTAGGGGCTGCGCAGGCCTTGGACACATCCCAACTTGGCATGGCACCTTCTCGCCGCAGAGGTCTAAAGACGGCCCCTGTTGGACAGGAAGCATGTTCCCATGGAGAGAGTGAAACGGTAGGTTTTCGGGATCGTGTAGGGTCCTGGCCTTGCCGTGTTATTGGAGGAATATCTGCATAGTAAAGGTTATACAGGCTGGATTCTTTATGGCCCATTTTATAGAAGTTCTCAGTTGGCCAGGGAAGTGGTTTCTCCGTCCCCTGTGGCCGATAGTCACAACGTTTAATGTGAGTCGAGTGTTTTGATTGGTGCACGTTGTTGCTTTGATAGCGCTTGTAATGGTTGGTGTATTTGGTGGGCTGAGAAGAGTGATGGCGGTTCTGCGGTGGAGATTCTCCACATTACATCATACTTTCTGCCGGTGAAACACACAGGCAATTTTAGCAAAAGGTTTCACCATACTGATAGCTAAGATGTCAACATTTGGTGGTTAAAATAGCCTTTCTTAAAGTTTTTGTAAAGCTTGATTTTCCACTTCCACAACTGTCCGTAACGATTCATTTTCATCACAAATGCACACATAAATGAAATAAATAATGAAATAAATAAAACAAATGAAAATAAACATTTCTTTACTAGGGGTGGGAATCTTTAGGTACTACGCGATCCGATCCGATTCTGGGACTCACGATCCGATTCCAAAACGATTCTTCATATAATTTTTACGCTTTAGTTTTTATGCTTTTTGTTTATAGTTAGAATCTCTTTGACAGTATTCCCATCTTGAAGTTTAATTTTAGTGAAGTTTGATTAACTAATTTCGGGAGAAGCACGCACAGATAAGTTAACCGGCCAATTCATCATTAGAAATCACAGTGTCTGCCCTATCAGCGCAAGAGAGAACCTCTATAAAATAATCAAGCAGCCTTACCGTTCTCTCTAGCGTTTCGGCATCCCTCCTCCACCCCTAACGCCTCAACGTTACCTTCCGTGGGGGGGCAGCGCTCTGGGTTCGGGCAAGCGCCGAGCTCGGAGCCCTCCCCGGACAGGGGGGGAGCGCTCCGGGAAGAACTGCCGAGCTCGGGGCCCTCCCCCGGACAGCACGCCAAATAAGCATTCGATTCAGAATCATTAGAGAAAGAATCCCGATGCATCGATGCATCAATTTTTTCTCCCACCCCTATTCTTTACAAAGCTATCACTTTTCCATTTGTTGGATATCACTGCCTCTGGCTGTGCATTTTAATTCACAAAAACTTTATAAAGTATGTTGCCCATGTCTTGTCATGCAGTGGGTGGTATATTGTCCTGCTGCCCATCACTGCACAGAGATCATTACTGTCTAAACTCTCTTTCCTTCCTTCATAAACAAAGACATTTCCACAAAGGTCCTGTTTGTCAACACTGCATTACTGTAATAAATGTCAGAAACATACTTGAACGCTTGCAGTTCTCACAACCGAAGCTTGCTCACACGCTGTCTGGGTTGTGAAGACTCAAACTGTCACTCATTACATTGATTAGCAAGCTGTGCAAACAAATGCTAATCCATACCGACAAGACTTGTTCACAGGGATGCTGTAAGCTTAGATTAACTGCTGTGAGCAGACAGACAGACAGGAAAAGGTGTAAAGTGTGGTAGGTGATGCGTGTGACAGAAAGCGATGGACATAGGAGAGCATAGATTGTAAAAGACATCAGCTAACTGTAGTTTTATTATAGTAAAAGTGGATTGATAATCATTGTTTTACTACAAATATCATGGGTAAACTATGAATACTGTAGTAAGACCATGGTTCCTTTGCAGTTACTATGGTTTTACTACAAATAAAATTTCCCGGCTCATGTGGAGTGTTTCCTCACTAAACAAATGTAAATATTTTTCAGCTGTGAGCCACACTGGCTTAAAATCAAGTACATCTTCATGCGTGTTTATCTCAATACAATACAGAGAATATTTTTGCTTTTGAAAGCTGAGCTGAAAGCAGCATATCCGTTTTTTGCTCATTTTACATTTGTCAAAGTTAAATCGAGCATTGCAGATCACATTCGGACAGCTCAGCACATTTGCCACTCACATTGTTACGTGTGGAGTTTTATGCGTTTGGGTTGCAAGCTTGAGAGACTTTTGAGACATCTGAAGAAAAATATGCTTTTCTTTTCTGGCAAAAACCTGACTTGCCATCACACAATCATGCCTGCTATGCTCCTTACCAGGAACTTGCGTTTCTGTTTCCAGTGAGAGCCTTGTGCGTTGGTATGGCGGTGAGCTTCTGTCACTACACGAATCAACTCCCACTCTGAGCTGCTGGGTTCTGGACGATTCTGCAGGGATTTCACCATCTCCTCTTTTTTTCTCTTTTCACGGTTCTCTTCAATCAGACGCCTCTTTGCGACCCGTTTGGAGTCGTCCAGGACCACTACACCAAAGAATGAGAGGGTTACTTCTTTAACCAGAATGATGCAGAAACACAACAAGTTTAAAAAAAGAATATGAGATGAATGAGAACATGGCACTGGGTGTGGGGATGCAGGTTTTACTTTTGATGTTCAAGCCCTGCCCTTTTTACGCACAAGCCTGAATATTTTTTTTTTTTCAAATTATTTTTATAATTTTTAATTATAAAAAGAATTTTTGAATTATTATAATTTTATTATAATCATTTACAAAAATTCCTATATATAACTATTCCTATATTAAACTACTATATATTAAATTGCTTCACAAAATGTATTTTATTTTCTTGTGTTTTAAAGTTTTGTCCCAACACAAATAATAAAGACATTATTGATGTAGCTTTGCTATTTCAAGTTTAATTTTGATCTGATCTTTTAAATGACATATATTACATAAAATTACATATAAATTTAAAAAAAATGTAAAGATAAATTTTTCTTTCCTCTACAGTTAAAACAGGTACTATATGTAAACAAACACTTGAATAAATCACTGCTACTGTTAGTTTAATTTAATATAAACATTTGATGCCACACCTACTGTACCTGTCTTGACTTGCCTGGGCACAATAATAAAAAAGATGCAGGAATTGTGTTTGCTTAATCATTTATGAACCATTGCTTTGAACTATTTGCATTATTGCTTTGGAAAAAGTTCCTTACTGGAAAAGCTAGCCTGTTTTTGGTTACTACCTAACACCGATCAAGAGACATAAAGCATTACCTTACGGCAAGGAAAGAGAGAGATGTTTGGTAAAAACAGAACTGTGGTATGGGCTGAACATGTGCTTTACATATGTGTCTGGCACACGGTCATATGCAGGGGAAGCCCAGACAAAGCCTTTCAGTTTGCATAAGATTCATTTACATTCGTTGTCAGCATGCATTTGTGTATGCAAGAGCAGGGTTGCATTTGTGAGCCCCTAATATATTATATAAGTATGTGTGCATGGGTTCAAAGGACTTTTTAATTTTGTTCAGTTCAATTATGAACGCTGCTGCCAGATTGTGCGTCTGCGTCGGTTCAATCCTGAATGTGAAGTGTGTCGATCAGGACTGTGAGCTCAGTAACCCCAGGCTATCTTGGGTCACACCCACGCTAAAAACTCAACCTCTGACCTCAACACATGTCCAGACATCATGTGTTTATCTGTGTGCACGTGTGTTTTTGCATGTTCAGACAGTGATTTTTCTTGTTATTTGCATGAGTTTGTAAGGAGTCACTCACGGTCCATTGCCATGCCCACGGCGATGCATTTCTTAAAGCGACAAAGCTGGCACTGATTGCGGGTGATCTTGTCGATTATGCAGCCGCTATCGTATTTACAGGAGTAAGAGGGATGGAGGTTCTTTTGGATGGTGCGCCTGAAGAACCCCTGAGAGAGAGAGAGGGGGGAGAGAGAGAGAGAGAGAGAGAGAGAGAGAGAGAGAGAGAGAGAGAGAGAGAGAGAGAGAGAGAGAGAGAGAGAGAGAGAGAGATTTTAAAAAAGGCAGATGACATGACAGCTTCCTCTGACATTCTGGTATTATTTTTTCAGAATTTTTGCCCTGTTACAAACATCTTAAAACGAGACCAATACAGTTTTACAAGTAAAACACAGACGGATAATATTTTAAGACTTGTTTTGAGAAAATGCATTTTGATCCAAGTTTACTTTTCTACCCTGCGGGCAAAAAGCATTATATTGTTATGTTTTTAAAGCATAAATCTAACAAATTTTTGTGATCCTTAAAACAACATTCACAAAACAGTATATTTACATTGAAAACAATACTATTTAATATTATCACATTAAACCAGTTAGTCCATTGGTCTACCAGCGTGGTCAGTCTTGTTTTCTTTGCTGGTTTCAGAAGGGTTTTAAGCACTTGTCAGCTGGTCAAACTGGGAGATCCTCTAGCCAACAAGGTAGACCAGCTTAATTATACTGAGAGACCAGCTCAGGTACAAAAAAACATGCATTATTACTATCCGCATCTTACTCCTCTCACAGTGGAAAAGATAAATGATGATGAAGTGTGTTTTTCTCTTAGCCATACAGTCGAGAACAGTCTGTACCGCTTAAAAGATCAGATCAGCTTCACATCATGACCCTAACATGAGGTGACAGTCTGCTCTGTGTATATATACACTTGTTTGCGTGAGGAGCAGATACCTGTTAACAGATGTCACTGTATACATGCAATAGCAGAAATGTTGTACCTTGCAACCCTCACAGGTGATACAGCGGTAGTGATAGCCAGTAGCTTTGTCTCCACACACCACACATGGCTCATCCTTCTCCAGATAGCTGGGGATGTACCCTACAATACAGAGAACTCTTAATAATATATTTGCATTGATACTTAACAAGCACTAACATGCACAAACAGCCGCACCTAATTATTTACATACCACGTTATACACGGAATAGGAAAACGTTGACATATTATTAACATTATATACCTTCACATGGCCCAGGAAAAATAGGAAAACATTGTGTTTATACATTTTATAACCTATTCGAAGAAGAAGATCGCTGTAGAATAGTCTTGTATAGTAGAATCAAGGACAAGTAGTTACTTGAAAGATTTCACAGAGGTCTTGCCTTTGAAAGCATCACATGACAGCAATCTGCCAGTGTTTCTGATACAAAAGAAAGTATCTTGTCTGAGGCAAATCACTTGCCTGAGCTTCTCTGACCATTTGTGAGGCATTTCACAGGTGAAAAACAAACAAAGAAAAGTGTTATGGCTTTCACACAGGGATAACTGTCTATCGACCACCACTAAATACTACACTGACAAAATGCAGTCAGGAGAAGATGCTACACAACACCATTATCGGTTTAATACATATTCAGTTTGACATAAAACAGATAGCATTTTTATTTTGTCAAGCCAAAGCAAAACCAAAATTATTATAGCCTTTTTATAGCAGAATTAGGTTTTTTTTTTATTCCTCATTCAGGGTGTCTACCGAGAGTTAAAATTAAGACTTTTTAAGACCTTTTCAATATCACCTTGTACTACCTTGTTATTGTACTAACAAAATTGCTTGTACAAAATTAAATGTTCCTGAAACATCTAAACCAGCTAAAATCTGAAACCACACAGATGCCAATCAAGAGCAATTTGATTTTAGAGAAAGTGCAGACTGTTCTAACTCCTTGTTTAAGCCTCTAATGGATGAGAGGCTATTTTTCTTGGACCTTTTGTGTGTGTTCTTAGCGCCGTTTCCCATGTTTCTGTTCACAAAAGCATCACGTAGTAATACCACACAGTAAGAAACCGAAGAGGCTGTTCGGGTAGGTCTGGCTTATTTAGCTGCTGTTGGCTTGAGGTAAGTGAAGAACAAACAGCACACATGCAGACATATCAGCAGAAGACATGGCAGCTGCAGAGCTTAACACTGACTGCCCACTTTTTCAATGGCCTTGGTTTCTGCGAGTACTTTTTTACAGTAATTTACAGAAAAATGCCAGTGTTCTTATGCTGTGAATTAAACCCAATTGCCAATTGAATTTGAAACAAACAGACAATCACGTGAGGACAAAACCTATGCATCATATGAATCATTGCCTATTGCGTAATAAAACATTTAAAGAAACAGTACAGTAGAAAACCACTCATCATAATTAATTGATTAAACGTATATACATAATATAGATTAAGATTATCTCAATTGTTTAAGAATATTTTCTCTATGAAGAAAAACTGTCATGCCCTTACAGAAACCCTGAGGCTTTTCTGAATAACATAACATAACTGAAACTGCATAAGCATAGCCTACCCTGAGGTCTTGGCTAAAAAAACAAAATATTAAAAATCAAACCATTGTGTTAGTCAGTAAATACAATTATAACAAATTGCATGAATTTATAACATTTAAAACACATGACAAGTCACGCTGGTGGCTTGCTTTTATAAAAGCATGTCCTGACCTGACATTTCTATAAAAAAATCCTTGACCTGAGAACACAGTTCAACATTTGAGTTACTGTAAAAGCTTAAAGCATTACATTTTGCCTGATGTTGTAATGGTAGGACGGCTAGATTTCATTCACTTGTTTACCCAACATATATAACAAAAACATAATGTTAGAATTTTACTTTGGAGGACTTTAAGAGTTTAAACATACAATATAAATCCACTGCTAAAGAAAAGACACATTTTATTTGAAAACTCAAAACCTCACTGAGATATTGTGTAGCCCTTGTGACAACATTCCCGTGTGACAGATATTAAATATATCTAATGTCATCCCATAACAAGTCTGTGCAGATAAGTATCAAAGCTGGAGTTGATGTGAGCATCACGGGGTAACTGAAAACCCGTTTTCCCCCTCTGGGTTTCCTGTGTGTTTCTCAGAAATGTGCAATGAGAGATTGTGTCGTGAGGGTACGGGGGGTAGGGGCTGAATATCTAAGCAAGAGCAGCGATGTCTTTTGTGAGCTGATGTATGAGGCGTCTTACCAGACATACTCTTCATCGAACACTGGCTGTTCTTTCTCTTCCTTTTCGGGCCATCGAGCCACCTAGAGATAATTAAGAAAGACGGAGAGAGAAAAAGGGAAAGTGTGCATTAGTATACACCACTGAGATAGAACAAGTGATGTCTTTGCTTATATTAAATGGCTGTAATTCCCTTTGGTACCATTTTATAATTTAACTAGCGCACATTCAGGTCCAAGTGCTCCACGAACACGACAACCCTGTCAAGTCGATGTCCAGGAGGGAGATCACAAAACCAGAAAATAAATCAGAAATACAGGCCACTGTGAAAGCTGTGATGCACATTTTCAGGACACTATGTAGCGTTTCCAGCCTAATGTGTCCATTTAATAACACTCTTTGGGTTCGACTCCAAAGGAACACTTTGATTCAGTGTCCCTTTTCTGTATCTTGATTGGTTGAGCAGCTTAATAAAATATATACATCCTGATAAAATATACACATTGAATGCACTGTAAGTTCCTTTGGATAAATGCATCTTCCAAATGCATTATTGTAAACAATACTGTCATATGCAAGACATCAATTCAATTCAATGCTCTGGTGAATGTTTTTATTATTCAGTATAATTTATATCAACTCACATGCAAGCATATAACTTGAAAAACATGTGTGGAAAAACCGTGTCAAATATTGTGGGCATTTGAATGATGCATTAATAATCGTTCATCTTGTTTATAACATGAAACACTATACACTGCTGTAATTTATAAACAAACACTGTACCTTCTGCAGAATCTTAATTAAATGCCAATAAAAACCCATTTGTGATCAGCCTTTTAAAAGCTGCGGCTAGTTATGAAGCCCATCAATAACATCCAGCATCTGGCAATAGACACGGCAAATAAAAGTGACATGTGAATGCCTCATAAGACAGAAGCATTCTCTAAAAAACAGATCAAGTCTGGCTGTGATTAAAGAGTTAGCTGGCTCAGTGGAGAGACAGCAGAGTTATGTAACAGAATGCCCCAATCATGCAGGCAAAGCATCCGAAGTCTTACTGCTGCTAATGTTAATGCTACAGCAGCCTCTTAAAATATACATCAAGAAGAGTATTATGTACTTCTGTAGGAAATTAACGATTAGAAAAATTAAGCATCATTAAATTTTTGGTTTTATTTCTTTCTTTTGTTATTTGGTTTACCAGTAAAACCACAATTAATAGCCACCAATTAATCATGCTTTTAATACAGGAACCAAAATTTGTAATACAAAATGAATACATTTTGTTCAATCAATTAATTCAATTAATAATAATAAACTGTGGTTAGTATACTTTTAGTAAGACCATGGTTAATTTTCATTATAGAAAACTGCATATCACCTATTGCATATCAGCCTATATTTCATATTTCATACTTTTACACCATAGTAGTGCTATGGTTCAACCAAATATAAGAAATAGTTAAACCAAAAATAAAAATTCAATCATCATTTATTCACCATCATGTCATTTATAATCTGTATATGTTTCTTTCTTTGGAGGAACACAAAAGAAATGTCTCAGTAATGTTGTCCCCATACAACAGAAGTAAATGGGGACCAATGTTGTTTGGTTACCAACATTCTTTAAAAATGCTTTGTTTATGCCGTAACGAAAAAGCATACAGGTAATGACATTAAGTATATGATAAAATGTTTTTATTTTTGTGTGAACTATCCCTTCAAATGAGGAAGACCTTTTGATATGAAAAGATCCATTTAGACCTAAATACATAATCGTTTATTATTCATTATTTGTTTTTCAGTGACTGGTTTATTATTTTCTCATCAAACTGCCTTTTCTCAGATCTCCACAGATCTCTCTTTGACTAACAGAGTGTTAGTCTCATTTGATCAAATCTTTTGGTAATTACCAGGAGAACATAAAACAAGGTTCATGTGATGTGGCCCCTAAAGCTATTCCTACGTCACACACAAATGCACAAAAGGCCATCTTTGTTTAAAGCCATGAGGGAAAGATAATAAAAAAGGTTTAAAGGCTAATACTGGCGGCTTCTTTTGCCCGTCACATTGTTTTTGTCATCCGCCATATTGATTCTGCAGCTGTGGCAGAACGTCGTTTATGAATGTCATTTAATATGTCTGACAGAGGTTCTGCCAGGACACGGACGCCTCTGGACTTAGTATTTCTCAGGCTGATGAAAATGTCACCCTAAAGCCCCGCTGTCTTCGGCACAGTTATTGTCACTGATGGCTTTACTGATACAACTGTCAATCAGCCACGACCTGCTCTTGTCACAAACAAAAAAAGAATCAAACAACTTTTCTTTTTTTTGGTCATTTTGCCCTTCACTTCTACAATTACAGCACAAAAGCAAATGTAACATTTCAAACAAGCAGCACAGAGGACAGACTGACCTCCACCAGAGATTTTGATACATGTGCCTGGTAATCAATACTGAAATGACATTTATTTAACAACATAGTAAATACAATGAAGCAAGATAAATAGATGCACTGACATTTACATTGTGAGATATTATACAATTCACACTCTAAATTTGCTTAATTATTAAAATCCTACATTGAAAGAGATTTATGTTTACAACTTAATGTTACATTTGAAATCGCTGAAGTATTAACAGACACGTGCACAAGACACGTGCGTGTTAAACAAGCCGGCAGAACACCTGTAATGTCTTTTTTAAGCAAATTAAAATAGAAAGAAAATACTGTTTGTGCTGAATTTTATCATTACCTTACATAATGTCCATTTCAAATAATCATGTAAAGACGATCCCAAAGATATGAAAAAGACAAAGTATTTCCTCACTTTGACACAAATAAACATCAGAGGATGCTGGCTTGTCACAAATGGATGGATGGAGAGAAAAAAACAAATAAATAAATAGATAACAGCCAAGTTGGCACTTGCTCGCTGCAGAAGACATCAATTATTTCAGATCCAAATGGATGTGCTACACAACTTTCCCATTAAACGGAAAAAGCTGTTGCGGTAACACTGCGATATGAACTGGGAATAAGCAGATATCACTTTACATACAAAGCGACGAACAAGCGCTCCACAATACGTCTGATCTGATAGTACTGAATTGATGTTAACCATTTATCATTAAATTCACACAGCAGCACACACGATTTAAAAGTATTGGCACAGCGTTTAATCGATGCTGTTCTACACATCACAAAACACCAGAAAGTTCAGTACCAACATAAACCTGCAGGTTTAAAACCATTAAAGGTAGATGAGAAAAATACCTGATACAGGTACGAGAAGAAGAATCTAACCTGATGACGCAGTGAGATTGAAGGATGTGCATGATGACAGCGAACCGTTTGTCAGTTCCTCTCGATTTCTTCTCTTTACAACATTAACGGAGTTGCTGCATGAACTACCAGAGCTGGATGAGCTTGACGGGATTCACTTTGATCCTCTGCCGCTCTTGCATAAGTGCACTCTCTCTCTTTCTCGCTCTCTCTGTGTAGCTGTCATTCTGCAACAACTCCCTCTCTCTTGTTTTTACCTTTCCTTGCAGTATCTCTGACGTGGCAACAGAATTTCACCTGAATTTCCTTTGCATTTTTTTCTAAGAATCCCTCGTGAGAGACTCGCTCGCTTTCTCTCTCTCTCTCTCTCTCTCTCTTTTAATCCCTCCTGTGGCCTGTGATTGGGTGCTGTGATCCTTCTTGCGTGCGGTAATCTGGGGTTAAGTGAGAGATGGAGAGATTGGGAGATCGGCATGATAAAGCAGAAGAGATGGAGCTTGAGATGTGCCAGCATCCAACAACAAGCAAACCGGTTCTGTCACCTCGGGTTATTTTCACCAAGATCTCTGTGGTATTTATATCCAGCGAGTTTTTTCTATTCTTCCCAAGGCAAAGACAGTACAAGCAGTGACTGATTTTGGCTTAACTCAGGTAAATTAAATATAAAAATAGATCAAATGATAAAGGGAGTTTGGAGGACTCAAAGACACAAAGTAAATGAATCTCACAGCATGCATAAATGATGCATTACATGCTTTGCTTTAAGTTTACTTTGAAAAGAAATAGTTCACATAAAAAAGATTTTTTTAAAAACATTAAAAATTAATGTGGACTATGATATTCTTATTTTGCTTGAGCTTGAGAAGTTTATTGAAAACCAGGGAATTCTCTAAAGCAAAATCACTTTTTCTGTTCCACACAAGTAAGTCACAGAGATTCATTACATAATTTTCACTATCCCTTTAAGAACGACGCGACTTGAGCGGCAGGCAGCTGAGAGTCTTAAGAGCTGTCAGACGGCTCTCTTTTATGCAAAGAAAAGTTTTGGAGCAGCTCCATCCTGCATTTCCTTCCTTCTAAATCCCTCATTGTGTGTTTGCCGTTCTCCCTCCCTCAGTGTCTCTCGCTCTCTCTCTCTTCTCACTGCCAGCTTTATGAGAGCTTATTTTAGGTCTTTCTAAATGTGTTCAGACAGTTCCCAGCTAACGTCAGAACAAAAGCCACGTGCTCTCTATCAGAAAGACAGTGACATTATAAGAGTGGAGATAAATTAAGAAAAGCCTAAGGGCATATATGTGTATGTATGTATGTATTTTGTGTGTTTTGTCTGCAAGTGCTGACATGACAGAGCGAGAGAGCAGATGATGCGAACAGCCTGCAGGTCACATGACTCTAGCTGGGAGGCTGGTGGCGCTGTTTTCAAATGTTGTTAGCATTACACTTCTTGGTGTGAACCAAGGTTATTTTTTATTATTCTAAAATAAAACCATTTCGATTTTTGAAATATTGAAATATTCTGAAATAAAAACTAAAAAGTTAAAACTAAAACTTAAAACATAATATCAGATGTTTTTGCAGTCACAGAGAGTGACGGCTTGTGTGACAAATGTGGATGGCGATACAGCATGTTGGCAATTTGATGACTGCATTAAAAATGCAAACAATTTAATGTGGACTTCAGTCAAATCTCACCTTGTCGTTAGTGTCAGAGCTAACAGCTTAGTGAGCTGTGTTTCAACATGGGTCAATTGCCAACTCGAACTACTGTCCAATTAATAAGGCAAGGCAAAGAATCCAATTCCATTGGCTGATATGACAGGGAAATTAGATTTTGCAAGACAACGGCAGAGGCGTAACAAAGACAAGCACAGTGATTGTTTGCATTGATGGATGGTGCAAATAAAGTTCAAAGTGGTCCCGAGTCTAATTACACTGGGCAATTTTTGCATACACTGGTTTTGTCTAATATTCAAAGATTTAGCTCATTTCTTTTGCATACTTTTGCCTCTACTTCTTTTGTCTATTAATAAAATCAAAGATTTAGCCACAATCATAAAATGGGAATATTTTTTGATCTGGTGATGCCTGGACTTCTGTAACTATAGTAATAAAATAAAGCCTAATCACAATATATAAAAATGGGAATATACCTCTTAAATCAAATACAAAATTGAAACTAACAAAACTGAAACTCGAATACCTTTGAAATATGTATAACAACTTAAACAAATTTAAATCATACAACACCTCTTTACCTGTCACACTGTGTATTACACAGTGTTCTGAGGGACAGACAGGAAAATCCCGTCTATGCAAATTTAGGATCTTTTAAAGAAGAATTCAGGAACACAATGTCAGCAGCGTGAAGCAGCAAAACTATATATATAAATATGGGTGTTATGTTCAGACCACTCTGGCAAACTGACTCAAACAGACGTGTTTTGTTTGTATGAAAACAAAAGAGAAACATGAACACGCCTTGTTTTTTTCAAATAAGCCCAGACATCTGTGGAACATAATGTCCTGATTCAGAACAAACTATAGTGTTTAAGGTGGTATAAAATCAAATTTGACTGACTCAAACCCTAGAGTAGAGACTCTTGAGCTGTAAGGTAAGAAGCAACAGATGGACAAATATATAAGTCTATTTTACAACTATTGCTTCCAAAAAACATTTACAATTTATGTTAAATTTAAATGGCTTTCAATAGTATTTCTGTAGCTGAGGAACATTAGCAGCACAAAAGAGTTTAATACTAATAAAATGTATCAAATGTATTATGCAAAATAGAAAAAAGGAAAAATGCTTTTGATGGCCTGATGCTATTTTAGCATCTACAGCAGCGCCAAATCGAACTGCAATCTGATTGGTTGGGCAGTCCAATGATGTGAGTTTAAAGCTGCATTTATCACAACATTCCAGATGTTTGAAAATAGTTTTGAAACGGTCATTATTTTTGCAAATTACAGACTTAACCTTAAATGTATAGAGGAAACAGGAAAGGTTCTGATTGGAGGGTGGTTAGCACAGGGGACGAGGAGGGTGTGGGTGTTGAGGAAGTGATGAAATGAAAATAATAGAAACCAGCAATCAGGTCTATGCTCTTTGATTTAACCCAGAATCCTGTGGTGCATGATCAGCTAATCTACTGACAGGTGGCCTCAGTGTAATTAAGCTGAAGGGCCCTTGTTTAATTGCTTTTAGAGCAAGTGGGCTCAGAATGTGACCCTGCATTCTTATAGTCCTGGTCATTATGCATCCACACACACTTACACAGACCTGTAAACATTGGTCTGACGGTCTGCGGTTAAAAAAGGGCTCTTGGAGTCGTGATCTATGA
Source organism: Beaufortia kweichowensis (assembly GCA_019155185.1). Lineage (NCBI taxonomy): Eukaryota > Metazoa > Chordata > Actinopteri > Cypriniformes > Gastromyzontidae > Beaufortia > Beaufortia kweichowensis. The sequence continues at coordinate 8,342,466 of CM032808.1, forward strand.
CCTTGTGTGGTGGCTCCGGTGTTCCTTACACAGCGTCTGCGCAATCACACGAGAGAACCGGTGATTATGCTGGAAACAGCATTAGCAGAGTATAACCTGCTCTCATGGTTCACTGATTTAATGACTGTAAAATTTGAATTACATTTATAGTCTAATTAAAGGATAATTCAATAAACTGGGTGTTAACTGGTAAAAGTTTAACTTCTAGCCACACATTACGGCTCGTGGGAGGAATTGTACACAATTGGTTCTTTTGAGTGCTTGTCCATGCAAAACTGCTGATGTTAGTGTGTTGATAGGGTGTTGCTATGCCCAAGATTAGGTGTTTCAAATGGGTTTTAGCCCTAAAAAAGCTGGGTTATTTTAACCCATAATTGGGTCAAAAGGCTGAAAAACTGTTGTGTTATTTGGGTTAAAACAACCAGTTGTGGGTTAATTTACAACCCAGCTGCTGGCCCAATCATAGGTTAAAAACAACCCAGCACTTTTATAAGTGTATAGTAGACCTGTAGAGCATTCTAGGGTCTGTGATGTAATACCACTTCCTCCTTTAATGCAAATGTCCTGCAGGGCTTCCCAAACGGTTTAATTTCAGGACCTACCTAGACAACTATAATCTATCTTAAGACCCAATAAAATATTTTTAAATGAAAATATAGGGAAAAATACAACTCAGTCCTTCCTTAGATTTTGTGTTTCCTTGTCATTGGATGAATTAAATACAAAGTTTCATTGCAGATATCAAGATTGTGAGATATCAAAACTATTACTAGCCATTGATTAGTCTGAAATGTTTTCATGTCATTCAACAGCCAAGCGACCCAGCTTATCCCACTGTGCTACCCACAGTTTGAAAACCTGGTTTTACTGTCTGTTATGTAAAAAATAAGTTCTAGGCTTAAAAAAGTAACAGCACACCTCTCTTCAACAATCAATGAGGAATCTGAAGCAGAACTTGCTAAATAAAGCAATCACCCCAGTTCACATTACACATCCCCCTTACACATACATAAACAAACAAAGAAATGAGCCGTAATGTGTACGGCTAATTGGCAGAAGCATTGCTATTGGCTCTTACCCTGACTCTGTTTTTGGAACGTGAGGGGGCAGTCTGTGCCGCCTTTCAGAGACTAACAGCCCACATGGCAGTGTGTGTAAAGCAGTGTGTGCTGAATTTGGACTGTACCTGGAATTCCCTAAGGCTCTCCTGCTGACTCCAGGCCTTACATGAAAGTGTGTATGTCTATCTGGGTGTCTGTGTGTTTTGAATAGTAGGTGTGGTAAAGGTTGGTCTTTAAACTCACATGCACAACACATAGCCAGCACCACACTTACTGTGCGAGTTAGACACATATACAGTGGCAAATGGAGCTGGTTACCTGGAAAACTGAATTATGTAGGAGACTGTGTGCATTGACCAGAAAATCTGAGTCTTCCAAAGCATTAAATAAAAAAATAAACAAACAAAAAGCTCACTTTAAAAAGTTTTTGTGCTTAACATAAACCCATATGACTCTTCTTTTCAACATTTTTTTTTAACATTATCATGGGGTGTGGCTTACCGTTTCTCTTCTCCCTCTGATTGGTTTGGGTCCTGCTCCTTGGGCATGTGTTCCATTCACCTTATTTCCATCCAGCGGCCAATCATGTGAGACTGAGGCGGGCCCCACCCTCGAATGCACGCCTGTCATTCGCGGGTTGTGATGAGTCAGACAGTCATCGGACGGCTTTCTTTGCGAAGCGACGCTCGCAAACCAAGCCCGCCTCACTCTCCAACCAGACGTGCAGCAATAATGCGACAATGTGCGGTGAGGTCTGCAAAATAAATGAGAATAAAAATTACATCACAATTACACTAGTGTGACAAATGATTTATCTTAAAACACAAACTATTATAAGTAAAACCAACAAGGCTGAATCCAAATCTTCATGTGTCAAATCACATGCTTCTTTGTATTAGTAGTCTTCCAAGTGAAATGCATCCCATGAGCTTGTGCATAACCAACGTTACAAGAATACAAGTCAGATTACTGAAACACTAGAGATGTAATTCTCTGTAAGTTTTCTGGCCTCTCCTACAAAGGCATATTCTTCTTTGAAAGTGATATACTAAGGCAAATTAAATGACATCCGTTGGCAGATGTGTCTGCATTGGTGTATGTCAATGTTTCTATGGTGTTTATTGTGTTCACAGTTACTAAGCGCACTTTCAAACACAAAATGACTCGGTGCATACCATGTGGGCTCTCTGAATCTATGAATGGGTGGCTCTGAACCAGAGAGGGGAATTAGATCTTTTTATAGTGCGTGAAGAGAAAGAAAGGGGATCCGGCAGCTTAAGCTGGAGGCTTGAGAAGGCATGATCACACAGCTGAGAGGTGCCATGAGAGGGACTCCACAGCTTTGCTGGCACCTGGCATCAGGATCAGTTTCAGTCGATCCGATAGCAAACGGATACCATTGAATACAGGTGGAAACATTCAGATCACTCAGAAAAACACATAGCAGGAAAATTAAGAGGCCGCTTACACACCTGTCAATCAACTGCACTTAAACAAGGATCTTTTTTGCATGATATATATGGTTTTATGGTTGTATTACAGAGTGGTCTGGAATAATTGATTCTGATTGGCCAGTCGCAATATTCCAAGGTTGTTATTCCTCGATAAGCACTGCACAAAACTAATAACTCAGGGAAATCTGAGTTAACCTTAAAAATAATTTACTTAAAAAATCTGATTAAAATACAGCAAATTAATAAAATACAGTATGAGATTATATTACAAATTATTAAACCAAACTGCGTGTTCATCTTTGGTCATGTCTTGGCTGATATTCAATTAAAAAACCAATTTTTTTTACCCATTTGTTACAAATAATGAAAATGAAATATTACAAATCAATAATTTACTTATGGGGCAAGCCATATAAAAAGCAGGATAATGTACATCAAACAGTAAACAAACTAAAGACTTAATTAAAGACAAAATAGATTTTCAGAGCATATTTTTTGCACTTTTCTTTTAACATTTTTAGGAATAAAACAGCAACACAGTGACATACTGTATGTGAGTAATGTATGCAGTCACCAGATCAAGAGACCCAATCGTACCCCTGAAATCTGATCACGAGTGGTCACAGGAGACACATTTGACACGCATGTTACTATCAGGCCTACAAAGCAATCTTTTCTAATACCAGGTGTAAACAGCCTTTAAAACTATACTGTGACATACCAGGGTGCATATAATTTGGTATGCGGTATTGTGACTGCAAAGGTGCCCTGGCAAGCCAGTGTGTGAGGCAACCCTTTGACAATGGAGCCAGGAGAACATTTGTTCAGCATTAGTTAATGCTTGGCTGGCCTATCATCTTTCATCAGACTAGCCTGTTCTGATACCAGCCTGACAGGCCTTTTCATCTGGCCGCCCAGCTGATGTGCGTATTAAAGTGCACACAAATCTATGATGTGTGTGTGATGCGTTTATTAATGGCGATCACTGGGACGGCTGCGACTAATTACAATAATTAGTCCTTAATGATTCGCAACGGATACAAGAGGATTATGGGTTTTGACAGAGAAGCTGCTCTGCACTTTGACTGGTGATTCTGTTTCCCAATTGGTGGATGACCTCTAAGCCCCGCCTCCGACGTTCATCACGAGGATAATGTACACACGGACGATGTCACTGCCGCACAGCCCCGTATGCAGTAGGAGGTCCACCCTCCCCTCCTGTTCGGTCAAGGGCAAAGTCATAAAGCTCCATATAATCAAACATACGGGATCTATAAAAGTAGCTTTACAAGCCATGCTTCCTGTTAAACATGCAACTGAGCAAGAATAAGGGCAGGAACAAGATCAGGAGAAAAAGAGGTTTAAGGGGGAAGGAAGGAGAAAGAGAGGATGGTGGATGAAGTTGGAGAAGCTCAGTGGCAGAGCTTAAAAGAACAGTTTACCTTAAATTAACAATTTGTCATTTTTTACTAAATCATTATATTTTATGTTCTATGGAAGCAATATGATCTTTGTGTGATGACAGACTGAAAAATAAAATGGTTTTAGTGACAATCTCACTTGATGGTTGTGGTCACCATTTACTTTCATTATACAGGAATTAAAATACAGGAATGATGTAATTAACCCCTTATGTGCCAAAGAATGACAGTGGGTTTCAAAAGACATTTATTTCAGTAAATTTGTATTAGATCATTAACAAGGTACCAAACGGATGCAGTATCTTCTAACCATAATGCTAAGTATTAGTTTGTAAAAGATAGAGAGGAAAAAGTGCAAAGAAAGGCAAAAATGCGCATAGGCCACATTAATTTTAAATGAAGCAATGCAGGTATATTTGACACCACACCTGTGTGTAAGCCTATTTGTGCACTGGAGTGTGTAAGTTTTGTGTGTGAGGGGCAACGTATATGACATATATGTTGACACAGTGCATGCATTGGTTATGAAAACTGCAGCAGGTGCAGCTGAGTAAGGTTTTCTGCCTCATTTTTCTTGCTGTAACTTCGCCTGAGGTTTCTGCATTCTCTTATGCGGCACTGAAACTTTTTAATTGGCAAGAAGAAAGTATATTTCTTGCTCACTGTGTTTTCTGTGTTCCTCTTGCTCTTAATTGAATGCTTTAAAATGCTGGCTTGAAAGCAGCATGAAAAAGAATAATTAGTTTCTATGTTGCCAAGTGGAAAACGTGTCTGCTAGTCTGCTCTCTCTCTCTCTCTCTCTCTCTCTCTCTCTCTCTCTCTCTCTCTCTCTCTCTCTCTCTCTCTCTCTCTCTCTCTCTCTCTCTCTCTCTCTCTCTCTCTCTCTCTCTCTCTCTCTCTCTCTCTCTCTCTCTCTCTCTCTCTCTCTCTCTCTCTCTCTCTCTCTCTCTCTCTCTCTCTCTCTCTCAGCTTATTCCAAGCTTTAATATAGAAAACTAGGACTGTCAATCAATGGAATAAAAACTGAATTAGTTACATAATACACTAATGAATTCTTCTAATGAATCACAAAGTATAAATCCTAATTAACATAATCTGATGAAATGTTATTAATGTTTCAGATTATTAAAGCACTGAATACACATTTTGTTAGCACTGTATATCATCTATGAATCTATTATAAAGAATTAACACAAGTTAACACAAGAAACAACTAGCGCAGAGATCAAGAAACCATTATATAACCATCTGACTCGGACTGATTTCTGCTTTAAGCTAATTTTTGATATAGAGAATAAAAAACTCTGCTTTGAATAAAGAAATGTGAAGATATCTAAGGCTGAGGTTAAAATAAACAGTAAATCAGTCATATCTCAAGAGATGCACAATGATGTTCCACCTCTGTGTTTACATACAACTCAACAAGGATGTGTCTGATTGTTGTGTTAGATCCTTTAGTCAGACTGAGATCTTTTAATCACCTATTATTATGTGCTAATTTTCCTGAATGATGCTGAAAGTCAGCGTTGATTACCAGACTGATTGAGTAGTTTACCACCCGCATGCACAAAACCCAATCCATCACCTTTTTTGTGGGTGTTTTTTATTAAGCATTAAAGAGAAATCTGACATTAATTTGCCTAACAGGGCAAGTCTCTAAACACAAAACACTGGCAGAATAATGTCTTAAACTGATATGTCAGTCTACTTCTACCGCCCCCCTGAATCTGAAACTGATCAGATCTCTTCCACTAAAACAAAAGCTTTTTCTGGCAAGACGATGAGCCTGTGTTTCCAACGCTTTGCAGTTTATTATGTGATGAATAATCCTCATCTTTTCTGCCATGAGAAATTTAGCTTGTGTCTATTTAGCATCTCTGGCTGAGGGATAAGGAAAATGAATGGGGTGGATCTGAGCCAATGAGAGAGAGAGATTATCCAGCGAGGCGGTTATCCTGAGTAAGGTCAGACTGCCCAGGGGAAGGCTGGATGACACAGCAGGCGCTACAGAGTCACTTCTCATGGGTACAGATGAATGTTTTAGTGGAAACAAAATAGGAAGAGGAAGGGCATTGTGGGAAACTGACCATAACACCCCAACAGGCACACACATATACAAAAACTCCCCTTCAAAGAGCGCAAAACCTCCTCCCACCACGCCTTGGCAAACACAGGTTAAGACGCTGCCAAAAATGTGACTCTATTTGAAAAACAAATTTGAGCCTTTCTCCCTCTTGATCTCGCTTTGTTTTTTAGACAGATTAATCAAAAAACGAAACTTTGAACTTCTCAAAAGGTGGTTTGAAGGAAGATTCGGAGAGCTGAGCTCTATGTGGATTCACCGGCTTTGTGCATATCTAAATCATGCTGTATTAATGATTCACAGGGCCAGTCAGTCAGGCATAAAAATATTTATTTTTCATTACACTGTACCAATAGGAATTGCTCAAGTCGAGCAACTTATCAAATGGTTTTATTTAGGAATGTACAAAACAACCATAACACAACCTTACCAATCAAAACTATTGTTAATGTTTTAAATAACAAGCTTAGAAACGCAATGCTCATTGTGAGATACTCAAACAGTACAAAACATGACACAATGATATTGGACATTACAATATAAAAGTCATTATGTCTATGGAAATCAAACATGTTTGTGTAACATAAACTAGTCAGCGATCAGTTTAGATTCAAGCATGAGAATGCAAGGTGTACAAAATGTACAAAACACTAAACCTTTCAGGTATCTCTCGGCCAAAATTGTTTGGCCAAAGTAAACTACAGCATATCAAGAAGTATGAGTTTTAAATGCAAGAAAAACAAAATGCTACATTTGTATCTGGTATTAATATTTGTTAATCCTCTCCTGTAATGTTTGTCAAGCCTCCCTAAATTTTCCCAATACTTAGTTTTATTTCATGCTCCAAACACAACATGAACAAGTTATACATCTTTAACAATATATTACAAATAAAAAGCCAAGACATCAATTTTCCAAACATCTATTTTACCGTATATGACTAGTTAAGTCAAGCATCATGACCCATCCCTAATCTCCCCTAAACATGTTTTTTGGCAGATCGAATACCATTCGACTCTAAGCGGACTCAAGAAAGAAGCCATTAACCTTTTTCTCAGATTGTAGCAGACGGCACATTACGTCTGTGACGTTAACAAACACAAAGACAAAGCCTGCTCAATTACATACCTAATGTAATAAGCATGCATAGCTTCCAAACATGACGATATATTAATGATGCAAAACAGATGCAAAAGAGACACTGAGGATACGAAGAGAAGGGTTCACAAAACTCAACCCAAACTATGACACTCACCTCTTCAAACATAACTTATCAAAATAAAAACAAGACATAAATACAATCATTTCACTTAGTATATCAAATCAATAGTTTGACATATTCTTAGACACATTCAAACATTCTGATGTTTGGATGTCTGTGATTTCTCTGGCAGCAGTACAGAAGTGAGTTATCACTCTATAAACTATCATCCACAGAGCGTGAGAGATATCTGACAGAGTCGTAATGCTTCAGCACACATCTTCAAATACACACAGCAGGTGAGGCTTGGCAGTCAATCAGGTAAACAAGTATAGTATTTTTATGAATGGAGGAGAAGCCAAGCCAAGTGGAAACAAAGGAAATTACTACATTTGTGTGTATTGGCACAGGCTGGGACAACCCTGTGGCTCGGTGGCACCCGCTAGGTTACGCTGAGAGATAAAGCAGACTGCGAGGTGTGGTATCTTGGCCAAATACCCTTCTTTCAGATCCTGTCTCTTGACAGAACAGAACACTTACTGCTTGCGAAGCCAATGGTCTGGGCAGTCTCAACCCACAGTCATTACCTTCTTCCATCTCTTCATCCATCACTCCTACTCTTTTGCATTGGACTTATTCCTTCAAGTTACTCAGAACACGGCCACATCCACACCAGCAAAGTATGTCAGTGGCACCAATCCAGTCTGTACTCCGCTCCAGATCCACTCCTGGTTTTCCATGATGATTTGTAATCATCCACAGTCATTCTAAGCTCATATTTTAGTACTTTAGTAGAAAAGTAAATGGTCGTGTCTACTTCCAAGCTCTAAAAATGACTCAGTCTTGTGATTAACAAAAACGAATTACACTTGCTGTCTATGAAGTCCAAGTTGCTGCTAAAGGTGCCACATCCAGTTTACTACAAAATTCTTGACAGCTACAGCAGAGTGAAGAATTTTAATCTGTTTTTCCAGTATTTGCTATTATATAGTTAAATAGCAATGCCAGAATGAATCACCTGAAATCTTAATGTGTGATTTACAAAACACAAAATAAGTTTAAAATGAGTAATAAAATGACAAAAGAATTTAGGTGAACTGTACCTTTAAGTAAACACACCCCTGCTTATGTGGTCTATCATTAAAACATTACATTCCATACAGTTCTCTCATGTGAAATGACATCCTGTACAGTAAGAACAGGTGCACACCGGATCAAGTTGTTTGAGATACGGGCAATTCCATGCACATGTCAAGCATTCCATGAAAAGTGTTTTCATCATAATTATAGCTGTTTTCAGAACTGTCACACACAGCAACAGTTCATATTCCTCATAAATGGACACATACAATTTTGTGCATTTTAACTGACAGAAATCCTACAAAGTTTGTTGCCTTTTAAAAAATGTCTCTTCATTTTTGTCAAATCCATAAAGCATGTATATTTCCATTTTTTAAAATAGATATATCGTGCATAGACTAATGATTTTTTTAATGTCTGGACTCTCTCGATATATATATATAATAAACTCAGTGAGAATTTATATTTCATGTTAAGACTGAAAACGTCATGTTCCATAACACTGGAATTGCCCATATAACTAGGAATATCTGTCATCTTTCTTTTGCTGCACAAGTCTGTAGTAATGAGAAGACTGACATTTATTGTCAGCTGTAGCATCTGTGTCCAGTAAATCCTTGTAAGATACAAAAAAACATGGCCAATGTTGCCGTTCAGTGTGAAAGCACCCATGCGGCGTCAGGCCAAGCATCAGCACAGCACAAATAAAACAGACCGGCTGCTGTCCAAATGCATAAACACTAGCGCAAATAAAACCAAAGGAATAAACAAGGCCACAATTATCAAGAAAAAGAGCAAGAATCATAAACATTTCAAACTTTTTAAACAAAGAGTGTTCATATTAGTTCTGGTATAAACTACTGCAGACTAGCCAGTAGATTTCGTGACACGAATGGCCCCATTTGTTTCAATTGGCCCCAGTCAGCCTCTCACTACGTCTGTCTATGTTCAAAAACAGCCAAATCTCCTTAAAAACACTCTCAGTAGGACGTACGGTGACCCGCCTCCTGAACCAGCCACACACTGCATACATCCCGCATCAGGCCCCAATCCTCATGCCGCACCTCGCTCTCCCCACCTACACCACCCCACCTGTCACCTCCACCCATCACCTCCTCATCTCAGTCACCTCGCTAATGAGCTATAAATGTCGGGTGCTGTGGCATGTGGAAGGCCGAGGGAGCTTGCACGCACCCCTGAGACTAAAGGAACTGGCGGGTGGGTGGATGTATAACTGGGCTGGTTGGGTGAAAGGAGGCCCTCTCCCGGCTGTTGTGCCTTGAAAGCCGAGAAGGTGGCGGAGCTCACCCGGATGACGGCGCCTGTGGGAGAGAGGTGATTTTTTTGGCCCGTTGCCGAAGTCGGGACCCTTCCTCCCACGCCTGTGTGGTCCTGGATCATATTAGCACCCTTAGTACAAATACATATTGTACATAAAAGATTCATATACATGTATGTAGGTGCTATGGGGGAATTCCCTGCAATGCCATATGCATAACACATTCCACATCTCTGGGTAATAATCTGTCACCCAATCAAAATCAGGGTCTGGCTGCACATGTGCTGTACACGATTCTTAGAGATGGGTTATGATTCGCTGACTAGTTTGAGTAATGGATTAGTGAGTTCAGTATTTATAATATAATATAATATAATATAATATAATATAATATAATATAATATAATATAATATAATATAATATAATATAATATAATATAATATAACATAACATAACATAATATAATATAAAAATTAAATAATAAATAAATATAAAATATAAATGTAATTAAAATATAGAAAAATTAACACGTTTACATGGTAAAACTTTGTTGGTTTTGCATGTTTACCATATAAAGCAGTCATACATATACAAACAGATAAATTTAAGTATGTTGATCATCCCACTTCCAAAACAAGGAACAGTCTATGTAACATTTTTTATTTTGGGGTAAACTGCCCCTGTTAAGATGGATTAGGATTTTGCAGGTTTTGAGGATTTGTACCTTTGCACACTAAATTGCTCTCTCAGGACTGTTTAGCGCTGTTTTCCGTACAGACAAAGAGTGATGCGACAGGTTCAGGGATGTGAGGCAGACATTTCTGTGAAACAGGCCCACAGAGGCGACTATAGACTGATGCATTGAAGGAGAGAGGCCAGGAGATGGAGGGATTGTAGGAAATTGCCCCAAGGTATAAAATGAAACAGTTACTTTATCATTTTTTTTCCTCTTTCCTTGCTTCTCCCGTATTTATTTCGCGTCCTTACCCAGAGCCAAGAAGCTCACTTACTAGAACATTCCAGAGAGAGAAAACAAGAGAAGGTACAAAATGAAAAACTAGGTGCGTGATGGCTTTAAGCAGCCGATGTATCATTTCTTCCATATACTGTATATGTCTGAGACTGTAAGGAGAGAGTTTGTATATGTCTGTGTATCTTAATCGGGTTGTTTGGGCATATATGTTTGCTTTTCGGGAAAAAGGGCAAAACACAAAGCCTGTACTGTCCTGTGTCTGCGTTTCATGAATGTGTATGTATAAATGCAAGTCTCTAAGGATCAGCGTCTATATATTTTTAGGTAAACACACCGCACTTCCTCTGCTTGTGGGCAATGGGCTTCTAGTTTTTTTCTTGGTGTTGCAAACATTATACTGTACATCCCCTCCACCAAAGCCACAAAGCTGTAGGTGTGGGCCCTGAAGGCCCAAAATACAACCAGCCCCTTTCTTATCTGATACCAGCGGATTTTTTTCTTTTTATGGTGGTGTGCCATAAAGCGGAAATGGACTCGGATTCCCAGAGCGCCTGTGCTGAGACTGAGCTCGCACATGCTCTGTGCATAATGAGAAGCACCGGCCCCCAGCACTTAATCAACAGGACAGCAGTTCAACGTGGCCTGCTAACATCGCACTGGGCAGGTCAATCTCTCCTCCATGCAGATGTCTCAGGAGAGACAGCAAACATTATGGAGCATAAACATTGATCATGAGCACACGAGGAGGGCTGCAGAGATGATAAAACCTGGAGGAAGAGGACGAGAGGAGAACGAGGCCATCTTCTCTCCTCCACAGCAGGCTTGAGAAGTGGTTCTCCTGCATGCGTCCACTCCATATGGAGTCTAAAGGAGTCTTTGAGAGACCAGATGGCTCTCAAGAAAATTTGCTATACTAGGAATCAAACACGTATTCACATGGCTGGCAGTTGGTGATGTTGTGAATATGCATTTATTGACACAACTCAAATGCCCAGGCCAAGCACAGGTACAGCAGAAATGACTGATATGAGGTATGAGTCAAAGACGGTATTGGTGACATCACACCTGTGAGGTAGGTTAATAGTTAATAGTTAGATGTTTCAATGAATCATTGTACCCAAGCAGATGCATTTTTATTGTTACTTTTATTATTATTATTACATAGAGATACAATATACAGATACTGAGAGTCTACATATGTAGTGTATATACAATAGAAATATTTTACTGTCTCTTTTATATTTTCTTTAATGCTTTGCGCAACTATATTTGTTGTTCTTTAATTGTTCTAATTTTGGATTTTAATCAAATATTAACAATTAATGGTGCGTTTCCTTAAAGCTGCAAAACTTTTACTGGAGGTTACTTTATTCCTAAATCACACCCAACAGTGTAACTTCCAAATCATTATTAGACAGGTTTGAACACTTTTTTTTACTGTTTCAGTATTGCTAATCAATTTTGGTTGATCTTTAATCCAAAGTTATGAATTGCAGTTTTAATTTTTTTGGTATATTTTGCCTTCTCACACATTTGCGTTTAATAGAGGCCTCTCTTTTTACCAAAAGTATTCATGTCACAAATGTAACCAAATCAAACAAGAAGACAAAATATCGCAAAAGTCTGAAATATCAGTAATATCCCCCACCCCAAAGTTTTAATCTTCCAGAGGTCAAATAACAGTTTTGGCAAAGAACATGTGGTATCATGGTACATTTTGTTCTCTTCGTTCTTGTTGCGAGTGCTGCAGTGCATCATGGGCAAGATTAGAAGAGAGTCAGAATGTTGGCAGAAGCGGCGTCTTAAGATGACAATGATGAAACTGACACTTTGGGCTGAGGGAGAAAGACACCAGTGTTCTGTGCATTAGAGGTGGGGAAAGTGAGAGAGAAGAGAGAGAGGGAAACAAGTTACACCGTTACACAGTTACAGTGTGCTCGCACTCTGACATACATACTGATTCAATAACACTCAGGTTTCTTCACAGAACTGTCTTCTGTAATCTCTTGTAATGTTATACAGTAGCTGATCTTCAACGCCAAAATTCAGTTCAATAAACTTTCTAAGTACTAACATAAAACATGATCAACAAAAAATGCTTGAAAAATTAGAGTATGTATTTATCAGACATGTTTAATTTCCTTTCTTCCTTCTTGATGATATTCAGGCCAACCTGAATGTTACATTTGATTTTCAGGCTTTTGACAAAAGGTTAAGAAAAATCTTTTTTTTAATCTTTTTAAAAAATCTTTAATAAAAATTTACAGTCTTTTTGTTCAGGAAGATAAACAAAAATGTTGGTGACTCATCCTGCACTACACAGATACAACCAATCAAATGCTCCGTAAAATGGCAATGTCTCTACCTTTAAAAAAACAGCAAAATACCCTGCAAAACTGAAGATACAAAGTTTTGTTAATGTTGTTTCACTACTTAAAATAACAATGCCATTTTCTTTCACCACACTTCACACAGCCAATAGTAACAGCTGGAATGCCACAGTTTAACCAAGAGCGTAGAAAGAAAGTGAAAGATAAAGAGAAAGACAGAGTAAAAGAGAAAAGGATAAAAATACTGGAAGGTACAGAAAAAAGAAGTGATAAAAGATTGCATTACTTCAGGGGCTTTGGGTTACTATTAATCAACACACAAAGCACACCTGTGGTCGCACACCTGCCAGTGAGATCCGTTGTGATATCTTCTGCTTTAATGCTCTGTGAGAGCAAACTTTACTTTCACACGCCAAACAGTTTTGTGATAAAATCTCTATCAACAGTCTCAGCAATAGTTTTCTTTATCAGCATGTTTTAATTCTAAACATAATCACATTCCTAAAACAATTTACCCGAGAAACAAAACTGCCCAAGAAACTAATTGTTACCCAACAGCAATTTCTTTGTTTTGAGCATATAAATAACAAGATTATCTGTTTTACTTAAAAAATATTTTTATAAATATTGTAACACAATTTATTTATAAGTTACTTTAACTTTCATAAATATTTTAACACAATAAAAAATACAATTTCTGCAGTGAAAGCTCAGCAGATGCTGTTACACTGGCACATTGCTTTTGCATTAAGAACTCTCTGAATACATTTAGCAGTGTATACGTCAACCATATGTGTCCCTCCAAAACATTGGAAATGAAAAGATCATTTGGCAGCTAAAAGGAAAGAGACAGAGTGCAAGTAGAGAAAGAGATTGACAGATTGGAAGAGAGACAAAAATTAAAAAGTAGAGAGAAAGGCTATGCATCTGAGAGAGAGAGAGAGAGAGAGAGAGAGAGAGAGAGAGAGAGAGAGAGAGAGAGAGAGAGAGAGAGAGAGGGAGAGGGAGAGGGAGAGAGAGAGAGAGAGAGGAGAGAGAGAGAGAGAGAGAGAGAGAGAGAGAGAGAGAGAGCTGGAGGTGAAAGACGCTGAGGGACCTTGATTAAGTGCTACAGCTGAATAGGTACCATTCTTCTCAGAACTCTGAATGACTTTGGTTTCACAAGAGGAATGCTGCTTATAGAGTAAAACAGGCCCGTCTACCCTGACGCACACACACAGTGACATCGGCTTTCATTAAAGTGTGTATCAATTATGGGAGTTTAGCACTTCATCAGGCAAATGGTAACATAAGGTCCCTAATATATTCATTTTGGTGGCGTTATGTGAGGATTACAGTCGTACCATATATGTCTTCTCTCAAAACAAAGGAAAAACTAGGTCAATTATTAGAAAAACTTCAATTTGTGCATCCTATGTATTATGCTACTAGTAAAAAGTTTCCCAGCGACTAGAAAATATCCTGCAGAGAGATATTATTTTTGACTCTGTAGTCACGGTTCATTAAATTTACCATTTACTTTTAATCATTTAGCAGGCGCTTTTATCTCAGACCGTCTTACAAACGAGGAAAACAATAGAAGCAATCAATTCAACAAACGGCAACACTGTGTAAGTGTGGTGACAGTTCCCAGTTAGCCAAAAGAAATCAGTTTAATTTCACATGTCAACAAGGACATCATACTGTGACACGGATGTAAATATGAAAATCACGTAAAAAAAGAACCATTTAACACTGTCAATCACAACCAAAGTCATTGCTAAGATATTGTACAGTCTGATGCTGTCATGATTTCACTTACAAAATAAAGCAGAACAATGCACCTGATGTTACTGAGAATACATATAAAGGCATACTTAAAAGAGTACGTCAAACTACTCATGAAAATTGTGTGGTTTGCTTATCCTCATCATCAGCATAATAACAGAATTTATATTCTTGAGTAAAGTATGTTTTTAAAATTGATTTGTTTATGCCTTGGATGATACAATAGTGTTCCAACCTGTCCTGTGGGGGACCTGATGTCGGCTTTGTTTACATTTGAAACGACCATGTAAATGCAACAGACTCATTTCAATGAAATAAGACCTTCTTTCATCCCACTATCATTCTCTCACCTCCTCCACAACAGCTGTTCACAGTGATGAGCGTTTCATCAATGAATGAATTATTGCTCATCACACGACTAACAGACATTTAAATTTGATCTGTAATATCTGTTTTATATTGCTTGTACACAGTAGTTGTTTGGTTTCTCTAATAAAAACACCCTCTTGTTTCATAACAAATATATAATTATTGAGCTATATTTTAAAGCTAATAAAAAGCTCATAAAACAAGATTTGTTTGCTTACATCCACCATTTCTAATAGTAGCAAAAGCTTTTACTCGGAAAGGGAATGGTGCATAGCACATGACACACGTATGGTTGTGTACATCTAAAACGTTTGGTGTATACAGCTTCTGTCATTCACGCGTACACAAACGCACAGTATAAAAACAGTGTACAGTTTAATGCACGACAAAAGCATCCCTCACGCAGACAGATCTAAACACTAGCCCACACCACAGCAGTATTACAAAGCTCAACAATCTACTATGTAAACCAGGATTTAGTGTGTATGTAAGTGTGTTTATGACATGCAGGATAAAGTACATCATTTTTCACACATTGTCTATCTTGACCTATCTGTCTATACACCAATGCGTTTCTCTAAACACTGAAGCCAACCCACAAACAGGAACTGGGGGATCCAGACAATCCCATGTGAAAGCATCTCTTTGCATGTTGTTCCTAATGCAGCATTTGGAGTGGCCATCGATGCAAATGTTGGTGACCCTGTCATTTCAACAAGTTTTGACCAGGTGTGAGGATAAACAGGTGCTGATAAATTATGCATCACTTAATATTGCCGCAACAAAGCAAGCAAACATACTGTATGTATCCACAAACATAAGTAAACATCCTCAAAATAATATCAATAAAGTCATTTTTTAATAAAAGCTACAAAATAAACCTTGCGAAAAAAGTCCAGCTGGGAAGAATTGAAATACTGATTGCAGTAGCTGTAGTTCGTGTGTGTGTGTTTGACAGCCTGTGCAGCTCTAGCGTAGCAATAAAAGGATCATACGTGTTGAATAAAACATCTGAGCTCCAAGGCAGGACATTCAGTTCCCAGTGAGCAGCGTTTTGATGCCACAAACATCTTACAATCTGTCGTTACACTTGCCTGTAATGCCTTTTCATCCTTCTAGATTTTAACCCCCTACTGATACTAGGGTTAAGGTTAGGTTTAAGGTAACATCACAGAAACAGGGACAACAAGATCTCCTTAAATCTCCTCTGACGTCATCACGTTACGGAGGAACTCAAATCCTGTCACTTTAAATATCAGTTCGATTTAAATGTCATGTTTGGCTATCTAGAATATGAACCAGAAAGTTGGATTGTATAAATCAGGGGTGTTAAATCCATTTGACATGAAATGATTAGTCTATTAACTTGCAGGCAGATGTTGTAGTGAACCTGTGGAGAGCACATGTTTAACACGTGCCTTTTTGCAGCCTAGTTTTAACTCTATGCTGCTCTAATTACTTATAAAACAAAATGGATACATGCACTTAATTTATTTCTTTTCGAGACAAAGTGGGAAAATGAACTGGTCTGCTGGACTGGGACTGTTGCGCCATCCACAGATCCAGAGGAATACACAGCAAATGAAGAGTTTATGTGGGGTGTTCCTATTAAAACAACTGCTTTAAATGGACGGTTTAAAGGCTAGTTCAAAAGCAATTGTAACTAAAATGATAATGTGTTCTGGCATTATTTGAATATGTTAAATGGTGTGAATGCAAACCGAGATATATTTGACTGTTTGTAATGAAGTAGTAAAATAATACAAAATAAACAAAAACGCCCGTTCGGGTGTCTTTGCCATTAAGGGCACAGGAGCATTGGGTCACTGCAGTCGTGTCATTATTTAATCTCAAAGTGTATATGTGTAAACACAAATTGGTTATGATAAATCTGCATTAAACTAAACCAACAAAGATCATCACAGCGGTGTATAATCATCCCTTCATCCCTAAAAGAAACACCCACAATTTCCAAGTGTTCTCTGTAATGCTTATGTACATATATATGTGGGTGTGACGGATTTGCATCAAGACTTGTAACTTCCAAGACAAACTAAATATTAAACAGCCTGTTGTGAAAGAGACAGTCTTACTACTGTATGTGCTAACTTTAGCTTTGAGATGTTTATAACAAAACAATAAAATAACAAGTAAATAAATAAATAACAAAACAGGCAACATGAACCACATTCAGTGAATAAATACTGCATAATTAGCTCAGTGCCTGAGAAATCCCGAGTTATTCACTAGACGGTAATCCTGCCGCAAAGCAAACGTTCCAAGACGACACGCATGCTAAATGTGTAATGAACAAAAGCATCAAAGCTTTCATGAAATATTTGTAAATACACAGAACGTGCCATAAAGAACATTTTCAACACTCAAAGGTTTACGAAAAAGAAAAGCAATAAAAAAAGTATTATCGTCTCTCCTGTAGGTACTGAGACGGTATAGATGCACAATAAAACAAAGTGTACTTTATCTGCTATTTTCTCATTTAAAAAACACACAGAGCTTTGTAAGTTAATGCACAACATCTGGATAATATCGGTTTGTTAGTTTGTTAATTAGCAGTCAGGTATTAAAAGCTTATATTAGCAGGAGGTCATTACTCATACATGATTTTGTTTCTTTCGGCAACGGAGTGTCTTCATTGTTCAGATTAACGTTTTGCAGGAGAGCTGCAAGAGTGATAAAAAACAGACACTGCTGAAGCTGAACAGTTCAGAATAAAAAAATCAATAACTACAGTTTGTCGTCACACCTCATTAGTGAAAATATCTGTATTGGACTGTGTATTGTGTGGTTTTAATGATGCTTTTTTGAGCCTGACAGCTCATGCTTTCAAACTTCTGCTTTTGTGTTTTATGTCATACAGGTTTGAAACAAATTCATTACCGAACATTCATTTTCACAGAACATTCAACTATTCCTTTAAGGCAGTAGCTATTACTTACAACTAACTACAATACTTTTTGCCCACATCATGATTAAAGCAGACCAGAGAAGCTGTCCTTATAAGCCTTTGGTAACCTAGTACCTTGACCTCAAGTAAATCTCATACATAATGATAATATACAACCTCTCTGAGGCTCAATAAATATATAATGAGAATATTAGCATAACCATCAAACACCAAAACACACGAATACACAAACACAACAACCTGTTTGCGTATCAACAAAATGTTATTGCACCTCGCCACCTCTCCCTCGACCCTGACCCATGCCTCTGCGTGAGGGCTAATCACATTGTGCTGTATATGTAATTATGTACCTCATTACCCAAATCCCAGAGGTCATCAGGGATTAACTAACATCCATACCATTGCCTCGCAGTTTCACGCATATTTGCGTTATTAATTTAACCCGCCCCCAATCGCTGCACTGTCACCACACCAGGCACGGCTTCCCGGAGGTTTCCTGATCGGGTCAGTGACCCAAGGAGAGGAACGCGCAGGCATATTTTCACTTAATTGGATATTGTGGATTTAATTAAATCTCATTGAGAGGAAAATGAAATGATGGCACTGAGCCTGTGGACACGACCTGTGCAGCCGCTGCTCACGCTCTGTGCTCTGCCAAAGATGTGCTTATCACTCCTCACCTTATCTATAGCTTATCTTCTTTATAACCTTATACGACACTTACTGCATTCTTATTTCATTATCTTGGTTTTTATTGTCTCTGTCACACACACACTAAAAGAGCTCTATTCTGATGAAGCAAGAAGAGTCAAGTGAACACACAAAACTAAACAAGTCGACTTTCTCCAAACTGTACACGCAGAAAGTTATTTAGGGCTTAGTTATTTGTATGGCTGTAAATCACTTTAAAATCGTCATTGATGAATTACATAATATGCTGGTAATATACTAATAGTTTAATGCAATTAATTGCAAATATCAAAACATTTACAGGAAAAGAATATGAATTAGGATTTTTCATATTTAAGAACATATTCCTTTAGGAATAGAAATATATTTCAGAAATCCTTTACTAAAGATGTCACCTCCTGAACCACTGAGTCAAAAGCATTAAATCAATTTCCTCTAATCTGGACAAAGCTGGCCCAGAGCAGGAAATACTTACTACAGCACAGGCCCAGGAGAAAGAGCCATTGTGCCGTGATGCAAGGCCTGCGCTGAAGAGGATCTGATTAGCAAAGTGCTTCTCCTTTGGGAGCTCAGCCAGCTTCACTCTGGCGTGTTTTGCCCAGACAAACACCACTCCTCCTGGCAGCGAACACGCCGCTTGCTGTCTGTGCCAGCCGGGGCCACACCAGCGGAGCAGCACCTTACTCCAAGCCTGCCAACTTAAAGAATATACACACGTGCATGTTTGGGTGACACCTAGAATATCCATTGCGTAATATCACACATAAATCATATCAGAGATCTACAAGTATGGACGTTCCTTTAAACTGGAGTCACAGTAAAAGACGGTAAGGAACAACAGTAGAAGCTTGTGCAAATTGACAAAAGCATGTGATAGTGCTGCCAAATGTGTGACAATATAATTTAATAAAAACAAGATGCTGCTCTCTCACACCCCACAAATTGCAAATACAAACTCTGCTGTTTTTACTGCTTAAGTTCACATCAGTAACTGTAGCACAGCAAACCTTATTGTTTCTAATTACAATGCAGCTGATGCACATTTGGCGCGCACCTAGTTAAAATAGGTTGATTAGAAACATCCCCATTAAAACATTTACATGTGCGTGCAAAGGAAGTCCTCGCTTTCCTGCGGCGTGCTGGTTTCATATCCTGCTTTGTTGTCACAGCAACGGAAGGTTCGGTTTTGGTTTTTCTTTTGATCTTTAAAAGAAGCCGTGTGCACCACCATAATACTTTTGAAAAGCCACAACTGTCCAGAGGCAAGAAAAGAGCCAAAGGGCGAGAATGGCCAAGACTGAGGGCTAAACATTTTAGCAAACTTAGTCACAATATTAATAAATATGATTATTAATATTGTTTTATTACTACACATGATAAAATTGTAAATAATTCAGTGTCAGTATATGACACGCTTACAGTCTTTAACATTTTGCTTTAAGAGCTACAATGGTTACAGACTGTCTCTCTCTCCGCCAAGTGTAAATTGACAAATCTATTTTTTCATCAAAAATGTAATCAAACATTAACAGTTACTAGCAACAAGACCGTTTAAGGCTGTAAATATTTTTTTGTGTATATTACTCCCGACCAACTTTTTCTCTTTTTATCATCAAACCTCAACCGATCTAGCTATACTGTATAATGTCATACATTCTATTGTAAAAACCATTCATGTTGTTTAATTAAGCAAGACATTGACAGTTTGGAAAAACAAGAGAAAATTAACATATTACCACAGAAAGGAACTTATAAGACAGGAAGAAATGCTGGCTGCACAGCTCCAGAGACCTGTATGGTAACCTGTTTGTGCGGATGAATTATTCTTGAGAATGTTTATGGTAATTATGCATTTGAAGATATGACAGAATGCCGTGACTTTGAGAAACAGAAATGAATGAAATGTATCTGACTGCTAAGAATCCAAAAAGACTTTCCTTCTCCAGGCCATGTATGGATCAAGAAATGGCTGGAATTTCAGCTAATCCCTCCTCAGCCACGTGATGTGAGCGAGGGGAAGCTGGGGGTGTGGCTACACCTGTACAGGTAACACTGATTATGATGTTATTAGCAGTCAATAGACAGGTTTTGAGATGAAACATTGGGCTGGGCAATATAAAAGTATAAAAATTCACAAAAATACTAATTTATCAGCCGATTACTGTGGCAGATGTATGTGCAATGTTGAGCTAGTCTAGATTTTTTAATCAAGTAAGTGCTAATTTGATGAGAACGGAGGCTTCCGTGCTCATCTGCAGGTGTGGTGCAAGCAGATGCCTCATGCAGTATCTCTGCGACAGATCTATAATCAAACTAATTAGCTGATTAAACAATATAATGTATTTCAGAAATGCAGGAGGCTCCGTGTGTTTATCCGGCTCATTATGCTACCCTACCATCACCACCAACAGAGACTGCAAAAAACAAACACACATTCATTTCATTTATAATTAAATAACAAGCAAAACTTGCACATCTGACACTAATAACAACACTTTTACGACTGGGAACTTAACAAGAGATCAAAATCAACTTTTTGTGTCGATTGAAACCACAGTATCTTACAAGGTCGCTACATGGAAACGTGATGTTATTTGACATTGTTGGCAGTGTGTTATACATAAATTCAACAAGCAAAATTGGTAAATCCTATTGGAATATTTTTAAACGAACAACAGATGTCACAAACTAAAATCAACCCTTGAGGGAAAAAAACACTAATTCATTACACTCAAAATGTAGCACACACAAAATGATTTCCGTCTGTTTGTCTGTATGTCTTTTAATGTTCAAACATATCCACTGGTTTCCTGTAAGTGTTGTGGGCAGGGATATAAACTACTTTTTCTAATTGTGCATCATTACTGTACTTAAATATTATGCTTTGCTCAAGGAAAAATAAATAACTCTACAATTACTTAACTACAGTTGATTGATGAAGAAAAATAATACTTTTTACGCAGACACGTAATTACGTACTTACGTAATAATAAGTAAGTAGACAAAAGTATAAAGGACACATTTTACGTAAATTTACTTACAGTTTTCCTTATAAATATAAATATTTATTGCCAACCCAATTATAACAATTTTAATTGGTTTTGGCCACAACTGTGGGTATTTATCTTAAAAAACATCTTATTAGTCACTACAATAAAGAGGATGAAAATATTTGTGGCTAGACAGTTTGACATTTAATTAAGTAACTTTTTCACACATTTCCTTTACTTTATACTTTTTACACCTCTGGTTGTGAATTTCAATACCCAGGTTCTGATAATAAGCCACTGACTTCCAACAACTTTACATTAAATATCCTAATAACAGCTCAACATGTGCGCCGACTGTTTTTACATTTTCTGACTTTACTTCCCCAGCTACAACCATCATTTGAAAATGTGGAACTTAACGATTTGTGGTTAAATGTGTCACTTTGGTAATTAAAAACCAGGCACAAACACTACCCCGAAGGAAAACGATGAAATTATTCAACACATTTAATTACTCATACTTTTACATGCTGGATCACAACAGGTTGATGTAAAATCTTTCCAGAAATAGACCGTAAGCTGTCACTTTTTAATTTTTCAACAGCTGTTAAACAAAGGCTGCAACAGATCCATTAACGTGGTGAAACACAGGAATACAGCAAACAAACATCATTAGCCTCCCTGTCTGTAAACCTCATGCTGGGAGCTCCCCAGGAAGTCTCCACATCCATGTCTAATCCACTTATAAACTTACAGACAGTAAGTTTCCCACACGCGCACACATACAACCACTTCAATGCACACACAAACCCACAGGCTACATAAGATTACACACACACCGGACATACAGTATAGAGTTTCAGACAAAAGCATATTAACCTTTTAGATTTACAATTGATTTTTGTTTGAGGCCTGTTTCACATCAGACGAGTTTCTTTTTGTGAATACCAAACTCAAATTATCTCAAAAAACCAGGTAAATCCTCATACATTTTTCTTTTTGCAACTATATGCATAAGGGTGGTAATGATCACATGTGCCAACACTGGTACCTGAGCAGATAATTGCTTTTGTGTTTAAAATGAATATATATGTTCCTCTTCAGAAATGTGAACTTTTCATAGTAAAGCTGAAAAAGATTCCTAGAGAGTAAAGAAAATCACAAGAGCTCTTCACACTGAAGCTATCCCGGGTGGGAGGTAAAGAGTGAGGCCTGTAAATGAAGCATATGACATTTGAAATATGTGTCTGGGGGGTTATAATCACAGGGCCAGTTAAATTTTTGAGTGAGCAATTCATATCAGCACCACAACATAGCAAACCAGTGTGAAATCTGCTTTTCTACGACACAAATAGCTCAGAGTCGCCATCGACCGGGCGGCCACAACTGCTATAGATCACGGACACAGAGAAACATATACATGTCGGAGTCAGCCAATATAGCTAAGGCTATGTCCACACAACAACACTGCAGTGAAAAATGTTTTTCCTTTGCAAATTTTCACATACACATGACAATCTATATCTTCACAGACTTGCGAAAAAGACCAAAATGCACGGTTGTCCCAGTTGTTTGTGATGTGACTTTGTACATAACATAATGTACACGCCTGTGCAGTGCACACATGCTGCTCGCACACCCATGTTTAGCTTAAAAATTGCATACTAAAACCGGTTTTCAAAAGTTTGTCGTTTCAGGTCTTCAAAACATCTTTGTTGTGTAAACAAACATCCAAAACACATAAAGGTTTTTTTAGGTTTTAGCCCCTAAATAGTACTTTACAATAATATATATAATGTAATATGTCTATACAATACTGATTGTGAGTTTCCTGATTGACTTGATTGTTTATAATTAACTTAACACCTATTTTAACGCTGCTGTATTTTGCAGTATTAAAACAAGGATGGACTGCAAAACTAATCTAATGTTCTTGAGCTTGGGTTTATCTTCAGCACTCCATAAATATTCATAAATAGAACGTTTTCTATCCTTCTACCCTCTTCAGAAGGACAAACAGAGTTCTTTGTAGACCTTTTGTAAAATGTAAACTATATCCTGCCTGTCCTAAACCTTAAAAATGTTGCCAATGTGGGAGAGAAGTGTTAAGGAATAGGACACCCACTTTTCCTTCTGCTGTATTTACCCAATTTCCCATATTAACGGCCTGTAGGAAAACCTGACCAGCTTTGCAGCGAAGGAGAGCGAGAGAAATGAGTAATGGCGTGTGTGCTCTCTACAGATGCAATATGGGCAATTTTTTATTCCAGGAAACCATTCACTGATTCAAGAGTGGCATACTGTGGAGACTCGAAAAATCAATGATGTGTTGAAGGTCTTGTAGACACTGGGCATAAAAACCTATCTCGGAGACAGAAACACTTTGCACATGTGTATGCTGCTCTGCTGCATACTTCTAAGAACTCTAAGACAAAACATATTGTACTGTACTGTACTGTACTTTACTTTTCCCTCCTGTACAACCTTTTAACTTTGAGTGTTTTACCCACATGGGGGATGGTACTCAAGCAAGGATTTGAGAGTATGCACGCTGTAGTTTACATTTTATGTCTACACATAAGGCAACTGAAAATCATTCATTAAATAAGACCTGGTGAAATCCAGTCACACACACACTTTTAGCAACAGAACTTGAACTTTATGCAAATGAGCTGTGATGCAATGCAATGACAATGGGAGTGAGTCATACAATTCCTATCTACTCGAATAGTGAAAAACTGATACCTTAAAGTCGCCAACTAAGGTCATAATAAAACAACATATTTTTAACTAACAGTTAAACCTGACATCAAATGTCCCATACATTTTGTTTCTTTAAGTTTAAATTACACGTTTTTAAACACTTTTTCTGGGTTGCACATGCCCAAAGTTGGCGAGTACTTTACTTTGGTTAGTCAACACATTCATTAGTCTTTAACGATCAGTGATAACTGAGGTGGGACTTCCTTCGCTAAGCCAGCCGTATTGAGCGTTGCACTTTCCAAGGCGCCTGCAGAAATAATGCAACATAAGTGCATCCAAATAAAAACACTGGCAGACAGAAAGAAGAAACAGGAAGCAGCATCGGTTCTCCCCAAACCATGGGAAGTATTGTGCAGTTTTTGGAATTGTGAGGGCTGAAAAGTGAAGAAAATAAGATCATTCCTACAGGCTACAGCACTATGGATATAGAAAGAAAAGTGAAAAACAGAAAGAAAGACGTTGGAAAAATATTTTTTTGATTTAGAATAAAACAAATATATACTATAATTTTACTACATATTATATCATACAATATTTTTATCAATTATTCTGTAATTAATGCACAGAATTGTCATTGTTGCATTAATGCATCATGATGCATATTACAAATAATAATGTAGTTATTTTACTGGAATTCTATAATAATATGCAAAGAGAAATAAACGGTAAATCACTAGGGAAAAAAATATATTAAAAACTATTTTATAACATATATGGGTAGTGTCCTATATGCCCTATGGTGTGACATACAAAACAAACCTCTAACAATTAAGATAAATCTTTCTCATCCTATTTGTAAATCTCTCATGCTATTTATATACTTTTTTAGAGTGTTTTCACACCATAGGACACAGTGACATTTATTAAAATCTTCAACTGGCTCTTCAGTACTGAGAGGTAATTGTGGTCATCTCAGTCACTGAACACTTGACTTTTTTTCACTGGTTCCCAGCAAAAGGGCAACAAGCTAGGCAATTTCTTGAGTGAGATCTTTATCCAATCTTAAGACACTCTTATATTGAAGGTGCCTCAAGGAAATAGAGGAGGGGGAAGTCATGGAAAAGCAATATCCCGCACAGATCACCCCGCATACTTCACTTCCCCTCAGCCTGCTTAAGTTCATCGGGCCTTGGTGGCGTCACAGCAGGTGTAATTTATGAGGTGTTAAGAATGTTGGGCTGAAACTGAAAAATACTGTAAACTTCAGCTCCCCCACTGCATATCCTCAACACCCCTCTAACCCCAAAGCGTGAAGCCCCATAACACACAGGTAAAGGGCCTCTTACCCTGCAAAGTCCCCTAAGGAAAAATACATTTCACATTTGGCTCTGGTTTCTGTTCTGCAACACCAATTTCAGAATTCCTAAGAAAAAAAAAGAGGACTCACAGCTACACACCTGTAAAGCTGGTGAGCAGTTGTGTGTTTGGATTCGTGTGTTACCACCAGGTTTCCTAACTAGCTTAACCAGCAAGACTTTATTAGTTCACCACCAACTACATCACCAAGTTTTGCAGGTTGGTCTGAGGTTAGTTTAACACCAAAACCAACCAAGACTAAGCAGAAATGTGCTTTGTTTTCAAAAAACACTAAAAGGTTGGTTTGTTAAAGTGATTATAACATTTACCCAAGCGGTTTTAATGGGATATTTATGTAAAATAGAGCATGGTGGCCAATTTTCTCACTATACAAAATGAACAGTCCTTCATCCGGCTGAAGACATGTTTGCTCCTCACAACTTAAAATGTTAAACATCTGTGCACTGCTCTGCATGGCTGTTATTATCTGGTCTGAAGATTTTTTTTCTAAATCCCTCGGACAAAAGTCAGGATTACACTGTAATTACACTATGTTTCAATAGCAGCCGCTGGGAGTTTGAGAGAAAGAGAAAAGACCACGTTCAAACAGACACAGCTGAGATTTTGTACAGGCCAATCTAGATGCAGACAGGTGCAGAAAATCCACATCCTAATCCAATGTAACAGTCATTCGTTTTCAGCGTGAGACCCTGGCATTGAACATCTGTCATGCTGTGATATCCCGCTGCAAAGACGTATCAAATAGACAAAATTAATACAAAGCAATGTTTGCAAGTCTAGACTTACAGGGTGTTGAATTCCATTTGGAGGTATTATAACTCACGTTCATGGGACGGGGCAATTTTTCAGCCTGATGTACTGTACAGAAAGCTGGAATTCGGGGAATTTGTGTATCCTATTTCCTTCTTAAGATTGGTTAGACTAGCTGCCATTTATACCACTGTTCTTAGTTGAAGAGTACATTCTTCCCAAACCATTGGGCAATTTCTTTAGACCCTATTTGGGTATATTCTCTCTCAAAGCAAAGAAAGCTACTTATGGAAGTGGATAGCACTGTGATAGCTGTGGCTCTTAATATAACAGCATTCCTACATTCAATTTGCTGTATGGCAAACATTTTTTATCCTCACATCAAAGCAAAGTCAACTCTCAAAATTGGGTTGTGGCTCCATGTAATGACTTGGGTTACAAAATGCAAAAACCAATCTCTGTTTATGAACAAAAACACACTTAGCTTTTTAAATCAGAGGGATTGCTCTGATCGATCGACTGAAGATCGATATTGTCCAATAACCACATTCTATGACTTGATCAGTACTCAATCAATTTGGGCAATCATAATTGGATGACATAAAACACGCGAGGATGAACATTACATAATGCACAATGTTTGAATACACTTTTTATGTGTTGCCGTTATATTCAGTTTGAAATATTTTTTAAAAAATATTTTAAAAAAGAAAAGACTTAAAAATGTTATAAAAATAAACAAAAAATATTTTTTAAATTAAAATAAAAAAATACAAAATTTTTCATCTAAAAATATAAAAAATTTGTTTACTTTTTTATGTGTATGCTCAATATGTGCGGTGACAGTTATCAGGTTAATAATTACTGTAAATAATATAACCAAGGCAACATTTGTGGTATGACTTTATCTGAAAATAAAGGTTAACAGTGATGGTTATCAGAGAGCTTACAACTCAGTTACATAAAGCTTAAAGGATCTGTAACGGCCAATCATGATGACAGAAATCTGCGTTCGGTATCGGAGCATCCCTACTGTATTCTGCTATTCTGTGAACCAAGCCAAGTTCAGCAAGGATGTGAGAGGTAATGTCCACAGAACCTACCAGTGTCCTGTCGTGTGTTGTCTCTGGTTAATGATTTCCCCAGGTTTGGGAACTCTGGAACTGTAGGCCGCCACCCTGTGGGAAATAAACAGAAGATCAATGAGAGGGGATTCAGACGCAGGAGGCATATGGCACAGCATGAGGAAAACAAACAGGCAGAGCAAAACAGCACAAAAGCTAATGAAGGCCTTTCTCCTGACTTCACTCGATCCCCTCCCTCGGTCCTAAAGCACAGCTAATCTCCCATGTCTCAATACAAACCCCACAGCGAATCGAAAAACTGTCTGTTAAGCACGGCTACACCCTTTTCTAAACACACCGTGTTCTCCTTATTTAAGTGCGGGGTGGTACGTTTTCCTGTCATCTTACTGAATTCCAGTGGCTGCAACAGGTAATAACATGCACATTCCAGAAATGTCTCAAATCAATGCATCAGTGTCATTTCAGAATTATAAGGCAGCACTAACAACCCTGCAGCAAAAGGAGCTTTGCACTGTTACCGCCAACAAAAAAACGAAATCTCAAAAACACATTCCTGTGTGCTTTTTGGGTGAACTAGAGAAAGCTAATCGGCAGATCTAAACTTTTGGGGTTAATCTTGTTATGTAATTAGATTTTAAGAAGTCATTTGTTGGGGGAAGGACGACTGTAATGAAGGGGCCGAATGACATCATCATGCTTCAATGTGAAAATGGAAGGATGAACTTGGATGACACATACTGGCTGAGCCGAGAAGGGAAAATCTGGGCTTGGGGAGATGCTGGACTGAGGACAGGCTTTCGACATGCCAAATTTGTGCCTGATTAGCTCAGGTCAGAGATCAGACCATCTGTTTGCTCAGGAGTTATTACAAACTCCCACACTGGGAGAGACACGTGACGAAAGGTGCAGAACGTGTTTAATCCCACAGAATTGTAATGCTGGTGTATCGGACAGTAATGCATACAGTAGCAAAAGCAGATATCAGAAATGTTACAGAATAAGCACAAATATGTCTTCAGGCCTAGCTATTTCAAAAGTCTATTGTTTGTTGTGGCAACTGGTTTACTATATTGGTTCAACTTTTGTGTTTTTGTTGGTTTAACGCTCGTTTTATAACATGAGGCTCTGGAATACTTGATTTTGATGGGCCAGTCATATTATTTCAAGATATGTTATCCCTTATAACAACCGCTCAAAACTAATAACACATGGTCATCTGGGTACAGCCAGTCAACTTGAACTGGAAAATAATTACAAATAAATTACACAGAAATATGCCTTTTTTTAACAGTGGAAGACAGCACAGTACTTTTTTTAAAAGGGTAAATAATTATTATATATAAATAAGAATTAAAAATAGATTTATTCACACTGCACATGGATTATTGAGGATTAAAATGTTGATTATTTTACACAATTCTGAATTGTTCAAAGCCAACCGATTTTCCTCATTGTAACAACACCTGCTTGGGAGCAAATTTCATATTGTTAATATAAAAAAATATATTAAAGAATATTAAATATTAAAAAAATGTAACATTTGATATAAAAAACTGTTCAAAAGGTGCGCATTAGTGCCACATTCATTCTTCATTGGCCAAAGTTACTTTGCACTCAAACCATGATTACAACATCTGGAAAACTTCATATTATCTCAAATTTGTCACATATTTCACCCTTCAGCAAATAATAAACACACAGATATGCAGTGTGAACATTCAAGAAGATAAGGTGAGGCTAAACTAGTGCACAGTTTCCTTTTTCTTCCCTCTTTTGGTGTGAAACACACTTCAAAGAGTTCTCAGTTCTTCATTTTTTATACCGGTTCTGTTGTCAGTTCTGTGGGTCGCATGAAAGGACGCTTTTGTATATAAAGAAAACACAAAATGTTTCTTTCAACAACCAATAGCTTTAATGAAATCTGTCTTTCTGTTATAACTGAATGAATTTAGACATATTACAGCTGAAAGACACTTTAATCGTATGAAACGATGACAGACGTGTGGCACTTTGTCTTTTTAACAGTGTAGTCTAGTATGGCAGATCCTAAGAAGGTTTAGCTTCCTCTGGGGAGAGCAAGAGGAAAACGCAAGGGCTCTTTCTTTAAAAGGCCCCGGTCTCAAATTGCCAATAGAGTCCCTGTTTTAATTACAGCTCTGGCATGGCTTTTCCCCAGATATAGATAACAGATCTAAAGCCACCGAGTTGAAAGCCAGCAGTATTAGTTCCCTAATCGCTGAAATAAATCCACATGCTGTGACTCCATCAGGGGGATGGGTGTATATTTATCCGACATTCAAATTCATCTGGTTTCTCTGTTGAGGTAACAGATCTGATACGGTCTCAAGCTGTCCTAACTTTTGTTAGTTTTATGGAGTAGTTAATTAAACAAGGGACCACATTTAGTTTTCATCAATTTAAAATGTTTTTTATGATTTGTTACTTTGTTTTTCATTTGGCTTTGTATATTGTTACATATACATATGTTACATACATACACATTTCTAATAGGCTTTCAGGCTTATCTGTACTACACATTGTATGCAAGCTGTGTTTTTTTAACATATCTGCACATTTTGTGTCTGTGCATGTTTTGTTTAAAGCGTGCATACTTCTGAAAGTCTGCATTCTCATTTTTTGAAAACATCAAACAGTTGCACAGCAATATTAGACTGCAACAAAACGAAAAAGCAGCAGGATGTTATGTGCATGCACAGAAAAATTATTTTGTGGTTAATTTTTAAAGAACTATTTCACGAAATATCCGTTTCTATATTAATTCTGTATATACTGTATGTTCAAACTACATGAACTAATCAAATTTTACATAAACTAGGAACAATCATATGTCTCACATATAAATGTACATAATAAACCTGCAAAGCAACTTCAAAGGTACAACGCTTCCTGAAACATGGTTGCAAATCCTTGCTACACTCAGCAGCTTTCACATAAACAAACACATTGAGTCCAGAACCAGACATTCCATACCTGCCAGCCAATCAGAAGCTTTCATTTAAACGTTGCCTGCATTTGCAGTCAGCATTTGTAAAATGCCCCAAATAAATGCAATCTGTCTGTCTCTTTCCAAGTCTTTTGGCTGCTTTTTTATTTTGATTTCACACTGTTAATTACACATGACGCACAGGCATGCCGCCACACCTCCATGTGTAACCATCCTCCAGCACACACCTCTGAACCTTCACACACATGTGCCACAAAACATAATCACAGTTACATTGAGGCATTCAGCAGATACCTTACCTGTATGTTTTTGTCTGGGAATCAAACCCACAACTTCGTGTTGCTGGCATGATGCTCTGAGCTTACCGAGCTATGGGCGAGATTTCAGTCTAATCAACAGCAGATTTTGCTTTACTCATGTCAGACATACTGTAACAGAGGGCAAAACGTTCAAATCGTTAAATGACAATTGTAAACAAAACTTGTGCCAAGTCCAACACTTCAGTATTTACAAGCAGAAGCACACAGAATCCCACTTCCTGATGTGCAGCATCTGGTCACGACAATGACTTTGTGCCAATGCCAAGCCGACTGGGCGACTTTGGCGATAAATTTGCCCAAAGACTACATCACTAGGCCGGCTTTACTTGTGTTGCAAAAATGCTGTTAGATTTAGTAAGTTTAATTAATTTCTGTGAACCATTTCAAACTGCCCGAATCAATGAATCTATTTCAAAAAGACTCGTTTACATCATCACTCACAAATGCTCACAAGCGTCCCACTGAACCACAAGTCTGTAAAAACAAGAGTTCAAGACTGAGTTTAACCTTCAAAAAATACTGTATTATAGTCTGTCAGAAAGCTGCAAGAAGAAAGCGCAAGTTAAAAGTGCCAAAACCGCCTAAGCAGAGGAAACCAAATCCTCATTTTTCTCCCAAAACTTGAGATGTTTCCTCTCAAACACTTGACTGTTTGAGGGTAAGTGGGTGACTGTTTCAATTCGCTTTCAGTTCTATGGATCCATTTTATACCTCAAAACTGAGTCACATGAGTACAAGGAAAGGAGAACAGAATGCTCATCTGTTTTCTCTAATAAGCCGATGCACATATTGCTTAAGTATTGTTTGATTAATAAAAATTTGAGGATCATCCCAAAAGAAAATCTCATTTTGATCTGAACCGTGTGGCCCCGCTGCTCAACAGGACGCTCGTCTGAACCTGATCCAATGGAAGATTAACTAATGCACAACCTCCGGTGAGAGGTGTATGTATTTATGCTAGAAAGACAGAGAGCAACAAGCTTCTCTTGTTCTGGACCACTCTGCTCTCTTTTTGGGTCCATCCCAAGCTCCCACGGCCAGGGGCCACAAGCACTTCAGATCCTTCAAACACAAACACGGAGACTCCTCGGGGACGCCAGCGCACGGCACACATCCTGGAGATGGCTCTTTTAAAAAAATCTGTGGTTTGTTTGGTCTAGAAGCTGGATATGAAAAAGTGCACGAACCCATTTGGCTTTCTTCCGTAGAAGACAGATGGAGATGTTTCCAGGAATGCTGCCGTCTTCCATACAATAATAGTGAATGGGGACCAGGGCAACCGAGCCCAATACAATTAATGCATGATACTGCAAGCCATTTAAAAAAACATTTAATATCTTTATGTAAATATTAAGTTGTTATTTAATGGAATAAAGAATTAAGAATTAAAGAATTGCCAGTCATGCTTGTCCGCTGTGGTCACCATTCACTGCCACTGTATATATAAAGAACAGCTTAGACATTCCTGTATAAATAAATCTTTTTTTGTGTGCCAGAAAAAGTAATATGGGTTATAAAAGACATAAAGTTACTTGACGTAAATGTCCTGATAGAGGGTCTTCAACACATGATTAGAACAATCGTGTGGCTGAGGAATGATGTAATCCAGCAATGTCAAGGTTTTTTGGATTAAGATACATCATTATACATACACTGTGATACTGTAACCCTGAAGATAGTTTAATGATTAATGCTGGGGGGTGGGAAACATGGTTATCTACAAGGTTTACTGCAGTATGGAGGGCAGGGTAATACCAGAAGAATAGGGAGGTCATGCATAAGTCGATGCCCCCTGTTGCATTTCACCATGTGATACTTCCATCTGCTTACCATTTTAATCACCCCTTCACCTATGGTACATTCCAAATCATGCTGACCTTTTCCACAGTAACACCGGCCAGCACTAAAGCCCTTTATGGTTTGTCTGTACAAAGGACAAATATTCACAAACATGCCATAAACATGAATATACAGTAAAGCCATTTCAAATCATTACACAAATTCTATTTGCACAGATGAAATGTATATACACACATTATATATTATATAAATTAATAATATATACATTTATGAACTGTAATATAATAATTTTCTGTTTTTGTGTTAGATGTGTTTTTTTTTATTTAACGTAAAAACGTGTATTTTGTATGAAAACGTGAATCTCTGAATCATAATATTCACAAAAGAAACTCAATTAAGTTTTTTAAGTTTACATATCATACATAAAAGTGTACAGTATATACATACTGCACACACTCACTCACACTTTAATCAATAGCTATAAATAAATCATCAGTTACACATTTACTTCATCACGCCTAAGTTTATGTGTCCACAAGTCTAAACTCACAGTCATGGTGTCATGCCAAGGACACACGTTAAACCCAGAAAGATACGATTTAGAGGAGGAACAGATGCATAACGGGCAGCAATCAAAGAAGAAGCTAGAGAATGAGAGAGATAGCATGAGAGAGAGACACTGTGTTTGTGTGGAAGAAACAGACAAGGCCACGTTGAGTAGCAAATCACAGCTGGGCAGCTCTAAGCCACGGGTAGGTTAGCTCAGGGTTTGAGATGGGCGGGGGAAAACAATGCAGCCCGGCTTGTCAAAATTGTAATTTATGGCCGGTCATCCAGCGTACAGCATTTTGGCCAAGTGGCTTACAGTTCTCTTATAATGGGGATGGGAGAGAGGAGAAAGTACACAGGCGTTTGTGTGTAAATGTGCCAATTGTGCTCAGTTAGAGAGAAAAAGAGAGGAAAAAAAGAATTGGGGTGTTTGTGCGGTTGGACCACTTGCTAGATCTTCTGTTGCACTGGCAAGAGATAAAACTAGTGTGTAAACAGAGCCAAAAAATATATAAACCAACAAAACACCTACTGGATGCTGGCAGGATTTATACAGTTTGACATTTTTAGTTCGCTTTTGTTTCTATTTAATTTGGTTGGTAATTATCCTGCTAATTTTTGATCCATTGGTTACTTTCAACAATATTAAACATAAATATATATATATTAGGGATGCACCGATACCATTTTTTAAAGACCGAGTACGAGTACCGATATTTTTTCCTGGTACTCGCCGATACCGATACCTGTTTTTTGGGATCTGCCAGTTTTCCAAGTAATGACACAGTGAGACTAATAATTTTAGGACAGTTTATCTGTAATTGTGAACAACTGTAACTCAAACCATTTTTTTTTCTGCTTGTCACAGGGTTATCAATGTACAAATAATTTTCACAGTATCTAATAATTTCCATAACCAAACCAAGGCAGGGCTCGAAATTAACTTTTTTACTTGGTAGCACTGGTGCTCCCAACTTCAAAAAGTTAGGAGCACCCACCAAAAATTAATGAGCACCGAAAATTTTATTTGAAAACAACACCAATCAACACTAATAAAAAAACAGCAACAACAATCACTAAACAGGGCTCGAAATTAACGTTTTAACTTGGTAAAGAGTTTTAAAAAATTTAGGAGCACCCACCGACAATAAAGAATAACAGACTGCTGCTCAACTTAAGCAACCATGTATTGCTTATGGCCAAAATGCAAATTGATTGACAAAAAAATATTACAATTTTCATTTTCATAAAACACATTTTCCATTTATAAAACCTAAAACACCCCACATGTTATATGCTTAAAAGTAAATTAGTCTCCCTCCTGTTGTTCCAAACCTGTATAAGGTTTAGTTACTAACTTTTATTAAAATATCTTCTTTGTACTGACACCAGTATCGGTATCGGTGCATCCCTAATATATTTATAAATATATTGGAATTATGCAATGTCAAATAGTGTAGTATCTGAAGAGCTTTGCATTTCCAAAATCAACATCCTGTAAATTGTAAAACTTTCTATGCACTCTAAAGCCAACTGGTAACGGATGTTAATTTCATACTCTGACCCACAACATCCTCCCATTAGCAAGATCATGCATCATTAAATAGATATTGACAGAAAAACTGACTGGTTTTGAATTATAAATCCATGTTGGATGTAAATAGACGTAAAAGAAGCAGACAAAGCATGTAATTAATCCAGTTACAGTGACTGATCTAAACATACTCTTCTGAGCAGAACCCACACCAGGCTGTTACTTTCTACTCTAAAAACAAACACAAGGATTAATACGGCAAGTTTAGATGCATGTTTGTGTGACAATTGCAGCATATACCTTTGTATCCAACAGTTATTTTCAGCCCTCTAATTTGACTGTCCAGACAGAATTCCAAAAGCCCCGATATTTAGCAATGGGATGCTTCACTGCTTGTTTGCATTCTTGATATTACATAGTATATGTCCACTTCTTG
The DNA here is from genome assembly GCA_019155185.1 of Beaufortia kweichowensis. Lineage (NCBI taxonomy): Eukaryota > Metazoa > Chordata > Actinopteri > Cypriniformes > Gastromyzontidae > Beaufortia > Beaufortia kweichowensis. The sequence continues at coordinate 8,377,610 of CM032808.1, forward strand.
CTTACATAATTCTGCTTTACTCTATTTCTCTAAGATCCATTAGAATGGGAGAAAAAAAAGGAACAGACCTAGAAGGAAAAAGGACTTAGCGGAATGGATTCACAAAGCATTCAGCTGAGCAGGAGAAGCTGCTGTAGCTCCAGTACATGTGTTGCTTGAAACACGTTTGATGCCTGTTACCATTTACTGTTAGGGGTATACACTCAGGTTACAATCCAAAACAATACATAATACTACAGGGGCGTCCAATCCTGCTGTACACTAACCAAACACACCTGAACCAGCTATTCAAAGTCTTACAACAGGGTTGTGGAGGCAAGTTGGAGCTAAACTCTACAGGACCAAGTTTGGACACTCCTGCAATATTCACAATAAAATAAAATAAAAAATTAAATAAAAGAAAATATAAAATAAAAGAAAATTGAAAGAAAATTTATTTTATTTCTAAAACAATGATTTTTAATAAAAATGTTTTGTTGTACATACCACTTGTTACATAATTGGCAATATTCAATGTTTAACTGAACCTTCCGTTTGTATATTAAAAAAATTAAAGTCTGTCACTAAAAAAAGATAAGTGAATTAACATGAAATTTGAATGGAATTAAGAAAGCTAAATCTTACAAAATTCTTAAAAGCAGTAAAAGAAAAGAAAATTTTACATTTTACAGTATTTACAGAGTTTTGCCCTATGAAAAAAATCAAATAAATTTCACTTTTTACATGTGATCACATGAATTTCACATGTGCATAAAATGTGGTTTTGGAACATTTTTGTGTGATTGTAAATTTCCATGTAAAAACCTGTAGGATCACATGTTAAACATGTGGTGACATGTTGTCCACACGTGGAGACATTTTTCACACGTGCACAACATCTTACCACGTTTCACATGTGATCCCAACATAGCTCAACCAACAGGATTAAACAGATGGCAAAAATGTTTCTTGATATTAACTGTTGTACAAAAGCAACATCACATCACGCTGTTGTACTGAATAGCATTGGCTGCGACTGCCTGTGGCAAATCACACTCAACCCTCTCCCTCATGTGATACTGTTTATTACTGTTGTCATGATCATCTTTGGTGAGGACAGTCGCTACCAGGGAACGCTTGTCCTTCCTGTCCAGACGCTTTAACCTCTGTCCCCTGGGACGTCTGCAGCCCCTCGGGAGACTAGTTTTTTTCTCACTCCCTTCGCTCAACTCTCTGCGTCAAGCTCAATCATCTCCCCACCACCTTGATGGGGACAAACACGTCCACAAACAACCCAATTCACATCACCAATACAGACAGGGTGATTTTCTCAGCAGACGCCCTCGACCAAGAAGCCCTGAATCATCTGCTTGAAAGCTGTTAGCCTGCCTCATGTCAAAGAAAAAACTCTCACATCCGTCGCTGTCACTGTGATGCATTTACTTTGATGCTTTACTAGGTCAACATATTAGATGGTGTGCTTCCATGTCTTGTCTCTATAAAATCTATGCTCTTTCACACATGCATGTCAAAACACGGGAGCAGAGTGGGTCATGTGACCATCAGCTTGTGTGGAACATCAGCATCCGATCACAAATATAGACAGAACGAGACAGAGCAAGAACTGATTAATAAAAGAAGGCGAGGCTAGAGAGACAAGCAGAACTTTAAAAAGGGATTAACATGATGGACCAGAAGAGTTAATGAAAGACAACCGGTACTGTCAGCATGAAAGAGGGGAAAAAGACACCGAAGCCTGCAGGAGGGGAATACCAGCAGATGAAGACTGCCACACTGTTATATAATTACCACAGTCATTAAAGCCTATTTCAGATCCTAAAAGAGCCTAAAGCCACTAGTGTGACTAACTTTATCCTGGGTTTGCCGCATCTCAGATATCTTTAGCAACTTTTACTGCAAAAATGTTTTTATTTATCAGTATTTTCTTCACATTTTACCACTTAAAATGTCTAAATATCCCTAAAACAAGCTACATTTACTTAAGAAACAAAACTGCAGATTTTCTTTACAGAAAACACTTCTTAAATTGAGTCTATTTTTTAATCCTGCTGGCAATTTTTTTTTCATTTAGTTTATGAATATTTTCTGATGGAGTAAGAAATTAACTTTCAAGTTGTGTTTTCTACAAAATACACATATGTATGTGACCCTGCATGTGAAAACCAAGCAAAAATCTTTTTTGTGTGATTCACTGTTTATTCAAAAAATTATTTTATGGTTAATAAATCTGATTAATTTATCATTGACTGAGTAAGGCAATGTCAAATATTAAAATCAAGTTTCAGAAGCCAACTTCTGGTATTTTGTAAAATAATAAAACGCAAGGTCAAGTATATAAAAAAAATCATTCAGTATTAAAGATCATTCATTTTAAAATTATAAAATAAAAAATTTGATATCTCAAAATAAATCACTGTATTTTAAACTCTATCATTTATTATTATGAACAGCAATACATTTTCGTCATTTTATTGCCTATGACTTGATGCTTCTAATCTCATAATTAGACTTTGACAGTTCAGTCTGGGTAACACAGATTTTATATTTCCACAATTTTGCTTCTCCAGGTATTTGTATTGTTTTTAAGACTTTTTAAAGTAAAACAAGGCAGAAATATTAATTAAGCAAATGTTTTTACTTAAAAATAAAAAATGTTTTACAGTATTTGAGATGATCTTCAGGTCTATGAATCTGAAACTCCACAACCAGCCACACTGTTATTGGCATATCAGACATTGATTTTATATTCGATTCTTAGGAACTGTAAACACAAATGAACACACACATGCACTACATTTACTGTATAAGCAGGACTTCATCTTTCTATCGCCTGTGTTCTGAAAACAGACATAGATGGGCATGAGACTACAGAATGCTTGTTTGTGTGCACATGATGTGTGTAGGTTCAGTAGAGAATACAGTGGATGACATTTACATCCCACTGTTTGCATTCCAAGGCTGTAGTGTGACAGCGGATAGAGATAAAGACACACGTGGACAGTTTTTTAGGCCCTCACATTGATAGTCTCTCTTTCATAGTCCTGAAGATGACTCACGTATTCTTTGACAAAGATTGCATAAGGAATGACAACCATGTCAACCAAGTCCATCTGAATGTGACAGATATAAATCTGATGTACAGTTTACATAGTATGTACTGTATATAAAAGTAAATATAGATAATCTAGACAACGTCTTCAATTACCTAGTTGGTGACTGAGATGCTGAATGTGAACATGTAAACATGTATGTTTTAATAGGACCATTTACTGTTATGCAAACAAGTTCATTAAATAAAACTAGATATTCTCCACTAAATATTCTCACCCACACCGTCCAGTGAGCATTTCATTCTATATGCAGTCAGAAACATTAATAAGCACATAGAAGTTAATGAGTAAGTCACAGAGAAAAGACATAAATACATTCCCGTCAAACCCCAAACCCCAGAAACACGCCAGGAACATGCTGTTAGTTATGACAGCGTCGCCTACCAAGAGCTTTATTTTTATACTTCTTTACACCATACACCAACATATTAACAGGATCCTTACACTTCTATAAATTAATCTCTAAAAGTGTGTCTGTGTGTGTGAGAACACTGCGCTATACATATGTCTGTGTGGCTGCTGTCTGCCGTTCCATGTGATGGAGCAGTCACATGCACTACACTGACACACACCAATGTGTGAAAGACAGGGAGGGAGGGAGTGACAAAGAGAGGATGACAAAAAGATATACACACTGTCTGCTTTTGAGTTGGTTCTTATTTAGATGCAACTTTCTATATAAAATTATCCTACATAAAGAACATTCTGTGAAAATACAAGCTTGATATCTTTAATATTAACTGAGTAAAGCCATGTCAAATTGAAATCAATGTTTAGGAAGCCAACTTTCTGTATTTTTGTGCAAAATAATAAAGTGTAGTGTAAAAAAACATTCATTTCAGTATTGCAGTATTATCAATTTAAATACTGTATTATTGACATTTTCATAGCCATGACTGCTTTGATGCTCATCCTGAGCCACTGTCAGTTATGAAAGTGAAAAGGGACTGGGGCTTTCAAGCTAAAAATCCTAAAGGTCGCATTATATTCTTAGTTTTCTAAAGATATACAATATATGAGGACTTTGTGTAAGAAATAGGCTCAATTTTATAAATGCAGAAATTATTATTTCCCATTTTCGACCCTATGATAACAAAACAAGAACATTTAGATAAACTAAAAGATAAAAACAGTCAGAGATCAGTAGGTCTAACACTGTCCTCACCTTCACTAGCATGCAGAAGGTTCTTTATCTTTATATTTAGTGTTGTGTTCTGCAATGCCGTCACAGTTTCAATGATACAGATACTTTTTGTGTGTTCAATAAAAGACTCGGAAATGGCCAATATAAAACATGAAAAATGTCCCTATTAAGCTGGCATGGTATAATAGCATGTATCCTTTCCTAAAACAGAGGGCAAGAAAGTGAGAAAAGTGAGACAAAGAGACTTGGGAGTGGGGGGATTATAACACAGACACACCTAAGTGTTTATACCCAGATCAGGCTTCAGTCGTGTGTACACCGTGTACTATATAATAAGGCGTAAAACGTGATAACAGACTGAATCATCCAAGCTGTATACACCAACACACAGTGGGCATTGTTTATTTGCATTTGCAAAATTACAATAAAATTAATTCAAGCACCTGTATCAGCTCTTTAAATGTCAGCAAACGTGTTTTCTACTCCACTGCTACATTCAGTAAAAAATACAAACAAAAGTATCTTAAAAAATAAAATTAAGTTCACCAGCTGCTTCCGCTGGCATTGTGTATTGCGACAGGCAAAATTTCCCTTTGTAACCAAATTTTGTAAATGTGCCACATTCCATAATCAGTCCATTTTACAAAGAACCGAAGGGCATGTTTGTTTTAAACAAAATGTAATTTGACAGTAAACTGGATGTTGCACAAAACAAACGCACGCAAAACTGGTTCAGCGATTAAGTAAAATCGCCCCAGAGGGGCGGCTCGTGTGCCGTGGCACTCAAGCGAGAAGCTTTTGTCCCGAACAGAATCAACACAGAGTGTAACATGAAAAAACAGGGTCTTTATGGAACACGGTCACAAAACGTTCTTTGTTCTTGAGCGAGAGGTTAAAGCTACTCCAGCGAGATGTGTGATGGAAAAAAAACATGGAAAGGAGGTTTAAAAATGATGGGGAGGGAGTGAGGAAAAGCTAACATATGAGCGGAGTTATGAGGGCTATAAGACTGCAAAAGTGTTGCTTTACAGGTCCCATGAGCCAATAACTTGCCGGAGCTCTCTGAACTTACTATGTATGGCAGGCCGGCCTAGTTAGCCTTTAAACTGAGGGTGTACTTCACACTAGATTCGTAAGTAAATTAAAGATTCTTTATTCAGTCCGTTGAACCACTGGGTTGCCTTTTTCAAAGAGTCTATATTCAAGACGTTCGCTAGTCATTTCCCTAACCAACTCTTAACTACACCAGTAAAAGAATACCTCCTTCATAGCACACCTTAGGGCTTCACCTTTCCACCATCAACCTAAACTGAGCTCTTTCTCTCTCACAGGAGACCTACAGCAAAAGACAGTCTAGAGTTCTGTGTCTCCTAATGTAAAAAGACTGCAAAGGCTTACTGTACATGATCTACTTACGGTAATGACACATGACATCGCCAGTGAAAAGTACCTGATCCGCCCTCAAATGAACCAGCCAAGTCACCGTCCTGAGCAACAGATACCACCTATAGAATGATGTCTGAGACGAGGACGTTAAATGTCACAAACAAAAGCCAGATTGTCCGGCAGTAAAGCAAGACAGAATGGATACGGCGAAAGGCTTTCAGCCTAATACAAGAGTCTTGTTATTGAACCACAGACGAACTGGGACTCATGAAACCTGACAGGAGATGAGTCGAGATTCCTGCAGTGTAAACATGCATGGACATCATATGAATCTAATTGATACTGTAGAATATATGAATAATCGCTGGCTTCAACTTAAGACCGTGATGGCCAAATTTTCTCTGTGATCCAACAAATGACCAATAATCCATCCCCCACGCTGGAAAAACACAACAACAGCAGACACGACTGGCAACAGATTAAAGACGCTGCCAAAACTACTACGTCAAACTTTCCCAACAAATCAGGTTGCCAGATCCTCAAACCCTGACATCAGAAAAAGGAAACAGGAAACGCAGCACTATAGAGAGAGTAGTGATGAGTCACACTTGACAGTTTGCCTAAACATAATTATTGAGCATATGTGCCACAAACCAGAATATAATTGATAAGACAGATAAATGAAAAACACAGGTCCGTTCGGACATTAAAAAATCAGCTCCCTGCAAATAAGAACTAGGGACCGGTTCTGTCCGGATACTTAGACCATGACAGATTTCACTAGCAAAATACAAATTCTTAGAAAGCTGGGAGATGGTGTTGGATTTCTCGAAAACTCAAGGGTAGTGCTGTGGCTGGGGATTACAGTTGTCACAACATCTTACAAATCAAAAAAAACATTTTAAAAGTCATTCATTCAAAAAAATGAACTTAATATTCATGCAAAATTGGCACTCCCTTAACATTTCCAAACCCAAGCTCAAGTGCCTTAATTCTTATCCTGTTACAGATTCTTAAGAAAAATGTTTTTTTTTTTAAAGAAACAAGCTAATATACATGCCGTGCCGAAAAACGTGGCACAACGCTGCCTCCTTTCTTTTTTCTAAGCTTTGTAAACCACATCTTACACAATCCTAGACGCAAGAACTTAGCTCGCTGTCAAGAGTAGGACACAGTTAAAATTGATATAGTCTTTCACCGCAGTAGATGGCTGAGGAAATTGTGGGATGCTGCTCTCCACTTACTACATCATTAAAATCCCTAAGAGAACCCTAAAAGGAACATTTTTCAACGTCTCCACTGTAGTAATGTCTGATTGTTGAGACCACAAGTTATTATCAGCTAACACAGCATAACGTCCCCTTCGCAGGCTTCACTATACAGCTTTAATGCACATGTTTACAGACTTCACAGAAGAATATCAGCCACTCTTTCCGTTTCACCAAAGGTTCTTTGTTGTGGAAAAAGATAAAAAGTCATTTTTAGGAGTGTAGACTGATTCTTTATGAACATTCGAATGACACTGAACTGCTTTGCTACTTCTAAAATGGATACAGAAATAATATCCAGCCCTACCAATTCTGGTTTTTATTTTCTATATAATGCCTGTGTACATTTGAGGTATTTCAGCATTCTTGAAAAATGTTACCGAGCTGAAAATGAAATAAAACCTTCATATGTTCATATTTGATATCAAACTTCCAGCAGCTGCTTCAATCTTTCCATGTTAAATATATCAGTATTAGACGCATATAATAACTCTCTAACTCGTATTCTCCGTTACAGCTGCTTCTTTGCCCTGTACTTCAAAGAGATTGTAATTGGTTGGCGTTTGGTGGGTAACAGGTTTATTCTTTCAACTATCTTTGCCCATAAATTGCAATTGAAGCACTGAATTCAGAGTGCTAAATTTAATCAATGAAATAAAAAGATTACAGTCATATCAACCACATATTTAGCAATCAAATTAATTATATTTATTCAACAAATAAAGAAATGCATTATATGAGAGTGATACCCAAACCTACTCCAAAACTCTTGCAGAGGCACAGGGCTGCAAAGGACTATCGAATGACCTACATCCAACATACCAAGCATTAAAAGGTAGGTAAAAAATAACAGTGACCAATTTATGGCGATAGTAATTCATCACATCAAAGCAAATCCATCTGAAACACATTTGAATGGCTCACGTGGTGCAAAGAGGGCACAAATGCTCGGACATAACAGTGATTTATGATAAACTGCATAAATACTACATTCAAGCCGTCAGATTTACATTGGGTCACAGAACATGTCGCAATACCTGATTCTTTCACCTCATTCTGCTTGTTGATATGACCCATGAAGTATTTAAAACCACTCGATAAAAGAAATAGAAGAACGGCATAAGCACAGAATATCAGCAGCATTACATTAAAGATTTACCTGGCCTTTATCAGTTCTGACGGACTGAATGCATGTGTAATAAAGTATAAAAATATATATTTCTAAACCATTGTAGTAGCATAACAAGTGTGAGCCATATGTGATCTGTGGATTTTGAACATTACAAAATGTTTTGGATCCTTGCAAAATATATGTGCAAAATGAAACGTCATGGCTCTCTAGTCTGACTAATGTCCATCTCCACCTCCTTCAATATGAACACACGTAACAAATCTTGCCCTTGGGAAGCAGTTCAATCACATACTTCTGATACTTACATGAACAATTTCTTTAAGGTCATAAAAACCATGTGTATCCATTAGTGTAGTGTACAAAACAGCGTCCTGTTTCTTTTCTGCTTGCATTTTTTGCTATTTGTCCAATTGTTTTGGCAATTAAAAATAATTTAAAGCCAGATGCAAAATTCCAATGTCCTTTTAGAGATTTAGGATGTACTTTGCATAGGATTGTAATTATAAAATATTAGATTTATGATCATATACTTAATGAAACCATGATGTATCAAGAGTAATGCAAAGTAAAGGAATGTTCAAACCATAATAATGTTAACAATTACGATACAAATAACTACATTAGCATCAACACTAATGGGCAAAAACAATAACGTTATGTTAATTCTTAAAGTGATAGCATTTTAAAATAAGTTGTTTAATGCCAAATGTGGATCTCCAATCTTTATCGTTATATTTTGTTTTTTCAATTTGTAATTTCACAGCACTTACACATTATTGTCCTTTTGTTGTTCTGACTGCTTCTAAAGTTTGCATCATTTGTAAGATGCTTTGGATAAAAGCATCTGCTAAATGATTAAATGTAAATGCAGAAATATTTAAAAATCTTATCTTTATAGTTACCGTTATCATCCGATATACGTGGTGCTTTTAAAACCGCTTTAGAACAGCTTTATTTGGCCCCAAGATACAGCATGAGAATCCCAACTTAAAACAACGAACAAAAAACACTGAACAAACAAGCTACCTTATTACTTCAAATGCACAGCAGGCGGTAAGATAAGGTGCCCGACGGCTATATGATATGCTCGGCTAGTGTTAAACTACGCTAGATAATTTGAAGCTGGGCTATCGCATGGTACCATCTACAGAACTGCTTTCCTTAGCTAGCTCATTTCACGCTAAACCTGCAAGAAAAGCTCCACATATCTAAAGAAATCCCCTACTTTTATTTTTAATTATTTTAGATTTACTGTAAACGACGATTGCTTGTACGACTGCATGAATAAACTCCAGTGAGATTTTGGGTGAAAACCAGAGCAGGCTGTACTGTACGACATCAACAGTCATTTACGTCAGACAGTGCAAATACATCTTTTCATGTTGCGTATCACGTAGACAAGCCCGTATAAACTATTTTGGAGATGAGGGAAATATTTTACAATCCCAAGCATTTGTATCGGATGGCGAAGAATAGTGATGAAGGGTTAAAGAGAGGTTACTTTGATTAAAGTTTATTCTGAGGAAAGCCACTGCATTGATGGCCGTAAGATACGTCACATCAATTTACTCCTGCAATACGGTGCGCTGCACATTTCAAAGAGCGCCTGGAAAAACAAAGCAATTCCATACATTCAAACTAAAATAGTCTGTGCCATTAGTCCAAGCAGCAACATAAAAACCAGCTCTGAATTAGAAAGGAGAGAGGAGGAAAAAGACAGAAAAGATGAAGATAATCAAATGGAAGAGGTCAGGGAGAGGTAAAGAACTAAAAAAAGAGAAAGATGAGCCGGACCCACAAAAGGAGCTCTCCATAGATGACATCTGCGTAACTAATTTTTCCACTTGGATTTGCCTTTTTGTTCTTCTGTACTTTTGTAGATAGAGAGGTATTAAGCATGTCTGGCAGTGGGAGAAGAGGAGGTATGAAGCCCAGAAGCAAGAATAACCCCTCACCTTGGGTCTTTGCCAAATATCTCAAATCATCATATTCTTTTATTAAACTGGACTATATTGTGCCCGGCATTCGTTGTATTAAGGGCAAAGTGTTGTCATGTGGAAGCACAAAAAGAAAATCCAGACCAAATAAACACAAGAGACATTGAGGATCGCAGGCAGAGAGATTTCAGCTAATAATCTTCAGCTAAGAAAAAAGTGGGTTGTACATGAAGCTAGAAAGAAAACCGTGGTTTGCACAAAAATTTACATAAAAAATGTAATTAAACATACCTAAAAAACCTAAAATATCTACAATCTTGAAAACTGTATTAAAATGTTTATTAAAAATTTGATTTATTGAGCATTTTCATGCGTACTGTATGCTCAATATGTGCACTGACAGTTATCAGGTTAAATTTCTTTATTGTTGAATTACTGCTGTTATCATTATCGGTGAAAAAAAATAATATTTTTTCTTCTTTTCCTGCATTAGATGCACTAGGCAAATATCACTCAGTGTTGTCAATAAACCGTCAGTAATTATGCCAATTAAAAAACATTAAAAAGCATGTTTGCTTATGAGTTAAATCCGGCACAGTACTAAGAATGCCTAGTCAAACAGGAGGATTGCAGTTGGTAAGAAAATGTGATACTGGTCTCCACGCTGTAGTGAACCTTTCGCCAGAGGCCGTTTAAAGAAGACACAGACAGTAAATAGGCGAAAGGTTACGCTGCAGTTCTGGGGGACCTCAGGACAGGTTTCCTAGTGAGTCAAGAGAGGCCGGCGATCCGCCGTATCCTGGCTCTCCGCAGCGCAGACCGGCTCTGTCCACATGTGGGGTGACGGTCTGAAAGCAGTGGGGCCCAGGGAGAAGAGACTCTGAGACGAGCTGCGGTTGATTTAAGATTTTTGAGCGCGAGCCAACATTCCTAAGGAGAAGAGAGTAAGCGAGCAAAGCCTTTACAGACAGCAAAGAAATAAAAGAGAAAGGATGGTGTACGTGTGCATGTGTGTGTGTGTGTCCAAGGTGGGTCTGGAATTAATGCAGGATCTCCATGAATTCCACACTGGAACTCTGAGAAAACAATACGTAAAGGGGGTTTAATGCAGACACAAGCTCTCCGAGAGCAAGTATGATGGATAGATAGAAAAAACATGATTGTAAAATAGGATTACAAAGCAGTTAAAGGGATCTGGATAGCAGCCAGAAGTCCAATCCTCTCCACAGAAGAATGTGTAGGGTTGGTAATTCCGTACAAGATATGAAAATACAAATAGGTATGCGGTAAGAACGGTAAGAGAATGCTATCTTGCTTTCACTTATTGCTACTGTAGCATTCTTCAGAAACGATTGTCCAATTGACCTATGAAGAGGTTCTTCAAGTGTTTGTTTCTGGTAAAATTGAATTTTTGTTAAACACTTGGACCCCACTCTGAAAAACTCAAGTGCTCTCTCAAATCTCATTTTATTGATTTTATTACAGGTAAAATAACTAAGTATATAAAAATCAAACACAGTAAATATTAACTAAAATACCACTTAAATACACCACACTTGAAGTTTTATCAGATAACTCCATCAGTTTTATTATTAACATTCAATATTAGTGTTTGAAGCAATTTGCTGATGACAATCAATAAACTGAAGAGAAAATACTAGCAACTGTTAATGTATTTTACATTAAAAATACAAAACCTGTCTGCAGTGTCTTTCTGAGAAAAACTTTACTAATCACAAAACCGAGCAGACCAATTATCATTTTCATTTTAGTTGCTTAAATGAGGGATTATTTTAAATGTGGAGTTTAGGCATCTTAGATAAACAACAGATGGCACATTTTCCATTGATGGTTGTGACATTTTCCATTGAAAATACAGTATGTTTACATATTCAAGGATCAAGTCGCGTTATCTTTCTTACATATTCGTCTATCTTTCTTAAGGTGTCTTCTTTAACTTCATTGTAAGGGCATGATGCTGAAGACGCCAAGGTCACGGTTTGATTCCCAGGGACACACAAACTGATAAAATGTATTCTTTTATAATTCGCTTTGGAAAAGTGTCTGCCATCTATTTAAGTCTTTTTAGTTATTACTTGAATTTCGCAGACTCGTCAATTCGCACTTAAACAAAAGCCACAACATTCCCGTCATTCAAAACTAAACAAGGATCAAATGTTACACAAAGCCATTTTCTGGAAAACCTGGCAGTCTCTCTCCCTTTGCATGAGCAGACTGTGTTCATGGATCCGCTTCAGCAGTCTTGTATCATTCTCTTACAAGAGCTTATAAGAAATTGAATACTAGTCTAACAAGTCTGTAATAGTTCCCAGGCTCCGAGTAGCTCTCCTGGCTGACAGTTTGACATGAGTTTGCATATTCAGTACAGCAGAGAAACACTTTAGTTCCAACCTGCAGAAAAGTCCTGCGTTTCACACAAAGCCCTGTAGACCTAAATTTTGGGATTTTGACAAAATCTGCTCAGTGAGGTGCACACTTTCCATTACGGGTCAGTTTTGCTTCTGGACAATGTATTCCACGCAAGCCTGATCACATCCCAACCCTTCAGCACGCTACCAAACACTTGCAGCATATTAAAATTTAAATCTTACATTTACATATGAAGCTTATATTTACATATAGACGTTTGTACGCACATATGAAAGGCTTGAAAGATGCAGCTTTTATTTTTCAAGGGTCATAACATATGGGAAGAGATTGCAAATGATCTCTTTGCATGCCGGTTATTTCTGTGTTTTAACATTTAAGTGTTCATTGCTCATTCATTTTTATGTAGAACATAGTCAAAGGAGTTGCTGCATTAATTTGCATGAAATTTTACATGAATCCTCTGTGGGCATATATCACACTTAACCTACAAAAGAAATGAAAGACAAAAAATGTATTTGCCAACAAATCGAACTATTTTGTTCTTAAGTTTTTTTTAAGCATAAAACTTCAAAGAGGAAATGTTTTTGCAATTTCTTATAGTTTATAAGCAGACTTATCTACTTGCAGACTTTCTTCAAGTGCAATGAAAATGCACAATTTATTGGATTATTTATAATACTTCTTAACTTATGTTACTAAATATTTCAGGTGATGAAACACTATGGCTTCCAACAATAGAATAATTATACTGTGTTGTATTTGCATGCATTCACTAATTGCATTTTGCTAGAAAGTCAATCTTATTTAACTGTCTAACGCAATAATGCTGTAAACAATAAACGATCTACTGCTTGTCTGTATTCCTCTGGCACTGTAATTCTGTGCACAAGACACTTAATGATTCCAAAATCTAAAATGAACATTTTAATCTCTAATGAAAGTTAAAACCATTGAGCTTCATGCGATGAGACTACGCGTTATTCTCCTCTCAAGGGTTCCTGAAACTTACTGCAGGTCCCTTTGTAAGATTTACAAAAAACTATCAAATGCTTTTCAAAGTCATCAAAGAGCAATACAGCTTTGATTTGTCTAGCATGCCAACATTTCTTTCTTTCATCTAGCACATAGTAAACGCAAAAATGTATGCATTTATAGGTCTGAGAGAGACGAGGAGAAACAGGATGGTGTAGAAATAAGCCGGTATTGGATGGTGAGATGGAGAACTCAGACCTTGGTTGTTACATTATTAAATATTACATAAGCATTTCTTGTGGCTTCCTTGTAATTTATTATGATGTCACTGGACTGGTTTCAGTGAAATATAAAAGAGAAAGCTCAGAGTTGTAACAACAAGAAGAAACAACAAAAAAAAGAACAAGAACAACAAAAAAATAAGAAGATATGGCATAATCATCAGGGGTTTGGCGTTATATCTATCTAGATAAATAGAGGAAGTGGTTTTTAAAGAAATGTTGTGGGAAATAAAATGCTCTACCCTTAACAGTTGTGACATAATGCTCATTAACACAGGGAATAATTTTTGTAGTAAAAAAAAGCGTTGGCTGATTCACAGCCAGACAGAGACTGATGAATCCACCCGTGCACCGAGGAGGCACATTGTTTAGACACCACATGGTTTGTGTAGCTATAGTACTGTTAACACTGCTTCATTCATATAATTAGATGTCAAACACCGCATCTGATTTGTTCGACAAAGAAAGTTCATTTATCTACAGTACACAACTAGAATACAGAGGAACGTGTCCTCATGTGCACAGTTACCCATTAAAGATCGTAGATCTTAGGCCATTAATCACAGACCATTTAAGATCAAGATCACATTGGCAGACAAATGTATTTGCACAAAGATATCTTTTTCAAATCACCACTTCTGTAATGATATACCTTTGAATTCATTCATCTGGCAAACACTTTCATCTGAAGTGACTTGAGCATATTCATTATTATATATAATTGTGTCCTGGGATTGAACCCACAACTTTGGCATTGCTCCACCAATTCAGCTAAAAACACTGGAATAAATGTATTTTACCAACATATAAGACAGCAAAACCAACACGATTAGCCCATGATGAACGAGTAAGGTCAAAGTCTTTACATTCAATATGCGGCAGGATTAAAATACACACCCAACCTACACACAGTCACACACACACGGTGGGAAATGCATTAAGGAAAAACAGACTATACATTGTGACTGGCGGGGCCCTGTTGTATGACGGCCAAGAAAAGTATGTCTGAAGTTAATCCCTTTCTTAAACTTGATAAATGAATGGAAACTGTCTTTAACTAAGCAAAGGACACATAATTCATGGAAGAGTTGGTCTTTGTTAAATAATGGCTATTAATATGGCTAGATACACAACTTAGATGTTTGGTCTCTAAATGAGAGAAAAGCCACAGCTTGCTAATAAAACAATGATTGTCCATCTGTTTCAAATGTAGCCGTTCCTTAACTACATGAGGCAGTTTGGATAAGGCGTATACTGTACATTAAAGCTATGTGGTAATGGAGCAAAATCAGAGGAAAAACTGTAATGACTTAACTATTTCAGAGAAAGAAATCTGAGTACTTATATTTAGTAATGCACTGGCAATACTTATTGACTGACTTTTGATCAACTCATGCTATATCAGCTATAGCATAAAATGACAATATATATTTAGTAGGTTGTAATGCTTTTATAATGCTGACCTGTTGAATGTTAAATGGATCAAATCCAAGATCCAATGAACTGATAATGCAGCAATAAACTTAAACTCTAGTTCTCAGTTAGACAGCCTTTAAACTGCTGACTGGTTGCAAAAAAACATCCAAAGGAGATATGTTAAATGAGAAGAACAGGCTGTTCCTGATTAATATCTGGCCATCTTCCAGCACAGTGTAGATTTCACCTCCGTATCAAACTGCACAACAAACACACGCTATATACAAGCATCTGCTGTCATTACCGCACCACTACAAACAACTCCGCCCTTTTTCCTAATATGGACACTATAAAAGCATACTGTCACATATATTCTTTTTTCTCATGGTAAAATAACCTGATACTTTTTACTCTATCAGCAAAAAGTAGACAGGAGAAAGAGATGATGACATATAGACTGCATCGATTAAATCAAATTACTGCTTAGCAGGTCTGCCTGCTGTTTTGTTTTATTGAATTCTATTGAAACAAAATCAAGGTGCCGTGCCAGACAGCAATACAGCGAGATGAATGCGAAAAAATGCTTTATTGAATGTGCATAATTTCATCTGGAACATTATAACAAAATGTTAAAAAAGTCTTCATTGGAGGTATTTTATTTCCTCTCTGCCTTTCTCCATGATTCCACAGTATAGCACAGACGTCTTTCTGCTGCAGCCTGGCCTCAATGGTCAGAGATATTAATTTGATTTTCAAAATGTCACATTGTCCTCATTATAGAAATTACTGGATGATGAAACACAACCCATTTAAACAGGTTATGGAGTTATTCTTATATTCCGGTATTCTGGCTGAATTCATTACCTCTTACAACCTAATTCTCATCATTGGCTGTAATGGTGGTCACAATGAAAGAAGCCAGTAAAAAGTTTAATGTATTTCATAGACCATGTGTGGCCATTTTTACCTGGTTCAAAGAGTTAATGGACGGCTCATCTGTTCTGCGATAAGAGCTTCTGATCTTTTTTTAATCAATATCACATCCTGCCTTTGTTCGCTCAATGGCCTCTTCTGTCAAAACAGTTCAACTATTTTACTAAGACGTTTTAAGCAATCGGGAAGGCCAATTAAAAACAAGTGTGCAGGACACAGAGCACATGCAGGGCATTACCAGCAAATGGGTCTTGGGTTGCTTACATCAAGATTATCCACAAATGCAAAGCTGGTTAAATTTCTTATCGTCAGACATTGTGAGCAAGAAAAGCTCAAATTATTATAGTTTGTCAACATAGTCTTAAATATGTCTCATGCCTGCATAACATTAAAACTATATCATGACAAACGACTAACAAGACTAACAAAACAAGACGTTCATGGCATCTACATCTTCCGTTATCCAGACAAAGGTGACACCCAACAAGCCATAGTAGGAAGTATGCACTCATAAAACATGACTTACTTGTGCTCTGTAATCACCATGAAAAAACGATGTGTGATGATCTAAAATAAAGATTTCAATTAAATCATGCTTCCTATTTCCAACAATCGACAGATGCTTTTCCTCACACCCTGATACAGAGCTCAGAATGCACCCGGAGGTGTCGCTCTACACAAACGTCTTCCATTTAATTTGCAAAAAATAAACATCTCCCGAGCGGAAAGGGGCAGAATGCCAGGAAGGCTCCACAGGAGCTCTCGCCATGACAACATCATCACCGTGGCAGCTGTTCTGCTCAACATGCGACACTTGCAGAGCACGAGAGCAAAGATGGAATGTTTACTGCAGTGTCAAGGACACAATTCAAGTTTCTTATAGTCAACATGATAATATAAGACAACAAGCAAATCACTGTGATACAGCAATCGTTTTGTTTTCATTAATTATAAATGCAAATAAAACATGTTAATGCAGTGTAAATGAATGCTAAGAGCACAACTTTTAAGATGAAGATGTAAGGATGTAAACAAAACAAAAAATCAATACCATTTCTTAAAACATACAACTCTTTCAGCTGGCTCAAAGTTGAAATGCCTATGAAATCAAAATAGCAAATTATTATTTATGGAACATTTATTATAAATGATTTATCCATGCATACTAAATCCTATTTTATAATTGATGTGTCTTAAGTACCATCTCTTTCCTGTATAGACTATATAGACTGTCCAATGGCCAGGCCTCCAACAATCCAACCCATTCCCAAAGAACAAAATCACAACCTGTCCTAATTTATATATACATCAAAATAAGAAAGAAAACACCATTGCAACTTCCATTTCATGCCAACTTTAACTGAATTAAACTATACACGTCTTTTGGACATTATTGTGAAAAAATACATAATTTGCATTCATTTAAGGACAATCAATCCACCAAAATGTTTAATTTTCCTGAGTTTCCTAGCAGGTAAGATACAGTAACATTAAAGCCTATGTGTGAAGTCTCTGCAAAATTAGCGACAAATGAAATTGTAAAAATAATTATTAATCCAAAAAACAAGTTTTCCAGAAAAAACTATGTCTCCATAAATATTCTCCATATTAAGCCGGTATAGTAAAATGTATTCCTCAACAAAATTAACACTGAAAAAAATAGAAAGCTTACTACAAAAGCACAAAACCTGCACCATAATATTCATCTCGAACTTAAGCACCTTATTTCCTGAGTGCACTTTCAGTTCAGTCACCTGATCCATTACACAAACCACAACTGTGTAATATATTCCTACCATAAATCTCTCATATCTCTCATATCGCCGACAAACGCATTATAATTATACACATGGCAACTCTCAAAATCACAGCTACAGCTATTATCTCAGTTTTTTTCCTTTTGATTAAATAATGGCACCAAGTAATTTTGACCATGACTGACATTTCCTACTCAAACTAAGTGAAGCTTTCCTGGCCCACCTCTGCTTTGTCAGACAGTCCTCTTGCTTCTGCTCTGTCTCCTTTCGCACAGCAAATAATGAGCTCTCTATTAAGAAAATGGGCCTTTCGAAAGCTGCTCTCATTAAAAACTCAAAGGTAAAGTGACAGTGGAACAAAATGCTAGCAGCATGCGAGGCTTTCAACGCTTAATTGAGACCGTTTTAAAATGTCGAAAAGTTCTACATCTGACCTTCATGGTGAAATAAAACAATTCGAAAGTGAGTGCTTAAATGCCCATTAAGTAAAATTAAGTTCTCACGTGGTGTCAAGGATCCAAGCGATGATGAATGAATGGTGAAATTATGAAGGTGTTTCACAGCAGAGGGAAACGCTGCCAGCATTCAGATCGTCCAGCACAGAGAAGTTGATCACAATCCATGGATGTGTTTTTGTAGTGTTTGGCAACCTCACAGCTGACTTCAGCGATTTAAAACACACTCCTGCTCAGATATCCAAGTTCTGTTTTAAAAAATGAAAGAAATGTGAAGATTAGGGCTGGGTTATATAGCAAATATCATTTTTTTAACAAAATATATTTTGAAATTACATTCATCACTACAACCGTCTGAATGTTTTTAGGGCATTTACCAACACTAAACTCTTTTTGCTAATGAAGTGTTAAATCAGAGATGCTATTACAACATCTGTCTTAATGTTCTGCAAGCAAGCAGATACTGCAAAACTACTCTAATGACACGGTCTTTAGGAAACTAATGGCACAATGAAAAGTGCATTAAAATCACTGTAATATCTGTGGTGTCGCTTAATTCTACATAACCAGTGAAATTTCAACAACATCAGTGCTGACCTTAAATGTTCAGCTACATAGACAGATTTTAACTTTAATAGGATACTTTTCCCTACATATGTGAAAGTTTTAGGAGATGGCCAGAGGGAGCTTCAATGAGCAAATACTGTGTTGGCTGTTGTTCACTGTTATTTTTGTGGAGAGCCACAGGGATCTGATGCTGGACTGTGACCAAAACTATATTACACTAAAAGAAAGCAACTCCTTGCCTGTTGTAGTATAACATTGATCTGTTATTATTAACCAACTATCTGTCTTAACCGGAGTGACATGGGCATTCAGAGACCTTAAGGAACGCAAAAGGTGACGTGTAGTGTAATCTAGCATACGCTTCATATACATGTGTTGTAGAAAACTCCACTTCCTAAGGGAAAAGTACATTCTTTAGTACAAGCTTCTCCTTGTATTGCATAAAAGAAAAAGTCATGCAGGTTTTGAATAACCTGAGGGTGTTTAAACGTGAAAGAACTGAATTTTTAGGTGAAAAACTTCCTTAAGAAACAACCGCACATCAGGTTTGAAAGCTTAAAATATCAAACAGGAGTCCTTTTGAGGTAAGTCAGATTGCAAATTGGGTCAAAGTTGACCAATCACAGCCTTCATGTGACCAGATTACTTCTAAAAGGCTTACTGACATAATCCTGTGGCCGGTGTGACTGAGGTTACATCCAAAGCCATGTCCAAAGATCTGCAATTCCATTCCCAGAAAACATACACTAATAAAATGCACATCCTGAATGAACTTCAAGTTTATTTGGGGAGAAACAATTTATTCCAAATGCATAACAGTAAACAGACTGACACGTTAATCAGGCCTGTAAAATGATTAATAGTTAAAATAGACCAAAATCATCAGTGTTCAATTTGCTTTTAAGACCTCATAATGTCACCAAGAGCTGCAGGGACTAATTTAATTGAACTCTCAAAGACATTGAACCTGGGGACTGCTTTTTATGAATCACCAAGAACTACAATATCAGCTAAAAAAGTCTTCTTTACTGTTCTCCTGAAGAAACAATGTCCTCTATATCTTACATGGCCTGAGGGTGAATAAATTATGTGAATTTTTATATTTGTGTGAACTAGCACTTAAAGAGGTTTTAAGGTTTTTATTGGCTTTGACACCACTGTAAACCTTTTCAGATAATGACGACCCTGAGGTGCAAGTTATAAACAATGTTTGAGTTTCAATCACAGTTAATGGCTCACCCACCGGGCCAGTACAGTACAAATGACCACAGATGCACTGCTACATAAACTCAATACAATAAATCACCTGTGTACTGTGAGCTTTAGCAGCTCTCAGCTATGGACTTTTCAATCTACTGCGTAACGGTAATGGGAGACCAGCCCATTCGTCAACCAATTAACTAGTCATCTAAACTTTTTCACATTGCTGTCATTGAAGTGTCAAAGATTATGTTACAGTGTACAAAAAAATACAAGCAAAGACTAAATCAATCTGTCTTCACAAACATCACAGTGTGTTTTCAGTTAAAAGACTTATAAATGAAAACTTCCAGACAACATGCGGTTTGTAAAAAGTAGTTTTGCATGATCCTACCAAAGATGCTATTTTACTCCCATGCTAAATTTATATGAATTGACATATTGTCCCTTTCCACATATCCACCTACATTTCATCAGTTTCCATTAGGAAAGGTTACAATTTCAGGGGACCAAATCTGATGGCATTTAAACCCGCGGATGTTCTCGTCTGGCTAGGCAGGAAAGGTCATCTCTGGCGACTGATTAAGACAGGCTGGATGACAGACGCCACATGCACAAATGAGAGACGAGGAACATTAAGGTAGACCACCCGTATGACAAAGAACCGTGCTGAAACTGAAGACCCGAGCCGAAACAATATCTTGTGAACTTTCACTTTTTGATCTTGTCGCTGAATATCAAGTGTTACTGTATATCTCTGAGAGCACATAGTGTGGCACGGTGTCAATGTACAATGAATCAATAAATGGTATAGTGAATGACGGTAAAGATCTCCTGAGTGTTAAGGAAGGACATTTGCATTTCAATAGCCTCAGAGTCTTCAACCTGGGATCTATGAAGTAACTCAAGGGAATCCTTGGATATATTGAAGTTAATTCTGATAAAATGTTTAATGTTAATTTATGATCAGATGCAATATGCAATGTATAATGTGCCTTTTAGAAAAGTTTTAAAATACTTGACTTATTAATATAATCAATATAACAAATACAATCGTGACAACATGCAGTATTCATTTTTTATCATGAAATCAAAAATGCATTTAAAAAGATGGACACTTTGGACCAAATAACAATAAGCCCAGCATAAAAGGAAACTTATCAGATACATTTACTATACAGCAAAATACTAAAATCAAAGTAGCATAGCTGGGGTCTGAAACAACAAAAAAACACCCTGCTGTATCAGAAGGTCTGCAATAATAAAAGCAGAAAGCAATGACGTTTAGGAGCATATAGGGCCACGTATCTTTACATTGAGTTCTTAGTTACCTGTATGTGGCAAGGTGAACAGGGGTTCAATTACTGTCAGTTGAGAAGGGATGACTGTGTATCAAATTAAACTATGTAGGTCACTTGAACGGCTTCTAGATCCCGCAACGCTGACACAAGACACCATTATTGGAACCTCATCTATGTCTTTTTTTACCGCAAAGTGCTGCAGTGAAGTTTCCATTAAAAAGCAAAAGGCTCTAACACATTAGTCCGTTGATGTCTGGCACCGGTTCTCCTACACCCTATCCGATAGCCCTACCATATGAATAATGAAGTCTGTCGCGTGTTAAACCGCCTAAGTTATATAAATGAAAAGTATATTAAACACAGGTGCAACACAATCCAAAAGCCATTTTGTGAAAACATTATTCTTTCCGCTCCGAACTAATTTAGGCATAAATAATTCATTTTTGTGCAGTATGATTAATTAATTGCATGCACTGCATATGACCAGAATTATATACCAGTTTATAAAAGTATTTCCCAAACAAAATAAAGTGCATTTCTTCAATCTCCAGTGCTAGGTGAATGAAAAATGATTAAGTGTACAAGCTAACTTTTTATTAAACACTTGTAATATAACTGCGCACATAAGACTGCAGAAGCATGTGACTGACTGAATGAAAGATTATGGTACATGTCACATGTCAGCTAAAACACAGCATCATATTCTGATTGCACTGGTCTACCCACTGGTGCATGACCATGCATCTGATTCCCATATTAATCCCTCTTCACTGTATCCAGCAAATACAACGCATCTGCACATATAAGCCAGAAGAAAACCAGGCTCAACTGCAGAAATAAATCCAAGTCTTTCCTCTAACTCGTTCCCTGATTCACACAGCAGTTTAAGCAGGAACAGCTTAAACCACAGTCAATCGTGCATTATACTAAGAGCCAACAGGAGAGAGTTCACGTGCATCCTGATCCCTGAAGCCTCCAGGTTGGACTGTGTAAAAAGATGATGGGAAAAGATTTTTAGTTAAAGTACAGGTTTCAGCCTCAAGTTTTCTGTATAGAAATCAAAGCTTAATCATTCCTTATTCAGAAACGACCGCCCACAGTGAGTTTAAGGAACGTCTAATCAACATTGCATACAAAACTGGAAAATACTTTCTCGAAATGTTTTTCAAAATAAAGCCAGCTAAATTCATCTTTTGTACAGAACTGTGAAAATATAACCTTGATATCTTTAAAAATGACTGAGTCAAAGATTGAAATCATAGTCAAATTAATACCAGAAATCAAACTTTGATGCTTGTTGTCTCGTAATCTCAGAAACTGCAGTCAAAGCTCAGACTACTTCCAGTAAAACTGAAAGAATAACAATAAAAATTTTTTTAAAAAGAGTAAAAGCTGAAATATTTAGAGGTCTAACCAACTAAAACAGCACTGACAGCTGAAGATTTCTGCATTTTAAAACAATTAGCAGCATCAAGGTGATTTCTACACCACAAATTTGCAGGTTTAAGAGACAATCTGCAAACAGACTGCAAAATTGATTTTGAGGTAAAAAATAAATGATTAATAAAAAAAACATGAGTTTTAGTAACAAATAATTCTGGGGACAAACATGCATGAATATGTGCACTGTTTAGAAACAGAAACAAATGATGTTTCTGTTAATGTCTTATTGAGAGATGAGCACATGTAGTAAACTGGCAGCAGCTTAATGACTGCCCCGTTGGTCTGGCATAGCCCTCCCTTACTTGAGCAAGACCAAATGTAAAAATCTCAAAGCTAATTACACAACATTACTGTATATTGCACAACAGAACAGAACAATGCAAAACATTGTTTAACAATGAAAGAATGATTCTGTTGCTTAAAACAAAAGGAGGGTCAGTCACTGGGTTATTATTTAAAGTAGTATGTATTATTACATCAATAAGCCAAGACAGAAAACACTACAGTGATTTTACCACAGCAAAGGGTGTTCTGGAACATGACGCAAAGTGGATAAAACAGCAGCAACAGCAACATGATCAAAGACACAAATGATTAAATAATCCTTTTTAACTACAATAAAAAATTCTTTAACTTGTAAAATTCATCTGACTGTTATGGTTGAAAGGCAACATCTCTGTATTTGAATGCACATTTTTATAAAAATTTCACAATATCTTTCACAATATGGTTTCTCTTCCCGAGTTCCGCTCATACCTTGTCAAAGTTTTATGCTTCGTGTTTATTTCTGACTGATCGGAACAGTCTCAAGACAAAATAAAAAAGCAATAGAGAAAGCTTTCACATACACACAGTGAAAAAATAACAACCTTACCGCTGTAGAGATTGATCTGCTGGGGTACAAGCCAAAATGGGGCCCAGCCTGCATGCCAAGTCAATCACCCCTCCAGTCTCCAATCAATGCAGAGGAAGACTGCTAGCGTTTGACACCTTTTTCATTTTCACATAACGTAGTGCTTCTCCAAGGCATGATCTATTTTTTCTCTTTACTTCTACAACTTTCTGACAGGCATACCAAATTGTGCTCCCATCAGAAGGGATAGCTCTACGTATTCTTTACATTTTCCAACTTTCCATAAGGTTCCCAACATCAACTGATACCAAGGAGGTGATGAGGTCACATTTTTTGCACAGAAGATCTTTTGATACCAATGTCCTTTGAGGCAAAATCATTCAGGTCTGATGACCACGAGAAGGCAATAACGTAAAGCTCCGGGTCATTATTAGACAAGCTTTATATCAACATCATTCATGAAACCCTCTATGACTCTTCTCGTCTTATTAAATACAGGTTTCGGCCTAAACTGGGTCAATAGCGGTTGGTCACAATGCGTGACGGGGTGCCACATACCTCATCCAGGTGGGAACATGGAAAATGTGCTGGATAATGCATATTCCCTTAATTAAAATGCCACAAAACACAACTAAATACAGCTGTCCCTACTCCTTTGAAGAAAAAGTTCTACACTCAAAATTTGATAGTTTTGTGGAGTGACAATCAAATTAACACCAGAACTGAATTCACTTCCATACCAAATTTCAGTTGAAATAACGACAGGCATATTTTAATAGCAATTTTAAAGGTGTGTGCAACTGGAAAACCAGTAAACCTGATAACTGGCACTGCACATATTGAGCATACACATTAATTTTGCACATTTTAGATATTAGATATTTTTAAACATTTTAAAACACACTTACCGGTTACCTGGTACCTGTTTACTGTCACCGTACCTCAGGAGGAACACCTATGTTATTTTTAAAAATAAATGAAAAGACCTAAAAATATAAAATGTAGTTCAGATTGTAGTGCAT
This sequence comes from Beaufortia kweichowensis, assembly GCA_019155185.1. Classification (NCBI taxonomy): domain Eukaryota; kingdom Metazoa; phylum Chordata; class Actinopteri; order Cypriniformes; family Gastromyzontidae; genus Beaufortia; species Beaufortia kweichowensis. Next base: position 8,402,178 of record CM032808.1, read on the forward strand.
TTTTATGTGTATACTCATTTTTTTTTCTATTTTTTAGTTTAATAAAGTTATTCAACTTGATTCATAAAATAAAATTGCGAACCCCAAATGTTAGCTTTGGCACCCCGTCACGCATTGTGACCAACCGCTATTCTAACAATAACGTATCTGACTTGAATTGATGTCACTAATTGATCACATGCACTTTTGTTTTGTTTTTGTTTGTATTTGTACTAATAGTCATATACACACTGAAAAGCTTAAAGTGTGGCAACTGTGTGCAACTAAGTGTGTATGTGACCATTAGTGCAAACACAAACAAAAACAAAAATTAGCGACATCAATTCAAGACAGATACGGCTGAGAGAAAAGGAGCTTTCAGTTTAATGATCCACAGTGAGCTGCTGATCTGAATAAAGGCCCTCAAGGGACACTTCAGAAATCTGTGTCTATACAAACACTGTGCAGAAGAAACAATAAGCAATGTGTGTGACCTTCTATACTCACAGCCAACAAAATATAAAACACAAGATACTTGGATTCTGTTCAATCTGATCTGATAGCTGACAGATGTTGAGACATTGTCAGAGCTGAGCTGGTGACCTTAATATTCCAGATGGCGTGGTAAAATGCTTTACATTGCCAAAGCACACATACAGTATCTAGCCTGTATAGTTTGAGAGCATCTGCATAAATATTGTGTAAATGTATGCACATATTAGTTTGTATAAGGCCGATTTTACATGCACAGGCTTAATAAATTACCTTCATCAAGCAGCTGCAGTCTTTGCATCTCTTGCACCATGCTATTTGACACGTAGTGGTACATCCAAATCCAAAGAGACATGCTTCCATAACAGTGAATCATGCATCTTCTTAATTGTTACCTAGCTACACAGGTAAACAACTGAAGATGTTACAGCAATGACGCAAACATACTACACGTACAACACGTGCAAAGTAAAGGCAATTGTGTGTTTGTGACTTCTCACAGAAGCACTTGGCAGGTCTCTCTTCACAGCTGCCTTAGGTTTCACTAGTTTATGGTCATCCAACGAGATGTCTTCACACCAGCCCCTTTCTCTCCCCATCCATTAATCACACAGTCCACTCCAACGCAACGGTTGGCCTCAACCAGATTACTGCCGATACACCTGAGTGAAAGTTTCACAGGCTCTCGTTCAGTCAGTCAACAATCCCTACTACTGCCTTTCTTACAGTCTCATTTACACTTAACGGGGGCGTGGAGTCATACATTCAAGATGCAACCTCCTTAGACAAACATTTTTAGTAGAACAGGGTCCTTTTTTGCTCTAGTGTGACAATGACCCTGTGAACATGGCGAAGACCAAAAAGTGATTTATCGAGTGGATAAACCTGTCTGGCCTGTACAAAGCCCAGGCCTAAACCACACTGAACACCTTTGGGATGAATTGGAACTGTCTAAGATCTGGCGTCCATCACTCAATATCAAAACCAGACCTCACAGATGCTTATGGCTGAATGAACGCAAAACACAACAGTCTTGTTAGAATATCTAGTGAAAAGCCTTCACAAGACTAAAAACTGACTGAGAACATTCTTCAATGTCCTATTAAGGCCTGCAAGATATATCAAAGCTATTGAATAATTGTAAACATGCATGTCACCATGGGTTGCAATAAAGTTAAATCATTCAATTCAGTTATGTACAGTTAAAATTTTAGATCAATGCATATAGCAGAGAGACTGGAGAAAGAATATAAAACATGGCTTGGCTGTCGATGGTTTTGCGAAGATGAAACATGCTGAAGGTGGCAAATTAAGACTGTACCCTTCATCATCATTAAATCCAACAATATCCCAATAAATCGGTCTTTACATACAAAGAGCCAGCACAAGCAGCACAACAAACCCTTCTTAATTATATGAAAACAAGAATTGTGAACAATAAAGCACGTATAACAGGTGTTCCAAGGACAGGAGATAGCAATCTGGACACGTTGACAAATGATAGCAAACTCAACCACCAATCAACAAACAACAGCAGTTGTGTAGTGGAGTTTCCTGTTCTCCGTATGCGGGTCCCCTTTAAGCAAAGCCGTCATCTGTAATCCGAAGACTCTGATCTTTATTTTGTAATCTCAGTTCTGTTCACGACCCATCCTTCCTTTACTCGGGTCCTATATGGGACACTGCCAGTGTTTCTCAGGCCACTTACGATTTGGTTTTACTTTAACTGTTGACTTCGGAATTGGCTGTAATTACTGGCTTCGAAACCGACGACACCGAGAGCACGCCGTGGCCTTGTAGTTTAAACAGGAGTTAAGTCAAGTGACTTGTGCACACTTGTTTGCTCTGTAAGCTCTGTAATGAGCCGAGTGATTGTGTTATTAATAGGAAGTGCCTGTAAGAGGTGTTGTTTTGACACGTGGGAGGTACATGAGAAACTTATTCAGAATATATTCAGTAAAAATATTGGAAGTGTTTGGACTGCCAATGTGAGTGATTTCATGACAACATCCACCTGACACTTCGCTGTTTTCATTTGGAAAAAGTGCACCTCAAACGAATGCCCGTGAAACACGTCACTTTTCTTTAACCATTCTACCTTAAGTGCACACAGAACTCACATCCATCTGTCTTTGAGAACAGTTTGATATGAATTTATTGGCAGTAACAAGGGAAATGCCAGTTGGCTACAGCTAAATGCACCACATGTAAAAACACAATCTCTTTTCACACAGCATCAAGTATGGCACAAACACACTAATACATAAAAACAACACAAACAGCAAAAAACAGCACAGATTGACAAAATTATCCTAATGAAATATCCCAAGCTGATGTTTGAGAATTATAATAAAAAAGCCTGATTTTCATGGTTTGTTCTGAGGTATTTAGTGCTAAAAATAGGGTCCGGGTGTAAATGATGCCCTACACATCAAAGGCCTAATGAAAAGAAAATGATGAAGAGGTGAGGAACACCAGCACTGCCAAACCCTTAGTTCCTGGAACCAGTCCAGCTAAATCTCTCAAGCGTGAACGTTTATACAAAAATGACCTCCTAAAAAGCAACCGGTTACACACTTAAATCAGATTCAGGATTATCTCAGTGACCCAAGCTTATTCTGCAAGAGAAATACTTTGCTTTACAAACAAGCAAATATAAGGTTTTTTAAAACATATTTACAGTGTACAAAGATATGCAATGTGTGAAATACAAATATTGTTCTTCAAGAAATAAAATTTCCTGTATCTGCTTGCAGTATTGCGAACAAAAGCACTTTCACAAGTTTAAGTGCTTTTGATTTTCTGCCAATTCACTTATCATCTATTTTAGTGTACACTATCTATAGAAGTTATATATTACCCAAGATCATTCAAAATGGAGGTGACGCATGCATTTTTCTGCTGTTAAATCACACCATAAATCAATTCATTCAACTTGCAAAAACGGTGTATTACCTATTATATGGCACAAGTGATGTACTAATTTTTTTCAGCCAACAAGGCATTTCTGCTCACATCTTACTTACTAAATTTAAAACCAGATTACACACACCATTAAAAAAATGAGGTAGCCATTTTTACCTTTAGTATGGTGGTACTATCCTCTAACACATTAAGTTCTCGACAGGTACAAACTGTCTAGCACGTTACACTTTCACATAAAAGATAAACAATAAAGAACAAAGAGTGAGATCAACAACTCACTATGATTCACAGACACTGAAAAAACATCAAAGGTGAGTACAGCACCAACCTTACAGTCAACATTACATTCCTTCCTTAATCCCAAACATCCAGTGTTGCTCTGTGTGGATCCAGATCTGGTCCAAGTTCAACTGGGACTATAATTCATTTAGCCTAATTAAAAGATAAATGTGGTGTTGTTTTCTGAAGAAGTATATATACGGTACCATGAGAAAGTTGTTGCATGATTTATTTACCCAGTAATCATAATTGTGGATAATGGAGTTGGAGGAATCATTAACACTCATGTAAAAACAGACGCTAGTTACAGTAATCTAGAGCTGTTTACTCTTAAAACAAGTGAGTTTAGTACAGCGCTACAAATAATTGAATTACGTGTAATTCTATATAGGACAAATCAACAATCTTTGACAGACATAATAGTGAATAGGATTTACTATTTCTTGCTTCATAGGGTATGGCGACAAAATCGTTTCTGCGATACACATGGCTTATTAAATTTCACAGGCAAACAACATACGGACTCCTGAAAGCAAAAGTGTAAAATGTTATTACGGGATTTTGGGACATTTGATTTGATTGTTTAGGCCTTTACTGGTAAGAAAATGTAGAGTCCTACTGAAATTTAATAATAATACATAATGCTGAGCTGCAATTGCCAGCAGTCTTTGCATAGCGAACTTTAAAAGTGAGCAACAGGAGAACCGTCCAGATTATAAAGCTTGTCTGAGATTTAGGGTTATTAATAAGTGTGCAGTATGGCTTTATAAAGTGCCTTTAAGAACTCTCTTTTCTAATAACGTCTTGCACATATTAGTCTTTTTCGCTGTACACGTCTGCCGCCCTTTTGGTTTTGTGTTTGCGTGTGGCCGAGTTTCTGTGAAGCTGTTTAAAAAGTCCAGATCACAGCCGAAACGACATTGACTGGTCCTCATTGACATGGAAACCACAGCCTCTCGTGAACGAACCAATAACAAGAGGCTACAGACGAAGAACAAAAGAAGACAGTTGAAACAGGGAGTTGGCTTGTAACCGGCGACAATAAAATACAGCATTCAGAACTTTTTGTGGATACCAGACTGACCGAAGATATCTAGCAATCTATGAGCAAGCAGGTCTGCGTATATGTGCGCGGGTGTCCCGTACGGCCATGTTGTGTGAGCGTTATCTTAAAGGGGCCAAAACAGCGATGGCTGACATTCATGGAGATCAAGCTGAGTGGTGATAAATTCTGTCATGTTTCACAGGACACGCTGCTCATGTTGTGCTTATCAGAAATGAAAGCCGCACTGCCCTCTGTAAACGCTTCAGATCGGAGTCAAAGTTCAGTTTTAGCATCCGCCATGAGCACGGTCAAAGCAGAAGGTTATCACACATTATTTGTATCGCTGTCATGAATTATGTAACACATGACAAACGGCACAGGCAAGGCTACGGTACGTTACAGCTAATGCCAGTAAATAGTTGAAAAGATAAACCAGTAAACTCTATTGAATGCATGTTAATACTACAACATGTACAGTAACATGAATGCTTTGATTTTTGCAGTTGAGCTGATCTCATACATTCATTGGCACTGCAAGGTCATCCAAGAACACACCTTATTGTTATTGTTAAAGGATTTCACTAATTTTACTGGATTCTTATACGTAAACATGTTAAAAAAATACAACTAAGACTGGTGATGACAGTGAATGGGCAGTGTCTGTTAACTTACATCACAAAAACCAAATGTGGATTTACGTTTTACAGCACTCAACAAAAAACAAAAATACAATCTTGACCGATAACACGTGTTAATGTTTTACAAATGGGCTTATCTGTCGTGTCTAATTTGTGTGTTTTAGAGAGAAATGCATGACAGATATACAGTAGGGCGAAAGACTGAATATTGTGATGTAGAATAGGTCACAGACACTCCTCACTACGTAGTCAACAAGAAATTTCACACCAACGTGAGCACGACAATGCTGAGAAGTAGTTTTTCACAAACATATTTATCATCCGAGATACGTAATGGCTTTGGTCTGATACCATCAAAATGATGATGTCATGAAAAGCAACTGAGGTGTAAAACAGGATGTTGACTATGGTTATCACGGTTTGGGCAAAGACATACAAATCAAAGTACGGAGGACTTTTGATACATGACGTGAACAATTAAAAACCCTTTAAGAATTTCCAAGTGCCTTACGGGTTCACAGAAGTGGCCACAAGCTAACCACGTTCATATTGCAAACCCATCATTGTTAGACTGACAAACCACAAAGCCATTTAAATTACCCAGCATGCTCTTTAAAGGGTCTAATGTAGCACCATATTGACTGCAAATCCTCGTTTTCCATTACACATTTTCACTCTACATTTGGCATTGCTGTCTATATAGCAAGGGGCTATGGTATAGTGAGCTGCTCGGAGAGGGGTCATGGAAGGTCACATCCTCCCATTAAAAAGTCTTCAGGGCCAGGCAGAACATGCCAGGCTACTGTTGAATAATGCCTGCAACTCATCTTTCCTTGGCGTTAATAGCTCAGCCCTGGTAAGATGTGCTTAATTGAAACATTAGGCAAAATTGAACGACAGACCCTACAATAGCTACACCAAGAACTCATATCTACTAGTTACAGTTCCTATATTATTTCAAGAATCAAGTATTTACACACTTAGATGAAGTTGTCTTGAGAAACATTACAGAACATCAAAACTATGAAACCTTTTAGAAAATTGCAGTTACGTACCAGAGGATCATGAAAACATCAACAGGTGACATTTTTCAGACATTTAGAAAATGATTCATACTGCATGTGCTAACATAAGCATGTGTGAGAGAGTCTCAGATAAAAAAATATGACAATGTTTACCTGATCCTTAAATAGTTACATATTTCAGAATGTAATAAAAATAAATGATAAATATAAATTTTGCAATTACATAAATCCATAAAAAAAAGTTTAGACCTTCAAGCAAAATACAACACAGGCTATGAGAAATGGAAATTTCTCTTTATATTCAAAACTTGGTCTTTTACACTTGATATCCTGTACTGTACTGTCATCAGAGAATGATGAATAAAGTAAACACGATAGTTATACGAGTTGAAGCTCATACTCCAAAAACAACTTCCACTGAGGTTTATATTTTGCCAGTTATCTTCAGATATGTTTTAACAAGCCATTTTAATTATTTACAAGCAATGAAATAACCAAGATTCGAGATTACAGTAGTAAATTTAATTCAAATGTAGCTTTTTATATTGTAAAAGTAAGATAATAAAAACGCACAGACGGTAACATTTCTCTACACCGTTCACATAAACTTTTCTGAAGCCGAATGCATGCATAAGCTGACTATATTTCCATCTCTATACAGTAAGATGAACAAACTTGCCTTTCGAAACTGCACCTTCTATGCATAAGCTATAAAGTAAATACGGCGAAAACAAACACCTGAATTGAACCTATGAACACTATAGCTACAGTATGTATGTGCGCGCGCGCGCGTGTGTGTGTAGTACTGTACCAATAGACACTCGGCTACAATGTGTCTGTCGGTACAGTACAGTACGTGCCTGCTACAAACTAGGCCCCATACACAGCAAGACACTCTTCTCGCCGGCGACCTGTGCAATGTCAGCCAAACTAACAAGCACTAACACGCATTAAACTCGCCTGTGGTGTTCTACAATCATGAGAAATGAGAATAAATCGTTTTAGCTTTTCGGCTCGCGATCTGTCAAACCATGCCGCTAGCGCACACACCGGAGATAGCTTCGTTTGGCAAAATAACACGAGCGAATGTAACCCGCGAGGTCTGTGAATATCAGAGCACGTCGTGCAGCTCACCTTGTGGATGTTTGGCGGGTTTTCAGACAGATCCGGATGATCCAGAGAAGTGAAAACGTCCAGGCGGTTCGTGTATCCAGTGTAGAGTGCAGAGACACGAGTGCACACAGTGAGCCGATACCTCCGCGGCGTGCCTTCAAACTAATGTTTCCTCCTCCTAAAGTCCTCCTTTCGCTATTTAGGACATGCACTAGGTTCTAGGTCTTGGGTTTTTTCCCCCTTGGTTGCGAGGGGGGAGAAAAAGTGCTCTAGCCGGGCTGCCACGAAGGGGATTTGAAATGAGGAGAAATACTACGATCGCTCCTCCCTCCCCGGTCCCGCTCTCATGTACAGTACCATTGGGCGCGTATAAAACTATTTAATAAACTATCTACCGCTCTCTACAGGACTAACACTGTAAAATACACTGTAAAATGATTGCTCTCTCTCTCTCTCTCTCTCTCTCTCTCTCTCTCTCTCTCTCTCTCTCTCGGTACACGGTGGATTATTATTGCGGAAGCTGCTGTCAGGACGACGTGACAGTGTGCGTCCGTCCTTAATTCTGATGGAGAATACTCACCTCTGCGCCACTGTTCTGAGACTCGTTTCAATGTTTTAAAATAATTGTGCATGACGTTAGAGTGTTAAAATATATCATGTAAAAACTAAATATTTCATTATTTGTTTATTTATTTATTTTAATTAATTGGTTTATTGATTTGTTGACATACTATAATATATGTGGCAAGTCCTGAACAGAAGTGCCATTCTTCGCTTGCCGTCTTTATACTTTGCAACAATTGAAATTAACTTTAAAAACTGGCAAATCATAAAATATTTGCATGGTAAAAAACATTTGCTCACTGTTAAATAGTTTAAAGAGAGAGAGATTTAATGTGAGAATAGATTTTTGAGATATTTTATGTGGGACAAAATCTGCATCCTCCCACCATATCCTGGGGTGTAATTGCACAATAGTATTTTAATGCAAATAAAGTGGTAATATTGTACATTTTGTACAGATTTTATTTTATTGATTCTTCTAGACACATTTCAATATTTAAACAATTATGAAACACAAAACAGTTCAGGAAACAATAAAAAAATGTGAAAAATTAGATTAGATTCAACCTTATTGGCATTGTGCAGTAGTCAAGTACAGAGCCAATGAAATTCAGTAAATATATTGATCCCTGCAAAGGGGAACATGCTGTTCTTAGAGACACTGCAATACCAGGTCGATGTGTGGAGTGGACGGAGCAAACCCTGCATCCATATCTGTATCAGATGTCAAACTAATAAGAACAGTTACTACACTTGATCTTAGCAAAAAAGCAAAAGCACTAAATATTAAACTGCTGTTCTGGCCAACAAGTTGAAATGAAGAATAATTAAAACGCATGTGACAACTTGCCCCAATCTGGAACTTAGGACAAATTCCTTCTTTCTGAGAGCAAATTGTTTTGATTTCAGTTAAAATAATTTTATTATATAGCAGGCCTTTGCCTGTTAATCACAAAAAGGGTACACCTTTAATATCTTCTCATGGTTAAACATGTATAGGTGAATATTCTCGATTACTTTCAAATGGAATTGAACTACATTCTTACATTTCATGCTTTTGGGGATTATAAATTATGCACTTTTTGATGTATCATAGAAACACATCATGCCCAAACTATTTTAGCATTCAAAGACACACTTCCTAATGTATAGAGATGTATTCCAGACATTTCCCTGAAGTGTATACCATAAGCTTTCAATAACAATTTGAATTATTTGAATTTCATGGTTAGACCAAAATATCATTTGGCTTCATGTGAAAGACACAATGTACCCAGAGGAAAATTGTATTGCTGCTTATTTCATATCTCAGGGGATTTGATGTAGTGCTCAGTTGTTTCATTAAAGTGTAATCTTTATCTCTTCTCTCTGTTTCCTCTAAAATTGGTCTTTGTTTTCTTTTTTCTTTGCTATTTGCAAAAGTGTTGTGCTAAATCATACAGTAAACACCTAGAACTCCTATAAACACTGAAAAAATACAGGGTTTTTGCAATAGGACCAACTGTTTCTTAGCATAAATTATACTGAAACTCTTGTATCACCATATTACTCTTAAGTATCTTCTGTGGACAAAAGCTAATGATCAAATGACTTAAACACAGTCTAAGACTTCTCTTCTTTATCTAGAGTACAAATGTTAAAAAATCTGTATAAACACTCCTGCTTGACTTTGATGTTTTCTAGTTTACGTCAGGGACTGATTTAAGCTGCTAAGAATATCTCATCCAAAATTGTACTCGTCCTGACACAAATGACAACAATATATGAAATCCCTTTAATCTCAGTAGGGTGCTAGTCCATAGATAATATTGCAAAGTGTAAATATCATAAAATATATACAGATTTTAATGCATATTTTGTGCAGGGTTCTTTAACAGTTACACTTACATGCGAGTAAGACGCAGCGTTATTTTTCTGTCATCAGACTATTATCATTATTGATGTTCAAAATATTTTAAACACATTGCAGGAACAACATCCCACACAGATCTCTAATATGTCTTATAAGTGATTTTCAGAGTAGTGAAGCTGTGTATGTTTAAAGTTTAAAAATAAAGTTTAAATTAGTTTCAACTTATTTTCAGTTTAAAAGAAAGAAAGAAAGAAAGAAAGAAAGAAAGAAAGAAAGATGTCATGCCATGAGATGCTAAAAGGTTGCTATGGTTGTCATTACAATATGTCTGACTTTTGTATTCTGTACACAAAGTAAATGACAATTTAGTAGATTCACATTTAAATGCAATTGTCACTCCCAAAATGTTGCCATGTGTATGTGGTCATTGGGTTCAAGCTGGATGAATATTTTGCCCTGTAAGTAGGCAACCTGAAATTGAGCCAGAGGGACAAATAAAAGGCATGATGACATCAATGCACCGAGGATTTCTTTCATCCTAATCAAACCTCACAGTATGTTCCTCTTTTAATGGTGTGTCAATGCTAAAACTGCTTTCAAATAAATAAGATACCAAGAAACAACAAACATAAAAGTCCAATTTGTCTGTGTTAGATCAGCATACAGTATACCAGTTACAATAAAACACTTTCAACACAGGTAAAATGTACAGGGCTTATTATAGAAAAAGGGTATAAATCAGCTTTTTATATTTTTTTTAACATGGTAATTTTTAAATGTTTAATCTGTTAACTGTCACTGTCCCACAGGAGGGACACTCAGGTTATTTCACTATTCACTTTAATATTTCATAGATGAATTCCAATCGAATCATCACAAACTATTTATTGCTGGAAAGGTCTAAGATTTAAAAATAGATATTTGACAAATTTTCAATAAACATAAACTAAAAAAGTAATAAAAAATGTTATAGTATCTTTTTTAAATACCTGAAATTTTTCAGATTTTAGTGCATTTTCATATACTAAATACTGTATGTGCAGTGACAGTTATCTAATCATCAGAAAGCCAAACTAAATATTACATAAGCCTTTATATTTTCTAGTTTTATATTTTTATTAACTAAATTTAACAAATAATTTTTATCTTACATACAGTACCTAATATTCTGACCCTAAAAAATAATGCTGCATTAAATTTAAATGTGCGCTACCACATGAAATGTGGCCACAAATAGTACTCATACTCGTTTTATAAGATGCTCTGTTACTTAAGCTGTACAAACAAATCAACCTAAAATTACTGATCTACTTCAGATCAGTGATTGGAAATGGCAATAGGCATCGGTTTAGCCTCTTTTAACCTCTGAGAGCTTCTCTGGGTTTGAATCCTGGAGTTGAAAAGCTAGTTGATTTTGTACAAGAGGGCAGGAGTTACTGATGTTCCAATCTTTGATAGAGCCACTGCCAACAAGCTAGAAACAGAACCAACCTTTGTGTTGCATGAGATTCCAATGTTTACCCCCACAACACACACACACAGTTATTTATTTGTATCATGTACCGAAAGCTGCATTTTCTTTATTAGATAAAAGTGCCTGTTGTTGTGACACTGGTATAAATGAAATCCCAATAGAAAGGTTGAAGATGGCATCAAAGAAAGTACACAAATTATATTACAGGCTGTTTATGTCATTACACTCCTGCACAAAGGCAGACCCGTAAAAGTGGTGCCGTGGCTAATTATGGCATATGTCCCTGTAACCCCTGTATTCATTTAGAAGGATGTAAATAAATAAGGTTTAATCTAGCAAATGGAGAAAGAAAAACCCAGGAAACATGCATTAGAGCAGAGATCTGATAAAGAACCAAGTGCTTTGGCTAAATCCTCTTGAATAATTGCAGGACCTGGCTGCAGCTGGGGTCCATATAGGGAGCCAGTGTGTAATTCTGCTTTAGAAAGCATCTTTTGTTTATATAAAGATGTATAAAAGTTCTGCCTAGAGCTGTTGAAATCACCATCACAATTATCAGTGATCCTACATTAACATCTCTTTAAAGAAAAAGATGGGTTAGATGTAAAATAACTACTCTGCTAATGCCTTTTAAATTCAGACTGAATGACATATTGAATCAAATGGGCTGAGGTCATTAAAAATATCATCTACTGTGTTCCACAGAATGGAGAAAAGACATATATAAATCACAACTTAACCGTAAATGAAAAAAATGAAAGCACAAAAGATTCATTCTGATTATATAAAATCTACCTCTGAATTCTGGCATAGTATAGTTCACAAAGAGCCGGGTAAAGTTTGTTGTCTTCAACCTTCTCCTATCTGCGTGCAGCCTTTATGTGGACTGTTTATGTCCTTTGGATGAAAGCTGGAATACATTTGTTGGTGGTGATGAGTCTCTGAGATCTTCTCTCACCCCACTGATCTTATCATTGAAAATAAACCAAACAATTGAGAGCAGCTCAGATCCGCATTTCAACATACTGGAAAAGATCAGAGAATTCTGTGCACTGAATGAGTAAACAGTTTGTTGTTCAAACAAATTCATTTCATATTTGACATGAAAAAAAGTTATTGTGTTTGTGTGATTCAATTTAATATTTTTTTTATAGACTATACATCTTACATACTCTTCTTCTAGTTCTTCTAGTGAAACTAAAAAGAAAACTGCCGTCAACCATTTTGTGACAGCGATCTCCTGTTAAGAATCAGAAGTAAATCGGATCACAAGGCCAGAGTCTCTTACCTAGAAAGCAGCAAAAGAAGGTTATCCACAGAGAAAAAAACATTTTAAAGCTTGTTTACCGACAAGCGCTGTGTGCTGTGGAACATCTGTGAAAGTTGTACACTGTAAGATTCCCGAACACAGTCATGAATACGCATCTCATTCAACACTTCATTTCCACTAATGGGATAACAGCCGTCAAGCATTAGATTCATCTTTAACTATGCTAATTTTATGGTTCTCGCAAACCATAAAAGTGCCACAGGTTTGCCTTGAAACATGTGATTCACTGTCCGGAAACTAATTTTATTACATCTATGAACCCATCAGACGAGATAAGCCATAATTGAGTCTAATATTGTTAAGATTGAATATCAGAACAACGGATCACCTGATTCCACCCGAGGGGGTTTAATGAAAAGATTCAAAATTGCCATGAAGTCATAAGATTTGACATTATGAGCATGATGTTCCAGCAGGGCTTGTTGTCGTCTTTCTCGGGTCGTAGCATTATAAGCAAGGAACATGAATAACAAACCTAAAAGTCATGATGTTTTATACACCCCCCACCAAAAGGGAATTTGTTTATTTTTAACAAAAGATTTTCAGTAGTGCAGCTTTATAAATCTGCCTGGCCACATTTAAATCCAATTACAAAAACAGTGATGGTCAGCAATGGTCTCATAAACAATAATATAACAAAGAGTTCAGTGAAATGCATCAAATATCGTTTTATGTAAATCAACCAGCACAAACCCTCATCTAAAGGACCTGAAATGACCTTTACTATACTGACTGGTCCATTGGGCAATCCAAAGCATTTGCCTACAAGCAAACATATCTGATTAGTCATACAGTGTTTATTTGTGCGTGCTTCAGTAGCCTAGTCATCAGTCACAGTTTTCAGCAGGCAAAAATAGAAACAAGAGAAAAATGAGTGCAAGGGCTGTAAATGAGGACACATAGTGACATCAACATCAGACTTCCTAATCCTAATGTCTACTAATGCCATCAAAGTCTACTTTTTGTTCCAAGTATGTTGATATATCAATGATCAGCGCCGATTTTGGGTCACATTTGTGGGCATTTGTGGGATTATCCATGTCAATTTTGTGGGCAGATGTCACATGGTCCACTAGGTTTGAGGTTGAGACCTCAACGACGTTGTTCTTACTTGTATCATATCAATTTTTGTTTGAACAGTTCTGGTTGTCTGTGAGAGGAGATTTTCATTTACAACCAATGTGTGAAACCTTTTGCCCCAAGCGACACCAAAGTCATCTACTCTAGCCTTATTTTTTGCACTAACAAGATAAATTTGCTGTTCCCTAGGAGAGAAGTGCCCAGGAATCTATCTTAAGGCTAGTGCCACAGCTGGTTTTATCTGTCTATGTTATCAGCATGTGCATGTTCTTATGCTTATCTGTGTATGACTGTCTAAACACATGAGATTACACGTTTGCAGGAACAGAAATATGCCTTACAGTGCAAAGTGCCAGCTCTACTGTACCTGTCTTACTAAACCTGTCTTACTAAACTAACACACAGTTCTCAAACACCCTTGCTAATTTACAAGCATTCGTTCCCAGATTAATTTACTTTGTGTATACAAACTGTCACATTACATTGGCTAGACATGAGCTAAGTGCAGTGCTGCTGCAGTTGTGCAACTAGAAAAACACACTGAAATGTAACACACTAGTGCACCTTCAAGAAAGTTTGGATATTCTCAAAAATGTTGGTCAGGAAATATTTTAAAAAGTCTATAAAAAGATTGAATGATACTGTTAGTTGTTACATAGTCCTGTAAAAATCTTTTCTGGGGAGCCTTTTAAATTGAATAAAGATTTACTTTAAGTCATTCTAAACCAATCGATCAATAAAACAGGTGAGGAGAGAGAGAGAGAGAGAAAGAGAAAGAGAAAGAGAGAGAGAGACTAGGGCTTCCTGCAAAAACTGAATTAAAAGTACACAAGATAACCAGTTTATCAAGTGCTATGTTTATCATTCATAAGGATCTTTCTGTAAGTGGAGTAATGTAATGTTTTGGCAGTAATCTCAGACGTCTTCAGATCTTTACAGAGTCTTCAGTATGCGCTGAGAAACTGAAGCCAGTTCTATTGTACGTTTGGAGGTTCAGGTAATGGCTTTTAAGTAAGATTATACTTCAGCATAATATAGTTTTTCTCAATTGCTAAGACACATTTCCTGAAACCTATAACAGGTTTCTCAAAACTACAACCACAAAATCAAACCTTTAAACTCAATTGTACAAACCTAAAACTTCAAAAACAAACTCTCTGTATAAAACTATATGAAATTTAAACCTTTGACTTCAAATACACAGACATACACTGAATACTCATTACATACATGAAGATTTATTATTTCAGAGCAAATATGATATGATTTGCTATCAGCTGGTAATATCTACATCATCTGCTGCCAAAACAAAACCCAGTCGATCATTCAGAATCATGAACACCCCAACCATAAACAGTCCTGCCTTCAGGCAAGCAATATTGTGTCATTAAAGCAAAGACTAGCAAACTTAAAAAGACTTCTATCAGACTTCAGTTGGCATATTTATGATGTGTTCGGGTCCCGTTAGAACTGTATTTATGAGATGAGAACACATGCCGCCATTACGTTGAAACATTTTTAAGCACTTTGTTAAGTGAGTCAGGCATGTAATTATGAATGTTGACGTTATAATCCTGATGCAATAAGTTTTGTACTGTTAAAAGATTACAAGTAAAACTTTGCATGTTACAATATATTTTGTTGAATGTATGTTTTATCTTTTTAATTCAACTTATATTAAATGTTGTATTACTGTCATATAAAAATAGAGATGGAGTATTTTTAGGACACTTAAGGCACAGTTCCCCTCAAGTGGCCTAGCAGCGTTTCCACATATGTAGTTCATCAAATTAACTATGAACACATTCCAAAAACTGTGTGAACCAGAAACTGTCCAAATACTTTCCTTATCTTGAATAATACATCAATTGTTTTATCATTTGAAACATAAACTTATTGTAAAATGTTTAGCTTTAATATGGTTTAATATTTTGTTAAATAATACAAAAACGTTTATACATTTTTGAGTGTAGCTTAAGTGTCCAAATACTTTCTGGGGCCACTGTACAGTGAATGACCCAGCCAAGGTCCTGCAGTCATGCTGTTTGCCAAAATCCTCGTGTGGTTCAGATTTTCACTTCTGAAGTCTGCAAATTAGCAATGTCCTTTACTGGAAAAATCTCTCTGACCTTCCCTTAAAAACAAATCTCAAGGTACAGAAGAAAAATTTATTACTGTAATGCATCAATACTTTTTTCCTCAAAGGTTCATTTAGTGCTTACTTCATTATGGGCTTTGGGGTTCTCTAAAGACTAAAACTAAGCCATACTTTCTTACAATATAGGTTGTCATTTGGAGGTTATCCCAGTCGCCTCGCTGACATACTGTATGTTGAACCCCGGGACTGATTTGGTTGGGTGTGATGCCAGGCACAGGAGAGGATGCTGGGTAACCGTGCTGCAGTGACCTCTGAGATTTCAGTCCTCAGCAGTGTTCATTGGCTCC
Source organism: Beaufortia kweichowensis (assembly GCA_019155185.1). Taxonomy (NCBI): domain Eukaryota; kingdom Metazoa; phylum Chordata; class Actinopteri; order Cypriniformes; family Gastromyzontidae; genus Beaufortia; species Beaufortia kweichowensis. The sequence goes on from CM032808.1 coordinate 8,418,419, forward strand.
TCTCCAGCTGGATGCCTCTTCATTTCCCTAAAACAAATCAATCCACGAGCCTGCAGCAGTCAGCAGAGCGCTCTGTTACACACATTTTACAGCTCATAGATCAGAGTACATGTAAGTATTCTGAATATAGCATAGTGCATTATATGTATTGACATATACTGTATAAAAATATAAAGACACATATTCTTTACATACGCTCTTACAGGTACACAATTTATTTGTAGCTATTCAATAAATCCATCATCATCATTTAAGACACAACAGAAAGTAACAAAAGAATTGAAAATAAATGGCTTCTGGAGAGTACTGACCTCAACCCTTTTCAGATGATTTAGCACGACCTCGAGAGAGCGATTCACACAGAAGAATACGGCTGAGCTGAAAGAGGAATGACGCAGAATTCCTGCTTGCTGCTGTGTAGGTCTGATGTGCAAGAGGTCAAATGTCAAATGAGGGTCAAATGAGGGTCAACCAGACAATAAATGTGAATGTTTACTGCACTGTATTCAGTGAAGACATAATTGGAGAGAGAGAGAGAGAGAGAGAGAGAGAGAGAGAGAGAGAGAGAGAGAGAGAGAGAGAGAGAGAGAGAGAGAGAGAGAGAGAGAGAGGGAGAGAGAGAGAGAGAGAGAGAGAGAGAGAGAGAGAGAGAGAGAGAGAGATTTAAAAAAATATACAAAAGATGTACTTTAAAATGGTACATGGAGGGTGATGACTCATTTCTACCTCATTAATTAAAAGACTCATAAATCAATGTACAAGTTTTTTCTTAATTTGTGGTGTCTGACTCAAGCTACATTTTTACCAGTTTAGGATTTAAACCTCAAAAATTCCATTGAGATTAACTGGTCCTACATAAATGAGTGAATGTATGTTTCATGTGTGTTGGAAATGAGGGCAGTGATTGGTTTCAAACAAGATGACTCATTCCCTCATTTCCTCCCATGAGCAACGTTTCACAGCTTCTCTTCTGACCCATTTTTCTACCCATTTCATAGCAATCCCCCACCCCCATCACTTTCACTCTCTGTTATTCTGATATCAAGATTCAATGAACTGATATTCTTTTGTGAAGGCTCATTTAAGAAAGACGCAACTTGCGTACTTCTCGCCGCCTGTCTCCGACTTATTCTTTCATTTAATATTGTGTTTTTGAGATAGATAGCTTATGTTCTTCTTGGTGTGGGATTTGCATTTCAATTCTATTTTTCTGATCTATTTCTCCTCCCTCAAAGGCCCGACACTTTGATGTCCCTCAAATCTCATTACTATGGGATCACTCGACTGCAGATGGCGATTTCCGGCGCGTTACACGAGGTGATAAAGTGTGAAATCCCAAACAAGCTTGTGCTGAATGAATAGGAACAGGAAAAAACTGAGAGAGACAAGAAAGAGATAGAGAGTGTGATCGGAAGGGTTTAGGCTTAGTGCCACACTGTGACGTCTGTCCGGGGTGTTGGGTTTACCGTGTTTTACGGTAATTAGCATGCCGCAGCATGGCATTACCTTCTACTGTTCAATAGCTAAGCCTTAAACAAACCGAACCTTGTACGGTAAACAAAGTATCTTGTCTAGCCGTACGTCAAGATGCATGTGGATGACGCACAACCTCTGGACTGAGATGACAGAATGATTATTATTATGAAACACTTACTTCCAGTCCTTGACTCTGATTGGTCAATAGTTCTGTTTTATTGAGTCTTGAATGTCCTGTAAGCCGATTTGGATAAATCTTTGGCCGCATCACAGAGGAGCCTATCATTATGCATTGAATTATGTGATTTATGTGCAGACACTAAATGAAGCCCAGTACATCCAAAAACACAGCTCGGAGCTAACCAACTAATCAAGTTCTTTTGTGGAAATAATGCACAACTCATGTGTTCTTTCAAGCAAAGAAGAAGACATCTGTGTGTATCGGTCTGAGACATCAGATGGGTCTGTGCAGTGTTCCTTCATGTTTGCATTACAGCGTGTAAGTGATTGCAGGGATTTGTAAATGCTTTACTTTAAGTGAAAGCCTGCCTTTTTCATTCTTATGTTTATGTCTGTGTGCGTTATAAAAGACATTTGCTTATACACGAGTGTGTCATGCGGATGTCAAGATGCTCTGAGAAGCTCTTCACGGACGGCAAGAAATGGAGGGAGGTCACACTTTCTCTGACACATTTACGCTGTTCTTCAGTCCATACTTACAGAAAACAAACATTTATTTTACAGAATTCCACTCAGCAAGTGCCATGCTTTTAACGGCCTATAGACACAGCTAAAATAATCATGAGGGTCTTTCATGACCATCCAGAAGGCTGTCTCAACATCTACAGGCGGGATGTTCAGCGCTGTACTAATGGGTGGAAAGTATTCCTTCCTCTCTTGTTTTTAAATCTCTCTTTATGACTCAAGCAGTTACCAGAATCTTGCTCGCCTTTCTTTCTAACCCTCTATTATCTACTTTTATCCAGCTTGGCATAACTTACTCTCTCCATTCATCATCCACCTTTTCTCATAGATTATGGTCCTGCAGGGCCTCCGGGGCACCTACATCAACCACTTAAAGGCCCAACCTCAGTGTCTAAGCTATGGAATTTAACCTGTTAACACTTAGGTTATTTTACTATTCACTTGAATATTTTATAGTTAAAATCTAATCGTGACCAAATATTGATGAAAAGACACAAGAATTAATATTTGATACATTTTTATAACAATAAACATGTTAATGGAAAAATGTTAATGTTGATGTTATTTTTAAAAATACCTAAAATTAATAATTATTATTTATTATTTAAAAATAATACAATTTAAATATCTAAAATTTAATTAATTAATTTAATACACATTTTCATGTGTATGCTCAATATGTGCAGTAAGTTATCAGTTATCATAAAAATAAAATAAAAAGTCAACCTGGCAAAGTCAACATGTAATGGTAAAGTTCTCTGTCCCTTTTTCTTAGACATGCCCTAAAAATCACTCATTTGGGATTGCATATGTTCTGCATTCTGCCTGCCGCTTTCACTGAAAATCAACTACAACTTTTAAGTTGCTCCTGTGCTCCCCTGAAACCCCCACACTACTTCTGCTAAAAGCCAGTGACATCACAAATCAGAAAATGCAAAAAATGCTTTTTTAGAACACATGCAATTCAACCATACAACCTATTAAGCATCATAATTGTGCAATTGCACATTGTACATTACGCAACTTGATCATTTATTGCATTTTATTGTATTTTTGAAACACAGCCAAAAGAACTGTTGTTCATTTACCGATGTCTTGCTTCTGAGTGTCTGGCTACTGCAGTACTCTCAGCCTGAAGACTAGGAACTGACCCCATTTGTCCATAGTGCATCCTAACTCTGTTTGTGTAACTTTACAGTCCCGGCACTCGGCCAAGTGTCCTTCAAGCACCTTGTTGTTCAATAGTTCCTCACGCAGGTCTCCCTGCTCTTCATTAGCTGAGCAATTTCATCCAAATCATAAAGAGAACATGATAAAGAATTAGAAAAAGGGGAACATGTATAAAACAAAAACGAACAAGAAATGAGTGAGAAATTAGTGTAAAAAATAAAGAAAGCCGGAGAGGGAACAAGCTCAGATCTAGGAGGAGAACATGGAAAAAGAGAATGGGAAATGAAGAGCTGTACATGTGTTAAGACTGTAGACTCGTGTAGACTCGTGTCTAAAAACGTAAATAGACACCCGAGGGAGACCGTGTCAGTGCGCAGGATGGAGATTTAAGGTAATGTCACACATAAAAAAGGGGAGAACGAGGCAGTTGCAGAGGGGCGAGGGGAAGTCAGGGGTTGATCTGCCTCCTGATGTACAGCTTATCATGCCAGTGTTAAAATAACTACAGTACTCAAGAAAACAATAATAATACTGAACACAAAAGCTAGTGGATGAAAGCTGATGTGCTGATAGCAGGCGGCCTGACAACTGCAGTATAAAGACAGATGGATAGAAGAACTCACGTGGCACTTGGAAAAGGAAGTTGAATGACAGTGATGCCCGCAGGCCTCGGCTGGGTGCTTCACAAATCACTCCTGGGGTGACGAGGTGTTTGTGGGAAATGTTGGAGATGTTAACAATCGTGATCAGTTTTAATCATGCAGCATAAGAGCTGTGATTCTCAGAGGAATAACGTCTTTGTGAAGAATTAAGCATTAATGTTCTTTAAATATTTAAGTCCAGCTGTGCACCACAGCCACAGATATTAAAAATAGAAGTTTAATATTTTACAATGCGGGGGGCATTTTAAACAGCAGAGACGTAAAAAATGAGGATGTAGTGTATAATACAGCATTCTCAGAATTGTAATTCATTTGTTGGGTATTATTGCTTCTGGTTTGCGCATTTTAATTTACAGAAATCCTACTAAGTAGGTTGCAAAAATATTTTGTCACATCCACAAAGCATTTCTAATTTTATAAATAGATGATGTTTGGACTCTGGATATTTTACCCAACCATAGGACTTTAGCACTTTAACCTGATAACTGTCACGGCAGAAATTATTTAAAATATTTTTACAGAATTTTTATACAGAAATATTTTTGAGGATATTTTGTCAAACAAAAAAATTGTTGTTGTTTATGTTTATTGTCATTTCATCTTGAGTCTTATACCTTTCCATCAGTTTATAGTTTGTCATGATTAGAATAAAATTCAACTATGAAATATTAAAGTAAATATAAAAATAACATAGGCGTTCCTCCTGAGGAATGGTGACAGTTAACAGGTTAAATTGCAAAATGAGTTCAAATGAAGAGATATACTTCAGAAAGACTGTGCATTACAGTTATTTCAACACAGGTATAGGATGTTCTTTGGCACGAAACACAAGAGTTCAAAAACGGTTCATACGGTTTTCACTTTGATTTAGCTATCAAAGAGTTTACAGAGCACGCAGCGCTGCATGTGATTTCGGATTCTCTATACGGCTGCCTAAAGTGCCATCCCAAATAACAATGTGATGCTTTTGTAGGAAAGTGCTGGTGTTTATTTATATCTGTCTTCAGCAGACAAAGAGAAAGTAAATGTTTATGGCAGACACCTGTCAGAAAACGTGTGCTGATGAAAAATGAAAATAAAGATTAAAGGGCTTTTATGACGTTTCTACAGTATTGCTTTGGATTATGGGGGTCATTCTTCATCTGTAGTTTCTTGAGTCTTTGCACAAACAAAAAATCAATTTGTGTTGTGTGAGCTGTAATCATTTTTGGAATAAACAGATGAGGCAAATCAATAGCTATGTGGGATTTCATGAGGGTCTATTACTTTTGCAATGAGCAATTTAAATCTCAATTAAATTTATGTGTGAACAAGTATAGTGTGTGTAAACAATCCATTCTGTGTTTCTACTCGCATGAAAAAGCTTTTGTGTATAAATGAGGCTGTCATTTTCCACTAGAATAGGCACATGTGACTCCTTAACATAAAAGTTATACTCACTTGAGCGCACATAAGGTTGGATGAGCCTTACTGCATGTGTGTGAATGAGCTTCAAGCACATGCCAATCATCTTAGATACAGCTGACTTGCATTTCATTTCCATCTGCAGCCCTCTGCTCCCATGTCTCATTTTTCTGCCATTGCTGCTTCACTGAAACATGTGAAACAGTGCAGGATGTATGAATCCAGTGAAGCATGCATGCACACCCGGGAGAGGAGAGAAAAGATGAGATGGGAATGAGACGAAAGGAGAGGCCACATATGTATAAACACAGACAGGCGGTGATTGTGGATTGCAGATCACCCTCTGAGCCTTTTGTATATATATGGTGCAGATTTATATTATACCCGCACTGTGATGTGAATGTTATTTTAGATGGAACATAGTCCAATGCAAACAGATGGGGGTGAATTGTCAAATTTGTGGATGTAAGCGCGGTATCTGTGCACATGCTGAGCGTCTACGTGCACACACACACACACAGATTCAGAAAGTGTCAGCACGGCTCCACACTCGCTGTTTATATATATATACATATATATATGCTCATAAGCCTAAAAACTTATAATCTCCCACACAAGCATTTTTACTCTGAGATCGAGAATAAACACACAGCACATTCTGAGTCCTTTTCTCTGTGTACCGAAACAAGGTCATCGACATCCCATCTGCACTGCTCGATAGATCAAAGATCTTCTGCTTGGTCTTTGAAACTTTCGCTCTCCTTTTTACTCACTTGGTCTCGTGTTTTTTTCTTTTCTCTCTTTTTCTTCATCCCTCACCTGTGGCTCACAGGTCTAAAGCTTTAAAATGGACACAGCAAAAAGCAAAGCAATGTCTATTCGCAAGCTGGACTTTCATAAACACGCTCTTCTGTAATGTTGTTATCCGCCCACTCCTGTTTCCAACTCACTGCTTTCTGGCATGAGTGATTCTGAAGGCAAATGAAACAAACTATATTTCCTGAGGAAACAATTTTACAAAATTTGCAATTAGCAATTTAGCTACAATAACATACATTCCACACAGAGTAAATAAACAGGCCCAACTTATTTACAATATGTGACCCTCCTTGTGAAAACCAGGCTAAAGTCTTGTAATCTAATTTTAGATTTAGGAACATCAAAGTTTGATTTTAATTATTATTTTCAGTATGATTCATTCACATGGTCTTACTCAGTCAATATGAATGACATTTAGGTTATTTTCACAGAATCTTCTTTTGTGTGAGTAAAATTCCAAATCCAGACATCCAGCTATTAATTTTTATAAAATATATAAAATATTGCTATTCTTTAAGCCTGAAGACTGTGTACACCGTGAGTTTAGCTTAAATGAATAATATGAATGAATAGTAGCCTTACTTGAAAAAAATATATGCTTGGACCCAAAAACAGTATTCTTTATTTAACAAGCCGATTTATGGTATTGAAATTATTTATAGACAAGCACCAAAAAATCACCTTTTGCTTTTTAACTATGAAAGAAATCCTAATTGTAACTGTTCATTTAGCATAAAGAAACATTAAACACAATGAACTTAATGTCCAAGAACTCACTACTTAATGCAAACATTTTTAGCAATTAATCTAGAACCACAACAATAGAACGGAGCATCAGTATGGAAGGCCCTTAGCAACTCTCTTTATTACACCCCTGAGCCAAAAACAAAGCTGTAACCTCACAGCTCAGTCTCTGACTTCACTGCTGAATGTATGTTATTCTACGCAGGCCTGAAAAAACAGAGACAAGGAGTAAAGAAAGTACTTCAAGAGGTATGTGATCCCAACTTGAGAGCTAATTTCTCATGTACAGTGCCAAACAAAATGTCTTTGTGTTTGAAAACCTTTCCTCTTAGCTCCTGCCGAGTCTGGTCCTTTTTAGTTTACACTGACCAAAGCCTAACCTTACAACACCTTCACAAAGTCATCGCTTGGACCTGCCAGAAGATCTTTTGAAGAGGATATAATCAAAGCCAGTGTGAATCCCTGCTGGATTTGTGTCCTAATGGATGTTGACTGAGCTGAAAACTGCTAAAAATGAATGGTATTAAATGATGGGTGCATGTTTTTAACCGTGGCGGTATGCCATGAGAGGTTGAGATGGAGGGCAGGTAAGTGTCTGTGCCAGGGATGTGTTTGTTATCAGGTTGGATTTCTGTCTTTTCTCAAGAGACAGAGTAACACAGAGTGTGGGTGTGAGTTTGAGGAGAGTGATTTAAGAAGCGTCGAGTGCTTCCAACGCACTCTTTACAAGCACTTTCAACAAAGTGAATTGCTCATAGATTGCTTCGTTTTTGTACCACAATGTTCTGACCTGCTTATGTCTATCGTACTAGTATAAGACAGCTGGCATCCAGCTTCGATGTGATTTGGCAAAATGACCGGTTTTGTACTGCGTCAAAATGTAGAAAATTCTGTCATTGTTTATTCACACTTACGTACTACTCCATCTTTTTCATGTACAATAAACAAACGCTAAAGTTTTCAAGGTAAAGGCATCATTAAAGTGACTTAAGTGACTGTGTGGGAGACCAAAATTTAATTGGTTATTTACAAAAAACTTCTAGGATGAAAAAAGGAAAAAAAGAGGATGTGTGGAAGATGGCAGAAACCCTTATGCCATTTCTACACTATAGTTTATGCTCTTCTAAACCCCGTCATACTGGATGTCAGAGCCATCCTACATCCTTTAACATTTTGAAATTCAAGATTTTGATATCCGACATGAAGACAATCCCTCTGACATTTCATTTTATCATTGTTTCTCAGAAGAATGTCTACACATCACTGTGTCTTCATTATACGCTGGGGAGAATAAGGTGGAAGAAATCGCAGCCACTGCTTCATCCTCAGTCTCCAACTTTATTGGCAAGATTAGGAGGGTGAACTGAAGACCTGGGCAAAGTTCTTCTTAGTTTCATTTCAAAAGTAAAAATTCTGTCAACGTTTATTCACCCTTATGTCATTCAAAACCTCTGTATCACTCTTTCTTCTGTAAAATGCAAAAGAAGATATATTGAGAAATTTTATGACTAATGGAATTCAATGAGGGTAAATATTATTTATAATATCTTCCATTTTAATATTTAAAATATCAACCAGTGTTAAATATCTTCTTTTGTGTTCTACAGGAGAAAAAAAGAATGACAAATGCAGTAACCAATACAATTTGTATGAAAAATGTAGAAAATTATAATTATTAATGCTAAAAAAACTATTTCATGTCACATTTTTATGTAACCGTATTTTTAAACCGTATTTCTTAGGATGGGGAAGGTCATTTACACAAAAAATGAGGGACACAGCTAAATACTATATTTTTATTTAAAATAGTTTTTCTACAATATAAATACAATATATTATTCTAAAATTATATGGTGCTTGTAAAAAGTGTTGCTACAGTTGCTACAGTACACTACACCATGTCTATGAAATGTACTATAGACACCAATTCAAAACAAGAGCAAAAGAGAATCAGAAAGCTCATGCATGTGTTTATAAAGACTGCACAGCCGCATAAATATTCATTCAGATTAATACAGCAGAGACAGCAGCTAAAGAGATGCTTGTCATAAGAAATAAAGACACAACAATATCAATGCCAGCAGCAGTGACACAAATCATAAACAACAACTGAGGAATAGACCAGATAACAACCAGTTATTGAAAGCGAAATTTATGTCTAGTGTCACAAAAATAAAAAATAAAAATGTCACACAACTAAAAGGAATGACAGTAAGACGAAGTGTTTTGGAGATTGTTGTGTCTGGCCTGGTCTCTGTGTGAATGAATTATAAAGTAGACACAGAGAAGACATTACCACAAACACAATCATCCCGCATTAAGTCAATTATGCAAAAATGCAAAGATTAGTCAACAAATAATCCTGCATTTGCACTTTCCTTTACCAAAACACTTTTAGTGCCAGAAAATGGCAGTCAGAAAAACAGAAAATACAATTCTGGCATCCAACAAACAGTTTGACCACTTTCCAGCATGGCAAAACCTATTCAGTCAAGCTATTCCTAAATTCCTCATCCTTGACTTGGCAAAGTTATGTTTTCGACAAATCCAAAAGCTCAGTATATAGTTTTATGCTCTATGTCCATGAATTATCTTTCTACTTTCATCTAAATTGAGTGAGCATTCTGTAGATTGAAATATTTAACATGTGGAATATTATGTAAGTGCAAAACTATGCCACGTAAATTAATGTGCGGATCCATAGCGATTCAAGTAAGAACCGTGTTGAGTTTGCAGCACTGATTATGTTTGGAAAAGTTCCACTATATGTCAGATCGTGGAGCTCAGATCTGAACAGTTGAGTGTGAACTATTTACCATATGGAGAAACTAGGAAAATAAGACAGAATGAGACTTCACATGTGAAGTGTATCGTGAAGCATGCAATTTTTGTACTTCATACAAATAAAGGAAATATTTTCAGACTGACACTCTCCAGATAATTGCCTGCAACAGATGTTTCTATGTATTACCTATGCAAAGACAATGATTCTATTACATCTTCCTATTTTTCTGTCTGTCTACCTCTCCATCTATACATGGGGATAGGATGAACCATGAAATTGTCTCCATCTGGTGTGGACTTACTCCATTCGGTTTGCTAAAAAGGAGATAAACAAAAGGACATTGTGTTCCCCATGTACAGAAGTTCAGACCACCGGCTTATCGAATGACAGCAGGTAACCTGATTATGCGGCACACATTATGTGTGTTTATGTGAATGTGTGTCACTTGACGCATGTTTTAGCCCAGTGCCAAAAGTCACAGGGCGTAATCTCATTAAACCGACACACAAGCAGCGTCCATATTCTATTTTTAGGGTCAAGTGAACATACACAAATGATAATAAAGTGTTAGACACTTTGTTAATATGAGTCTGACAGCGTGAACTACACGAGCAGAGAGTGAATTAATATATTTTGGTGTCTGCCATAGAGAATTAATCATTTCCAACAGATGTTCTTTTTGATCACTGTATGCAATGTTGTATAAACGTTATGCATTTGTCTTTGTTCGGTACTGTCTCTGTTTGGTTAAACAATCAAAGTGCAGATGTTGTTGTGAAACAACATTTCAATAATCAGAATGTTTACATCTCAAATTCAATTCAATAGAAGAATTCGGCATCTCCGGTATCCAGTAATCAGGAAGTCTTGATCCAGGCTCACAGAAAGGATATTCAGATGATGTTATTTGCAGTTTACTGAGCAATTGAAAGAGAAACTATATATTTTTAAAACAACTACATGCACGTCGATGACATTATGAATGAATGAACGAATGATGATGAAGAAAACGAAATATGATTATGTTTTGAATGCTGAGGAAGTGGAAAAACGATGTAAACAATTGTGAGATTAAATGTAAACAAATCAAGACATCGAGAAAATAAAACCAGCCAGATTAAGTGTTTCAATGTGTTTTTGTTAGACCTAGGGCTCTTTAGGTCATGCTTCATACTCATTACCTTCCTGTAACTCGTCTGACCAGCGGGAGATTGTCAGCTCTCGATCTGCACTTCGGTTTATGATGTCAGCACAAGAGTTTCTAGATAGGGTATACGGCGCACACTCCCCAGCCTTTAGGGCTATATTAGGTTACAAAAGCATTGAAGTTAGACAGATTGCCCTAAATGTTATATATATGTTGTGATCAAAGGTGACTAAATGCATTCGGAGGAGTCTACAGACCCGACTTTATCATAGACTATTATTTGCTGTGATTTCACCCAGTCTGACAGTTAGCGTTTTTGGTGCAGGTTTAAACTGATAAAATTAAATTACTGTGTTTTTCCTGGAAGAAGCCGTACGTTGGACTCGAAAGGTCAGCGTGGGGATGTGCTTGCGCTCGGTACCAGCTTTCATGAACATAAACAGCAGCATAAATATATTACAGTAAATGCACAGTAATATATTAGTACATAACACTACACATGTAAATCTGCATGTCAGAATCACGCTATCGTCATCAGAACGCAAGTTAATTTATAGAAGAAGATTGTGATGTTTGTGCTGTATGAGCTATAGGAAGATAGGAAGGAGTGTTTAGACCATCCTTTGTGAAATGACATCAAGTGCAACAAATCAATAAGACAGTGTGGCGTAAAGCCACAGCGTCTGAAGAAAAGTCTGCAGGGAGGCAATTGGAGATAGAGGGGGGTGAGATCAGACCCTGCCACGGCAAAAAAGTACCCACAATATTGCTACTGAAGAAGAGAGGGAGGAACGGGGCGAAAGTCGAATGTCTAGAAGATTGCAAGACAACATCCAACAGAAAACAATACCTTAATATACCCAAATCTTTGCAAGAAAAAGACTGACAATGGGACACAATAAATAATCTAAATAAGAGATTTTCGTTCAATTATACAGTTACAAACTAGTGTAAATAGTTGTGAAACTCAAGAGGGATTTACCTCATGAGGCCGAAATGAGACTTTGTGTTTAACAGATACACTTGACAATGATGTTCTCCACATTATATACTTCATCAAAAACAGAACAAACATCTGCTGAAGTCAAATACGTGTTCTCTCAGGTTGTCATCTCTTCGGATCTGTTTCTTGTCCAAATTAGCCCCATTGTTTTCTCACCCTGTTCTGAATGTTTGACAGCTGTATAGAAATCTTCACTTTTCAGTTTATTTAAGTTGACAAGCTGATTCCCGAAACCCTGTGTTAGAAATGTATATCATAGAAATGACCAGAAAAAAAATCCCCCCCGGTATCATCTATCACAAACTTATAAAAGTGTACAATAAGCATTGTACCATAAACATATGCCACCGACGTCCTACATCATGGTAATCCACGATCCTAAATGTAGCTTGAATCTCCTCCAAGATCAAGGCTGAGATATCCCCGAGCTTAAAGAGCATTCGCTCAAATCAAAGCCAGGCAGTATTCTGTGCTTTGTCTCGCCCTCTTTTCATTCTCTCTCGCTCATCTTACTAAATGAAGAACACATGTCGCCCCCACCCCACCCCGCACGAAATAAAACTTTCTCCGCTTGCATTCATTACATCCTCCTTTTCATCTGACTCTTAGTCCATTCCTTCTCCATGCCTTCTGATCACTTCATCGTTCCCTCCGATACATTCAGCTTTGATGCTAAACTCCAGAGAGAGAGATAGACAGAGAGGAAATGCAGACACTATGATCTAAACCAAACAGATTTTTTATGTGGCCCAAATACCATATAGTTAGAAAAAGTTTGTTTATATAAAATTTGACGTTTTTAATCGTTTGCTCCCACAACTCGCAGATACGGGCCAATTTTATTACTTAGTTCTTTCATAACTGAGGAGACTGCATGAAGATCTCAATTATGTTGCATTTAAATTTTAATTCTGTCTTAGATGTTTTTCCAAACATTCCGTACAAACACAATTGTGATAATTGTTGACAGACAGTAAGGATGTAGAGCTATGATGAATGTGGATAGCATAGCTCTTGGAAAAATTTGTATAAAGATTTTAGATGGTGGATCTGAGTACAGTTTAAGATATTATTGATTTTAAATGTTAGTCATTATTTCCAGGGGAAAAGATATTTGTAAATTGGTAAGATGTTAAAGAGAGCTTTGTGTCCGCATTAAAGAAAACAACTGACTGTATAAACTGTACTAATTTGTTTTAATTGTGTTATTTATGTAATCCATTATATGATTTAATCATTTTCATGACACTATCTTTGTATCATAAAGCATTCTGTATAGAAAATAGCTATACAATTCTTTAGCAGTACTATGTTATATTCCAATTGTCAAGCCAATAAAGCATTGTTGAACTGAACTGAGAAAGAAAAAGAGAAAAAAAGGGAGAAAGTGAGAGAGATCAGATAGCAGCGTTCTCATTAGCAGTTTCATTATCAGCTGTGAAACAGTAACACAAAGACTAAATAAGATCTGAAGATCTGGATCACTAATTACTCTCTGAATACTATAAATAGCTGATCTGTACTTTATAAAGCAGTGCAGAACACATTAATGCAGATTTAAGAACAGGTTTGCGATTAAAATTTCAACGTTCAAGTTTGTACAAGTTCTCCGAATCAATTCTACAAGCTCAAGTTATTACAAATCTCTTCTTTATACTTGTCTTTCATATTGTCATGGCAATGGAGCGCTCTCACCCCCTGTGCAGCCGTGGCCTCACGGAACATGAAGAAAGCAAGTGATACATCCTGTTGTCATGGAAACCAGTCCACAATAAAGGAAGCTGGGGTGAGGTCAAAATGAAGTCAGGCTGTCAGCTCTTCATCTTTCCTTTAACCCTTGGGTCATTCTGTGACACCCACTGATCCAGCAGAGGAGGAAAACGCACTCTGAGATGTATATAAAGCCTCTGTGGACACCACCTGGATGCTGATCAGGTCAGGAACTGACCTGAATTGTGAGTGATGAGTGGGATTTGGAGCAGGGGACGTGGATGACCAGGGTGTTTAGGTCAGCATGGGGCCATTTTGGAGCCACGGGAAGTATATTATTAAAACAGCGATAGGCTGACAGAAAAACACAGCAACCTATTTTGTAGTGTATAATAAAAAGTATAATTAAGTATAATAAAACAAATTACACTTTTTAAACTGCACGTTACACAGAATTTATCAATATGCAAATATAGAAGTAAGAAAAAACAAGATGTTGGGACTTCCCATAAACATAATAACTTTTATACTGTACAAATCCCTAAACCTACCCCTCACACAAACCTTTCAGCATTTATACATCTTCAGACTATTTTCCTCATGAGGAATATAACAATGTCACCACAATCACTATCTTTGTGGGTGCATTTGGTGTTCACATTATAGGGTTTACCAGGACCACAAAACCACACACACACACACACACACACACACACAAAGACTGTTGTAATCAGAGATCAGAGCAGGTGATCAACAGTGCGTCATCTTGATGTCACACATACACGAAAGCAAACACCGAACCCAGCCCTAAACTGACCTTGTATGGGTACTATGATGTGAACGGTAGCAAAAGAGTTCTCTCATCACATACATTCTCAGCTTCCTGTTTTTGCATCCCTATATATGATCATGCAAAAATAAATGAAGAGCAGAAATGCCCCTCACAAAGCGCTCTAAAATTAGATTTACATTAAAATTTCTTAAATTTTTCTCATGTTATTGAATACCAAGAAGCAGCCCATTTTCATTAGTGATGACACAGAGTGAAAAGGTAAAAGTAGTAAAGAGAGTAAAAAAAGTCCACAATGATTTTTCATTTACAATCAGAGCAAAAATCTGCTTCCAACACCCTTCTGATCAAGAAGAGAGCAAGCAGGTTTGCATTAAAACATCTGTTTGAATCAGACTTAACGTTCTCTGCTAATAGCTCAAGAAAGCCATAGTCGAAGATAAATGATGCATCACAGCTGCAGTAAAATGCATATTTTCCTGCCTTATGCCTGCAAGGAGTTGACACTGAGAGGAGAATGCCAGGTCACTCGGAGCCCTAGGCAAGATCCAACATGACCTAAGGAGAAAACTCCCAACGTGTAGACTGCATTGTGCATGGCAATCTGAAAAGATTTCTTCAATGAGTTCTGTCTCATTCATGACATTAATGAAAAGAGTTAGAGAGCAAAAGAGTGGTGAATCAAGACTTGGATAAAACGATTAATGTTTGGGTGGAATGGAAAGCAAATAAAGCAGAAGAGAGAGAGATAGAAGGAGAGAGAGAGAGGGATATTTAACAGCAATAGCTCCGCTGGGCAGATTACTGAGGTAAATGCGATTTACGCATATTCAAAAAGTTAATATCAAAGCAACAGCTGCTGGAGCTTCTCCCAGGCTCAGGGGAAAGATCATGTCACGACAGAAGCTAGAAGTAAAATGATAAATGTAATCATCATTATGCCGACTGAATGAAAATTCCAATGTGCATGTGAATATTTGTGTGTGTGTGTCAGTTGGCATGATCCTCACTTGCATGCTAAAATGATCATTTCCTAAGAAGCTCTTGGTGCTGGTGTCTTTAGGGGCTAATATTTTATACAGTAGCTATCTAAAACCTCCAAATGAGTTCTGGGCTTTTCTAAGATTACTTTTTCAAAATATGGTAAAAATGCAAATGCCCTTAAAGAGACACAGAGTGGCCTTTACACTCTCGATGTGATGATGGAGCAGAACCTCTGGATGATGAAGACCTGTTCCTCTGACCTAAATCATTTTTACACATCCATAAATTCTCTAAATACATCGTCTGGTACATTGTATAATATAGTTTTAAAATAAAAACAAGCTATGATTTTTTTAACAGCCAATGAACACTTCTCT
Source organism: Beaufortia kweichowensis (assembly GCA_019155185.1). Lineage (NCBI taxonomy): Eukaryota > Metazoa > Chordata > Actinopteri > Cypriniformes > Gastromyzontidae > Beaufortia > Beaufortia kweichowensis. Next base: position 8,434,195 of record CM032808.1, read on the forward strand.
GTACTATAGCAATTAAAGCCAAAAAATCCAAGACAGATGACCTTACATTTACATTTACATTTAGGCATTTAGCTGACGCTTTTATCCAAAGCAACTTACAAATAGTAGGAGACAATGAAGCGACACATCAAAAGTGGCAACAATAGTACTAAGAGGTGCTTTACTAAGTTTACAATGTTTTGCAGTGCTAGATAAGTACCTGTAGAGGAAAGAAAATAGTTTAGTGGGTTTTTATTTATTATTATTTTTTTATTATGATGTCAGGTGTTCGTGGAAGAGGTGTGTTTTTAGCAGTTTCTTAAAGGAGGTGAGGGATATGGCAGAACGGATTGCGTTAGGGAGATTATTCCACAAGCAGGAATAATTTTGAAAGACTCTTTTTAACAACCTTCAATTTTGAGTTTATTCACTATGGCATCTAGTACATTATAGTATTTATTCATCATGATCATGACTCTGTGTGAGTGTGCATTTATTCTGGATCATAGCTTAAACATTCTAGTTCAGAAACTGTAATAAGAAATTATAAGAACTTGACTCGGGATGTGTTTGAGAGTGTCCACTTCAACATTTCTCTCTCACACTGCTATCCAGGGCTCTAATGTAGGTTTTGGCTCGGGTCCACATCTTAAAGTGGTCATATCATAGTGAAATCAAATTGTCCTTGATCTTTTAGGTTAAAAGAGTTCTTTGTCCTATGAAAAGATACTGTAAATGGCATAAGTTAAAACTTCCCGCATATACTGTACAAGTCAACGCCTATTTGGTATTCAACAGCTTGGCCCATCCATTTATGTTAAGGTAAAAAAAGGAAGATATTATTTCTAACACCAGAATACAACTAATTCGTGACAAAATAAACATAAGATATGCAAAAAAACTATTAGATTCAAAGTTATTGACCTGCTGCCATATTTGCATTTATTGCACCAATCTGTATGTTTACATTCATATAAAAATCATACAAAATTGATAAATACTTATTTTTCTTCTCTCACAAATACATCTTATACAGTATATTAACCGACTGGAGTCATTTGAATTAATTGAATGATGGACGGCTTTTGGTGCATCACCATTTCGAGTTCTGTATAAGAAGATAACATGACAGTATGTAATTTTAAACAAAAAAATACATTATAAAAACAATAATTTTCATAATCTAAATAAAGCTTTATTTTTTTTATTCAAAGCATGCTCAGTATCTTATTCTGCACATCAGTACCATTGCATGTCACTATCAGAAACAGAGAACTGAGAGAGGAAAAGAAGGAGGGGGAGTGACCATCATTTAAAGCATTAAATATGAATCATGACTGATATTGCAGATACCATTGTGGCTCTCGGCCAGACCCCCCCCTTCACCAGCAAGGACACGACTCAGGTTGTAAGACAATAAATAAAAATGAGCGATGGCTGGTGAAAGAGGCTGTACATATAGCATGTTGAAAACAGCAGACAGGACAAGCAGGAATATGTAGGACAGGTTTCTGCAGGAAAAAACCACAGGGGAGATGTAGCAAAGAGAAAGATATAAAAAAAACAGAGAAACAAAGGACAGTAGTGACACTTAAAGCTTAACTGTGTCACGTCCTTATGCCCTCGTAATATGCAAAGACAAAATCCTTTACATACATTTACACAGTTAAATTGCACTATTCACCCTTTTGTAAATGAAAGGAAAAGAGAGTAGCTATTGCTGATGACTTTACAGCCCTTTTTAATCTACAGGTTTGCATCCACACGTGCAACACAAATGCACAAACAAGTCAGAACATTGTTAGAAATCTACATTATCTACATAGGCAAAAACATCAAAGTCCTCAATGCACATAGTGAATCTCTGATTACCCATCCATAAATGCAACGAAACATTAGAGATTACCTGAGTCGAAAATGAAATTGCTGATGTTCATTCTGCGGATTAGGTCGCCTGTTGCTGTGGGCAAAGATAAATCTTTGATAAAATATGACTTTGTACCTAATGCAGCATTCATGAGGCACTCCGACACAACGTGCACATGAGGTTCTGGGTAAGAGGCTCCTAAAAATTGCTCATGTGTGAGACAGAATCAGATAAAATGCTAATGAATAAAATCTGTTTAGGTTTAATGTCCAGAGAGATGAGTAGGTTGAGTTTTTTGAAGAATACAAATGTTGTGGCACAATAAAAATATCACTGTGTTAGTTTGAGGAGCCTGACATGTCAACTTTGGGAAACTACAATATCAAACGAGTTTAGGGTGGGATAAACTCGTCGTTCAATCTCTGAGAGATGTGGGAAACATATTTGTAACAAAAATCATTTTGGCAGTTCTGGTTCAGTGGCGCAGATATTATACACCTTATACGCCTTTAAAATTCACAATCCATTACTGACATAGTTACAAAAGTTTTATCCCTTTAAGCCAAGCAATAAAACAAACAAATAATAAATAAAATATTATACAAAATATATTATAAATAAATAAACACACAGTCAAATTCTAAAGACTTACCCAAGGGACTCTAGCTAGAATATTATAGAGACTATTTACTTTTTCCTAAAAATTTTTTTTAAAATACCTTGGCAAGAGTATAACAATGCTAATGCTAATTTCCACCCTAAAAGGCAATATCTTATTTTTTCAGTTTGTTTTTAGCCCAAAACATTTCATATTACACACAAAATAACTGCAGTTTTCTTTATAGTGCCAGCCAATTAGCAAATCTGAAATCAATTTGCTAAAAGTGAGGTCACTAAAGCCTCATCAAGCCCTGAGATCTCTCAGGACAGCCTTTCATATGTTTGATTAATCATTCATGTTAAATGTTTATTGAGTGTCTTCTTTGTTTTGCGGCTCTCTGTAACAATACCTCACAACCCCGGGGCCCAGCAAACACCCTTCACCCTTTTTTCAGTTGATGAATGATACAATTTTTTTACAGCCAATCAAAATCCATTCAGATTGTCCAACAATTAAAATGTGAAAGTGCTTAGAATAATTATAACGCTAACACAGTTCCTGTAATAGTTCTGTTTATAGTTATCATTCTAATTTAAACTACAAGTCTGACATGCTTATTAAAATGACATCATCAAGGTTGAATGAAGTTTTGTGATATGTTTCAAGGTGGAAATTCAGAGTGTAAATGTACGCACAGAACACACAACTATCCGACTCATCTCTTTGGGAGCTCACCCAAGGCATTATGGGATTGACAGCAGAGCTGAAAAAGTGGTGAAGATGGGAATGCTAACACTTTATGTAAATGAGAGGCTAAAATACCTTGAGGCAGCATTCAGTGTGAGGTGAAGGCGAGGTAAGGTTATGATGTCTGTCATAACTGTTTTAAAATATTGTCAGTAGAGATGGAATGCTTAGTGGATTCTGTACTTAAATTGCATCTATTATAAATATAGATTTCTGGATTAAATCTCAGACTACACATTTTTAATTATTTACAGAATCACAAATCACCTTTCTTAGAACAAAAAGGATCTTCTTTTCCCTAAACAGAATGAAATTGAAATAAATGGTTAAACCTAATAAAACCAAACATTAAGATCCCTCCCTCTTTCGTTCGATAAATTTTTCATTTGAATCTTTAGAGTACAATATTTTAATTTGACAGCATCCTTTAAAATGTAATGTTAAGATATGAGTCTGCCAGCCAGCCCAGACCAATAGAAGGGCAATATCCATGTCAACGTGCACCACTTATATAAAGACAGAAAGGTTAATGAGTCTGGAGATGAGGAACAATTCTGCGTGAACAGCTAATCGATGCACGCTTCCATGAACATTACTTTGCAGCATTGGCTGAATAGCATGTCTCTCCTGAGGCAGGTGCCCTCCAAACCATATGAGCAAAAGGCTCATCTCAACTCTTACACACATGCACAAACGCACACACAGTTTCCGTTCTTAGTCTTTAATATGAGCTATCCATTCTCCAAACTATGAAATATGCCTGTAAATTAGCACTAATGGGACTGTAAATGCAAGCTTGGCTCTGACTGTCAGGGTAATGCATGCAAGGAAAAAAGACGGCAACCCAGAGCTGGTGCTGTGTGGAGTTTAAAGCTGGAATTGGACTTAATAATGATAATGTAAAGCTATAAGCACAGCTTGACTAAGCAGAACATAACAAAGACATTAACATGGTCCCTGTTGTATTTGACTTGTAAATACATGTTTTGGATTGATTTTATGTTTAAAGGAATATTATTTACTGTACATTTATGTTGTAACCAACAAGAAACCAATGATGTAGCCTTTTTAGGGTTTTTTCTCCACATATGTGACCCTGCCAGGGAAAACCCAACTAAGGGCATTTTTTATTTACTGTTTTCTACAAATTATCCTACATGAAGTAAAGAACATTTTGTGAAAATACAATCTTTATATCCTTAATATTAACTGAATAAATGACATGTCAAAGATTGAAATCACAGTGAAATTTATAAGCAAAATCAAACCTTGATTTTTGTATTCTCAGAATTTAGCCTGGATCACATATATTTGACACTGTTTTTAGATTTTTAACATACAGTATCTATTAGTCATGTCTCATTAAGTCTAACTGAGATTATTAATAATTGCTGAATGCGTGCATCATGTTTAAACATGTTAGCATCATGCCAAATAATGATAATTATGCTAACTGTATGCTAAATCATGCTTATATTATGTTAAATCATGTTAACATCCCGTTACATCATGCTATCATCACGCTGCATTATATGCATTATGCTAACACATGCAAGCATCATGCTACATCATGTTAGTATGTTTTATAACATGTTCAATCATGCTAGTTAAGATTATTATCAAGAAATTTTTTACATTCCTTTAAACATAACTACAGTAATACAGCAAAAAAAATGGTAACTATAAAGCATTTCTGTTTTTTTTCTGTTCTGCTTTTTACTTTTTATAACCTTGAAGGTAATGAAGGTAACAGGTACGAAATGCACTTCTAATTTAACTGAGCCGAATGGTTGTTTGTGAAGCTCACAGACTATCAATTCGAGTTTATTTTGATTTGTTTGTCACAGTAAGTGGTGATTTCCTGGTAGGTGAGTCGCAAACTTTGTGAGTAATAAATTCATTTCCAGTAAATGATTGCAAGCGTGATAGCCAAACAGCATCTCTTTTCAAAGTAGCCAATCAGGATGTGACTTCAGACTCACTGCGTCTAATACCCTTGTAATGCACCATTAGGTCTTCTAACAGCCATTAGCTACAAATTATACAAATCGCATAATTTGTATAGCTGCACCTATGCATATTAGTCATCTGCTAGCTGAGACAAAATATTTCTCCTGCTTAACAAGACGTGACCGACTGACCTGCATGTCTTTTTTCATTGTTGCACACATTGAGACAACCAACGCACAGCCATCAGCCATCATCTGAGATGTTCAAACAAGAGAAAATCTTCAGCCAGATTCATGTAACAGGCTGTGTTTGTACATGGCTATTCTGCCAGTCCTCAGCAAACAATCTTTAGTCCCTTAGCTTTCTATAAATCAAATCCCATCTGCAGGCTTCATAACTGAGCCCAGGGTACAGATATAAGGTGTCACCTTTATTCAACATATTATAGTTTCCATGGTGATACAGAAACTCATAAAACAATATTGCCTGGATCAGTGCAAAAGAAAACAAAAATGAATAAAGGCCTATCCCAAATATTTCTGTCAAATCACAATTGTTGTGCCATCTACAGTAAATAAGAAATTTACAATACAGTAACGAAATGCATTAAAATTGGCCACTTAAAAATAATTTTCCACAAAATTATAACATTCATTATAATGGCAAAAACATTAATACTGTGCAATATTATACTTCATATTTACTTTAATATTAATATCAGCAGCATTATACTTGATCATTAAACTTTTTGGCTACAAAGGCTACAAATAAACATATTTTAAAACATATTATTATTATGATTATTTTTATTATTGTTATTATTCTTTTTATTATTACTTAATATGTGATTTAATACATGATAATTTAAATAAAGAATAATTCCACCCATGTGCAAAATTAGTTTATGGAGTCTTAAAATAAATCATACATTTTATTGCACAATTCAGAGTGATGTGAATAAATACATTTCTAAGATGTGTGTATTAGGCTTACAATGTAAGTAATACGAAGAAAACACATAATCATTTATCACAATTAACTGCCAGTTACATCATGTCCAGATCAAGAAGACCAAAAATTGAAAAAACCCAAATAAACTTCATATCACCAAGAAGGGTACAAGAAGGAGAAAAGTGCAGTAACCCTTGAACCTTTATCTGTGGCTCAGAGTAAGCAAAGACTTCTGGGTAATTCTGGTTAAGCATGAAATCAGTAAGGCAGAAAGCGCAAACACATTGAATAGTTCTGCCACGCATTGAACACATTCGCTGGAAGCTTGATGTGCTACTTCCCCTGAGACTGCCCCGTATAACTCATCGCTATACGACATTCATCCTGTGGGTCTCTGAGCCCTGCATACATCACCTTTTCATATGCCACCCTTGAGATTAAGTAATGAAACTCTCTAATGTGAAGATCTAAAGGCATGAAGGGCATTAAAAGAGCCGTGTTAACCCCAATAAAAAGCCTTGTGATCTCCAGGTTTCAGTGTGGCATAGATAAATGAGATCACTGAGTTTCATGTCACACAGAACTGTTTCACAAATCACTTCCTGGTTTTAAAATACGACTCCTTCCTGTAAAACTACTGAAACACAAGCCATGTTCAATTGCACTTCAGAGATCCACTTTATAACTATAAAGTACAATGTAAATATACATAAAAAATAAAAGCAAAAGTCGATTGCCTTCAAATGGAAGCATATTGGAAATATTCTTATGAATAATCAATTTTAATACCACTTTGTGATGTGGATCAAGTGCAACTACTTTGTGACAAATTAACAATGAATCCAAAAGTAAAAATTTTTATCGGACTATATCGCCCAACAGCCAAAAGAGAACAGGTTATAAAGCGGACATTTGCATTAGCTGCTTTAATAGGCATCAGCTAATTATTTATAATCAAGTGATTCTTAGCAGCCTCTTAAGCGTCTGATTAAGCATGTGAGAAGCCTGATAAACCATTTAAATGGCTAATCTCTCATGCATGGGATGGTAATTTGCCCCCAATGTGCGCTTAAAGACTTCTTACTCAGGAAAGGTTGTATCTGTGGTGGTTATAGCTCTAGTAATTGGGGTATTCTGCAGCAACATAAGATACAACCCTGTGATAGTTTTAATGAATGCACATCTGGAATATAAAGCAGAGAAACTATAAATCTGTAAAGAAAATTAAACGAGTTTCGAATATTCATACATGACAAGATTAATGTCTTTCAATATCAAGTTATTAAAACTTAACGTAAACCTTAAAGTTTGTGCTCATCCCTCAGATATTAAACAAATTCATCTTAGTCACCGTCAACTGATTTTAGGCCTGTGGCAAAATGTGGTCAGCGCAGAGCTATGAGTCTAAGGGTATTTATAGTGAAAACGGGTGTGTTTATGAAAAAAATCTAAATATATTTAATTTGTTTTACTTGAGGACAAAGGCATTTGATAAATACGAGATCATAAGTGTATAAAAGTTAGTAGCAAGAATGAAAGCTATAAACCATGCAGGTAAAGGTTTACCTTATAGATTGTTTAAGGGACATTTCCATACTGGACTCTATACTAGATGTCCTTTCCATCCATGTATGCTACACATTTAGGCTTCTTTTAAATCTGTGGTTGTCCTTTAGATCATAAAGATCCTGGAGGCACCAAACATTCATGTTTAATGCACCTAATCAGGGAAAACTCTATTTATACCCACAACCCTCCAGTTCATCTGCTGTTTGGGCAATGGGACAAGTGGGACATGAGATATTGTGACGGCACAGTCTGTGTGCTCTTCCACACAGGGAGGGAGTGAGGGTCATGCTTCTAACAGCCCTCATTTGTTAAGTTATTCAAATATGTGTGAACGTAATCCCTCTAGAAGAAACACACTTTAACACAAACAGCTATAAGGCACCATGGGACATTTATATTTCACATCCTGAACTTTGAAATTGGATTTTTAACAACCACGTGCTTTCTTTAAAAGGGTGCTCCTTTAAATCACAGCGATCATGTTTCCGTGGGATGAGAAGCGACTTTGAATGCCAATGCATTGCAGAGGAAAGTCAGAAATATTTTAAAACCCATGGGGTTTCCTATGTTCTCCCTCTGCACAGATTTTAGCCATGTACCTATTCAGCTGACTGAACTGATGGTTGGAACCTGACAGAGCGAGAGAGAGAGAGAGATCCCTGTTGAGTCCCGACATCAGAAAAATATCAGTCTTTGCACATTTTCTATTTAAGATAAGTAAAATATAGTGTACATCCATTATGGCTGTGACAAAACAAAACACGTTTTTGAAAGGCAACATTCTTTGTAGGATTTCTGTATCTTTAGGATTCCACAAAACAGAATCAATAATACCCAACAAATGGAGAAAATATGACTCTTTAAAGAACATAACATATTTTATGTTAATTTTTATTTGCCCATTTATGAGGAATATTCACTGTTATGTATGTGACAATTTTGAAAGCGGTATTTGCCTAACTGTGAAAAAATTAGGCTTTAAACATAAAAAACTTTGAGAGAGACCTCACATGGGTATTTAAACCGCCAAAGTGAGATCGGTGCTATAGTATAAAACCATTTGATAAAAACTTTCTTTAAGTTGACATTTGCACAAAATTGCCCAGTTGCAATTCAGAGTTACCCACAATGAATCAAACTAAAACAAATCTTGTTTAATGCTGCCTGGACTAGAATCCAATAAAAAAAGCCTTGATCCAGTGGCAAATCCTATTTTTAGGTGGCAGATGCCACTTTGGATCAGCATCAATAAATAGCATGTACCGCCCCCTGCTGCCTAAAACAGAAACAACTTACTACAAGGAAGGATTGTTTTGAAAAAGGTTTGAATGGTATGATGTAGTGACCTTCATTGTAGTCACATTATCAGAGGCAGCACAGGATGCAATGATTATACTGTCAATGAAGCTGCGATATGATGTGTGAAGACTGCCACAGGACAAATCATCCTTCTTTGTTTTATACAGCAAAAGGCAGGGCCATAATCTTATGAATGCAGTTCATTCGGTCTCTATGGTAACCAAAAGCTATAGTGAATAGGTATTATTCAGTAAAATGATCGTCAATGCCACGTTACCGCTGCACTACAGAGCAACATTTTATTCCAGTCGCTGCGTTGACACCTGGTGGTCATCTAGTGACATTGCAGTTTTTAAGCCATAATGACCAAATAACAGACTTTTGAAATTCATTTTTATTTTTAACGGTATTACACAAACATTATTAAAAGCATTTTCTGTCAGACAAATCATATAATATTATTTTTCAACAATCAAACCCTCAGTTCAACGCATATGTAAAGACTGCAATAAGATAGCAAACACTACTGTAATGTCTCAGCAATACATACAAGGCTAATATAGCAGATGTAGGGTTTATAAGACGTTTCTTCAACTTACACACCTAGAAATACTGTGTAAAAATAGTTTCTCATAGTAAATTAAAATACATTTTCACAAGTGCTAAACATTCAGGTTGTTCTAGAAAATAACAGTCAACTTTAGGTTCTTGGTCCTATAGCCCTTCATGCAATGTATATCACATATATAAACATTTAGCTGCTACAGGTCAAACCTTTTGGGTGTATTATTGGAGAGACTGTTCAGCTTTTTTATTTATTTTAATAACTTGCCATAAATTATAATTACAAATTGGATCATTATGAACTCATCGGATCATCAAATCTAATTTTACAACTGGTTTTCACAACCGACTCTATGGAAACCAAACCTCAACATGCAGAAAATGAACTGCTCAAAAAAAAAAAAAAATCCAAAGTCAGTCAGTTTTACTAAATATGAAATGCTGGTTTTGTTCTCAGTGTATGTGTGTGTAACATGCAACAAGGCAGACATCCTTTCTTTAAACAATGTGCGAGCAGCTTCATAAAAGCCTTTAATTACAAATACACAGCACCCAAACTCTTTCTGCACACAATCTGTATGTACCTGTAATATGGGTTGCCAAATAAATTCATAAATACATGCTGAACACAGGTGCAACTAACATCACTATGGTGTGCAATACCTAAAAAGAAAAAAAAAATCCAACAGCATCTGCAGTGCCGAGCAGAATGATGCTAGTTATGATCAGGTAAACCACAGCGAGATGTACGTGCATGTGAAAGGAAACGACATGCGATTAGGATCAATATGTTAATCAAAGGGAGATGTGGAGAGACGTGTTGACAGTTACACAAACAGATTACACAGGCTGTAGCTACTGTAGTAGTAACGGTGAGATCAGACTGACACATTAAGCCTCACTCTCACTGATTCTGACTGACTTTCACTCAGTCAATGTTTAAAAAGTTGCTGGCTTTGGGTAACAGTCCAGAGAACGTGACCCTGGATCACATTGCACAGGATGCAATACTAGCGTGTCGGGTACCCAGATCAAGCTTTGACCCAGATTCAAGGGTTCTGTGAATTCGTCATTTGTGCAACTACAAGAATTCTCCTTGAAGCATCAATCTCACTCGGAAAAGAATAAACATTAAATTGCATGATCATTTTAGGGAAACGTGTTGAATTCACTAGCTTTCAATACAGCTATACAAAAGCAAACTTTCGTCTCGAATCATGCTAAAGCAAAATCAGTCCTAGACTGTCATATCTTAATATCTGAAAACCAACTTAAAAGTATAATTTTTCTGGGTTACACATTATTATAATATTAGCAATACAAACTAACAAAAACACAAGTCTCAGGTTTTCATTCATATGGGTGGGTAAAAGCTTTCTCATCATGTACTGTATCATTTAGTCACTTCACTGATGCTATCCATCACAACAAAAAACAGAACTACAGTTCAGTCGAACTGCTTATGTTATTATATTTCTTTCATGTTTTCCTCTGTACTATAGAAGACAGAAATAAAATAAACATTGCGCTCTGAATGTTTACAAGAGACAAACACAAAATAAGCTACTACAATGAAATGTTATTTGCTACTCAAAGGCAAAGGACCTTATTTAAAGAAACCTTTCAGAATCCTGTTCGGTAAAAGTGCCTATGTGGGGTTAGTCAAAGACCTCACAACCCAAATATCAGCAAAACATAATTTCTGCTTTAGAAATTAAGACAAATATGAATTATTAAAATGTATACTTATGTACTATCTTGAAAAACACATTTATCAACCTCATACACCTTTTACATATTCAAACATTAAATCAGTCCTCAGTGATGCTGTAAAGAAACATGCTAAAAGGTTGTAAAAACTAAAGCACTGATGCATCTCGTTATTCACATTTTGCTAATGCTACACAGAATTCTTGCGTACCTTTGCCCATTGTATGAACATTAAGGCATTCGTACTGGGACGTGCCAGATCTGAACACAAGAGTCCAACAATGCAGATTACAATCTGAAAATACGTTCTTCAACCAAAGCGGCAACCAGTTCAATAATCTCTGTGCTGCTCCTTAAAAGTACCTGAATCTAATCGTAGATACCTTTTTGTTCACATTCATCCACTCAATTCATTTTGACACATATGTGTGTGTATATGTGTAATAAAAGACAAAGGTTTGTACCTCTATTAGGCTGGTTTAAACATTAGCTATGTAAGCACTGCAAACAACAAACTGCATGTATAAATCAATTTAAAATATGTATTATATAAAACTGCACTACTTTTGTTTGAAATCTAAAATGTGTCTACAGTTAAGGCATTTCAAATAGGGCCTGGCATAGGTTTTTGCAAGACAGAATGTCCAACTAGGATTAAAGGATTAAAGCTAGTGGTTTTTCACACCCAACTGCAAACTGCTTGTACTTACTAAAAACAGCCTCTTTCCATTGTCTTTAGAAACACTGTACCTTTCCTTTTCTTTACTGGAAGACCTTCCAAAATTAGGAAGAAGACAGGCTTCCAAATTAGACATCCCAAAGCAACACACTGTGACCTAAACAGTTTGAACCAACCAGATTCATTGCGGTCAACATATCTCTGCCAAGTGACTGAAAGTGCTCGGGACCATGCGACTTACATAATGCTGATAAGCAACACTGCTTTAGCAATATTTCTGTCTCTGTGTCTCAACACAGTAGAACAATAGTCGTAACATCTCCGGAGACCATCTGCACAGCATCTGCTGGTGATTCTACTCTAAAAGTATCTACTAGGTGTAATACAAAAAGCATTGTAAAACGTGATACATCGCAGATTATTCGTCCTCAAAGCATCAGAGTATCCAATGAAACCCCACATCTGCCCTCTTGTAAATCCACGGAAAGTCATTAAAGGGTTCTGCGTGTCCACGTCATGGACACAACAGATCCTCTTGGGCCGAAGATCAAAGCACGCTGACATACAGCCAGCAGGACATAAAACGGGTTACGGGAGCCCTCCTGGTCCTGTGGCTGTATCAGTACTTATTAATCCCAAAGAGACGGACCCCGTGGAACTGAGGCAGTTTGGGGATAAGCACAGTGAGCAGGGAAATGGTGTTGATGACGAAGTGGACCCTGTCATACTTTGTATAGAAACTGGTGAGGAAATACCTGTAGAGGGGAATGACAGGGATAAGTTCAAGTCAGTCGCGAGATGCAAAGATTTTGTGTTTTTCAAGCAAGCACAGCTCTACAGTGGTATTTAATGTGACTTTTTTATGGTGTAACACCATGTAGTTGTTAATCCAACTAATAAAAAAAGATTTAAAGTCAGTATCAAACATTATTGTGTTGGACTTGTTGGTGCATGTTATTCCAAATGTTATACAAAATAGTTTGGAATAACATAATATAAAATGCAATAACTGGCTTTTTCTCTGAAACAACTTTGTCTTTTACGATTATGTCACCTGATCTGTGTGGGTTACTGGGTTATATTAGCCAACAGTTGGCAACATCAACCTTTTGCCATCTAATCAATCCCCAATGTTAAAATAAAAGCATGCCAATTTTATTTTAAATAAGATATCCAGTTCACTCGGCAAAATGTCCCATTACAATTGTCACTGATTTAAAGATACTTAAAATAAATGAAATATACTAGGCTTACTACCTTTAAGATATATTAAATCACGTCTTATACAGTATCACAATTTCACAGAACGCTTAAAAAAAGAAACATGTTCACATTTTAAAAATATAATTGAAGGTTTATGAAACCCTGACTCATTTAGTTCCAATAGAAACAGAATAAACTTGCTCATTCCTCACTGTGGCAGACAAAAAGAAGAGAGAATACAATAAATGACCTGAGTGACTAACTGTTACTAAATCTGGCTCTCCTTGCCAGCAGACACCACAGGAAGTCTGCATAACTGACTCTTGCTCATGGTCCTGCAGAGCAAGCTGTTGCCTTCACAATGCATGTACTGAATGCCAGGGGCACGAATTAGCCTGACAGAATGAAACTACACAGTATTAACGTTAACACTCTTACAGTATAATAGGGGTGATGGTAAGAAACTTCCGAGAGGCGGTGAACTGGACGCCATAGTCCATCTGTTCCCAGTGGGTCAGCAGCCGGGCCTTGCCTTGGTCCGGGGTTTCAAATGGCGTCCCTTTGACCGTGTGTAGGAGGATATACATGCACTGCAGTAAAAAGACATCCACAGTGATTGCCAAAAATCATGACCCTCTGCACAATCATTCAATGCTTTATCAGCAGGTGTTGTGAAACTCTTAGGAAAACAGCAAGCGCTGGTCTGTTTTCGGAACAGAAAGACTAAGAAAGGGGATACAGGATGGCACTGATGTCTACCGTTGGCTGAAATTACAGATCCCGCAGTCAGCAGCTAAATAACATGCACAAAAGTTGCAGTTTCAAAATTTTTGCAGCTGGGGTTTTGCCATTAAACAGTGTGATTGTGACTATTTACAGAGCATTTAAATTTACAGTTCATCTGAAAATACAAATTTTGTCATTCACTCACCAACATGTTTTTTTAAACCATGTCAAAGACATTGTATCTGACAATATCAAAGCTGATCTTTTTTCTATAAAATGAAAGTTAAATGTGACATTGTCACCCCGTCCCCATCTACATTCAATGTATGAAAAGTAATAGAATTTTGGACACATAAAACTTTTTTAGTATTCCATACAAGGGTTTAGACAACATCAGGGTAAAAGATGACTCTGAAGTGTTTATTTTTGGGTAACTTAGCCCCTTCAGGAAAGCATCTATGCTACATTTACACTACAACACTGTCCTATTCCATCCCGAACTTTTATCTAGGCATAAGTCCACGTGCCATTTAGCGGCTCTTACCATGTTGTGGATGAGGTTGGTGAGAGTCCAAACAACAGGAACGCTGACGAAGGGGATGCTGAGCAATATGATGTGCAGGAGGCCGATGCCAAGCACATAAGAGAGCCATATGCCCCTGCTGTTCATCACACGCGTGTTTGGATTCACTTCACTGTGCGCCGTGCCCACATTCATCCTCGTGCTCCAAACTATTGCGCACTTACTGAACACAGACAAAATAAATCACATGTACAAGCAAATATGCGCTCAAAATCTACCACAAACAGACTATTAAAAGTCACAAATAAAATATGCTGAATGTGCAACAGAAACAAAACTTATACAACTGTTCAATTATTTTAAATATAGTCTATTTAAAATGACTTGCTTGCAGCAAAATATTACGCAAGAGTCTGAGTCCTTACGTAAATCGATCCCCAAATAATCGCTATTTCTCTCGGTCTGGGAAACGTTATCGCGTAATCTTCCGATCTGGAGCGCGCTCTTCAAAGTCGCTTCGGTTCGGCAGCCTTGCGGTTAAGCACAAGCGAAAGTTGACACGTCCGTTTATTCCATCACGTTCGCTTTCAAGCACTTTGTTCCTGTGCACACAGATGGTGACAACACAGCAAGACTTCATCGTTTCACGTCATCGTTTTTGGAACTCACCTTTAGAAAGATGGAAATGTATTCATCGGACTGGCGGCTGATTGGACGCTACGAATCACGTGGGAGGTTTGGGCCAATCAGCGTTGAATGCGTTGATAATTTGCCGAAAAGGCTCACGCCTCCTTTACCGTCACAGAAAGGGCTAGTGAGGAGAGATTAGGAGATTATGCAAAGGATACAGAGATTTGTGGGAATGGTAGTTTATTTAGACATGTTTACACGCAATCGTTGTGAATACAGATAATTTTAGACTAACACGTAAGTGATGTTAGATCGTTTTGATAAGAGAACACAATATTAATAAAACAGCAAGCGTGCATCACATAAAAACTACATGATGTACGTGCCATTAAATGTTTGATCTTTCAGTTTCTACAGTGACAATATTAAAAAATATGGGATTCAGAATGAATTATAATTAAACCTGATATAAAAATAACATTTTTGTATTTTTATTTAAAAATGAAGTAATGATGTGAAATGAGTAAGAATCGGTTATTTGTAGATTATTAATCAAGTAGGCATATTTTGACGATTAACTTAATTAATAAATTAATTAATCTTTCAAAGATTTCTTTGCCTATGTCCATGACTGCCAATGACATGCTGTCAATAAACCAAAAGAGTGACATACATTACCAAATAAATATACCCAAGAAATTATGAAATTCATGTTAGTTTTTCAATTCTGACTTCCCTGCTAAATAGTTGAATAAGGTCAATACACATTTTTTTTAATTAATTTTCTTGTTATTACAGTTTAGCATGGCATACTCTACATATTACATAATAGCTGTCAAACTTAGGTAATGCTCCAATAAATGCTTGTAAGGACAGTTATCCGGTCTGAGGGCCAAAGCTGTTCTTTTACTGTGAAATGTCAGCTCTGCTACACAAACACTTTCTTTTTGCCCTGTAGGAACTGAAACATAAACTGTGTGTCTGAATGACATGGGAGCGTTTTCACTGATGATCTAACCAAAGTGAACGCACACAACTTCAAAGCCTTGTTGTCTCCCCTCTCTTGCTTACAATGCTCTTGGCGGGTAGCTACTACATTTTAAAAGCTGTTAAATTATATCTTGGAACGTAGAACATGCTACTCTGATATTCTTTAACAGTACAAGCCTAAGGCCTAAAGATTTATGTTTCTTAACACTGTGGGATTCCTTTAGCAGAATACTTGTTTAGTCTTCTATAGAATTGCATTAGAAGCACTTTATCTTTGTCACTTGAGGGACAAATGCTTGTGATAACTTTTAAATGATACCGTATGCAGACTAAACCACTGACTCAAGTTTACACTTCTCTAGTATGAAGGATAGGGCAGGAAAATTCAAAATAAACTAAATTTGCCTTGTAATTTTTTTTTACTTATATTATATTAAATTATATTTATGACATTACACACTTATTTTATTTTTAATTTAATTTTAAATTACTGCTTATCTTACAGAATTTAACAGATGAGGGAGTTTATAGGAAGTTAACCACAGTTTTGCTAAATGTTCATGTTCTCGCAACACATACTGTACAGTACACATACTTGCCCTAGAGGTTTTTAACTAGAATCTGGAACATTCCTAAACTGCATGCCTAAAATATTTTAAGCCAGACCTAACCTATTCCTCTTTAAAATACACTTACTGCTTTTACTTTTCCTAAACATGACAATAATGTTTTGTAGGCTTAAAGAATCCTTCTGAGATCACGGTAACACAACTCTGGGTAACAACATCAATGCTTAAGATCCAATAGGCAATTGGATGTAAATGAGAGGGCAGAAGAAAAACAAGTATCAGACAGTCAGGTGCCAGTTTGTCATCTAGTTATATTTAAATCTTGTGGGTGGGTGCTTAAAATCACAGATAAAGAACCAGTTTAAACAGAGAAAATGATGTATGTCATGTTACGCTATCTTTTGTCATTTATCTATATTATCCACCCGAGCGTTGACTCCATCACATCCTTAAAAAAATAACTGAAAATACACCTATTCTACATTCACCTTACCAACATCTAACTGTTTCTTTCTTTTATACTGTCTAACTGTTTAAACTGAATCCACGTTATTCACAGGGTCTGTGCTTTAAAATTAAGGTCCTGTTCCCCATTTTTTCCAGACCAGTAATTGCCACTTGCTACTATATTTTATAACAGCTATAACAGCTTACTAATAATTAAATAAGAGTTAAAGATACTTATGCGTAGTAGAAAACATATACTGTCAAAATACCCTGGTTATGGCTATGATTTTGAGGAAGTTTGCTTAAAAATTTGCTTTTGACATTTTACAAATTTCAGTAGCCTACTTTCCAACTAAAGAAATTGTGAGAACCTTTAATCAAAACACAATTCGTTATAGAGACTTTGATATAATCACAATTTCTGGCTAAGAGAACTATACACAGATGCATATACATATGGACTTTCTTATATTAGTGAATCAGAATTAAAATATACAATTGTCTTGGAATTTAAAATGAAATAAAGAGCGACAACTGCCGTACATTATTACTTTCTGCGAACTTCAGTTGAATGTCAAAATGGCAAGAAAATCTGAACGTGCAGAATATGCAATGAAACCTAACACAAACGTTTTGTTTTAAAATTATATTTGAAATATTTTCATGGAAATGTATTAATATATTTTAAGTGTAGCTTAAGAGGCCAAGTACTTTTTGCTTACTATTTCTCGCAGGGTATGTTTGATCTGTTGTAAATGACTTTGTATAGAGCAGGTAAAATCAGTGCATATCTCGCTATTGAGCGAATGTGTAAAATTTCTAATTTCAGGTCATAAACGTTCTAATACTATGACGTAACAGTGCCAGACGCGCATATGAACAGAAGCACATATAGTTATCTCTCTTTCTCTGCTGGGCTCTGGCCTGTTAGGAGGTAAGACATACAAAAACTAGACAATATATGTCTAGAATCTTTTCTTTTTTATATTTGTAAGTAGGGGCCTACAGTATTTTTAAATGTGCTGTATGTTTCCACCTCTATGTTTTATATAGAATGTTTAATCTGTGTTATGTAATTTATATCTGTGTATGTTCAAAAAATTGTTTATTGTTATATTTGTAAATACAGTATTTTCAAATGTGCTGGTCAGAGGAGGATGGGCTTCTCTACTGAGTCTTGGTTCCTCTCAAGGTTTCTTCCTACATCAATATATTGTAGGGAGTTTTCCTTGCCACTGTTGCCCTTGGCCACTGTGCCTCTGGCTTGCTCAGTAGGGGTCTGAGGCACTGTTTCAATTAGCGATGTGCAAGACTAGTCAAGTAGTTGACTAAACAGTAAAGCCGTTATAGTCAACTCTATAGTCAAGTCAGTTCCATAAAAAATAAGTTAGAATTTAAATAACCAATAAATTAAATAATTAGGGGTTCAAGTATGAATTGCTGGAACCATATTGTATTTGTGAGAGTTTTCTTCTTCTACCTATTATTATTATTATACTTTTGTGTTTGGGCAAAATGTGTTTGGGCGTTAGAAACCATAAGTGTAGTAATAAACTTGGTGGGATGGTCGGAAATCCTACATACTATTTATTTAAGTGCATCTGCACACGTCCGTTAGACACTTGGTACCACTGTAAGGAGGTAATTTACATTTTGGTTAACATCTCTGCAACCACGTATAGGCTAGAATCAAAATTCTAATTTCCTCTGAATCATGAAAACTTGCCCTACAAAACACATATCTCCATTTTAAATTAAAATGTTCCTATTTCAGGCGGTGCTACAACAGAAAATCCTTAATAACTCCATTACCGTATGGTTGCTGCTCATTTTTCAAAAAAAAGAAAACAGATGATGAAATAAACAAAAAGTGAACACATGACAACCTGTGTTTTGTGTTTTATTACAATCACCCAGAACATTTATGAAAAATAGAATGGTTATATTTTTAATAAGCATTATTTACACATAAACATTAATGTCATAAATATCCCAGTGCTGATGTCTTATTAATGTATTAGGATGGTTATGGAATTAATGTTATTAAATGCTCTATTTAGTAACACTTAGAGAAATAAATGAATGTACTGATGAAGTTTATGTTATTTCTATGAAATAATTGTGCTTTAACACACTTAAATACATGAACACACAATAACACCTATGAAAGAGACAGAGGACATTTATGTCTAATTTTGTTCTAAATGATCATTTATTAAGGTTTAGATGTTTAAATAGAAAAATGCCTTGCTTTACTACTAGTTTTTTAGGAGACAATATGGTTATGATGGTCATACCATCCAATGGGGCAAAGAAAGGGTACAGCTTCTCATTAAAGTGTCCAGTGAAGGTGTAGATGTGTGACTTGTTCTCTGCGTTGTAGAAAGAAATCTGGCCCTCCTCATAATCAATGTAGATCAAAAAAGTGGCAGGGCCGTTTCCGGATTGATGCAGGCAAAGATCTTTCTTGTCAATTCATAGACTAATTTCCCTAAAATATGTAATGTTAAAAAAAATGTGAATAGAAATGCAGTATTCAGAGCAACCAGAAGATGTCAGTATCGACACATTGTTAAAGTAATTTTGTCCCGTTAGAAAAGGCAATTCATAATAACTTTGACATGAATGCAGGTGTTTTCTTTTTCTATAACTATACTCTGTAACTCTATAACTTTTATTTTTGATATTAAAATATATTAATTATATATTATGTATTTAATAATCACTAAGACAAATTCCTTGTGTGAGTGCCTTTAACACACTGCAAAAATGTCTTGTTTAGTGTGTTTGTCTTGTTTTCCAGTACAATTATCTAAAACTTTTTAATCAAGATGCATTTTCCTGATAACAAAATGACTTAACTCTTGTTTTCTGAAAAAAAGTGAGTTGATTGGAAGCAAAAATATCTGCCAATGGAGTAACAAAATTCAACTTGAAAAGTACTGAATAAAGAGCTAAAACTTAATTTTTCTTATCCGCTTGGCAAATATTTTGCATGTTTTTACCATTAACTTACTTTTAAGATTTTTATTTAATAAGGTTGAAATCCTGTGAATGACACTAGCTGCAACACGGACATATATTATACATAAAACTATGTATAAAAAAATATATAAAAACTACACTTTTAATTAAAAAAATAAATAAATAAATGTGTATATATATATATATATATATATATATAAACCTATGCATACTGTCGTCTGGGATTAAAGATCCATGGTAAGATCCTGTTAGTTGTTAAGATTTTTCTGTCAAAGGCTCAAGACCAGGAAACTTTAAGGTTTCAGAACCTGTGAAAACATCCCAAGTCTTTACTTTTTAGAAATAAGATTTGATAAACTGTTAAAAAACGGCTCCAATTTTTTTCTCCATCATCACAATGTTCCCGATTGTCCGTGTGACCACGGCCCAGCCTAACTGTCATATTTAACACGTCTACACTGGAAAAGTGACATTATTTCCACTACCTCTTTATCAAATTCATTCATTTAAAACTCTTGTATATCTTAGTTTGATGCCTGGGGTTTAAACTGTTGCAGTCTGAAAATAAATACGCTCTCACATCTGATTTGATATTTGCTTAAGAATACGTGCCAGACAACGTGCTTTGCTCTACGTACAAGGATAACAGTAACCCGAAATATGGAATACGCTCTTGTAATGTATTCGGTTTCGAGCTTCAATAACTCTGAGTCAAGAATAATTTAAATCGTGAGAGAAGAGGAAGAGAGGCCTTGTGACCCAGACCAGCTTAATGATAGCACATTGAAAATACTAAAACACTGACACTCCATTATTGTCCTACGGAGGAAGCTGAGGATTAGAACACCAAAGAATTTCAATAAAAGAAGTGTCTGTTGTGGGGCAGAGGGTCCTGGGGGGCTGTGGAGCTTTAGGCATTGTCCTGGAGGGTGATTGAGAGTGAGAAGAGGGGAGTGGAGATGCATTGTGCTGGGACGGAGCCTTTCTAAAGGTGGTTATTAGGAGAGAAATGGCGTGGGGGTGGCTGTTGACTCTTCATCTTGTGTGAACAAAGTATCTGGCATATAGCTCTTTCTCACTCTCTCACAGTCTCTGAGCTTCTGCTTTACGACGGCCATGAATACCGGGGCGAGCCCACCGAGAGCCCTGCCAAGCCCAGACCTGCGCGAAAGCTTATTGTCCGGCTTAAGTGCGGTTTAATTAAGCGAGCTCTGTGTCCTGAGAGAAGAGAGCCGCTCGGGTCCTGTGGAGATGCTGAGCTCACCGATGGCAAGGATGATGCGTAGTATTGGGCTATTGAAGGGGAAAGTGTTTGCTGCACTAATGAAAAAGGTTTGTTTGGGGGGAGATGAATGAGGAGGGTGGAGGAGCGTCTGGGCTTTGTCCTCAGCTTACAAAGTAGGGACAAAAGCAGTGATATTATACAAATGCACCCATTTCCAGGACATGATGCTGCAACAGGGGCCTGGAGACGGGTCAGACTGCTCGGTCCCAGCCGCATGCGAAGCACGCTAGCGTCGCCGTTGGCACATTGGCACGAATGATTTTTCCCCCAGCCGCACACACAAAGATACACACATTTTTGTTAAATCCTGAGTGCAGGGGCTGCCGGGTAAAGAAAATTTGGGGGTTGTGGGATCTGGGTATTAAGCGGATTTTCTCTGCAACTGTAAGAACAAGCTAATTCCTCAGACCTCCTTTATCTCTAACACGGCAATAACAAACAATGAAATTCTGAGGAGAAGGGAGCAAGGAAGAGGAGGGGAGAGGCGCAGACACAAAAGAAAGAAAGATGGATAGAATGAAAGAGAGGAAAGTCTTGTGTGAGGAGAGGGTGGGCTTGGGCGTGTTAAGAAACTTTCTCGCTCTGGTGTTATGTGTGAACACTCTACTAATCCAGGTTTTATTGGTTGCTTGTGTCCGGACACACAGTCCGGATCGAGTGTGTGTGTGTAAGGGATAGTGGGGGTCTACACATGTCCCTTTTTGTAGCTGCTGAGAGAGAGGAAAGCCTGAGAAAGAGCCGGACCTGGTTACGGCCGTTTTCGGGTCGCCTTAGAAACCTGCACCACAGGGGTTCTCTGTGCGTTCTCTTTGCACCCTGCTACCAAACACACAGATTAATTCTGTAATGTATGACACGTATATCATATTAGTCCTGTTTTAACCTTAATGGTCTCTCTCCATCATCTTCCAGAAGGATCTTTTGGGTATGTTTCAACAGCTCATGTCCACTTATCTAAACATTAATGATGTCATTCAAAAACAGAAACAACAGGAAGCCAAAAGGGTATCTTTCCTAGATTACAGGGACTACTTTGTGGGTGTGTAGAGTGATGTATTGGACTGGCCCTAATAAAAAGCAGGAGTGTCCACAAACATGACTTAATGAGGGAGGATGAGAGACTCCTGACCCGGAGGTCAAAGCTCCAGGCCAGTCTCTTTATTCCCATTGATCTCCTTGTGCACTTCATTTCCATGCTCTAGGGCCCTCTTCAGTAAATTCATTAAGTGCGATTGATACGAGAATCAAGACTTCCTCCGTATCACAATGGCTGTGCGAGGAGAGAAAAGTCTTGTTTGTGCTGTAGCTATGTCAAGCATCCCTACAGCTTTTGTCCTTGTCTCACATTGAAGCTCAGATCCTTGAGATTCATTTCCAGACAGTCCATCATGTTACGGACCTTACGGTCTTGACCTGGGAAACGTGGTTTCAATGTTGTTGAGATGCAGACCACAGACCATTCCTCGCCTCCACTCGTAAATTACGCTCCGTTCACGTTTTCCCAGCCAATCTTGGCGAGCAGATCCACGTCTGTCACTCCTCAAGAATGCAGAGTCCAATCAAACCGCTGATCTCGGCACATTGAGGCTGATGGAAAGCAGATCTTTATTCCCGATGTCAGGAGCACAACACTTACATGCTAAACGCTTCTGGAAGCGACGCTCTAACCAGCAGGTTCATATCTGATGGTAGCACAGCTGTTTGGATCAGTTTGGCTGAGTAGACTGAATATAAGCATCAGTTTTTTACATCCAACTTATCTCTTGCAATCTAAATTTGGTTTATACACATAAATGTGGTATTTTACAGTGTCTTCAACAATCACAGTTTAGTTTAAATACATAGCTGTCAATTATCTAGATCTTCTATCTCAGCAGTTCCTAAACTTTTTCATTTGAGGACCCACCTAGACAGTGTAATCTATTTCAAGACCCACCAAAATAAATTGAATATGGAAATATATCTCTGTTTTTGAAATATTTTTTAAGGTATTGTTTACTTTCCTTGTCATTGTATGGATGAAATTTAAGTTTAATCACAATACCAAAACAATAATGGAAAGAAATCAAAATTATGTTCATGGCTAAAGAGCATTATAGCCTCAAGTACCTTATTACTTTTGTAGAACGGTTACCACACAATACAAATAGTAAAGCCTTGATAAAGTAAAATCCCCAAAAGTCTTCTTTGCACTGAAAAAAAGTTGCTAACTGGCTGTGTTTGCAGTGATACACAGAATCGTTGGCTGAAATGGTCATAGTTGTGCTTATCATCAGCTATTGACCAATCAGAATCAAGCACTGGAACCAACCACTTTACAATCAAAATCTAAAGTTTATGTTTATGCACACATACATAAGTCTATTCATGTTAAAATAATCTATACAAATGAATTGTGCTCAACTGACAAACATTTACTTGTTAGATGCCAGAATGACCTCCCATGCTTCGAAGCACGGCACCAGCCAGCTTGTGCTCTGGCCTCTTTTGATGTGGGAGAATAAAGGCAAAGAACGGAGCAACGGAAATATGACCTCTTGACTGTGGTCATACATGTCTGTGTCACTCTCTGGCTCCTGTGGTGGTTGCATCTCCCTGCTGTGTGCGAGACAGATGACAGGTAAACAGAGAAAGAGAGAGGTGTCAGCCCTCCATTGCTGGATTGGAGGTGAGCGCTAATGTTATCATTTCTGTGTAAAGTTGTCATTTTTTACATTTTTTCTTGTACATAAGACATCTCAATAACATCTCTTTAATTCCTTTTAACAAGGAGAATAAATTCGATAAATAAATCCGATTTTATCCTGAGAAATAGACTAATAATCTCACATGTGTCTTCATCACAGTTTCATCTCACAATGTCTCAAACTGGACTTGGATTTGCCAAGATACGACAGTCAGATTTTAGATTTGTGTCTATTTATCTCTCCAGAATAAATGACAAACATCCAAAGAAATGGCAAAGCTGATACTTTTAAAATTATTAATTATTAAGAACTCAATTAGATTTCCTGAGCTATAAAACAGCAATAACATGCTTCTCTGTTGAGAGTGATTTGTAAAATATGATTAGATTAGACATATTGTTTTTTATTAGACAGATAAAAATATTTCTTCTTAATGCTCGAAATGTTTCTCGATAATAAATGTAGAACAATAAAAGCTGTGTCATTGGAAACTAATAATACTTTTATTAGAAACTAATACTTATGATTGATATAAAAGAGAATAAAATGTATATTTGTACTAACGGGCCTCTACTGTTTGTACCTGAAACTGTGGTAAGTTCACCTTTTACTAAAAGGCTATATTTGAGTGCAATGCATTATCATCTTTTAGTGTCCTGTCTCTTTCTCAGCACCGTCTGCCCTCAGCCCATCCGAATGACAATAGTGTTTATGTAAAATGTGCTGCCTTTGGGCCACAGGGGCATAGAAGTCTGCATGCCTGGCCCTGCCACACCACCTTTTATGGCTTTTTATTGTGTTTCCTTTGTGTTGCATCGTCACAAGGGGAGGACGCTATCATCAAAATTCTCCAAGACTTCTCAATGTGTGTTAGCGCAAGCATTGCATGCACACGTATCCGGAACAATTAGTTCAGGCACGCCACGCTTAAAAATGAAGCGAGCTTCCCGTCTCTGAAACAAGCTACACCGGGCGAGCAGCAGGCCCGATTTACCGCAGAGTCCGCCACAGCTTGACATTAATACAGACAATATAGATCTTAATAAGCCAGATCTATCTCTCTGAAACTTCAATCCCGACACCCTTTTATTCTTATTCCCTCCCTTCCTCCTCTCTCTCTCTCCCTCTGCTGTCTTTTCTTTCTCTCTTTCTTTCTTTCTTTGCTACATTACCAGGGGGTGGTGCATGATTGACAGATGGGCAGGAATAATAATTTTTTTTTGCGTAACCTAAGGCCATGCTCTGTGATTGGCTTGCCGGCTGACATCTCCAAACCTCGCTTGTCGTTTTCCCCCCTCTCTCTCTCTCTCTCTCTCTCTCTCTCTCTCTAATATTGGCCCTGATGATCCTAAGGGGAAAAAGTGGGGAGAGAAAAAGATATGTACCTTAGGGAAGAACCTTAGTGAGAGGGAGGGAATCAGAGGACGGGCAGGAGCGTGTGTGCGAGTGTGTGAAAGAGACACTTACTCTCCTAACTACTGGGAGACAGGCACACTTTCCTTAACCAACTCAAAGAAGCAGCAAACCCAGGAGATTTTTTTTCATTATTTCACCAACAAATTCTAATTACTCTGAACATCAATCTTGCGTACTGGGACTTAATTTTTAGCCCCTCTCTAGGAATTCTATGCGTTGATCAATAGACATTTCCATCATACAAGACATACCTCATGGATTTGTACCTGGTTGGATATCTCATGTGGATGTGGTTGTCCAGCTCTCGGGTGCTTGGAGGCTATCCCATCTGGTGGTGAGTAGCAACGATCCCCACTTTCTACATCACTTTCTCCAGTAGCACTGGGGAGAATGGTGGTCAATGATCATTTTTTAGAGGGCAGTTAATACAGAACACTTTCAGTTGACTGCGTGGAAAAAAGGTTCTCCGCTCAGTCCAAAGAATCTTAACCTCAGCCACTAGTGGGACGGAAAAGGCTAGCCTGTCTTTTCCTCGCTGTCGTATTTCTGCTTGGGTCTGTTCATTTTAAACGTGAAAACCTTTTGATTTAAAAAAGGCACAACTGCTGTGAGTGTTCTTAAAAGCGAGACGAAGAGTGTTTGTCAGAGATAAGGTTAAGGTGTTAGCCAGCACACTGCTGGATTGAGTATATTGTTGTCTTCACCAACAGCTCCAGCTCTCCGGCCGTGTTAGGAGTGTTAATTGGGGCATTAGTGTGGATGTCCCTTGGCTTGGGTCGCAATAAATTCATTGGGGTTTAACCCTAAGCATTAATGCACTTTGTTTTACCTAAATCTTTCTTTGAAGTCATAAAAAACGTATCTATAAGAAAATAATAAATACAAACTGATAACGATAATTATATAAATCAAATACTGAGACTATTTTGCAGCGCAATACACAAAAAGCATAGTGAAATGTGATGAAATATTTCACACGTGCTAAGAAACTGTTACTTTTTTGTTTATTTATTTAAAATTAAAACATTTTACAGCAACATGACAATCAAAATTGAGACTAAACTCTTATATTTTCCATCTACCTACACATATTCATCTTCTTGTTTGTTTAGTAAACGCAAATTAATCATCAATTAAAATATTAAATCAACCACTTTATTAGCTAGTTAATTAGCCTTACTAAATACAACATTCTGCTTTCATTTCTTCCAAATGATTCGGCTTTTATGTCGGACAACTTCTGTTAAAACACTTATGTTCAGAAGGTTTCGCTGCATTCGGCAGGGATCATATTTACCTCAGAACGTTGCTGATATGTCATAGTTTCACTAATTACCCCATCGTCAATATGCCACTGACCTCACTGGGTTCTCTTGTAACACGAGTCTTTTCGCAAAAATATTTGTGTAGGCGTACGACAAAAGCCCCCCTGGCTCATGATACAATACTTGTCAGAACTAATGTGCTTTAGTAGTCCCAGTTAGCATGTGGTCCCCGCTGCACTCTCCTTCCAAACCACCAGCATCTTCTGGTTTCGTTTATGGAACAAGGGCTGCCAAACATGCAGTTGTACTCGTACATTTACACACACTAAGGCCGGAGGGTTAAAGCGTTAATAATATTTGCATGGCTTCAGTGCCACCAAACAATGCAGACAATAAGCAGAAGAGTCTCTGGCTTATTGACCTGCAGCTGTTCTCTCTAACGCTGGTGTATATGACACAGTGTAATATTTACCTATTAAAAGTGCATAACCTCTTTCATTTGGATAACAAATTTGAATTGAATGAGAGAAAGAGGGGTTACATACATGGCTTCAATGCAACAACCAAACGCTGCACTTAAAATCGATTAATACAAAATAGTGTGAAATATCTACTGAAACATCTACATTATAAGTGAAAAATTTAACTGAGCTCAAACATACACATGGTCAATTCAATGCAAATCTCAACCTTACCATGAAAAGTAAAGTTTTTACCAAAGTTTTTACCATACTGACAGCTCAGATTTCAATATTTGGTGGTTGAAATACCCATGTGAGGTCTGTGTTTAAAGCATGATATTGCAGGCAAGTCAGGCAAGTGCCGAAAAAAATGGTCATGTCCATAACTGTCCATATTCCTCATATATACACACATGAAAATTAAAATAAAATAACTATTTTTTTATTTTTTTATCTCTTCTCCATTTGTTGGGTAGTATTGCTTCTGGTTTGTGCATTTTAAGTCACAGAAATCCTACAAAGTATGTTTCCATAACGTATGAATATTCCCTCCTCTTAAGATGACTTAAGATGACTAGAAATCTAGTGTATAGACTTTTTAAAAAATAAAATTGATGTAAGGACTCTATCAGCAGGGGTTTATGAAAATATAAACAGATGATTGACTATATTGGCAATAAAGACATTATGTGAGAATTTATGATTAAGTTTTGACTGCAAATGTCACATCCATAACGCTGGAATTGCCCACATACTTTAAATTCACACTTTCTATTAACATGTTGTGCTCTTTCAGCCATTTGTAGTCAAAAACTGTATGATAGTTTATACAAAATTGATATAATATTTTATTTAAAATGCCTGAATCAACCTTATTTAAGGCTATACCTACGAAAAATAGAAATAGCCAAATAATACAGTTTCACTGTTTACAGACATGGAAAAAGTCCATATCTGCACCTTTTTGTGCACAATTTTTGGAGACAAATTATACGTTTCCTGCATTTTCTTATAATTTAATCCTTCTTAGACCCCTCCCAACACAATTTAAATCTCTCCACGTCTGAATGCATTTACAATGATAAACAGCATGCAATAATCAGACCAATTTAATTCCTAATCTGTTTTACCAGCTTACCAGGCCACTAATATCTGAATTCATCCTCTCAAGATGAACTAATTAAGCTTAGTCGTAAGGAGGCAGAGCTCTTGAAACAGATCAGCCTGTCTAGCTTTGTTTAATTTCACATGCATTACAGATGACGAGCGAGATGAGCTCTCAGACTGAGACACGTCTGCAGTCACTCCAAATACCAGACAGAAAGAAACATGGTATTTGTGGCTTCTTCCCACAACAGCACCGCAAAGCCACCATCCGTTCAGATCCAGCTGGCTGTTTTTCACTGATGTTCATCTGGTATCTATCAGAATTTAACACAACAGTTCTCAGGAGGACTGACCGTAATTGATTGAGTTATGGCTTGAAAACAAAGCGAACGGGGTCCAAAATGACAACAAATTATATGACATTATAAAAACACTTATCCACTGTATTTCAAGAACTAAAAGCACATAATCTAATATTATATAATTTGTTTTCACTATACCACTTTGAAAACAAAATCTAATTCTGAAATAATGAAAATTCACAAAATTCTTTTTGGAAGAATAGTCATGAAGGAGATAGCACCGGGAAGCCAGTAAGCATTCTGACCTGCTCTGGTCTCCTGCTGGTTTCAATGGGTCTTGACTCATCTCTGCGAGAGAGGAATGTCATTATACACCCTTCATACCAAACCCCCCCGCACGTCAGCCAGTGTCACTGCTTTAATGATACCGCAAGAAAATCCACCAGCTGCAATTCAGTGTGAAAAGATCAAGGATGTTAAAGGATAATGGGGGCCACTTTGGAAAAGAACGGTGAGTGGAAACAGATAGCCTGGTCAGAGGTATATTACTGGATCAATATCAGGAGAAAATCCACTTTATTTAATTCTAGATGATGGCATTAAAAACAAAGCTAAACTGTAAGCTTCAAAGACCTTTTAGAAACAACATCCCATTCAAATTAAACAGATCCTATTGTAGTTAACTATGAGTTAAAGAACACACACTACTGCTGAAATTATTTTATAATATACATACAGAACATACACTTTTAAAAATAAAGGTGCTTCATAATGCCATAGAAGAACCATTTTAACCAACATTTAACATCCACAGAACATTTTTGTTTAACAAAAGGTTCTTTAGACTATAAAAAGGTAAGACAGAATTGGTTATTATAAGAATCAATGACTGAAAGGTCCCTTCTGAAGCACCTTTATTTTTAGGAATGTAAATTGTAGTTTGTCCTTAGCCCTGTACTCCAAAACACAAGCTTTACTCTCATCCCTAAAAATGCAAACATATGTAAATACAAACAAACTATTTATCACTAATAAGTCTACCTCTTATCTTATGCAAAACCCATTAAATAACATTTCATTTCAACATTTATTCTCCCAATAGGTCCTGTGCAAAGCATGCTGGGAACTAGAAATCACCTGCCCAAACAAACTAAGATTATTCTTGTAACCCCAATGAAGTAAATGTTTGTTTCACAAATGGAAACTTATCGCAAAGCATTATATTTTACAAAAATTGTGTGATAATGGCTATTTTTAAATAAGAGTATTAAGCAAGTGACGAAACCTCTTAACATGCAATATTTAATCCAATACTAATAGCATGGTTGCTACACAGCAGTACACATGATGATAATGCTGATGATACATCTGTTTTCTTTAAAAAAAAAAAGACCCTAACCCTAACTCTATCTTAAAAAAATTGAGTCAGACTGTTACTAGAAGTACTTTTTAGAGCCTGTTATTAACAATTAGGACTTGAATCTTAAGATAAACAAATCTAAATCCTTTGCCAGTCAGAAATTTTTGTTTGTTATGACTGAAACACATGCATAGAGGAGTTGTTATTCACCAAAGTGGATTCAGAACCTGCAAGAGCACAGTTTCACTTATTCAGGATCTCTAGATGAAGGGCTACTGGCTACACCTGTGTTCTCTAGATCATCCTGAGGTTATCTCTAAAGTCATCACATGCTCATACAGACACACAGAGAATACTTCAGGTAGTGATAGACAGATTTAAAAAGCTGGTGTGTTTGCGCATTAGAGAGTGAAAGAGCGACAGAAAGAGACAGAAAAAAGACACAAAAGGTTTACACAAAAATTATCATTTAAAAAACAGACAATAATATTAAAACTACATTGGACTGTTGCTGCTGCTGTACCACATGTGACATTTGCTAATGCCTGGTCGGGTTTCCGGATCGAATTGGAAAAACAATCCTGGCTCCGGCTAAACCAAACTTCTCATCCCAGTTCATTTATAAATGCTTTTGGTGAGTTGTCCAAATACATCACACAGTAATTTAATCAACAGTGTCAGCTCACTTACGCAGGAAGTAAGTTTGAGTCAATGCTGTTTGAGCTTTGCAGCTCTCTGACAGCTCCTGGTTAAACAGTGACAGGCGGCAGGCTACTGGAGACACAGAGTCACATGTCACAGCAGTTTTCACACAGCAGAGCCGTGTTAGCAGAAGTTTAGGGTGGAGCCAATGACAACAAAATGTCTTATTATCTTTACACCACTTTGGAGATTGGTAGTATCGTATAAAAGAAAAGAAAACGAACAAAAAGCCACAAGCATGACTGTGCTGAAAATCCCAGTTTATAGTAGCTATGGGACATGGTAGTTAGTGTCTAGCTTATGAGACAAATGCATGTCACATTGTACCTGCATGGGTAGGACAAGGTGTTTGACTTTCTCGGTTAGCAGTGAATAATACAAAGATAACAGATATTAACATGATATGAAAATATTAACAGCTACATTTTTTTAGTAAACGAGCCAATCATTAACTGATAAAGATTGACAATTTCTGTTTCTGATTGGAGAATCTTGTGAGCTACCTCAAAAAAGTTTATTTTTGTGCAATATGAAAACAAATATTATGGTACAGTAGAAGTCAGGTTAGGTTAATTGTTGGTCAAAAATATGTTATTTAATTGTGATTTTAGACAGTGGTTTAAAAGATCTCAGTATTCCTCATTTGAGCAGATAGGACTGTAGACTTGCTATGGCTGAAATAGCTGTCTGCAAATAGCAAGTCCACCAACTTTATTATACCTCAACTTTCTATTACGTACTGTAATAGATTTGCTTATGGTGATTAGATAGATTTGCTTATTGCTCATTTTTTATTTTTTGTATTTGATTCTGTTTAAAACAGGAAGCCGAATAAACAGGAGGGATGTGCACCTACAACAGGGTTGAACCAATCATGAAATAAACAACATCTTTTAGATTTTAGATTTCTTTTTTTAGATTTTATTTTAAGATGCAGTCTTATAGTACTGTAGTCGCACATGCAGTGTAGATAAAGTTTCTTGAGGAAAAAAGCAAGAAAAGGGGAAGCAAAAAACAGGTTTAGACATTTTTAAAGGTTCTGACATTTTTATCTGATAAGCTCTGAGCAGTTGAACTGCCAATCACAAGCGTGGCGGGAAAAAACCCAAACTGTTGACAGAGCTTGTGTTCCTGTTCTGACAAAATGACTGTGGAAAAGCCCCATCCTCAGGCTAACAACCCCCTCGCTCCTCTTATTGACAAAAACCCCCTTAAAACTGTTATTAGTTTGACACAAAAGGAGCCAAAACTGGAATCAGCTCAAACTAAATTATTGGATAAAACTGACAATAATGTAAAACTTTCCATACTGTAAATGTTTTATTGAACAAATGTAATAGTTTTAAATTAATTATGAAAGGGCTTCTTCTTTTAATCCCTCTTTTCTCTTTCTCTCTCCCTCTCCGAGTCTTACTTTGGTCATGCAGCCTAAGGCAAAGATGCTTTCCATACATTTGACACATAAAGGTGTGCGTTATTTTCCTAAAATCTCTTATCTTTTACTTCCTGCCTTAAAATGTCAGGTATGAAGTGGAGGGAAGGGCAGAGATTTCCATTTAAGCAGAGATCCTTAAGTGTGCTGTCGATCTTTACTGGCTACAAAATTTAACTAGCCCAAGACTTTAATCTCTTGCTAAGACGTCATTAACAGCGATGGAGCTTGTGTAGCTCAGACAGGCACAGAGGCATTACGGCAATGATCACCAAATAATTCTGCAAACGAGGGATGTGACAGATGAACATGATAAACAAGCGATAAATCCAACACAATCTCACAGGAACTTTTACTCATTTTACAAGGTGGCTAATTGGTACGAATTTGTACTATCTTGTTTGTACGATGTTCGAGTTAGGCGTGGGCTTTTAAAGTTGCTTTTTACTAATAATCATATGATTTTGTCTTCACATCATTTGAATTCATATGAATTAGTCCCTTCATAAAATACATACAAATTCCTGTGAGATCAAGTTGGTAAATCTGAGATTTTGTAATATTCAGATGAAACGAGGAGGAGCAAAGGAACATTTTGTCATGGGTTTCTTCATAATGGTATGTTAAAAAAATTCCAAAGTCACATATTTTAGATTCAATGAAAAGAGACAAATTTCTTTTTATGGAATCTTATCACTTACAGTATCTCCTGGTTAGGGGGTCTGTTAAGTAGAGGAACAAGAGATCCAAACACAGTTTGAAACACTCCTCATTGTACTTCCAAACAGACACAGAGCCAGAAGCTGGCCAGGAATGTGTGGTGAATGTTCCCTGACCTGTCTGGGGTCTGGAGTAGCAGGCCAAAGCTGTGGCCTTGTAATGAACTCAAACACAGCTTTAACAAGGCATCAACCTCAAGAGCTGCAGGGGTCGGATGTCACAAACTCACAAGTTCAAAGAGTTTCTGATTTCTTCTGCCTCTGGACAAAAACAGAACACTCAGCAGCATGCTCATAGACAGGTGCCTCATCTCCAGAGACGCT
Source organism: Beaufortia kweichowensis (assembly GCA_019155185.1). Lineage (NCBI taxonomy): Eukaryota > Metazoa > Chordata > Actinopteri > Cypriniformes > Gastromyzontidae > Beaufortia > Beaufortia kweichowensis. Next base: position 8,467,244 of record CM032808.1, read on the forward strand.
GGGGAATGCAAAGGAAGCAGAAATATATTTTTTTAAATGTTGTGTCTGGGTTGTTTTGACTAGAGAAATTCTGTCATTATTAACTCACCATTTTGTCACTGTAAAACCACTTTCTCTATATTTTTTAATAGATTTAACCTGATTACTGTCACTGCACATAATGAGCATACACATGAAAATCCGAACTACATTTTTTAAAAGTTTGAATATTTATTTTTTATTTTCTTTTTTATATCTCATATCAGAACATATCACTTATATGTTAGGTATTTTTATAAATAACATTACCATTTTTATTAAATGTTTTATGTTTATTTTTATAAAAATCTGTAAATTTTTTTACAACAATAAACACAAAATTGTTGAATTTTTGAGTCCTTTTCATCATATAGTTTCTCATAATTAGTCATTGTTTTGTCATCAACTATATTAATATTAAAGGGAATAGTAAAATAATAAGTGTTCCACCTGTGAAATGGTGGCAGTCAACAGGTTAATAGATTTTGGTTAACATTCTGACATAAACATAATGACTGACATCATTTGCATGAATGATTTAAGAGTGAATAATGACTTAAAATAGCATAACACATAGATCTGTTATGCTTCGTGATTTTCATTCTTTTTAAAATTAAAAAATCTTAGAAAGATTTTTCTGAATTCTCTGTTTGTGTTCTACAGTATAAATACAAACTGTAATAGAATGACATAAGGGTGTGTAAAAAATGATAGATTTGTTATTATTACCAATCCTAACTTTAATCCTTGGCCAATAGCAAATGAACATTTCTCAGTTTCATTCGAAAAGGAATTCTGTTACTTTATATTCTATGTAACTGTAGTTTGCAATGGCCCATTAATTCTTGTGTCACTATTTTCATCTTCATGCACTGCAGTCACCACCCACCCAGCAGTATGGAAAGTAAAAGAGAATAGCCAGAGGGTAGAGGTGGCCCTAAACCTGCTCAGACAAGCACCTGCTAGACCCTAAAGCTTCACTCTGTCTTCTCTCAGTAGCAGATTCCCAAAGACAAATTAGCAATTCGCATCAACCCAGTGTTTATGTTCCCCGCATGGATGTGGCCGCCGCACCCTTCCTTTACAGATCTATACGTTTCTGTGCACATTTGCGTGTTTGACAGAGCCACGTTGGGGTGATTCACATGAGATTTTGCTAGTTTGCACGCAGAGTACCTCATTATATCTTCTCACCCACTTCAGACTTAGTGGTGCATATCATGACCAAACAAAACTGGGTAGGAAATGAAGCATGCAATGTACGAATGCCACATCAAAGCATGCAGTTTGGTAATTGACCTAATCAGACACATCTTCATCTATTTAAGAGGTTCTGCCTACATAACATGAACTTCTGATAGTTTACTGTTTAGCCAAAGTTCAGCACATCACATCACACACTAATCATCTACATAGGTAGGAGATTAATGGACAGTTAGACTGCAAGCAGATGTGTAATTATGTCACTTACTCACTCAGCAAACATAGCAGAAAAACAGGCTTTGCTTCCAGTAAGTTATTATGTAAGGGGCAGGGGTTTCAGTCAAGAACATACATTACTATAATACATGGTCAAGTAAATAAATAAATAACTATAATACAGTAAATATGTCACACTATACAACTGTGGGGAGATAACAGAGCTTGCAGAAATAAATATAGTCACTGATGTTTTGATGCCAGTGTGTCCTCTATACAGTTTGTGTAAACATAAGTGTCAAGTATAGAAATAGAAAAACAAAAATATAAAATTCAATCATCACATGTTCAATCCTCATGTTACTCAAGACAGTCTTTCGTCTGTGAAACACAAAGAAGATATTTTAGGAAATACCTCAGTGGTTACAATGAAAGTCAATGGAGGGCAATGCTGTTTGGTTACCAACGTTCTTCAAAATATCTTCTTTTGTGTTCTGCAGAAGAAAGTCATACAGGGTTGAAATGACAGTGAGTAAATAATTGAATTATATAACTTACTATAATTTTGAAGTTAAAATAGATGAAAAAATGTAACAAAAATGTCACACTAAGGCTTCAAGAAAATATGCCTCAGAAATGATATCACCTATGTAAATCAATGTGGCAGTTGAAACGCTTCCACTTTCACCTTCATACAAATGCAAGTTGATTTCAACTCAATGTCAAGGTTGATGATGTCATAACCCACCCACCTGATGCAGGTCTACAGCATCAAAGCCCAGAGAATCCTGGCTCCTCTGATACAAAGACCCACCTCTCACACTTTCTCTGATACCTGGCAACCTGTTAACAATTGCCAGCTCTGTGTTCATTTCACACAACATCAAACAGAGAGCATGAACGACTAGAGCGAGAGAAGAAAAGCCAAGAAGCCTCGAAGGAGGATTCTTCTCTGCTGACTTCAATGGTGGGCCTTTTGTATGGAATGGGTGCAGTAGTACACTCATCTGTCAGAGAGATTGGTGCTGTGATAGGGTTGCACCCTGCGGGGGGCCTGAGGTCATCGTGACTGGCTGATCTCTAATAGTTGTGATCCTTCGCTGGCCTAAAGCGGAACAAGGTAAACCTTTGGCCTAAAAGACAGTGTCTATGCCAGAGCTGACAGGCGGCATATCTCATCAGGAGAGCATGGATACTGTGTCCTTTTGCTGTCATACAAACACACACACATTAGTGTGCATGATGTCTTTGCACGCTCAGGGTTGCAGTTTAAATTCATCTGGCCAGGGACAAAATTATAGAGCAAAAAACGTTCAGAGGGTTCCTGGTTTATTATAACGAGCATACTCACACAAGACCCAAATTAAATTTTACACTTAAGGAATAGTTCATCCAAAATTCAAATTCTGTCATAATTTAGTCACCCTCAAACCATCCCAGATGTACTTCTTTTAGCAAGGCTGTCACTTTATGTCCTTATATTACGCAAAGCTTTGAAATACTTGATTCTGATTGGCCAGTCGCAACATTCCAAAGTTTGTTACTTTCTGATAACAATCGCTCTAATAACACATAACACAGGGTTAACCGGGTAGTTAACTTGACCTTGAAAATAATTTACTTCTGAATAAATTAAATAGAAATATGCCTAATTAATAGCATTTGTAAAGTCATAACTATTGTAGTTGTTGTATGATATTTCATTATGCACACCCAAGAACAAATGACATTTTGAGCTATCGATGTGTCACCATATATGACTTTAGCGCTAATGTGTCTTTTGTTTTTAATTAAATAGGACAAAAAATGCAGAAATTTTTTGTTCTCATGCACAGACATTTATTACCTCTGAAATTAAAATTTGAATTACTTCTATGATAAATGTATGTGCATTTTAGAGCTTAAGAATGTTCCACAAGGGCATTAAAATGACATTATTTAAAAAAATAAAAATTCAAGTTTTAACTATTGATTTCATAATAAGTGTTTTTTAATGGTTGTTACATAATGTTAGGGCACATACTTAGATAACACACATTTGTATTTGGGAGTCACTCGGTTCAGATGTCCCTTCAGATGTGTTTTATAGCTTTGTCTGTGAGAAAATGAGAGTAGAACTCCTAATTGATTCCTCGCTCATGGAACTGAACCTTTTCCAAACGCCACACAGGATTTATAACATTGAATATTTGAGTTACACTATTACAGCTCCAGACAGAGCGAGAAAGAAACCTTGTGTCTACATGTGTATATCAGTACATGTGCGTTCTGCATATGTTAACAAACAGACACCCACACATGCACAAAACAGAAAGACCTATAAGTCTATAAGTCTATAAATGCAGTTGTTTATACACCTATTTTTAAAGTAAGCATGTTAAAACAAGGACATAATGGCATAACGTGTGTGTGTGTAGCCAATTAAAATAATTACTAAAGTGAAAGTATAATAGTTTCTGGCTAACTAGTGGATTGGGCCCGTTTCCATGAAGTGTTGATGAAACCATGTTTAGGCAGATGGAAGTTCACTGTTTAGAGAAGAGAAAACGTTTTTAGGAATGTCCACTGTCAGATATCACTACTGCACACCTACACACACACTTATAAATGGCCAGTTATTTACATGATTAGGTCACAGCAATGCAGTTAAAGCTTTAGATCTTAAATGAGTACCCAGAGATGAGTAGAGTAAGGTGGGTCTAATCTAGTTGTCCCTCTTGCACTTATGTTTCAGGTCCCTGGCCCTGGGGCAGCAGTACTCATCTCTAGGATCTCAACCCATCTTGTGTGGCTCCATTCCTGGCCTGGTGCCCAAACAACTGCGGTTCTGCCGCAATTACATTGAGATCATGCCCAGTGTAGCAGAGGGAGTCAAACTGGGAATCCAGGAGTGTCAGCACCAGTTCCGTGGCCGCAGGTGGAACTGCACAACTATCAAGGACAATCTAGCCATATTTGGTCCAGTACTTGATAAAGGTACGGCACACATGTGAATTAGAAGATAAGCTGTCTGCCAAACAATACAGGAATCAAAAGCATACCAAAAATCTTAAGTGTTCGTGTAGCTCAATTGACTCGCACCAGCAATGCAAAAGTTGTGGGTTTGATCCCAGGGAGCGCACAAAATGATAAAAGACAAGTATGGATTGAACGCACTATAAGCTGCTTTGGATGAAAGCATCTGCTAAATGCATAAATGTAAAGTTTTTAGCAATATACAATGGCTTGAATTGTATTTGGCAACTTAAAATGTGTAAATCAGACTACATTGCTGGACAAAGGCATTATAACAAAAGGCAATATGCATAGTCACAAAAGGAAGGGACACTAAATAGTTCTCGCTCTTACACAAAAACACATTCTGTAAGGTTATAATAATTAAAGTGAAAAATAGTAGGTTAATTTAGTATAAAACTCTTATTTAACCTGTTAACTGTCACTTTTCTACAGAAGAAACATTTAGGTTATTTTAATATTCGCTTTCATATTTCATAGTTTTATATTTTAATCTAATCATGACAAACTATCAAGAATAAATAACTGACACATTTTCATAACTTTAAACATGAACAATAAAAAATAAATAAAAAGTTCATTTTTTTATTATTATTTTTAAATAAAAAAAATATATATCTCAAATTTATTGTAGTTCAGATGCATTTTCATGTGTATGCTCAATATGTGCAGTGACAGTTATCAGGTTAAAACATTTTGGTTATATTTTTGTTTCCATTAAACAGAAACACAGACAAGTCTCAACTCAGATGCTTCTCATATCTAAATAGACGGTTCTTAGCCACAACAATCTACAGTATGCACCAAATTCAATGCTCATGGCAAACTCCATCTTGAGAGACCAACAGTCTTTTAAGAGCGACTGTAGAGCAAAAAGTATAGAAATAATGACTAGTTTATGAGATTTGCTGTACCGCTTCGAGCACCGGTTAAGATCCTAAAGCGGCAGTACAGGACCTGGACAGGAATGAGCAGTGAGTGAGCGAGAGACAGAAAGAGAGAAAAAGGGAAGGCAGGCCAAATGAGATTACAAGTATAGAAAAGGGCTAGAGGGTTCACTTCGACCCCTACTGTGCATGAAGGCCAATATGAGCCATCCCTGTGTGCCTCTTACCGCCCGGCTCCCACGGACGCCTCATTCACACGCCCTTTTGACTGTGTCATGAAAGCAGGCTGAAAGGGAATCTCCATCCGTCCCCATCACGGAGGAAGAGGTGGAAGGCTGGGGAACTATAGAGGGGGGAAAGGATGAAGGTGATGAGGCCTATTGGTTTAGGTAATGATAATGAAATATTTTGGCACAGTGGATGGTACCATGAGATGTGTGGTATGTGTGTTTCGTGTATGTGTATCACACACTCCTTTTGGAAATGCCATCCCCTGCTCAGGGCAGCACTGAACTGGGCTATGGGGTGAGGGGTGCCGGGCCCTTTTGTGTGGGTAATACAGTGTGACAACACAGAGACAAAAGCGGATTCATGGACCCAGCAGGTAGCGGGAGCTGCGCTCCTCTTGGCCCTCGGCCAGAGCTCCTGGGGCCCGAAGCTCACAGCTCTCTGTTGTGGTGAACCCGACTGGGCCTGCCAGAACCAACTGGGCCTCCTTCTGGCCACAAACCCAGAGAGGTGTGCGATTAAACACAACCTTTATTAAAAAAAGGACTGTTTGTGTGTGTGTGGACAAGAGCTTTCTGCAAGAAAGAATAAACCAAGAATGGGTGACAACACGAGTCTGCAAATTCATGATGCATTTTGCTCAATATAAACAAATGACCTGCAGGAAAGTTGACATAAAGATAAAATCTGATCTACTGTCACTACCAGGATCCAAAAATAACTTTTCAGCATATTTGGCAACCATAAGTAAATTGGGTAAATTTAGTCATAAAAACTACAATACATATATTTTGTTTTTATGAGAAGTGAATTATTTTGCTGTTTCTTCTATATTTGTTCATTTTGTCGTTCGCAGCAGCATTTATTAATCTTTGTTATCTTTGTCAGTTCTATTGTGCACTTGTAAACTAATGTTAGCAGATACAACTTTTAATTTTAAAAATGATTTACTAAATGCTAAAATTGACATGGATCAAGATCAATAAATGTTATACAAGTATTGTTCATTATTGGTTAATGTTAGCTAATTCTTTAACTAATGTTAACAAATACTGTACAACCTTACTGTAAAGTGTTAACCAATTTTCTTATTGTCTACATATGTCTACGGTATATCTTGAATCTAGTTCTTGAATAGTTACAATAAATTAAATAATAATTAAATATAATAAATAATATAATTATATAACATACTTATATATTTAATACTTTAATCTAGTGTAACAGAAAACCAATGAATGTGCTAGAAAGTTACCATGACATCATTATATGTTGTGTACACAATGCTGCAAACTGCTTCTGTGTTTTGGCCATAATTGAACAAAAGTGTAGTAAACAATAAGGTGATGCAATGCAAATCTGTAACAATGCTGGGATGCAATCACATCACTACTTTTCAGCTCAGTCCATGTGTGTGTCTCACAGACTTGGTCTGACTTAACCTTTGTCATCACAGCTACACAAATGTTTGTGTTGAAGAGTTGGTTAAGTTGCACTTTCTCCTGTGGGAACACTGAGGGACACCGAGAGCTGGTGAGCCACAGTAAGTGTGCTGTGATTGTGAAACGGTGGTGTCTGGTTACATAATAAGCTGTTGCATTCAAAGGGGGCGTAACTTCATCTCTCAGCACATGCCTTCAGAAACCAAACACGCAGACTTATTGCTGGCTTTCAAACACGTGGCCGCAGGGCTCAGAGAGGTGGGAGTTGAAGGGGGAAGACACGAAACACTATCCAGAAAGAAACCAGCACACCTTTGAGACTACACAACCCTGCGCTGTCAAAGACATCGCTGTCTTTATGACGTTACGCTCAAACTACACGTCGATATCTCAGAACCCATCACAGAAAATTATCCATGCCCTTAAGACACAGTAGAGGCCAGATCTCCTTCAAACCTTAGAGAAGAGACTCAGGATTGACTTTACAGTATGACCCGACTACTGTCTACAGAAGCATCATACATGGATGATTTGGAATGCTCTATAGAGACAAAGCCTCACAAACAGTGCTTAGCATAAATTTGGTAACATAAGGATAAACTTCAGTGTCGTCTATTTGCAGCTAACTAAGTAGGAAACACAGTTCTTATAAAACAAATACAGTCCTGAGTAGATGATGAAATGTTTGCACAGCAGATCACCAAAGAAAATGATTCTCTTTCTCTTTTCCAGCTACAAGAGAGTCTGCATTCGTTCATGCCATAGCGTCGGCTGGAGTGGCATTTGCAGTCACCCGCTCGTGTGCAGAAGGGACCTCCACAATGTGTGGCTGTGACTCCCACCACAAAGGCCCACCGGGAGAGGGATGGAAGTGGGGCGGCTGCAGCGAGGATGCTGAGTTTGGGGTTCTCGTGTCACGCGAGTTTGCTGATGCTCGCGAGAACCGGCCAGATGCTCGGTCTGCTATGAACAGGCACAACAATGAGGCGGGGCGGATGGTAAGAGACAGCTTTTTGAAATTAAGTTACTGAGTGCATTTAATACTAAATAATAGTGTAGTGCTTCTCGATATGTAAGATATAATGTATTGTTTAGCCAGATAAAAAATGGAAAATTTCCTATCAGCTTTGAACACGACTGTCAGCCAGGATGTTCATACAAGACAAACATGCATTTTGGTTTAATCATTTGTAATGTAATCTCATATATGTTATTAATAAGCCATATTTCTATCGAAGTATTTGGTCATAAGTTGACTCGCAGTACCCGGATGAGCCTGTGTTATTAGTTTTGAGCGGTTGTTATCAGGGAATAACATACTTTAATATGTGGAGACTGACCAATTAGAATCAAGTATTCCAAAACGCAGTGTAAAAAATATATTTAAACCTGTATGTACCTTTTAGACTAAAGCAAAGGTGAATATCATTACAGTTTTAAAACTGTCACATACTATGAAAGATGACAAAGAAAAACACAATGTCCATAATGTAACATTATGTAATTTCACATACAACGCAAAATAAAAATAAGAAATAAGAAAATTACACACTTCCCCTTAAACCAACAGATTCATGGCAACTAAACAATGAACAAAGCTGTACTTGTTGTGTCACACCTGGGTGGGTCTTTTACCCCACAGATCACACAAGGTGTTAATGCACCGCCGATCTGTCAAATACCTCCTGATCCCTTGTCCTAAACACATCAGACTAGATAACTGGTATTTTTATGAGAAATTACTGAGTAATTACCCCCCTTATCCTTTCATGCCTCTCGTGACCTGCATCTCTACTAAATCCGTGACGGAGAGCGTAATCGCGGTTGGTGGTTTGAAGCAGGCAGGGAGGAAAAAAACAACACTGGGGTTCGGGGTTTAGCCCGTCAGTGCCGCTGTCATGACTCAGAGCTGGAGTCTTTTGCACTTTGCTTAAGGGGCCATAGGCGAGACCACACTGCAACAGGCCGCTGCTTTGATCAATGCTCGACAGGAATCAAAAGGGACCACAGGAGCAGGTAGCGAGACCTATTAGGACCCCAGCTGCCTTACCTGTGCCATTGTATCAAGCGGGACCCGCCCAGGGTCCAAAGAGTTAGGAACATGATGTCAGTGGCCTCAACCAGTCCCCCCCAGGGACCCGCAAACACCTGCCTTCCGCCGCAGCTGGGGAATTCTGCAGCTAAATATAGCAAGGGAATTAAGGCAAACAAACCAAAACAAAGGCGTAGAGTGCCAGTGGCAAGCTCCATTAAGTGGGACTTCAGAGAAGAATTAGCCAAGAACTGCAAGGGCCTGTCTGTATGCTCAGCAGCTGAACAACACCTGTGGCCTGAGATCAGGAAGAAAAAACATACATTTCAGCTTGTTTAAAGACCGTTTAAATACAGTAACCACAAGTTCCCTGTTCATTTTCAATGACAGAGAGGAACAGAACAGAAGCAGCATTAAAGGCGAAACCACTTGGCAGGTTGCTAGCGCCACACCCACAGGAGGATAAAAAGATTTTTCGCTTTTCACGCCTGTCTCGTGTCATTGACCAATTAGAGATTTTGTTTACATCTAATCAAACATCAAAGAACAACATGGAGGGGAACATAATGCTCACTGTTGTCGATTATCGTGAGCTACGAAAGGTTCTTCGCAGAACTAACATAAAAGAACTATACTTGGTTCCACAAAGAACCATTCAGTCGAAAGTTCTTAAAAGAAACATTTCTTTCTTATCTTTTTATAATCTGAAAAACAATTTTCACTAAAAAGAACCTTTTGAATAACACAAAGGTTCTACGGATGTTAAAGGTTCTTGATGGAATTATAAAACCAAAACTGTGTACACTCTTAAAAATAAAATTTCTATAAAAGCTTCTTTATAGTCATGCCATAGAAGAACCATTTTTGGTTCCCCAAAGAACGTTTCAGTCAAAGGTTCTTAAAATAACTATTTTTTAGTAACTATTTATAGTGTAAAAAAAGTTTTTCTACTACAGAAAACCTTTTTAATAACCATACAACCATATATATATATATATATATATATATAGCATGTTTTTGCATTTGAGCTGAACCTGCATTTTCATTAAAAATAAAAGTTCCTAAAACGTTCTTGTTGGGCTGTATGGTTCCATAAAGGACCTTCAAAATATACAAATGGTTGTTTGTAGTGCAAAAAAGTTCTACAGACTATAAATAAGAAAGAAATCCTTCTTTATGAAAACTCTGAATAAAGTTTGATTAAAACTTTTAAAGTGGATTCTGAATGTGGATCCTAATTTAAAGCTAGTGTAAAAAGACAAAAAGACAAAACTGATAAACAAATACTGTATAATGTTACGCTACTAACAATTAACCAATTAAATTACATTTTCTAATATTTTCTTATCTCCAGACAATCCTGGAAAACATGCACCTGCGCTGTAAGTGTCATGGACTATCAGGCAGCTGTGAGGTGAAGACCTGCTGGTGGGCTCAACCCGACTTCAGGCTGTTAGGAGACTACCTTAAAGACAAGTATGACAGTGCCTCCGAGATGGTGGTGGAGAAACACCGGGAATCCCGAGGCTGGGTGGAGACCCTACGAGCAAAATACGCATTCTTCAAACACCCCACTGAGAGAGACCTGGTCTACTACGAGGGATCGCCCAACTTCTGCGAGCCAAACCCGGAAACAGGGTCATTTGGTACTCGTGACCGTGTTTGCAACGTGTCCTCGCACGGCATCGAGGGCTGTGACTTGTTGTGCTGCGGACGGGGTCATAACACACGGACAGAGAAACGCAAGGAGAAATGCCACTGCATCTTTCACTGGTGCTGTTATGTCAGCTGCCAGGAGTGTGTGAGAGTCTATGACGTGCACACGTGTAAATAAAAGCAGAAAAGCAGTGAGGACTTGTGGACATAAAAGAGAAAATGATGTATCGTCACGACACACAAATAGCAGTGGCACTTCTCTCTTTACTAATGTGCCCTTTATCATCTTTCATGCCCAAAAAGCGGCAAAAGCTTGTCGGCTCACCGTGATCATCATGTTTACTACTGTCATTCTTCTCCTAAATCCCACACAGCTGTGGTACACGTTGCTTTTGCAAAACGTACACGTAACGCCTGGGCTCTCCACCTACTGTAATCATTCAGACTTCTTTATCTGTAACATCATCTCTCTGATCATCTCGCCGTACGGCCCAGAGGCTGAAACAGGATCAGTCCACCTCTGCTTACCTACGTACACTGACATGTATGCATGAAAGAACATAAAAAGAAGGACAAGAAGTCCTGATTAACTACTGAACGCTAGGGTATAAGACTTATACGCCCTGCTAGACTACTACTGAATCCAATGCAATGTCCGTGCTTTCTTTATGGTTTCCAAATTTTGCGCTTAGTACTGATCTATACTGGAGAATCCAGCAAGCATAGAAGTGACACGAGCTCTCCAACACACACACGCAAGGCTTACACAAACATATTCCCTATAATCACATATTTAAAAATATGTAGATACAAAAACCACTGGTTTCTATTCTGGATGACTGCATGATCGCTTGCACGACAGCAGAATTCAACGAGACACACACACACTGGGCTTGCGTGCACCCGATGAGTAAACATTTGCACTTACAAAACTACTAATGAATATACTAATTGTAGAGAATTATTAACATATTACTTTTTGATAAAGCTCCTCATATATGACTGTGAAGGCTCCAACACTTTCCTGATGGGGAGGAAGGAGAACAAGTGATAGGAGAATAGTTCAGGAAAGAAATATGAGGAGGAGGAGGACGGCATGTAGCTGCTGTTTGGACTAATGTGGGTTTGAGTGTGTGTGATAAATGGAAGAAATGTGAAAGTCTGGCTTGACAGTAGAGCAACAGACTAGCAGCGATTTCCATACAACATGTTCTGACAGTTCTATGCGCTTCCCATTAATTACGTATAACTACACCAAGCTAAAGACAGACATTAGACTAGATTCTCATTCACACCGATCCCTGAGGAGCCCTTTCTCACTGGCCACATCTATGCTCCCTTCCCATCTCTCCTTCCGCTATATCCAAAGTTTTGTACAAAGTCTTTTAAAGTTCATAATTCCCTTTTTATTTTATAATCTGAAAATGTTATGTTTTTATAAATATTATTTATTACACAATGTATATATCTGTATGACTGAACTAAGATTATATATTTGAAGAACAACTTGTCTCGTGATTCTGCTTTTTAATCTATGACTGAACTTTGTTCTGTTGATACTTTAGTCTGCCCTATTTTAATACACAACACTTTTTACAATAAATTACAGTACAATGTGATGCTGGCACACAGCTCAATAAAGGGCTCAAACCATGTCACCCCCATGTTTGCATCTACTCGAGCGATGACATCATCCTGTGGATTTACAGCAGACCACTGGTTTACCTACTATAGCACTTTCAGCAAACGACGAGTCAAGATTGGGTACAAACATCAGGGGGTAACCTGTCCAAAGTAGCCCAGACACAACTATGAAACAACTATTGAATTTAAATTCAATTCAAATTTATTTCTATAGTGCTTTTTACAATTTTGTACATATTAAAACGTTTAGGATTCAGAATCAATTATTCCACAATGCTGTGTAATCGTATAATTATAAACCTTTCGAAAGTAAGAAAAACAGAATCTTAGTTTAAAAGTGTCACTGTGAAACAGATGCCATGTTAAATGTATAGTTTTAATCAAGTCATTTACCTCATTCATCTGCATCGAAGCAGAGAAAAAAAAGTGATGTCTCTATAGGATTTTCAGTCACAGATCCACTGTAAGCAAATAGCTACAAAACATATTAACGACGGCCCTTTATTGAAACCTTAAAATTGCAAGACAATTTATATTTTTATGGGATTTTATAGAAATGATTGCATTAATTCACTTCTGTACATGTGCCATGAAAACACATTCATAGCAGACAAAGAGAGAAAATAGAGTTTTTGTGGAAAAAGTGTCAAATATAACATTAACTTAAGGCCAATGTGAACCATTCGGGCACTGAAGGCAGGCTGGCAGAGGGTCAGAGGTTTACCTTGTGTACAATGCATAAGGCCACTGTTATTTCAATGCTTGTCCTCATTATTAGCCTCTGACCAAATAACGATACCCTCTTTCATCAGAGACTCAGCTAAGACCTTTCCTATGTACTTCACATGGAATCTGCTTGGAAACATAAGAAGGTTGGCAGTTCCTTTTCATAAAAAATAAGTGCTCTTGTAGTCAGAAAAACCATTACGGCAAAACAAACTTATATACTGGCATGCAAAGGAATAACAGTAATTACGCTATTATTATTGGCAGGCACATCTGTTTGTAAAATAATAAGTCAACAATAACAAAGAGAAAAACGAGGAGAGGTTTTGGTCAAAAGTCAGCTGGATTTAAGAAGTAAGCCATCATTGACAGGAATGGTTTATGTAAAATAATATAAATATGAAACGCACCACACACATACACAAACCTGAGGCACTGTACAATAATGAGATCTTGTGCACTTGTTATTTTTCAAAGGAATCAGAAAAATAACAAGTGCATGTATTATCATGTACTGAGAAACCAGGAAACTAGTGTTCATTTAGTTGAGAATCATTTAGTTGCCATGGAAACATGCAGGACACGACAATTACGGTGAGGTGAGGGAAAGAAAGATGCTGTAGGTAGGTTTGTGCTTTCTCTCACTCGTTCAAGTGCACACATTGATATCCAGACTTTTTGAAACAGTTTCTGCAAGGTAATACAACAAAACAAAGAGAAACATGATAAAGCTGTTACAAATAGATACTTCTACATACTATATGATATACAGATATAAATACTATACAATATACACACTATTAAAGCTAAGACTTTGATTCATTCTTATCCTATTTTCTAAAAACAGCACGGGTCTAATTGTACTTTCCCTTATCAGAAATATGTTACATTTTAAACTTAAATAGGTTATAAATGCTGTTTCAAGCTGTCCTTAAGTTCTTTAGTACTTAATTATATATCTAGATAATGGCAAGACTAAAAAAAATAAAACAAATTAATCAAACAATAAATCAACATGAGGTTTACTGTCTTCATGTTCGTCCTACCGTAATATCCCTGGTTCAGACAATCCTCCCGCACTGCGAGACTATATGGCCACATGTCTGTCAGAGTCAAACCTGGAAAGAAACACAAACATTTTAATGACCAAATCAATGTGGTAAAGTAGGAAAAATAGATATGAAGCCAGAAATTTACTTACGCTCCTTCTTCTCTCAGTAGTGCCAAGAACTTGTTAACTCTGTATTCAACAGGCATCTGAAGAAAAAAAACGCACACATGTAATAACATACCCACTGGGAAGAGGTGAAAAAAGATTTTTAAAAAGTGTAATCAGATTCTTTTTTGGTGAGCTCTTGTGCATCCTTAGGGACATATCAGTCTTTTTCATTTTTGTTACAATAATAGTCACACTCAGGACCTAAAAGAGAAAAATGTCCTTATTGAAATCTATTACAACTGCAGTATTTAATCCTAGTGCCAATCATGCATAAAACAAACATGCAATCTGTGTTAATATACTGTCAGGTTTTCAAAACATTGCTTCTGATGTATTATACAACACTGCAGAGCAATTGAATAAATGATGCATAAATTGTATATAATCAATTGTATATAATTATAATTGCATGGGTGTGTTGGTGTGGATATCACAGTGTGGATTGTGTGTGTAGGTGTGTCCTATACTGCAAATCCCAAATTATTTTTTAAAAAGAAAAACCTGATCCGAGACATTTACATTTATTTTTTACATGTAAGCATTTGGCAGACTTCTATCCAAAGCAACATACAGCATATTTAATACATTTCTTTTATTAGTTTGTGTGTTCACTGAAATCGAATCCATGTGTCGATTTAAATCCAGAGTGGAATATGGGACGCACAGACGCCCTAACTCCAGATTTATGTTTTTGACGGTGGGTGTTCAACCTCCAAACCAGCTCCGCCCTACGCATGCCTTCAAGCACACACATAATCAGCGCCTATGTCTAGTCTACACTTGACAATAACATTAGCTAAATAACAAATTGATGTAGTCTTACTTACAAAAGGCAACATCATCATTTATTGTTGCAGTTTTGTACTTTTGTACTGGCAATGTGGATGCAGATGTTCCAAACAGACATAAAATAATCTCAAAAGCCAGAGAAGAGTTGATAAGAAAAATGTGATTGGCTGGTAATTCTGTTCTCCAAAATATGCCATGACGTGATTGGCTACCTTTTATTAGGCTATTTTAATGTGACAGAGGACTGCTACTACGAAAAATGAAACACATGCCAAAACACAATTTTTCTCATAATATGTCAGGACACTAAAAATAGAGCGGAAAAACTGGACATCTGTTCAACCTACATATCCAGGAAACTTTAGACATTGATATACATAAAATCAGCAATTTTTTCCCAGACATGGTTAAGCTTAGTCATTAATTAAAATGTGCTGTTAATGTCCCATTATCGACTTGAACTTGACAGGCCTTTCGGAGGAAAAAGACCAGCACCAGCGAGGAAAATTAATGAAGGTGTATGCAATAACTTAACTTTTCAATTGCCTGCGGCTGTTGCAGAAGTGGAAACTACTGAAAGCATAGAGGGAATGAGAGGCGAACGCATGTGCGGCTGTGAGCAGCATGTCCCGGCAGACACGTCCTCATTCCTCTCTGAGGGGAAAGCGTTCATCGCTGCCACATTACTGCATACCACAGCAATTACACAACATCCAACACAAACACGGCTGCAACTCCAATTATGCCGCCGTAAAAACAAAACAACTAGTGACAAACATGACTACAATTCTAATTAAACTAGACTAGCACTAATCTGTGGAGCACGTTAAAAAAAGGCCCAACAATCAATCTAAAACATATTGTTTTCCAAAAATCCTAAATAGATTTTATATAGAAATATTTTCAAATGAAATGTCATTATAGAAAGCAACAGTGACCAATTTCACTTCCATGTGACTATCAGAACCATTTTATTGACATAATCAAATCACAATATTTACTTCAGGTAGCCAAAGTATGCACAGATGAAGACCAGAGAGTTTTGACTTTGTTTACTTGTGTGTGTCAAGAATTGTCAGGAAAAGGAGCATCTGGAGGGGCTTGTTTTCATTATACCGCCACAAAGTCATCTAATTTGGTAGCGACTCAAACCACAGTTGATTTAGCAAGACAGCTGTGCGTCAGGGATTCGTCTAGACGATCTGAAGGGTGATAAAGTTTATTTGCATCTCACCTGCAGTGACATCTCAATGAGCATCTGAAGTTTCTTAATTCCCAGCCACACAGCCTTTCCTTTCACTACTCCTGCGATAGTTGCTCGCTCTTTGTCCTGAAAGCCTCCGAGAAGCTGAAACCCAAAATGAAAAAGATATAGACGATCAGTTATGATTTCAAAGATAATTCTAATATGTCACATAATAAAAAAGATGATCAATTATTACACATTACTGATTTGTTATCGATCAGTATTAATGAGTCACAAGAAAAATTTTGATTTCTCCATTGTTTTCTTCATTTTTCTCGCCCAAGGAAACAATTTTTGTGTGTTGCATTACTAGATTACATTTTGTCTCTCACCTCCAACGCCTCCATGAGATGTTCTCCACTAGAGATGTTTGGGATATGAATTGTAGTGCTTAAAGTGTCCAGCATGCCCATCTCCTGCAGAACATCTTTCCTGCTAGTTGTGCCAAGAATCAGCAACTTACGACCCTGTCAAGTCACATACACAAAAACTCCCTCATGATCATATTTATAATTTAATCAAATGAATAAACACACTCACTGGTTGTGCTATGGAGCCCATCTAGGTACAGCAAAGAGATGGGCCATTCCCAGAGGCCCCAGTAAACCAGAAGGGGATTATGGGTCGCCCCCCTGTGGCGCTCTGTATATGCTAGTGCATGCAGATGAGGTGCCACACAGGCAGCGGTCCTGCCAGGTCCCGGTTCTCTCACAAACCCTTTCTATCGATTCACCCAGGACCCGACTCCCTGCTGTGTGCTGCTCTATACAGCCCTGATCCGAAGGCTATTCAAAACACCTTACAAACACAGCACAACACCTATGCCTGTTTGACATGCAGACTGCCATGCTTTAATGAAATTTTAAGTAGCTTGGGGGACCTGTACGCTTTAAAAAATACATTACACTACTGTGGCACAAAAATGTTGTCATGCTGTCATATGGGTTAACTCAATGCAAATGTCAACAATAACATGAAAAACTTAGTTTTAATCGTCACATCCATAACAGTCCATATTCCTTATAAATGCGGACATCAGTGCATTGACATCAGCGCATTTTTTAAAAAGTCTGGATTCTATCAATAGAGGTTTATGACTAAATTTCACATTCATAATGCTGGAATTGCCCATATATCAGGTTTAGCTTTTAAAACAAAATAACGGTTAGCGACAATCAACAAAATAAACTAGATTTGTATATTTTCTGAATGGTGTTTGCTTGTGCAATACTCCTCACCACACCGCATCGCCCAAGTCAAACTAGCCCATTTCAAAGTTTTAGGATGTTTTAGCCCTTAGACATGGCTTGGATCACTCATGTTGATAAAAATGTTTGTGTTATAGTCTGCCACTAGGAAAGAATCATAAGTCTGACCACTTAGAAAAGCAACAGCACACGCTTTTCAACAAGCCATGTGGTCTGAAGCATCATTCACGTCTGTAGCAGAAACGTAGCAGAACAAGTTTTGTGCTGAAGCTTATAGTTAATTTTAGAAAAGCCTCAATAAATGAGACGCTTTCTTTAGTAGGCTTCACTGACTCTAATTGAAAGTTGTCTGGTAACACAACACCACAATTTCTTGCCTCAAAGACTAAAACAACTCTTAACCATCTATGAATAAAGGTATGCTGTAAGCTCCTTAGCAGCATTTAAAGTGATATTTCTGGCAAAGAGGTGCTGCCCCCTGTCTGTGGATGCCAGTATTACAGCCCGGCGTGAATAAAATCTGTTCTCACCCGAGGAGGAGGTTTCTTTAATAACACCAGCAGAGCCTGCAGCACCAGGTTAGAGAACCGTGGACCGATAGGAACAAAATCTGGAGAAATGTGAAAAATGAGGAGAGAAGATGAATGGGCAATTCTGGGTAAGTGCATTGTTTTTAATGTGATAATGGACTCACCCAGCAGACGCTCTATATCGTCCACCACCACGCAGCTCAGCTGAGACTTATAGGCGTCCTCAAATATCTACAGAAATGGAAACCACAAACCAAATATAACATCCATAATAACACCCATGCCAGCCGGATCTCTAAACGTCTTAACCTATAGGAAAAATGCTGTTACCTTCTTGATGGCCTGACACTTGGCGGTCTCTGAATAGCCGATCATTTTGTCTGGAGAGCAGATCTTGATGAAGGGAAACTGGGAGTCTTCTGCAATCTTGGCGGCCAGTGCGGTCTTACCACTGTGTGGAGGCCCTGAGGGAGAAAAATGTTCACACTATCAGTCATATCAGATTGCTGAATTGTGGTGCATGTTTGCTGGTGTGAACGAGAGAACAAGAACAGGGAGGAATGTTATTCTCTCTGCTTTTGTGTAGATATGGGTTCCAAAATATAGTGGGCTATGCATACACCTATGTATGTGACCATGTCTGTGTATGACACTTGCCTTCCAGTAGCACAGTTACTAGTGGTGTGCGTTCACTGTTCTTAGTCTGTTGCACCAGAAGTTCTCCGTCTCCCAGTATGTCAGATACACCGTTGCTCCATTTCACAATGCCGTTCATGATGTAACTGGAGTAATCCTCCTGATTATGACCAAAGGCCTGTACAGCAAGAAAGATAAAGAAGAGGAAAATTATTTATTAAATATTAAAAATAAAATGTGTCATTCATTGGTAAGATTAATAATACTGATACACTTCCACGAACCATTTACAGAATGTCTTATGCTTATAGTGATGCACACAAATATCAAATAAGATCTCCAGACTCAAACTTTGATGTTTTGTTTACCAGGTACCAGGCTGATATAATGAGTTCTTCCAATGAAGATGAAGTTAAGATAATTCTTATAATAAAGATAATTTTTGATTAAATGTTGAAAAGAAACACAATCTGTACACTATGTGTATATGTATTGTATCTTAATGCTTTAAAAAGTGTACTTACAGGCTTAATATCATTATTCAGGGAGGCCAAGAAGTCACTTCTGCTGATCTGAAGAGTGTGAGCTTTCTCTGTGTCCACCTCCACCTGAGTGCTGGCCTACACGAGCAACAACACACACATACTCATCATCAAACTCATCCACTTAATCAATAAGAAAGAAACATTTAGACGCTGAAAAAAAATGGAGAGAGAGGGGAAGAGAGACCTATTACACCTGTAACAAGTTCCTGTCATTATGTGTCAACACCATCAAATATGGGAGTGTGTGGGCTGTGCCACCTAAACACACAGGCATTTACCCAGCTGTCTAAATGAGGACACACTGTAGACTTTAGTTGTTTTTTTTATGTAAAAGGTAATAAAATTGTCCAACCTTTTTTTATATAAGAAATAAGATTATAATTAGAACATGTTTATCTCTCACATCATCCTTGAATGTTCCTATTAGGGTTTTATTAGGGTTCCTATTAGGCAAAGTCTTGTTGCATCTTATGCAATTTTATCCCTAAACTATAACCAAGTTAACCCACATACCGTGGGTTACACAAAGTTCTAAGCTTTGCAATGCATTTCAGTTAAAAATGATTAAATCCAAACGTAATGGAAACTCCTTAAAGGGATAGTTCACCCAAAAATAAAAATAATTTTATTATTTACTCACCCTCATGTCATGTCAAACCTGTGTGACTTTCTTGCTTCAGCAGAACACAGAAGAAGACAGAAAACGCTGGTTACCGGCACCCATTCACTTCCATAGTATAGACACAAGGTATAATAGAAGTCAATGGGTGCCAGTAACCAGCGTTTTGCAAAATATCTTCTTTTGTGTTCCACAAAAGAAAGAGTTTGTATGACATAAGGGTAAAAAAATTATGACCTAAAACAGAAGGAAAAAGACAAAACTAAAGCATACCTGATGAACAAAATAATATAGACCAAATAAGAATTTGGAATTAGGATTATAAACAATATATCTCAAATGGAAAGCTGATAGTTAAATTATCCTAATCATTCATTCAAACTGGTTTTAAATCAGTATTACTATTATTTGTGGATTCTGGTAAGTTCAAGACAGGAAAGAGATCTTTTAGCATTAACGTTTTATAATCTTTGGTTGTCCTTTGATTACGATCAAGCACTAATGTAATCGTATATACACATAAAAACCTCAGTCCTCAAATGACATGGTGCATATATTGCTGTAATCTGATGTCAATTGAATTTTATTTGTATAATAAAACAATTTTGTAACGTTGGCATGCCAAACTGAGTTCCCAGCAGAGCTCTGAATTGGTTTGGTGTAAATGAACCATACTTTGTTATGATTGCGGTGCCGTGGAGTGGATATGACAAGTAGGGTTGGCTTGATACCATCGTTTTGGCTTAGATACAAGAGCTTTAACAAGTTAAGTATATCTGGTATTGCTGTAGCAGATATACTTAAATTGTTAAATCTATCCAGTGTTGGAGTCAGCGACTTTGGCGCAAACGTGTGCAATCTGAGATGATTTCTGAACGCTGCTGAATAGCAGCACATTGTCATGTGACCCCGAAATCTGCTAAAATTGCTACCTCATGGATCACAGTTTTTGTTACTTTGTGTTTTTTTTGTACCAGTGTAACATCCCAAAAACAGACCTTAATGTGGCGGTTCATAGCAGTCGACTGAGCAGCCCGAACGAGACCTTCCAGCTCAGCTCCGCTGTAGTTCTTGGTCTCGACAGCCAACTCCTTAATGTCAACGTCTTTGGCCAGCATGTTTGACTGCTTCATCTTAGTCGTGTGGATGTTGAGGATCTGAACGCGACCCATCTCATCAGGCAAGCCTGGATTAAAACGAAAACTCACACATAATTACCTGGAAGGAAATGAGATCTTAAAGTGGAAGAACAGTATGTGCTGATGTGTCCTAATCAAATGAGAATGGCTTGTTCTCACCAATCTCCATTTTGACCTCCAGTCTACCCGGCCTCAGGAGAGCTTCATCGATCAGGTCAGGCCTGTTGGTCATCCCTAAAATGAAGTATGGTTAAACCCAAAGTTGAATTACTGACAAGTTTGAGGATGAATAAACCAGATGCGGATATTTCTGTCTCATTTCTCATTCTTACCAATGACCAAGATGTTGTTCAGCTGCTCTACTCCATCGATCTTGGACAGGAGCTGGTTGACTACAGTGTCATGGACCCCTGTGCTGCCCGCCATGCTGCCACGTTGCTTGCAGATGGCATCGATCTCATCAAATATGATGATGTGAAGTCCGCTGTTGACCCCTAACTTTAAAAACCAACAAAAAGATTTAGCCTTAATCCAGGGGAGCACACATTTTGTCATAGTTGTTCACATATTGTTGTTTTTCTTAGGGATAAATACAACTTTTCACCCTCTCTTCACAAGTTCTAGAAAACTCTCTTAGCTGTGGTTTCATGCCAGACAGGTGAATGGACTGTGACCGCACAAATGCCGAGTTAACGCCATGACAATGGTCCACAATTAAGACTTATCTTCTTCATCTCTAAAGCTGTCTGGGCTGGGCTGTAACATTTAGTGCAGATGGGAGGCCGTGTGCGTGGCCTCCTGTGAGTCAGGGTGAGGGGTCGGAGATAGCCGAACACTCATTAAGAGGTGATGAGTGAGCTCTTCAATGTCATGTAGTCACCACAACACCATCACGCTCAAAGCCAGCAGATCACTGCCAAAGCTCATGACACGACACCCTTGAAAAAACTGTGATATTATGATTACGTTACTAAGCAAACACAAGGCCATTTACAGGAATTCAGTAAGTATATTTCACCAATTTGGAGTTATTTGTAGAGCTGCTGAAGAGCTGACATCCTTCTTGCAAACCAAATTTTCCCTGTCATGATATTTTGACTATTGGCGAACTTTTGTTTCATCACAGCGTTGAATATCAGTGGGTTTTGTCATGGAGCCAGATTAGTATTGGGGTGCGTGAAATGTTGGTATGTTCTTTCTACTCAAACGGTGATTTGTGAAGTGTGTAAAACTGATATGAATGCCTCTCTTTTCATGCGTTCTTACCCTCTTCTGTTCCTCCTCGGCATCAGCGAACAGCTTTCTGATGTTGGCCTCTGACTCGCCCACATATTTGTTCAGGATCTCTGGCCCGTTGACCACTTTGGGCTCTCTGGCATTCAGCATCTTACCGATCTGACGCGCCATCAGGGTTTTACCGCAGCCGGGCGGCCCGAACAACAAGATTCCCTTCACGTGTTTACAGCCTGCAGACAGAGCAAAGGATTGTGGGGTGTAAGGACAAAATCTGCTGCACAAACACAAAGCTGTCTTTGGGTTGGAGGCCTCCCAAGAGCATGAAACGTTAGACAAATCACAGCAGACAAAGTAACCAACGGACCAAAATCACGTGGCCAGGAGACCAGTACAACTGTTTTCGCAGCAGCACAGGAGTCTTTTTCATAATAAATGGCATTTGGATCAAATAAGGGCCATTTTTCAGCCCTGTTTCAGTTAACAACATCTGCTGGCTGCCATTTGGAAAGAGCGGGAAGGCTGCAGATAACCAAGAGTTCTGAGATGAGAATCAGTATAGCCATTTACAGCCGATGACAGACTCGGGTTGAGAGAGGGCACTGGTCCAGAGGAGAAAAACAAGGCTGTGGTTGGGCAGGGAGAAATGACCTTTAGGTGATGGGAGTTTTGGGAGATACTGGGTGCATGGGTGTAAACTCCTACCCAAGCATCGGACAATAACATACTCAGAGACACACGCACATACCTTCCTTCAGCACCTGCGATCCAAAATGGACCCCAATTAGGTGTTCACCTTTGCGCTATCAAGGCCCGCCATCTCATTAGAGAAGCCAGCTGCTTGAGCCAGAGGCCAACTCCTGCAGCCATCACCACCCACAAAGGTCATCTCTCTCTCTCTCTCTCTCTCTCTCTCTCTCACACACACACTGAACTCTAATGAAACCTCTGTCTGTGTGTGTGTGTGTGTGTGTGTGTACGTACATGATTGATTCAACAGAAAGTATACAGCTAGCAGCTTTTCAGAGTTTGTAAAAGGTAAAATTACAATTAAAAAAATTATACAAAATGCTTTACAGTTGTATACCGTTAAACATCTTCCGTCATTCGAAATGTATTTTCTACTTAATGACTTAACCGACTAATTGTCTTTGTGCCACAGTGCACGCATGCAACTAAGCAACTGTGACATTATGTATTGTTGAAATCAGTGATAAAATGAATACAATGTCTATCTAAAGCATAAAAACAGAACTGACACCTGTAAAATCACCTGCATTTCTACATTACTACTTATAAATGTCAAATTTAGGGATGTCCTGATCCGATCACGTGATCGAAAATCGGGCCTGATCACGTGGTTTCAGACTCGATCGGAATCGGACGGAATCAGGACTCGGATATATATGTATATATATATATTCTCATTATTTTTTTAAAGGAAAGGATGCTAGAGCCGGGATTCGAACTCTCGTCGCCAAAGCGCAGTTGCGCTGTATATGTGTGGAGCGTATATGTCCACTCAGCCACAGGCTCCCACATATTCTCATTATTTTGAACACATCTATAGTTATGCGGTGGCACAGAGTTAGACCTCTTGACTCCACACAGCGCAGTAAGAGTTAGGAGTGCAGTTCCTAAAAGCACATTACTGGCTTTGCAAACACTGTGGCACTTTTATTTCTTTATTTGTTTACATGCCTGCGGGGTATTTTAAGTTTAGGTGCTATTTGTTTTTATATTAGACTTTTTTATATTTACTGTTGCACTAAAGTCCAAAAGTGAAGAATTTATGTTATTTACTACTTGATTGTTCAAGCTACCTCACAGAAGTGCTCTGTTTGTTTTTATGATTTTCATGATTTTCATGACTCATGATTTTTTAACATTACGGTTATTGTCTATATCGGTAAATAGTGACACCCCAGGACAAACACAATCTGACTAATATCCAAACCATTCCAACATTTTCTTTTTTGGGCTAGGGGCAAGACTCTGAAATCAGTGTTTTTCTGATGGACACATAAACAAAAACTTACTGTCTTAAAATTGTAAAAGCGTGTATAGGTTTAGTTAAACTGTGTTTATAATTGTATAATAACAATAAACATTAGCCACATTTTATGAGTAATCAATGTAGATTTGTGAATCAAGAATGTTTTCTTGCAGCTATACAGTAAATAATTTAAATGATAAGGCCACTATATGATCAGACTGTAAGCGGCTTTGACTGTAAGTGCAAGAAAACCTAACAGAGATGCTTTCTGAGCTTCACACAGAGCGATTGAATATTCTGGCATTTATGGTCAGAATGAGGTGCTGGGAGTGTCTAAGAGCTGTCAGTTCTTTTGGAGACTTTTTATATATTTTGGCTGTATCCTGTCTCTTTCTCCCTCTCATAGTGGAATTGCAGCATTCTGTGATTCACATCGTCCACAACATGCTGTGCTTCTTCCATTCTGGCCATTTAAACTGAGGGAGATGTGGTTATAAACATAGAGACAGTTCATGCCATGGAAAGTAGAAAGAGAGAGATACATCTTTTTAGAAAAACAAATACAGTGGTATACATACCCAAGAGTATTTGGATATTTTAAGTCTGAATTAAAAATATCGGAATAACAATGTATTAGAATTTAAATCTTCCAACAAAAGATATTCTAAACAAACACTTTTATTTCAACTTTTATTGGAAGTAAATATTTGTCTTTATTTTGAATGACATTATTTTATTCATTGTGATTATAAACGATTACGTTTTTATTTTTATATAATTACGTTTTTCATGAAATTTGGCAAATGTTTGTTATATAACAACACTCATTAAATGTGACTTTTGTGAACAGAAAGACTCTGGGTGTGACTGAAAGTGATTGAGTAAGAAAAAAAAAGACAGCGAGACAAAATGTGTAAAAGACAAAAGTGACTCACCAATCTGTTCCACTATATCTGGAGGAAAGACTCTAGATGCGAAGGCCCGGCGGAAGATGTCTGAAAACTCCTTGTCCAACCCTCCAATGCCCATGCGCTCAAAGTTCCAGTCGGGGTTAATGATGGACTGGCGAGAACCTCTAGTCTTTGCTTTTCCTGGGGAAGCGTGAACAAAATCCAATTGGTGGACAATACAAAAAAAATGAAGGAGGAAAATCAAATGTGCTTTTATTAACTTTTTATTCATATGAATCTAGTCTCTTTAGGAAATGTCTTCTGACTGCCATCTTGTGGTAAAGTTTGGTTATTACATAATTTTAAGACAGCCATAGAAGGATGGTGTCTTTGAGCGACACTAACCAATCAGATTGACAGATGAGCTTTCAGCCTTTTCAAAAACCACCTGACTGTTGCCGTGCAACAGACCAATCTCAATCTGAAAAACAGAAAAATGGAAAGAAACACTATTGGAGAAAAAATGAAGAATAACATAAATTATGAAAAAAGCTGGAGGTTTATTAAGAAATAATACCTTCTGTTTTTTGTTAGAGGTTTGCTCGCCCCTGAGGATGCTGGGATCCATGGCTTCAACGTCTTTTATGACCAGCGCGAAGAGCTTGTCGCAGTAGCTGAAGACGAACTGTTGGAAAGATCACAGAGACTGTGTGTGCCAATGTGCTGCTATTTCCACAATAAAGCATTTTATTCAGAAAATGTGTCCCTCAGTCCAATCAAGTTTTTCATTTATTACCTGCTGTCCCCTGCTAAAGGCCTGCGAGTTAAAAAACTGGATAAATTCGATGGCCATTTTATCCGAGTCGTAAGGATTGCTGTCTGCGTTCTTCTTCTGCAAGAAGTCAATCTCTAGCGTAATGGTTCCAATATACTGTTTTGACGGGTCAAAGTTGTAGAAACCAACTGCAATGAGACAACAAAGAGATGGTAATGAGCACAACCATTACCAAAGAAAAAAAGAAAAAGATTTCAGAAAATTTTTTACAAACTCTGAATCAAAATAACACTTTTATTTAACTCCACTTATCTTCATTTCTCAAACCTGACCACAACTTTATCCCACTTACTGATCATAATAAATACTCCCACATCAGATGCAAGAGTTATTTTAAGAATAAGGCACTAAAGAGCAATTCAAATCCAATGTATGAATAGTTTAATGAAACTGTACCGTCTACATCCTGGTTGAGTGAAAGTCCAGCCCATTTTCTCTAAGACACAAAAAGCATATTATTAAGCATATAATAATTTGCATTAGTGCTACATATAAATTTCAGAGTTTTTGTTCCAGGTATTACGTGGAAAATCCTATTGCTAAACTTCGGACAAATACATATGACTTTCTTTTTATAAATGGTCTGTCTTATTGTACAGCATGTTCATATTAAAACAAGCATTAAGATGCATGAGTTTCTAAAAGTTTATATAGTTGTGTTTGATTGTTTTGGTTTCAATCTTTTTCTCTTGTTCATACAATATCAATCACATCATGCCATAAAATAAGACCAATGTGAGAAATTTACTGATGTACCTGAGAAGTCTCTCTGTTGCCACATTATAACAGACGAAGGAGAAGCAGGTAAAAACAACGCAAGACAAACATTAAAAAAGCAGCATGCTGGATAGCTGACAACAGCACATTGTCACAAAGCTCAGAAACTGGACCAAGTATTAAACCATGTTTAATACTTAAACATCTTTTCAGACTACATGAATAGCTTAATGAAAGCAAAATATATCCACTTTTTTGTCAGAGCACCGGAAGAAAATGTTAAAGTGTATTTAGTGCATATTGTTCCATACTAGCATAAACTCGTATGGGGAATGATAACACAAGTGTGTACCTGAGGTAAACTGAAGGCAATAGTTCCAGGAACTACGCTTGGATGGGTTTTCACTGTGAATACAAACTTCTGAGTGGGTGTAGTTTTAATCATCAAATGCCTTGAGAAAAAAAGGATTAGAACAGTTAGCTGGATACATGAATATACGACTATTTTAAGAGTTACACCCTGGTCCAACATTAACATGCCACCACACCTGCAAATGATGAGCGAACTGAGGAAATGTACCAGCAATTAAACCTAGTTTCATTATTAAAAGTTTTTTATATTTATATTCTTTCTTATGGTGATGGATTACATAACAGTTCTTTTTTCAAGTTATATATTTTTTGTATGTAAGTTATAATAATCCAAGATACACTTCTAATGGTAAATTTAACCTTAGTGGACTAGAGAAAAATGTTTTAATGTGTCTAATCTGAATCCTTCATATGACTTTTATTGGATAAAAACACAGTGAAGATCACACTGATGTTACCAGAAAATTATGATTTGCATTAGGTGCTTGGTAAGTGTTCATTTTGGACCAAGTTACACTTCTCTTATTTCTGAATTATTATATCAAATACTCACTGTCCAGATTTGAAGTCCTTTTCACTTGCAACCACACAGTTGGTAAGAGACAGTTCATCTGTCGGACATCTCGCAGCTTGCATTAGCTTTGCAGGAGAGAAGACAAGCACAGGAGTGATTAAGTGATGAGTGACAGCAAACCACAAAAGCTTCAATTTCAACTTAGATGTAAAATAAACTTCAGTTATACAGAAATAAATACACCATTTCTCTATGCATAACTGTACAGAATAAAGAAAACAGAAGCTGACCTTTAGTTTAGATACTGAATACATTTATTATTCCCAGTTCCTTTAAACAACTAGAAATTAGAAAACTCTAACATAATATATTTTATAATACAATGTAATTTATCATGGAAAATATTCACAAAGTAAAATGAACAGCAACAACATTTATCTTATTTTTTAAACAATCTTCTGAATTGTATGGTCAGGTCACTTAACAAACAAACAAGAAATGCTGACGTAAACAAATGCAAACACAGTATTTTACTATGTTCACTTATCATTCGTCTTGCTGTTGTCAGTAACAGTACTGCTGTTGTACAGTATAATAAGGTGAGCATATTTCATAAGCATCTCTTCATCATATCACATCATTCACACTTTGATTCAATCATTTGTTATGACAGCGGCAACAATTATATTAACACCAGCTTTGACAAAGTCAGCTTGTTTAAAGGCTCGTTTAATCAAAGCACAATTCTCATTCTCACATCTGAAACTTTAAGCACCCCGTGAATGTCGTATTTACAATAATGAATTAAGTTTTCCCCCTTAAACAGTCATAAGATGTGATGTTGGAACTTCCGGTAGTGTAAGCCGAGTGTGAATGACGTGTACTGCACACTAGCAAACTCAACGCGTTTGAATGAAACTCGTATCTGTGAATGCTATAATATATGATATAAGATAAATTATTAAAGTTAAAGCAATTTTAACTATAAAGAAATACTTACTCGGCTAGCCATCTTTGCTTTTATCAGGTGACCAAGAGTAATTCCGCAAGAGCGAGAGGTTGGGTCGATGTTGCCTCTAGCGGCCGCTCTCAGCTATGACATTTACACCAAGCCGGAAGTAAAGAACTACCAAGATAAAAGCACGACAAAAGCGATTCGTCGATAGAAATTATTTTTATATTTATTTAATATATTAAATACTTTAAATAAAATATGCTATTAAATATTATTTTTTATATAAATATATAGTTTTTTATAATAAATGACCACGCCTATCTATAAAACACCATTATTTGTGTTTGTTTTATCTGTCTCTTTTCCTTGATCTAGTCTTTATTTAGACACGTTTTATAAACTGAGCATTTTAGTTGATTTATCTGAGAGGAGAATTGCAGTCTTACTCACATCTTTCATCATTTTGAGGACAAAGGATTACTTAAGGGCGAGTGAATAAATGAATACTTTGGTCATGAAAAAGAGAATAATTACATTCTTATTTTATTTTATGCCTACGTTTGTTTATTTAAGATAATTTCTGTATTTATACTGCACTTCAGTAACTTTTCGTACTTAATATAAATGAATTACCCTAAATGAATTATTAAAATAAATGCGATGTACTGTGCCCACTAGATGGCGTCAAAGCTCGTACGTGCACACGCTCATACATAGTGATTTAGTAAAGTTTAAACTATTCAAATATCTAAAGAAACATGTCCAGATTAGAAAAGATAGGCATAAGCTACCATACTACTGAACTAATCACTGTAAAATGTTTACATCTTTACATCGAAGGCGGTAATATACATTCACACGAAGTCCCGTTCTTACATAACAAAATGTGTTTTAATGAAGCATTTAAAATTTTGAGTGTACGCACATTGGATTTCTAATTCTCAAAAAAAGACAATTATTAGTATAACTCACAACAGCACGTGATGTATTTAATAACAACATATCTTGATGTTTGTCTTTCACAATAAAACAATATATGTACAGTACTATTTCGGTTGAGTCTTTTATCTTTACAGCTCTACAGGCAGCTTAAAAACATCCAAATTAAATGTACCATAGCACAGCAACATTTGTGTTTACAGTCAACACAAGCATTGTACACATTCATTTTACTTCCATTCACAATTAAAGGGGTAGTTCACTCAAAAACGAAAAAAAAACCAAACCTGTCCAAACATTTTTTCTTTTGCAGAACACAAAGAAAGATATTTGAGGAATGTTGGTGACCAATCAAACTTGGCCCTAATGACTTTCATTGTATTGAAACAAAGTATCTAAAATATTTTTGTGTTTCACAAACTCTTTCTTTTTTGATGTAAGGGTGGATAAATGATGACAGTATTTTTATCTTGGCTTAAAGATCCCTTTAAAAACTTGCCATGCAGGTTTATTAAGAATGTGCCACCCATCTTGATCAGAGCATGTGATATTTTTTATCACCTGATATGTGTGATATTTTTAACCAACCGATATGCTTAACAGGAATTTCAGTAGTTTGACATTTTTGCAGTAAGTGCTAAACATCACAGGCACACACACTCACACATAGTCATACATTTTAACAATGTACAGTACATTCCATATTTAGATCGCTAACAAAACAATGAACATTGCAGCGTGATGGGTACTGTGGACCTAACCAAGATTCAGTAAACTATTTTAGTAGCTTTTTTGTTATACAAGCTCAATCCATACAGTACAATTGTGACTTTTCCACTTTTAAAATTCCATTAGAATTATATTTTCGATCATAAAAAGGATGTATGAAACGCATCAAAACACTTTCCGTCAATAAAGTGTCCGTATTACAGTTCCAATGTTTAAAAGAATATTCCTATATTTGGAATTCACAGTCTGCTAGGAGGTATTTCCTTTGGGTATAGTCCGATTCTTGGCGACAAGGCTGGCAGCCTGCATAACACGGTATCGTTCTCTGAGATTGCGCCGTCTGACATGCTCATTGGTGATTTCCAGTACGTTTGCCACAGGAAACCAGCCTTTCTGTCCATCAGACAGCCGGATCCCCTCATACCATCCTAAAGAAGGCAAGCAAAGGTGAAACTGGTAAACCAAAGAGCAAACTAATACAATCATGCTACAGCTGTTTATTTAATTCATATATTAATTTAGCAAAATAAAAAATCCATTCATATCTTCTATATTTTTAGAAATCCATTTATATCTTCTTTTTTCTATTTATATCTTTTATAATGTGATTGACAGTTAATTTTTCTGCTCATAACTGTAGGACAGTGATAGACTTATATTCACTGATATGCAACTACATCAAACAATATCTAAAGTAATATCTAAAGATAAAACTTCTGAAATGATTTTTTTTAATTTATTGACACGTCAAATGCGAGTCTGATGAATGACTGGTACAAGGTAACTGACCTTCATTGGCTTTGCGTATGACATTGACAATCTCTGTGGGTTCCAGATTTATCTCATCTGCTTGATTTGCCACATATTGCTCCACACACTGCACTTGAGGACAATCTGATAAACACACATAGAGGTGGTTTAGAAATGGTTTAGAAGCAAGCACAAACATGTCGCACACATGCATAACCCTGATCAACTGAGACAAATAAACAGCCACACTTACCCCAGTCTTCATATATGACTTCCTCTTGATCTTTGTTGGGATCGTTGGGATTGGGGAATACAGCCAACCACCTGTGCAGGTCAGATCTGAAATGGGGAAAACAGAGGAAACATGACCAAGAATCCCTAAAGGCAGTCTAATCATTCATTACTCTAATTCTTTGATGAATTTGACTGTAATATTCTCCTGTTAAAAATCATCCAGATTACACATAACAGAAAAATAAACATTTCAACAAACACACTAGCATATACACATGGAGGAGTATATGGTTTATCTGTCACTCACTGTGTTGGCGCTTTTAACATCCTCTCCACATGGCGTCCCTGGTGATTCTCCAGAAGGTTCAGACAGAAGCAGTTCTCCAGGCTGGGAACAGATGCGTCCTCCCCCATAGACTGCACCTGGACCAGGGAGCGATGAGCATGATCTAGTACTACATACCGCTCAGAACTGCAGCACGGAGAGAAAAAATCTTATTAAATTACACAGGAAATTAGCATACTTTATCACCTCCGGTAAAACAGTCAAGTTATTTAAAATTAAATGTTTATAAATATGATTATAATACATAGTCCTTCCCTACGAGATATTTTTTCTGTTCTAGTCTTTTCAGCCTTCTACCTTTTCTTGGCAATAACAAGAAGGTCATTGAAGAGAAACAGGTAGACGGGAGTAAATCTGGGCCGGAGGGTCAGGAACATTCCTCCTCTGTTAACTTCTTGCAGCTCTCCGCGTTTCTCCAGGTAACGTGTTTGAGAGATTATTGGCACTGCCTGAGGAAATGATTTAACCATAAGACAAAATATATGTCAAATAAATCCATCTTTCAATTGTACAATTAACCCAAAAATCAACAGCTCACCTTAAGTTTGTCAAATTCCAGCATACCATTAATCTCAATGAGTTCCTCCATCTGCCTCATTTTTCCCACCTGAGTATTACACTCCTCTATGATCTGTGTTTAGTAAGATTTAGAAAATATCATGAATAACATGGAACTACACAAAAAACATGACATCCATTAAACCATTACCATAATGCTGATAATAATAATATACAATGAATAATAATAATAACCTTGGATGTGAGTTTTATAATATACCTGTTCCTACTTTAAACTTGTCTCTGTAGCTCAATAGGTAGAGATTTGCGCTAGCAGCACAAAGATTGTGAGTTCAATTCTCAGGAAACACACATATTGAATATAAAAAATGTATATCCTGTATACAAGTTGCTTTGGATAAAAGCACCTGCTAAATGCATAAACAAATGTAAAACTTTCCCAAAGCTGTAAGTTCTACTCTATTGTTTTTCTTTGGCTTCCTCATAAAAGAACAGCAGCAATATATAAATCTCACTGATTCCAAACATATATTGTCATACAGTAAACTGACCTACATTGAATCTTGTTTTCCACTATCCCCCTCCCCTTCCATGCACTCTCTCTTTTCTTTAGCCTTCCTCTCTAATGAGCTATTCTGGGAACAATGGGCTCCAGTTTGATGCAAGTATAGAATGGTGGGTAGGGGAAAAATCAGGTACAATATTAACTGTGTTAATGTTGATGTTTACCTTAGACACCGAGTCCAGAGCTTTAGATGCTGTTTGTTCCTCATCTGTACCAACAGCCGTTCTTTTCAGGATGTTCTGATAAAAACAGAAACATTTTCCAAAATAAAAAAATCTGGATTTTATTTGCAGTACCCGGATGACTTCCTGAAAACTGGATTATAATGTGATGCCTTTGCAATTCATAAATCTTTCTATTCTCAATATTCTTAATATGCTTCGCTATTAAGACAATCGCTTAAATGCAATCGCCATTAAGACCCAAACTAAGTGGGCTAAGGAAGACATCATTAAAGTTCATTCAGTTTGTAAAAGCCCATGTTTTGAATTGTACACCCACCTCAATGAGCATTTTAATGCGTGTGATGCGTTGGAAGGGCAGCAACATGAAGGACATAAAGGGCAGTCGCTGACACTCAGGTGACTCCTGCAGACGGGTGATTACAGCCGCAAACTGGGCGTTGCTTTGCCTGTGATGGATATTAAAGGAATAGTGGGTTAATATGTCTTCTACATTGAAACAATACTTCTGTACCAATCGAAAAGATGCATATGCATGGCAAACTTTCACACATTATCACAAAACAAAATGATAAAAATGTTCTTCATTATGTGTATTACTGTATGATTTCTCTTACATTAGACTGGAGTAGGTCTTTTCTTGATAAACCTGATTTCGAACATAGTCAATATACGCAGGAAAATGATGTTGGGCATGATAGTGTATGATGTCACAGATGTCCGAAATGATAACGCTCTCATCTAGTCTCTCCTCTAAGCCCTTCAGAAATCTGCAAAAATGTAATTGACACATTATATGACATTTCTGGAGCATACATCTATTAAAAGTTGCTGAAAATACATTAATCATCACTTTCCTGGTATTTCAGGTTTTAGTAATTAGTGCTAATGCAACGTAATGACAAATGTAATTAGTGAAAAATGCTCTTAGCAAATCCTAATGCATAACATGTAATTGTTACACCTGGCAAGCTTTTAATAGTAGTACTTACATGCAGTAATGTTACAGATTTACTCTTTTGAGAGTACTGTATACAATTATATACAGTAGTATATACCGTAGCTCATTTATTTCTTGGGTTCAGCCAGCACTGTTTCAGCAATTCATCTCTGTAAACAACTTTTCTTCTACACAAACACAGGCACATACATATACACAGACACTCACCTCTCGCTGACCTCTTGGATGCGCAGGATGTTTGAGAAAAGAGTTTTTCTGTCTCTTATAATGAGCGTATCATTCAAGTCACTTGACTCCAAAAAATTTTCTGTTAGCACACGCAGAGAGCGCAAGTATGACCTTTCTGAAGCGATCACTTCGAACATGCTCTAAACACAGAAGAGAAAACAACATACATTTTTTTAACATTGTTTTATATCATATTTTATCATAATTTGACATTTTTTCTTATTTCATATATTTTAGATTTTTTAGATTTGCTAAAATACCTCAAATACCATACATAAATACATAGTGCCATCAACTTTTTGTTAGTGTACTTTTCTTCTGGTCTAAATATCTACTTGACTGGTTTTGTAAGTTTCAAATAGTAATGTTTTTGCTCACCTCCTGGTACTTGCACTCTTCAGGGGTTAAGGTCTGCAGGACACCACTGTCTTTTACCTTTGGCAGGTTCTGCCATAAATTGTTCTGATGGGTATTTGGAAGAGGACTGGATCTGGCACCTTCAGCTCCTTTCTCTGAGCTGGCTGTATTGCGTGGATCCATCTGGAAATCTATGCTGGTCTTGCTGATGTTGCGACACACGGTCCTCCTGATCTCCTTTGATATATATGTTTTTGTGTAAAACTGATACAAGTACCCTGCAAGGACCAGAAAAATCAAAAATTAGATTATAACAAAAAAGACATCATAATTATGTTTTTAACTTACAGTAAGAATCCACAGTATTAAAATCATACAATAAAATCAAAGACTATGTTTGTTGTTTTTTAATCATTTTGAGCTCAATATAGAATTTAGAAGACGTCTGCAATAACATTTATCATTTCTGACCATTTTACTAGATTTTATTTATATTGGGAGTGTACAGTACAGCCAGAAAAAATACATACCTTCAGCCCCAGCTTCCGAATCAAAAGACTGTTGTTTACGTGGAAGGACCCGTGGAAGTCCTATAGTATTCCTAGTAGTTATATAAACAAAGACAAATATGATGATTACAGTATTAAATCATAAACTTTTGATGGAAGAAAGTTAAGAAAATTACTTCAAGTCATTTGATCCCCGTTTTCCTCCTTCATCAGCCTCTGCACCGTCAGTCTCATCTGTTGACGGCAGGGAAGACCGACAATGAAATACCATGAACCAGTACAAAGACAATGGTCAAATGTCCAAATCTCTTAATTTAAATAATGTAAAGCAGTACATTCAAAAAGAAGTTTTATTTAATTTGCATAAGAAAGCAAATTGGGTCTATTTTTATGTTATATATAACCTTAAATGCCGATGCCTTTACCCACCCAGAGACTGCACAGAATAATTGCTTGTTCGTCTTCCATTCTCATGGAACTTGACAGGTGGTGGTGGTGGAGTCCTTTGAGGTCGAGGACTGGCAGGTGGGCTAGATTTGGGAGGGGGCAGCAGAGGGGATGCAGGGCGTGCCAAATTTTGGGGAGTAATAAGCCGAGGCGAACACCTGCTTTCTAAAGGCATTCGGGGAGGAATGGCTGGAGGGGTGTCTTTGCTTGTCACAACATCTGATCCCTTTTGAGGTCTGGCTGGAGTGACCACATCCAGGCTGAATTCATAGACGGATTCATCCGGGTCCTCCAAAGACTGAGTTTTTGGGACGTTTAGAAGAATCTGAGGAAACGGGGCAACAGGGATGATCTGAGGTCCAGGGTCTGATTTCCTCCTTAGCTGCTGCTCTATAAGGCTGCGTGTCTCCTTAAACTTGTCTTTACTAGTTGAAGGTTCCCCGCTGTTGTTCTCTGCATCGCTCAGAGACTCAACTTCCACGTTTGGATTGTCCTGTTCTGCTGCTTCAGTCTCTTCTTCTCCTTCTTTTTGGCTCTGATCCTCTACGTCACTGGTCTCTATCTCCGGATCCGGCCCGATCTCATCATCGTCACCCTCATCATCCCCTTTTTCACTTATAGGCACCCATACAAGCCTCATGCCTGGTCTTTGTAGATGACACATGCAGCTGCAGTTCTTCTCACACTGAGGGCCAGGAAGAGGGCTTGAATCCCGGTCTGCTTGTGGTTTACCACCTTCTTTCCCATCGGGAGCTGAAAAAGGATTATAGGTGGTGGTTAGGCTTGCCAATGGCAGGTAATTCATTCAAAAATTCATTCATCCATCCATTCTGATGGACTATAATGTAATGTTTTTATGGACCCAATTATTTTTATATGCAAATAAAATTTGGCAATAAAGTTAAAATATGAAACTGAAAATCAAATACTGCTCTCTGAAAAGTGATGAGTTTCAATAAAAACGCTAATTTGATTTCAAAAGAAATCATACAAATAGTTAATACAAATATCACATATACTGTATATACTGTATATATACACATATATTGTAGTCTTACTTTATTTTGTAATGTTCTGCTGTTGAATGCCTGAGCCTCACATCAAGCATAATAATTTTTACTAGCATCTTGTGCACATGACAAATAAACTTTTTTTATTTTGCCCTCATTCCCAAGACTTATTACTCCCTGTTTCCAGACTTTCTTCTCCTTCTCTACCTCTTTTTAGTCAAGAAATACCTCCAGGCCCAGTACAACACTATTTTATAGCACAATTTTCAAAATGAAAACATATTTTAGAGCATATTATTTTGTAAAGTAAAATGGCAGCAACAAAGACTGTTTAAACTCTTGTATAGCAAACATAACAAAATGATGTCACTGCCCTACTCTGAACAACAATGATTTAACATCACATTGTTTCTTCAAGGTTTCATTTTCTTGTTCTTTGTAATAACAGGTCTTTGATTACCGTCTCTCTTTGTTCCCTGCTTCTTTTTTGATTTAGACTCCACCTCAGTCCTAGAAACTGTTGTTTTCCACCTCTGTACAGACCCTTTGCGCAGGGACGGCTCTCCCTCTCCCTCTTTACTTCTCAGCTCTTCAACCGCCTCGACTACATTTCGCTTGATCTTACTAAATGCTCGTTTTATCCCTTCTGCCATTTCACTAGATTGATCTGCTATGTTGACCCTGTAGTGTAGGCTTTAGACTCACCAGGTGGACATATGAGAAATCATGTGGCAAGTTAAAGGTGGGGCGTTTGCTTTTATGACACCAATAAACAATAAGCAGCAATAAAGGTCACTTGGAATTACCTTCATTCTGCAAAACCACTCATATTACCTTAGCTCACACAATTCACGTTAGTTACTTCTACTTCACGTTAGTAGTTTCTCGGAAGCTCGACAGTAGCAGTTTAAAGATAATGAATCCAAAACTAGACAATACTTATTAAGTTTATTATCTAGCAAGGCATACTTCAACTATTAGCAATATGTCAGGTCTGCTAGAATCAGAATGAAGACGCTATTTGCTGTAAAATTACTTTACATTATATTGTACACTGTTACACTGTACAAATAAGGAAGGTGCCATGTTATGCAAGAACTGTTTTGCATAATTCAATATGTTCTGAGTGCTAATTATAGTAAATCTTACAGCTTCCACTTTATTTAAAAACCTTACATTAGATATTAGAGGTGTGACGAAATCTAATGCTTTGAAATTAGTTGAAACATTTCAAAAGCCACCCACATTGTTTTGCCTTCTGTAATTCTCTGTCAAATAAAAGACTAAATATTTTTCCAGTCATATATTTCCTCATTCAAGATTTCCTAAAAATAGTGTTACAATCTAGTGAACCCAATCTCGTGTATCATCTCGTCTCGTGAGACAAGTGTATTGTCACACCCCTATTAGATAAATAGATTTAATTTATTGGTTCCAGGCGGAGGGGGGATGTAGTTTCATCCCCTCCACATGCCCCATCTGTCGTTCTGTTCAGAAGACTGCACACACTTTATAATCCCAAGATAAAACTGATTATCCACTTACTGACCAACAATGAATACAAGAAAACTCAGATCTCTTCACTAAATGGTGCTTTAATTGGACGGATACAAAAAACTAAAAAAATGTTCAGAATGGATTTGAACTGCATTGATTTAGAAGAAATATGCAAGAATGACAGGCTGATGGCTGAGGCATGTTACCGCACTCATAACTCACATTTAAAGTTACCCTTGAAACTACATTGTAAAAATAGCAAACCTGCAATATGCATGCCCAGAAACATTCCCTTTATTCTAAAATATATTTTAATATACGCATGATTTTTATGTAAGTGTGTGTGCTTGTGCCACTTAATTATATTTTGGGGACAAAATTGTATAGTGAATATAGTAAATAAATAGTTTTTTTTAATTGTAAAAATGCTAAGATGTTTCTTTTAGGGTTAGAGTGCATGTGAGCAAAACCCGAATACACAGCAAATTTAAAAGCAAAAGTAAATGCACTTTACCTGAACGGCCTCCAACATTACATACAGCAGCCAAGCCTCCATCTTGCTTACTCGCTTCGGAGTCCTCTTTGCTTTCCACCTCCTCTTTCTGGCCACTGTGATTTTGCCTTGTCTTTGGAGGCAGAGGAGGTGCCTTGACAGCGCCTGTCTGGGAAGAACTTTTACTTTTACGTCTCGGCTTTACTGTAGGAGGTTTTTGTGCTCTCCGGTCCAAACTTGAACATTGTCCTGTACTTCCAAATGGAATCTTAGACTCTGGCTGGCTGAAAATGTTGACTATCTTTTTCACATTGCCAGCATTTTGTGATGCTGTGCCCTCAACAGAAGATGTGTCTGAGGGGTTATTGGAGGGCTTAGTGGGAATTGGGGGTCTCTGTTTAACTTCAGGTTTTGGAGGTAGCTGTGGAGTCTCTGGAGCAGACATCTTGAATGTTTTCTATGTTTTAACCAACGCAACCCGGCCGATATAAGTCCAGGCGGTACAGTTCACGAGGGCCTTGAATCTTCAACCTACAGGAGTGAAACAACATTAAGTCGTGTAATATTTTCTTTCACTTTCACATTCTTTCAAATGTATTATAATTGTAACCTTTGATTGTAAAGGCGTGTCCACAGAGTTATATCAATATTATATTCCAAAAGCAGCTGTTAAATAAATCTTTGCACCGAGTAATAACTCATGCGATTACACTGGAATTCCCTCACACAGTACAGGTGTATCTGCATTGGACTTTGCCCTTGCAGGGATCAGTCAGACTTTTTTAAAATGTGAGCTGAACTTTCAATCAGACTGGTTCTTCACTGAAATACCACAGTTTACACACACAATAAGGCAGCATAGCTAGCAAATTGTTTATGATTAGTACCACATACTCTCACAATGAATTCCAGAAGCATGTCTAAGGAATGTATGATGAGACTAGAAACACATAAGCATTAAATGCATATTTATGGTTTTATGGTTCAGTGGTTATTTAAATACATTGCAAAACAATACAAATGGTGGATTTAATGGTCTTTAAAAAGAGTTTAGGGTTCTTGGCTTTGCATTAACATATTCTGAGGATTTAGGAGGGGAAAGGGTGTTTCGGTCGTGGCTTCCTCATGTGTCAACAATTTTGCATTCAGGCTGAACTTTGGCGTCACTCAATCCCATTGACTTACACTGCTCAACAGATCCAGCAGGTTTGTCAAGTTCTGTGTCGCTTTGTTTTGATCATATGAGTTTATAAGCCTGAAAATGACCTAATCTTGGATGAATGACAGAAATGCTTTCCCATGGGGTGCAGCAGAATGGTTACTATCACAAGACTGATTGTTTATTTGAATTCTTATTTCCAACATCAACAAAGTATAAACATCCCCTAAAGCAACAGTATACCCAAGTATCCCTTGTCGGTCATTTTTGTTTTTCTAAAAATGTGCACATACTTCCTTTCCAACCTATAAACAGTCTTGGGATTGACTTGAAACATCCTCCTTTCCTGTTGTGAACTACTAAACCCCACTAGGATGTTATGATAGAAAATACTGTTTAACATACTTTAAAGGAAATTAACTATCAATAGTGTTTTCGACTGTAAGTTTTCGTATTTCCTTATGGTGACCGGATACATGAATACAGGTTTCTTTTTGATAATCAATATGTCTTCCATGACTAACAATGGTGTATTTTGTCAGCACTAGTGTAATACTTAAGCAATGTGTAATCCCTAGACCTGTCATAAATGTAAGCGCAATTTTTATAAAATTACAGTGTGCGTGTGTGTATATATGTGTTAAAGAACAGACTTTAAAGCATTAAAATGCTTTTCTCTGCATAAAGTGTTTTCGGTTGCCACTAACACTGGCACACATCTGTTCACATAATAAATATTTTCATAATAAAAAGTGTAAAATCCTATGTCAATGTTAAGTCAATTCTACAAGTTTAGTTTTCATTTTAAATACATAAAAAGTATTCTTCCTTCTTAAAGACTATAAAGGATATGTCAGATTTACATTTTGTGTACTGTATGTGTAAAATCTTGAATTGTATTATACCAAACTACTCACCAAATGTGTGCTTCACTGGCCCATATAATCCACACAAAACAGCGATTTCTAAGCAGTCCTAAGCAACTTCTTCATTAAAATAAAAAAATTACATTCGCGTGAACCCCATATGTGGGGTAACTATCACTGTGCACATGCACACAGTGTATGGACAGTTTTACACACGTCCATAATATTGTGCCTTATAGTACATTTCTTTAAAATGACAGCGAAATATCGCCACAGTCCGATGCCAACTTCATTCTCGTCTTTCTGGCTCTTTTGTTGTTCTCGCCGGTAAATCCACGCGCATCTCCGTCTCTTTGTTTTCCGTGAGCGTGTGTGTAACAGCCGGAGAGTGTGATTAGTGAACACTCCCCTCCTCCCCTCCTCCCATCTGATCTGATCTGATCCCATCCCATCCCATTCCATTCCCCTCTGCCTGCACTCGAGCTGCCACCCAGCGGACATTCTGCTCTATGTGTGAAATATTTCACCTACAGAAAAAGCTCAAGTGCTACACAAAATCAAGATATGCCTTTAATTATAGTATCAATATGTTAGCTACTAATTAAAATGTATAATTGGAAATTAAATTCAGATTTGTTTAGTCATATTAATAACGCATTTGATTTGAAGCTTTGATAGCTAGTTAAACGTGTTTGGGTGTATCGTGTTTTTTTCTTTTTTAATGACAGGGAAAGAAAGCAAAAGGATTTGGCTTTGTTTACAGGAAGTTAAAAACACCACCTCTTGGCATCATTCTCCTTTGAAATCAAAACTAAAACTGCCTTCAATATTAGTTGTAGTTGGTTTCATGAATTTATTAAGAGTCATATTTAAAGAAATGTATGAATTTTTAATTTTCACAACATTTCACAAAAAAGAATCCGATATTATTTTATAAAATAGAAAATGAATAATATTACTGCCGTATATATTATTATTATTATTATTATTATTATTAATATAAATAGGAATAATAATTATAATAATATCTCGTTAATTTATGTTCGATGGTCAACATAAAAAAATAAACATTTATATTTATTATCATTTTTGCACTGAATCAGATACAGGTGATTCATGAAAAGATTCGAATCATTTGGTGAGTCGACTCATCCCGTAGCAGTGTTTACTGTTCGTAGACCAGCGGCTAGGCTTCTTCCTTTGATAAGGTGAGCGCTTTTCCTTCCCTAAAGTGTGCTACCGATTGCAACGTTTTGACATAATTTAATAAAAGCGGTTTTTACTAAATTATTATTGTATGTAAAACACGCATAATAGAGTAGCCCTGTAGCTAAACGAGCTCATGTAGCAGATTAGCTGGCCAGCTAAAATCCTATAGATATGATGGATACATACATTGTAAGCCGTTTACTACTAAGACTTCCACTACTGCGTCTCATCGTACATTGACATTAGAGGTTATAAATGTAGATTGCGTTGTTATCTATTAGTAGTATTGCTGTTGTATTTGTTTACACAGACTTGCAGGTCTGCATCGAGCCTGCAGATGAATGCTTGCAGCATATTATGTGCATTTTTCATAGGTGCTAATGCAGATTTAACATGTGGCTTGTTTGGTTGTTGTTGTTTTTTTTGAATATGCAGATACATATTTATTTGCAAGAGATTTTCCCATGAGACCATTTGAACCCTTAGAAGAATTAATTATTAATGGTTTTATTATAGTAAAACTGTAGCAACCATGTTTGATGTTCTGATGTTTTTCTGATATTTAAACAGTTCAATATATTGGTAATAAATACATTCTGTGAGATTTAATAATTCAAGTTTTGAATGAAAATATCACGTCCATAATGCTGGAATTGGACATTTGCATTGTTTTATTACAAATACCATGGTGAGACCATAATAAATTTGTGGTTACTATTGTTTTTTTTTCTAGAATCCTAACCAACAAACAATAGTTACTGTAGTTGAACCATGGTTTAAACCTTTACGTACACCTTTCCTACACAACTGTATTTTGTTTTATTTTTGCAGTGATAGATGACAGAATAATATTACAGTAAAATAAAGAGAAATAAGGTCCTAGATGTCCTTGCTGGCATACTAAACTGTATTGTCTCATCTTTAATATTGAGACATTAAAAGCTTTCATCAACTGATTGATAATAACTGGCAAAGCTGATCCCTGTAGCCTATATCGCTTGTATCACATGTATTATTATTCAGCTAAATAGCTAATTTTTGCTCTCACTACAGTAAGCACAAACACCCACACACCAATTAGACACACAGTCACCTGAGAGTGATGTTGAAGCTATCCTTGGCACTAGATCTCACTATTGCTTCCCACAGGACAGACCACTGTGTCTTTGCCCCCCTCCCTGGTCAACCTCAGAGGGCCCTGCTGTGAGATGCTGTTTTTTTGTGCCTTGTATGTAACCACCCAGGTTATGATCTCACTTTGTTAACCTCCCACACACAGGGCTGATCATACAGACTGACACTGAAGAGCTTTCAGTAGCATCCACCTGGACGGACTTTCTGGTTTTCGACCCTTTGCAGGTGAGTAAAAAATCTAGATTGTTTCTAAGTGACATTGAGGAACCTGTTTTGGTATTATGGCCTGTTTGATTGTTAAAAAAATAGCCGAGAATGTTGCGTGCATGGAAGAATGAAAAATCGTTGCATGTCACAGTAACATTGCAAATGTTACATTTACAGCAGATTTTGATATTTGCAGAATATCATAAGATATATCATGACATATTTCTTAGCAGTTCAACTTAGTTTAAATAAAGATCAATAACAGTTACAGTAACAACAGTCGGACTCACACAGGCTTCACAGCTGCAGGAATCATGTGTTTGGCTTTTAATTGGAGAGCTCAGGTGGGGAGGGAAGGGAGACGGCAGTGTGTGTCGGGCCCTGCTGGGTTTCAGGAACCGCTGAGAATACAACACTCAGCATGAACACAGCCTGACTTAAATGAAACAAACCGTAATGTTACTGTTTTAACGTCTTTGGTGAGAATACTTTACGGTTGTGTGTTTGGATTTACATCTACATGTCCCTCCTCTTTCGCCTGGTCTTTGCAGGATAGCGGATCAGGTCTTGAAACATGAGCTCTGTGGCAGTGTTGACTCAGGAGAGTTTTGCGGAGCACCGCAGTGGGCTGAAGGACATTAAGATCGCGGGTATGATGGCTGTGGTTGCAATGTATCATTATCTTCATAAAATGTTTATGCAGCGGGTCATTGTGCTGCTCTGTTTTCCTGATGAGTAGCTCTTTTATGTGCTATCAACAGCAACTAGTGCCATTAAAGAACTAAAAAATCATTTTCATGACATTTGTAACCCCATCTGTGAAATCCAGGCTAAAGTCTAAAAATCTAATTGATATTAGGGCCAAAGTAGTCATTGCTATAAAATGATGAAAATAGGTAATTGCTGTAAATAATAGATTATATGATACAATACAATCTACAATACAATACTCCAATTTTTATTTATAATACTAAAATTAATTATTTTTTTGACACTACTTTTTTATTATTTTACACAATAATGACTAGAAAGTTGGCTTGAAAAACATCGATTTAAATTTTTATCTTACTCAGTCTATATTAAAGATATCAAGATTAAACTTTCAGAGAATATTCTTAATAGGGGTGGGAGAAAAAATCGATGCATCGATGCGTCGGGATTCTTTCTCTAACGATTCTGAATCGATTCTCAAAGATTCTGAATCGATTCTATGTCAGAACTTGTTCATCCTGAATATAACTTTGTTAAAATAAAAGCAATAAAATTAAACTTCAAGATGGGAATACTGTCAAAGAGATTCTAACTATAAACAAAAAGCATAAAAACTCTTTATTTATTTAAAATGCAAATTTATCATATTTGCAAAAATTATATGAAGAATCGTTTTGGAATCGGATCGTGAGTCCCAGAATCGGAATCGGATCGCGTAGTACCTAAAGATTCCCACCCCTAATTCTTAACATTATTTATTTGAAGTATTGTTCTTATGACGATGTGTAGATAGATGTTCAGAGATACATATTCAAAATATTGGATTAAATGAACTGTTGACTTTATTTATCTAAACTGAATGTTTATTCTAATGAAATAAAGTGACATTAGTATCTGTAAATTTCTTGTAAAAAAAATCTGTAAAACTCTCATACCTCATTTTTTAATCATTTACCTTTTTGGTTTGGTCTGTGCTTAGGTAGCGTGCCAGAGGATGAAGCATATATTCCCACCTATCTGGAGGCCTTTCCCCCATTACCTGACAAGGGCGCTCCAGGGGACAAGAGCGGTGAGCCAGCAGGTGCCTGGAGCAAAATCCGACCCATCAAAGCTTCTGTCATCACTCAGGTAACATCCATGATAACCTTATGGATAGTTTGTGCAACGTGCAATCGTGTGATGATCTTTGATATCATTCCCTACATTTCATTTATTCCATCTCTGTATGGAAATCAGGTGTTTCATGTCCCTCTGGAAGAGCGGCGGTATAAGGACAACAGTCAGTTCGGTGAGGGAGAGGA